>BLBF01000019.1:12660745-12795104 GCA_015471245.1 Laticauda colubrina | reverse complement strand
GTTAAATTTGTATATTCCGTCTGACCTAGGCTTAACCTAGGTTCTGAATAAACAATCATCCTCTTTTGAATGAGCATAATAAAAGAGCTTGTACCCAGCCATTCTGGGCGCACTCATCCCGAGGAACTTCGTCTCCTGTCGTTTCTTTCTCCTTCGCTCCCTATCATGAGACGCCCATCTGATGCGGGATAGCAGATACCGCAATAGAGTCTCAGCAAATGCTATGTGAGGTGCAGGATTGTTCATTGCTGACATGTAGTTCAAAGCCTGGCACCTTTTTTTGGTGGGGATTAGAGAAACATACAGATAAGTAAGTAAAACAATTTTTATTTTACAAAGTTACAGATATTATTGTGCTAATATTATTGACACTGTAGGGACAAATTTACATAGTGTGTTCACAGTGCATATGTTGGAAAGACATAATAGGAACTGTAAAAATAGCATGATACAATTCTTTTTCAGGTTATATTAGAATACATCCTGTATCTCATGGAAAAATAAAAAATATATGAGGTTGTCAAAGACAAAGTTGTCTGATCACTAACAGCTTATATCAATTTGAAGTAAAAAAACAGTGAGTGGTACAACAATATTCTTCCAATATCAAAAAAGATATCACATCAGGAAAGGGCAAAACTAGTTTTCACTTAGCCAAGAGTACAGAATCCCAGAATAAGGGATTTAAATTGCAGAAGGCTGGTTCTGGCTGTAGTTTAAAAAGAAATTCTAAGCAGTAAGAGAAGATCCACTAAGAAAGTAATTCCCAAGAAAAGGAAAAGTCTCCCTTTTACTGAATATAAATTAGT
This sequence comes from Laticauda colubrina, assembly GCA_015471245.1. Lineage (NCBI taxonomy): Eukaryota > Metazoa > Chordata > Lepidosauria > Squamata > Elapidae > Laticauda > Laticauda colubrina. Next base: position 12,794,295 of record BLBF01000019.1, on the reverse strand, counting down.
TTGAAGGTGAAAATATCTTTTGAGATCAATCAACTAGAGTAGGTTATTAGTACAAAATATTTCCTACTGACCAGTTAAATTTGTTATGACACATATAGAACAACTTTTCTTTCTGTCAACAGGATTGGAACGAATGGATGCTTACAATCTGTATTTCGGAATCAAAGAGCAAACAGCACTAATCCTTTCGGTTGTGATTGCCAGAGAAACATTAGCAAAACAAGAGATCAAAGCTTGTATTGAATCGTCTTGTATTTAAAAGTATTTTAAAAATTCACCACAATCCTCTTGGCAGATCAAAATACACAGAATGATGCAATTCAAATAGTAAATAATAGCAGTGAAAAAAACGAGACTGAAGCTGGGTTCATCCCAAAAACTAGCCAAACATTTTTTGGTTTAGTATATAATGCAAATACCACCAGATCAAATGGATTCATTGATGATTGAATATGTATTTGGTTAATTATCTGAATGTATATAGCAGTTTGGTCCTTATTAACAGCATAAAAAGTAAAAAGTTTGAGGGAGGACCAATTGCCCTCCTGTGAAATATATATAAATCACATTTTCCTTCCTTCTTCTGCTGTCCATATATATTGGGATTTCAATTCCCAGATTAACTTGTTGATTTAAACATTTGGGGAGTTTCGGTTCCGTAAAGTTTCAGGGTGGGAAACGCAATTCTATGTGTTTAGAAGGCAAGGAACAAGAAAAGTGATTGGTTTTTGATTGATCACTTCGCTGTTTCTGATGAATCCACTGTTTGTTTTGTTTCTTCCGACACAAAAACATAGTATTTAACCACTTTGTTTTTTCAAATACATGTGTGATGTCATTCTACTTACGTTCTGACTTATATTTTATATTTTCCTTATTATTTTCACAGCCCTAAATACACAAAAGAAAATTCGAAACTTATATCTCTAGAAATTCTAACCCTTGGGAAAGCGGAGATGGAAAAGCAGAGAAAAGGAATTACATTACCCAGCATGCCAAATGACGTCTACTTCCGGCATCCTCACGTGATTGTGTCACGTATCGTTATGGCGGAAACTGCGGAAAAGGTAAAACTTATACATGCAGCAAACCAGTTATTATAAACTGGAGAATCCTTCAGAGTTTCGAAAAATAATTATAAAACGGAAACTTTGGAGATGGGGGCTTTTGTACATTTCAGACTTTGGTGAAATAAAATAGAAATCCAGCGGGATCGCTGATTTCTACTGAACAGACGATAAGAGGAAACTGCTATTATTGTATACATCGGGAGGACCCTAATGATGTAGAAAAGATGAAAACGGGGAATTTTGAGAAGATAAAATATTCGTTTGTTCATATGATGGGGAAGAGTTTAAAAAAAGTATTAAGAGTTTAAAGAAAGTATTAAGTGAAAATCATGCACGTTTTCGTTTCGGATTGTAAGATACCATAGTAATAAAATAATTAACTTGCTCTATGACAGTGATTCCTCAATATATAAATTGAACTATAAAAGTATTAAGGTTTTTTGATAACAGTTTCCTCAACTGCAGTGGACTGCTTTTATGAACTTTAGTTGCGACAATCTTAAATTAATGGGCTCTGCAGTCTTCAGATTCAATCTCCAAAGGCTTGAAAGGAATTTGAATATAGTGTCTGTCTGCAACACCTTAAGACAAGTGCATGCACTTCTAGGAAGATATACAGTTGCTTTAAGTTTAGGTAGGTCTTAAGATGTTTTTTAAAGACGTTTAAGACGTTTTTTTCCCCCAAAATTTTATTGATTTTTAAAAAGACAAACATATACAAACAAAACATATAACATAAAAACATAAAACATCTTTTTTGAAAGCAGCTTGATCCCAGGTTACATCTCTTCGTACAGACATAAATTCAAGTTCATGCTCACTTTTATATACTATTCCATATCTTATTACCATTCTACATTTTCTATATAGCTTCTCCCCTCTTTTCACTCTCTTAATTCTTATTTTATTTATTTCATCTCAATTTAAGTCATTATAGTTATATCCTTTGTCTGTCCTGTTTCAGCTGTCTATTATCTTTTCTCATTATTCCCTAAATTTAATACTTAAAATAATACATATTTTTCATTTGGATTCTGCTTAGTACATTCTGAAGCTACACACTATATTTTAAAAAAAGAAAAAAAATGTAAATATATAATATAATTAAAACAATCCATACCAATTAAACTATCGTTAAAATTAATATTCATTTAAATCTTAAACATTTTATATTTTCCTTTTCAAATAAGTATCATGCTTCTGTGGGAACACTTATAAATTTTGCATAGTTACTTCCCCCCCATTTCACTTATATTTTAAGACATTGTGTAATTAAAATGTTCCCATTCCTTCTTAAATAAATTCCTCACATTTCATTTCATTTATTTTGTTCAAAAAAGGAGAGATTTATACTAAATTACATTGAATATTTTATCCCATTTTATAATCATATGTTGTTCCAAATTTTCTAACATTATTTCTCATACAAATACAACAATACAGTCTTATGTACTTTTACAGAATCTCTTTTTCAGTTGTATTTTTACCCATTATCTCTAAATAAGTCCTATTTCTTTACAGCTTATTTCAGACCTTTATAGTTTCTCTTCCCTTCCTTCTTCCCTTGCTTCTCCACTCTACCCTTTTTACCCCCTTGTCTCTTCATCTTTATTTCCCTGTTCTATATTCCTCTTTTCTATTGTTGTAATATTCATTTAAATCTTAAACATTTTACACATCCTTTTCAAATAAGTATCATGCTTCTATGGGAACACTTATAAATTTTGCGTCATTACTTTCCCCCCATTTCACTAATATTTTAAGACATTATATACTTAAAATGTTCTCATTCCTTCTTAATTTAGTTCTCTCATATCATTTATTTTGTTCAAAAAAGAAGAGATTTTCATTAAATTGCTTCTTATCCCGGTCAGCCAAAACTTTCACCTCTTAGCTTCCTCCTGCACATTCTTTTCCGGATGAGTGCTTCTTTGTGGCAGCCATTTCTGACCACTGCTCTTACCGCCTTCGGAAAAGGGAGTTAAGCCAGCTGGGGAGAGGAGATGCGGCTCCTCTCAAACCCTGCTGGGTCTCCCCTATCTTAAGCCACCTCTACAGGGTGGCTTTAGCCCTGAAGCTGGCTGGCTCAGGGTACTCCAGCGGCGAGCGCAAGCAGAAACCGTGCACAATCGCGGATTCCTGCTGCCGCCAAAGCCCTGCAAACTTGAAGTCCACGTCTAGGTAGGTTTTTTGTTCACAACCCCATGTGTTTAAAGCACCTTTTGGAATATTGCATAACCTAAACAGTAAATGTTCAGATTTAGTCTTTGCATTAAATCAAATCTTGTTTAACCATTTGTTGAATTGATTTATAAGTAACAGGTCAAGACAATATGTCAACCTATAAACTATCGTTACAAACTACAGTGTCCAGTTTTGCACATCATACTTAATTATGTTACATAAGGAATTGTCATAATTTTAATCAAATGCACAAAAATTTGCAATGGATCAATAAAGTTTATCAGCTGAAAATTAACTTGCTCTCTTTTACTTTATTGTGGAGGAGCAAGAATGTTTCAGAGTTTATTTCATTGACTGTTGAACCGGATTTTATATTTGTTACATTTGCTTTGCACATTTGTTTCTGGTTATTTTTCTGTTGAAAATTGCATTATTTGTTTTATTTAAACAGATTTGTTAGATCTATATTAAGTAAAAAAAATGTGTGTCTACATCTAGATGTATGTACGTCTACATCTGTGTATCTACATATGTGTCTACATCTAGATGATAGATGTAAACTTTTGAATGCCAGAATACAAATTAGATTGTACTCATTTATTAAACTTCAGTGTATATTTTGTTTATATAAAAGGCCAGCACTTGATTATTTGATAATAATGAACCCAAACTGGAAATCTGTGAATATATCATTTGCTTTTTCAGAATGCTTTGATTCCACAAAGAATACTACAGTTTGGTGTAATATATAATCAATCTTTTAAAATGATTAGTGATATTCTTCTCCAGAAAATTCAGTACTATATAGATTTAGATTATGTTCTTTTTATTTTGGCTTGATCATAAAAAACTGATAAAGCTGTGTTTCTCTGATTTTTTTTATATGTCAGCTCTTCAAAATTCTAAAAAATATATTTAAGATATTTAAGGTAGGATTTTTCAAAATTGTATTTCAAAATATAAAACAGAGGCAGAATGAGAGGTGTCGCAGTTGACTGCTGCTTGTTGTTTGCCATATTTCATTTGAGGATGAAGCGATAATTGCAGGAAAAGGAGTTTCCATTTGTAGAAGCTGAAATCAGAAAAAAGAGCTGGACGATTAAGTGTGTGTGTGTGTGTGAGAGAGAGAGAGAAAGAGAGAGACAGAGAGAGAGAGAGGGAGAGGGTCCTTTATTTACAAGTCCAAAGGATTAAAATTATCCACAAATATAATTTTGGAAATGCTAAACACCTAAAAGCAGTTTAAAACATCTACATTTTAAAAATAAATTCATTAACATTTAAAACTTTTAAATAGCATCTCTGTGATATCTTGAGCTCTGCTGAGTACAATCACCACTAATATTTGAATTATTTGAATTTCAAATTCATTTCCCCCTTTCTTTTTCTTATTCCCCCTTTTGTTATAACATTCCAAAGATAAACAATGAAAACAATAATAAAATTCAAAGACATTAAATTATAAAAAAAAACCCTAAACAGAATCAAGAAATCCAAAAGGGCAAAAAGTGCTCTCCAAATTTAAGAAACAAACAAAATATAAAAATATTCTAAGCATGAAATCTATTGAACATAGAGAAATCAGTGATTTGCAAAAAACTTATAATAGTTCAGTATTATGGTTATGATATTTTAGTGCACGTTTAAACCTTCTATATTGTTTCCTAATTTTATATTGATAATATAACACTTTGGAAATTATACTGGTTGTATGATTAATTGAGATAAATCTTGTTTACATTCTTTAGGCTCTACTATAAAAACCCAGCTTGAGTTAATGTTCTCAGTTGTACGATTCAGAGAATCCAAAGCATGGCTGTCTCCTGCTTCCTTGTTTAAAGACGGAGTCATTCAAAGTTTAGTCCAGCCTCCTTTCCACTGTGCATGCCCAGTTTTTGACTCCGTCTTCATGCAAAGAGGACATGAGGAGAGAGTGCTCAGAAAGAAAGATAGAAAATATAGGTTTAATGCTTTGGATTCTTCAAGAAAAAAGAGAGAAAAGAGAAAGAGTGAAAGTCAGCAAACTATGAGTAAACAAAAGAGCTGGGATCTCATTCCAAGATGGGAAAGCCCCACATAGATGCTTTGTGTTTAAAAGAACAAGCGCAAGCAGCCTCAGTAAGAGCGGGCGGGTTCTCGATTGGCTAGCAGAGAAAGAGGGCTAATTAACAATCACTCAGCCTTTCCATAGCTTTTTAAAAAAGCCAGGAGCCACACAAAGTCTCCAGCACTCTCTTTAATAGGAGCAAACTCAGGCTGAACGAGTTCCCAAAACAGCCACACAAGCCTACCCAGGGGAAAGGGAGGCTAGAGTTCATACTCAGGCTGGTCTGAGCATACTCATTAACGGGTGAAGCTGTCGGGAGGAACCAAAGGAAATATTATTGCTGAATTTTCTGAAACGGAGGCAGGTCCAGAGGAATAGGAATTTTCTGCCCCTAGCCCAATCAGAGAGCAAAACATAAAGGAACCCAGAGAAGCTGGGAGACCTTCAGAAAGGCATCTCAGCAGGATGTCCAAGGCAGACGAGAGGGGGGGGGCATTAAGGAGACAAAAGGCCATTGAGAAGTGCTTTTCAAGGGCTGAAAAGGAGGCAGAGAAGAATGGAAATTTGCGCACTCCAACAGGCAAGCCAATGACAACGAAGTATCAGGAAAAGAGCACAATACTAGAGGGCGCTGAAGAGCAGTCTTTTCAGCCTGCTCTTTGTGTGGACGAAGGAATGAGTGAATCAGAAAGACAATGCTCTTGGGCATGCAATGAAGAGCCCCCCCCCCCCAAAGAAGAAGGTTTTCAACAGAGGTTGGCTTTCTTCCCATAGCAACGGGAACCAGGAAACAGTCCTTTAAAGGGGAAATGAGGGCCATGATGAGAGGAATGATGGCAGAATTCAGAGATAGTCAGGGTAACAGACCCAGCCTGATACATAATGAGAGGAGGCAGGATGCTCATCATCCTACTTGGGCAGGAGGAGTAAGGGAGGAACTGGGCTTCCAGGGAGACAGTTCCAGCAGATCAGACACTCACAGTGAGGCCTCTGTCAGGATAGGAAGAATATAAGGAGTCAGCATTTTCAGATGAAGAAGCAAATGAAGCAGAGACCCCAATGTTCACAGGTCTATTTCATCACCAGCTGTTTAAGATACTGCTGGGGAGGGCTAAGATAGCAACAGGTCTGAGGAAAATCACAGGGACAGAAGGGTCTAAATTAGAACCATCTGATCCCAAAAATAGATTTTTTGCTAGAACCAAGGTTGAAAGTGAATCCATACCTTCACCTGAATTGTTCAGGGAGGTCATGGAAGGACAGACCAGTTATTTTCCCCATGCCGGGGAATGAGAGGAGATTTTATGATGAGGAACTAGAGGACCTAATTTCCCACGATAGACAGCCCTGTGGCAGCCTCCACACCGACTACAGTGCTGGCTAACGAAGCTGAGGATGGTCTAAAAGGGGAGGACAAGAGAATGGAACAGACTCTACAAAAAGTACACCAGGCTGCGGCATGGTCGGTAAAGGCAACGTCCAGGGCATCATTTTTCAGTAGAGCAGTCCTGATATGGCTTGAGCAGATGCAAGAAAGGATGCCACCTGGTGATCTTCAATTGCAACAGGATTTGAACAAAATAACTGCTGCAACAGAGTTCATAGCAGACGCCACACTTAATGGGGTCAAGTACGCAACTAAGGCTATCGCAGCTTCAGTGGCTGCAAGGCAGCTTGTTTGACACTGCCACTGGCAGGCGGGTCTGAAACATAAGTGGAAACTCCAGTTAAAGGGGACAAACTTTTCGGGGAGGCCATTGAGCCATTATTGATAGAAACCAAAGACAAGAGGAAGGTCTTACCAAGGAAATTTGGTCAGGCAGATAGGCAATCTTCACCTTATACATGGCAACAGCCCTATCCTATCTCAGGGGTGTCTTTAACCACTCCCAGGACCCACAGAGACAGTACACACAGTTCCCTACTGCACATCCAGATAGGTCAGGATTCAGAGATAGGGGTGGACAACGGTCCCAGGGAAGGCACCCTTTTAGGAGTTTGACCAGCAGGGCCTTCTGGCATGCTAAGTGACGGCTGGAACAATGCGCCCGTGGGAGACTGGGCCTATTCACCGACCGATAGGAGACAACAACAACAGACAAGTAGGTCCTAGACACATTAAGAAAAGGCCTAGTTCTAGAATTCATCTCCATACCCCGAGCTCATTCAGAAGATGTCCAACGCCAAGGGACAGAACCAAAAGGGTAATTATGGAAACAGCAGTTGAACATCTGCTGGACTTACAGGTGGTATAAGTGGTATTGGAGAACGAACAGGGACAAGGGTTCTATTCCAATCTGTTCATTGTGCGGAAGGCGTCGGGGGAGGGGGGTGAGACCAATTTTGGATCTCAAATTACTAAACAGGAACATAGTGTACAGGAAATTCAAGAGGCAATCTCTGCAAGCTATACTAGGGAGCATCCGGGAAGGGGATGTCTTGACATCAATAAACCTCACAGATGCTTACTTACACATACCTATTACCAGGAGGCATTGGAAATTCCTGCGGTTTTGTTATGCAGGGAGACACTACCAGTACAGAGCTCTACCGTTCAGCTGGTTCTAAGCACCGAGGACTTTCACCAAGGTTCTGGCAGTGGTAGCAGCCTTACTCAGGACAAAGCCCATACGAGTCCAATGCTATTTGGACAACATATTAATACAGTCAACATCAACTCTAAGAGCAAAGAGCAATCTAGAAACCATAATGCAGACATTACAAGAGCATGAATTTTTGGTGAATTTCAAAAAGAGCCACTTAGAACCAACAAGGTGTTTACAACACTTAGGAGCTGTAATAGACACCAACTCCTGTGAGGTTTACCTGTCACAGGAAAGACAGGATAGCATAAAGTCATCATAAACCAAGTGAGCATATCCCTGGGAGTGACACTGGATTTGGTGTCACAGATATTAGGGAAGATGATATCATGCATCTTGATAGTATCTTGGGCCAGACTGCATGCAAGGACTTTGCAGTGATTCCTATTACCTTACCAGAGAGCAGGCAAGGGCAATACAGGATCCAAGGTACGAGTTCCCCCCAGAGTGAAGCAGCAGGCAAGGGCAATACAGGAACCAAGGTACGAATCCCCCCCCAGAATGAAGCAGTCACTCCAGTCGTGGAGATCATCCATAGTGATGAGGGGATGTGGGATCAAGGAACCCACTTGACTGACTATCAAAACAGATGCAAGGTTAGTAGGCTGGGGAGGCCACTGTCAGAACCAGATTATACAGAGTCAGTGGTCTCAGTCAGACCTCAAGAACAACATCAACTGGTTGGAGCTCAGGGCATCTCACCTGGCTCTAAGGGCCTTCAGATCAGTGATAGTAGGTCAGCACGTATTGATCCTGACAGACAACGTGACTGCCAAGGCTCATAACAGGCAGGGGGTTACTCCCTAGCGCTCATGCAAGAAGCAGAGCAATTGTGCCGCTGGGCAGAAACGCACCTTCTATCGATCAGGGCAGAACACATACTGGGAGTGGAAAACGTTCAGGCAGATTGGCTCAGCAGAACAATGGTTGACCACTCAGAGTGGCGCCTACACCAGGACCTGTTGAGGGAACTGTTGCACAGATTCGGGAGAGCATTCCCAGGACCTGTTTGTGATGCCAGCAAATGCATAACTCCTGAGATTCTACTCGAGATTCCCAACACAGGGAGCAGAAGGAACCAATGCGCTCCAAGGAGTATGGCCAAGGGGTTTGTTCTACACATTCTCCCTACTTCCCTTGATACCAAGAATAATCAAGAAAGTGATAGAAGATGGGGTGGAAGTCTTAATGGTAGCACCTCACTGGCCCAGGAGGTCTTGGTACGTAGATCTGGTAGATCTGTTGGTATCCAGACCATGGAGAATTAACCCAGACAAGGTAGAACTGTGTCAGGGAACCATATGTCACCCAGAGCCACAATGGCTGCAACTAACTATATGGCTCTTGAGAGGACCACGGTAAAGCATTTAGAGACAAGATAATACAGACTCTCCAGGCATCCAGGAGACCATCAACCAACAGAATTTATGATGCTATTTGGAGAGCATTTGGAACCTGGTGTTCCAAGAAACAAATAGATCCGACTACAGTGTTAGTTACTCAAGTGCTCGATTTTCTCCAGGAAGGCCTGGAGAAGGGTTTAACTCCTAACACCTTAAGGAGGAAGGTAGCAGTGATAGCTTCAGTGTTGGGTTGCGGGACCTCGGAGTCCCTCTCACGACCCCCCCTAATCCGCACGTTCATGAGGGAACAACCAATCTAAAGCCACCAGTGATACACAGGTACCCTACTTGGGACTTGACAAGGGTGCTAAGGGCGCTCATGACCTAGCCCTTTGAACCGCTGAGGTCAGTAGGCCTACCTTCACTCACCTTTAAGGTGGCCTTCCTAATAGCCATTATGTCAGCCAGAAGAATTTCAGAGTTAGCAGCATTATCCGTGAGGGAGGACCTCTGTATAGTTCACCCGAATAGGGTAGTATTAAGATTAGACCCGACCTTTATCCCAAAGATCAATTCTACGTTCCATAGAGCACAAGAGTTAATACTACCAGACTTCTGCCCAGAACCGGTCCATAGCCTAGAAAGGAAGTGGCACTCCTTGGATGTTAGGAGAGCTATATGCATTAATTTATATTAAGAGAACAAGGCCCATTAGAAAAATGGAAGCATTGTTTGTTTCATTTAGACCTAGTTCATTGGGATAAAGGGTTTCACCATCAACCATAGGCAGATGGATCAAGACATGTATCACAAAAGCTTATGAAAGCCAATCATTGCAATTGCTGGGTAACATAACGGCACATTCAACCAGGAATGCAGCCACATCAGTGGCATGGACAAACAGGCCTCGATTGAAGAGATCTGTTGGGCAGCAATGTGGTCATCACCATCTCCATTCATCAGAAATTATAAACTGGATAAATTTGCATCAGCGGAAGCATCCTTTGGAAGAAGGATCCTACAAAGAGTTCACACAGAGATGGGGGCTCAAGATAAGGGGTTGGCCCGCCCTCAGGACAGTTAGCTTGGGTACGTCCCACACTTTGGATTCTCCGACCCGTACAACTGAGAAAGAGGGTTAGTCTTACCTGAAACGCATCTTCTAGTTGTACGGGAGGAGAATCCAAATCCCTACTAATTATTACTAATTAAATATTTTTAATTATTGGAAATAAGCATGTTGAAACTTTTACAGAGAATTTATTTCAATGTTAATAGATTGATTAAAATTCTATTAAATAAGACAAAATAAATATTGTGCCTTGTGTTTAGAGAGGCATTTCAACGTGAGTTTCATATAAAGACTCTCAGTTGAAATGATATTTAGGAAATTTATTTGAGAAAAACTAGAGCACCAAGAATTTCATTAGCTAAAATGCAATTTTCACTTGATGATTATCTCAATTTAGTTAATCAAATTCTTGTTGGTTTTAATTTAATTTAATTTAATAATTTAATTTACTGGATTTGCAAAAATAATATTGATGTTATATTTTATCAGTCATAAGTGTGTGAAATTAAAATATCATGTAGGGACCTTATTGATAAATTATTCTGTATTTGTGTGTTGTCAAGTATTTAGCTTGACATAAAGTAGAAAAGGTATTCTTGTAGGATGTGTGCAAAGGTATTCTTGTAGGATGTGTGCAAAGGTATTCTTGTAGGATGTGTGCAAAGGTATTCTTGTAGGATGTTAGTGGTCATTAGGCTTTGTTGGGGCAGAGACTGGATTGAGACTCAGAGGTTAGATTTTGATACTGACATTTTTATTAATTCTTTGAAGAAAATCTATGATTGTAGGTGGGAAAACCCGCATTTTAAAGTATACATTAACAGAAGCAGAGTTGTCACTATAAACCAAATGTATAGTAATTACTTTAAGAACTTTTCTCAGTTTGAAACTGAATGTGGGCATAATTCACAAGCAGACTGTCACAAGTATGCTTTGACAGCCCGACATGGGTGTCTTGGCTGCTTCAGCCAATTTCAGATTCTTAGCTAGTATTAATAACTTTAGGTAATTGATTTATTTTGATACTATAACTTACTGTTGCTTATTTGGGATAGATTTACATTTTATAAACATTGCATCTTTCAGATTATCCATAGATATTTTGATTTAAAAATAACAGAATTTTGAAAATAAGCTTACAATAATGCAAATACTTCTAGGTAGTCCATAATCCATAAACATTTACAGATGAAAATATTTTAATCTTGCTAGAATTTCTTTGTTATCACCAGTTCCTTACATTATCCATACTTTAACACAGTTCAAGTCTTTTACACAATTATTAATATGGCCTGGGATGTTGATATATAATTGTGGGCCTTCATATTTACGCCAAATCAATGAATACATGAAACTCACACTGAAGTGTTATGGGCTCAATAATATCCCCTTCATAACTTTCAGCTGGATTATTGCTACCTCAAGTAAAAGTAGAACTACTGCAGAAGTTTGTGCCTCATTCCTAACATTTGTAGGACATGTACAACAATACTGGAGAAAGCAAGCACCATTTCTGAGAGGTCTAACAGAACTTGGGGGGGGGGGTGTTTTGGTGTCTTATTCATTCTATCAAGTCAATTAATAAATGACCAATGTTGTTTCTATCCTATAACCAGATCTGAATCCAGAGAGAATGTTTCAGAGTTACGTACCAGAAGCAGAGGTGGTATTCAGCAGGTTCTGACCAATTCTGGAGAACTGGTAGTGGAAATTTTGAGTAGTTCTTAGAACCAGCAAATACCACCTTTGACTGTCCCGGCCCCCATCTATTCTCTGCCTCCTGAGTCCCAGCTGATTGGCTGGGCCTTCTTTTGTTGCCCTACACAGGAGAATGGAGCTAGAAAGCAGGTTAATGGGGTGGGGAGGGAATGGGATTTTGCAGTAACCTTCCCTTGCCATGCCCAATCAAGCCATGTCCACAGAACCGATAGTAAAAAATTTCAAATCCCACCACTGACTAGAAGTAATTTGAAGTAAAGTAATTTAAATTGCATGAGAATTGGTAAATACTAATACTAAACTTGGTCCTACATAACTGATGGAAACTGCTTTTGGATGTTAAACTTTCTAAATAGTTCACAAGTTCAGTACAGTTCTGGATTTTTTTTTCATTTTCTCCCCCTCCTCCTCCCTGTAAATAATTTAAGAGAATCCAATAGTGGCAGTAGTCTGTGTAAAACTTTTACTAAAATGAGGCAGAAAAAAATTCAAGACACCAAGTTAGTTGGATCAAAAAATAACATTCAGATTCATTACATAGCTAGAATTCATTTGCCCCACCCATCCTGCAAAGTTAGTGTATAAATCATCATGTTTATAAAGAATCTATGAAACATCTTTTGGAATATATTGTAATTGTGATTCCTTCACCATCTTGTACCTGATAAGCCTGAACTTTAAATTTCATAATGATAGAGCATTTTTATTTTTTAAAAAAGACTACTACATAAATTTTGGCATATGTTAACTGTTGCAAATTCACTTGGTGGCCTATGATGTAGCAATTATAGCCAGACTATGCTGCAACTATTCATCTTATTGTCAAAATGTTACCTCATAAGGTTTCTAATACTTTCTCTTCTTATGAAATCTTTATTTCTATTGTATGCTGCTGTTAAAATGCTTAAATTCAGTGTCAGCATATTAGATGCAACTTTTTATTGCTATTGATAACTATAAATAAGTTAAGTAAATCTTCATTTTGCTGACCTCTTGAAATAAGTGTGGTATCAGCAGATTTTGTAACTTGGACAGGTAAGAGATTTTCAAGAGTAGACTCAATTTCTTTTGTGTGTTTGATTGCCACAGTAAGATACATTACTTTCTGAGAGATATATTTTAAAAGTAAACCTTTTGTTGATGATTTGAGCACTGTAAGACCAAGAATAATGTCAATTTCTATTTTACTTGCTTTCTGAGTTCATTTTGAGTAATTAAATTCCTTAAGATTTGAAAGAGATCCTGTATAATCTACATTCTATTATAAAGAAAAAAGATTTCCCTATATAAACCATAAAAACAAAACATTTTAAAAGATTTTTATAATGAATGGCAGAAATAGAGCCAATTTTATAATGAATGGCATAACTTTTTGATTAAAATTTAGTTGTAACTAACATGCTAATTTTGGGGGATTATAGTTAAAAATGCATTTATATATCAACTGGCTTCTTTGATATTTGTTTTTAGCTCATTTATCTACATTGTAATTCTACATTGAACACTGCATGTGTAGAACACAAAATAGAGGAGGGGTTATTTATTGTATTACTATACTGAGTATTCAAATTATCCCTTTCTGATGACCAGCATAAAATATTAAAAGCTGCCAAATGTAGAAAGTATCTTTCTACACCTTGGAAAGTCTATCTATTTTTTTCTGAGACTGTAGAAATTGCTTGGCGTCTGTGCTAATTGATTGTCTGGAATCTGGAGGACCTTTGTTGAGATGTCTTGTGAATATGTCCTGTGAATAGAAGACATTTTGATGAAAAAAGCAATCCTTTCAGTTTGACTTTTATTATGAAATTATACTTGATGTGCGAATCAAAGGAGCAAAATTAAATATTTCAAGACCTTGATGTTAATATGTCACATAGCACCAATATTTGTAGTAATTTAGTAAATATCTGAGGATTAAAAGGAGCAAAAGTTTCCTTTGCAAAATTTGAATAATTGCTCAAAGCTGCTGTGGTAGGGATGCTTCTGTGATTCTGAAAACAGCAGGATAATTGTATCTGAAATAGGCAAATAAGCAACAATGTTGTAATTCTCTGGTGCTGCTCTATATATTCTAGGTATAGTCTGTGCACAATTATTAGGCAAGTTGTATTTTGGAGGATTAGTTTTACTATTTAACAACTATAGTGCTCTTGGTCAATCAAATGTCAAACCTGAACATTTAAGAAAGTAAAAGTGAGGTTTTGGCTTTCTAAGGAAAATATCTATGTGCACACAATTATTAGGCAACTATTGGTGTGCAGAATTATTCAACTAAATTAAAAATTGCCCATCTCATTTATTTGTATTTGTTAAAATGAGAATAATAAACAAACCACTCAAAATGTACAAATAAACATTTCTGGCATTTCACACACAAAAAAATCAGTGACCAATATAGCCACCATTCTTTTCAGTAATAGTTATAAATCTTCCATTGAGTCTGTCAGTTTCTTGATCTATTGACAACCAACTTTTATACAGGGGCAATTGGGTGGGATGCTACTGGTTCGGCCCAGTTCTATCGAACCTGTAGCTGTGAAGAGCAGCTGACACTGAACAGGTTTGGTGTTTGCTCCACCCTGCCTACCCGGGCTCTAGGCTGTTCTTTATTCCCTACTTTTCCCTCCTCAGCTGCTTTGCACAGCACAGCTGAAATTGAAAAAGCAGGAAACGAGGATTTTCAAACACTGCACACCAAGCGCAACACTTGTCAGTTGTCCAAGCAACACAGCTTATGATTTCTTGCAAACGCTGCACACATGATTGTCCCCAGTTTGGAGAACCAGCAAGTGGCTCCACTGGCTGGCCCCTCCCTCCCCACCCACTCACTCCTTACCTGGTATCCAAGCCATCCAACTTGCCCGGTTTGGTAAGTTACTATTTTTCCTCTCCCGCCCCCCACCAACCATTAGCTGTCCTGCTCTGCTAGGAGATTTAGATTAGCTAGAAAGCAGGAAATCCAAGGATTTCCTGCTTTCTAGCTAATTTAAAAGCAGAGCCGAACCTTTCTTAGGACTGAAGCTTTTCAGTGCAGACTCAGGTAGCAAATTGCAGATAGATAGATCTCTAAATTAATCTGTGATTCTTTGAGCAACTCAATCTGTCTGCCTGCTTTGGGATTGCTCCTTTTTTTTTTAAATAAAAAAAATCAATGTTTACATTCATGGTGTGTTGTGAGTTAATTTTGTGAGTTTGCTTGCTAACAAATTTTATGAGTTTGCTTGTAAGCACATTTTATGTGACAGACTCAGACAGCTGATTGTAGATAGATAGATCTCTAAGTGAATCTATGATTCTGTGAGCAATTCATTCTGCCTGCCTGCTTTGGGTAAAAGTTGTTCTTTTTTTAATAAAAAAAATCAATATTTACATACAAACCATACCCACCCAGTCACATGAACACCAGGCCACACCCACAAATTAGGCCACACCCACAGAACTGGTTGTTAAGACATTTGAATCCCACCCCTGGGGCAACCACAATCTCCCAGATACTGTTCAGAGAGGTGTACTATTTTCTTTCACCATAAATCTCCCATTTAAGAAGGGCCCACAAGTTCTCAGTAGGATGTAGGTCAGGTGAGGAAGGTGGCCATGTCATTATTCTTTCATCATTAAGGCCTTTACTGGTTAGCTATATCGTGGAGTACTTTGATGCATGTGATGGAGCATTGTCCTGCATAAATCATGGTCGTCTTGAAAGATGAAGACATTTTCTTGTACAGCTGCTTGTAGAAAGTATCTTCTAAAAACTGGCAGTAGGTTGGGAATTGATTTTGAATCAATCTTCCATCTTCAACCCCAAAAGGTCCCACTAGTTCATATATAATAATACCAACCAATTCCAGTATACCACCTCCACCTTGCTGGCATCTGAGTTGAAGTGGAGCTCTGCCTGTTACTGATCTAGCTATGGGCCCATCCATCTGGTCTGTCAAGAGTCACTCTCATACATCAATCCATAAAGCCTTTGAAAAATCTGTCTTCAGATGTTTCTTGGCCCAGTCTTGCTATTTCAACTTATGTGTCTTGTTTAGTGATGGTTGGGTTTCAGCCTTCCTTACATTGGCCATGTCTCTAAGCACTGAACATCTTGTACTTCTGGGTACTTCAGGTAGGTTGCAATTCTGGAATATGAAGCAGCTCAAGATAATGGATTCCTGGTAGCTTCACGATTGATTCTTTTCAAATCTTTGGCAGTTAATATGCATCTTTTTTTCTCAACACATTTCTTATAATCCTGTGTGATGACCCAGAGTGTAACACAAACCGTAACAAAATCCAAAACATAAATAAATGTCCTTTAATGCCTCCAACTTGGACCCACAGTTCAATAATTCTCAGTTGGAGATAAAACTTATTCAAAAATAGTATTTAAAAGAAAGCAATGCAGTCCGAACTTAATGAGCAGATAGAGATGAAATAAAAACCCAAACAAACTACAATGAAGGAAATTCCACAACAGACCAGGAGATAAAAAGGCACAGTCTGTTGGAAGGACGCCAACCAAGATAACTTAAGTCCAAAATAAAACATGCTTTGCTTCTGGCAACACTGTGTTTTAACCATCTCTCTTATATACTATTCTCCCAACTGCAACCAATGAGGGGGATCATAACCATTTCCTTTCTCGTAAGCCAAATTATTTCTTCCTCTGTTCTTCCCTGCTTGTCCTAGGATGAAGAGGGGATGGGCCTGGTTCTTCCTCTGACCCTAACTAGCCTCTGCCCTTCCCCAGTCTCCTCCACAACCTCCAGAGCCACACCTCTGCTCCCTGTCGGCTGTTCCTCCTCTCCCTCAGAGTCCGACTTTAACAAGGGCATGATACCCTGTTGACTATTTGCAACAAAACATTTGATGGTACTGTGATCACGCCCCAATATCTTAGCAATTTCAAGAATGTTGCTTCTCTTTGAAAGACTTTTTACAATTTTTGACTTTTCAGAATCAGTTAAGTCTCTTTTTTGTTCTATTTTGCCTGAAGAAAAGAATTATATTATGAATTATATTATGAATTATATTATGCACACGTTGATATAGGGTGTTGATCTCTTTAGGCCACACCTTCTCTCATTACACAAAAACACATAACCTGATATGCTTATATCCACTAAGCATTCAAGTTTATATAATTTGGATGTGGAAAATATGTATAAAAATGATATGGTCAAAATACTTGCCTAATAATTGTGCACACAGTGCAGAAAACACTGTCTTTTGGCTAGAATATCATTGCGAGTGTACAGCTCTGAGATTGGTATTTATGTTTTATTTGAAATTTAAACAAGTCTCTTTCTCACTCCTGTTCTTCAAACAAAAGACATACAGAAATCTGATATTTATTGAGGAATGAATTCCATTAAACACAGTGAACTTTATGGTTAATTTATTAATTTTTTCCACATAATTTCTTTCTCTAATATATATTCTTTTCAGGAGCCTGTAACTGATGAAGAAACAACAGATGAATCTGAGGTAAGATTATTTTGAAGGGCCTTTATTTTTACACATTGCAAAAATACTTTCGCACATTGTAGTTTCATTAAATGTACAGTCTTTGTTAATACGTTCATATACATGCCTTTATTTTTCCCCATTCCTCATTTTTCTGCTTCATTGTAGATATGGAAGTTTTTTTTTTAATTTACAAACTATTGATTATAGTTTTATGGCAAGGGTTGGCAAGGAATTTCTTAAGCTTCAGTTAAAAATGAGTTCTGTGCTGCTACTAAATATGCAACACAAGTGTTAATAAATATGGATGAAGTTTTTCTGCTGAAAGAATGTATCTTAACTGCTCATGAGGAATTGAAACCTATAAGCTGTTGTTTTTGTTTTGCATATATAAAATGAGATTGATCAAATAAAAATTTATTTATTATTTATTATCATGCTCTAATTTGTTTCATTCATTTTGGCAAATTGGGCCTTTGAATCATATGATTGTCCACAATGCACACATTGTCTTATTTTTTTTAAAAAATGTATTTAAATTGAATGAAAATTGCTTCTGAAATGACTTTGGGATCTTTATAACTATACATTTGTACAACAAGCTATTTACAAAATTGCAATTAACTGTCACATGTTACGAGTAATGATTGGTGAAACTTGAATTATATGAATGTGTGTTGTGTTATATTAGAAGATAATGATAGTGGATCAGCTATAGTCTTATTTCCAACCTTTATTTTGGAATATTTTGGAACCAGTTTACAGTGTCAACATATTGCCCCCAACAATCTGGGTCCTCATTTTACTGACTTTAGAAGGATGGAAGGCTGAGTCAACCTTGAGCCGGTAAAACTCGAACTGCTAAAAATCAGCAGAAGTAACCTGTCGTACTGCATTCCAACCACAGTGCCACCATGGCTCTTACATCATAATGATTAGAATTTAAAGGAATATTTTACTCTTCTATAAATAGATCTTGGCCATACATCATCAAATTTTAAGGCCCTGTCACCCTGCCCAACGGATGCAAAACATTTGTAAAAATGACACAGCGGACGAGAAAAATGTTCCATCCGTTATCCGCTCTCAAAAGGGGCAAAAATTTGCATAACCAGAGCGGATAACACGGAAAGGAACGGACGGGGGGAGGACGCAGAGCGGATGGAAAACGGATGCAGAGCGGAAGCCTAGCGGATGAGAGCAGATGGCACAGCGGATGCACAGCGGATGAAGCGGATGCAGAGCGGAAGCCTAGTGGATGCACAGCGGAAGCCTAGCGGATGCCTAGTGTTCAATGCGCATGCGGGGGGGGATGTATTGCGTCAGCCCCGCGGATATAAAGGGAAGCAGCTCGGAAGCAGGTCACCATTCAGAGGAAAGACCTGCATCCAGACACATCGACTGCCTTGCCAGCCTGCCCTGCCTGCATGCCTTGCTGCCAGCCTTGCTGCTTGCCTTGCTGCCTACCATCCTGCCAGCCTCCCTGCCAGCCTTACTGTCTGCCTGCCTGCCGGCCTCCCTGCCAGCCTTGCTGTCTGCCAGATTTGGTGCCTGTCTGCCTGCCAGCCTTAGTGCCTGCCTGCCTGCCAGCCTGCCTGCCAGCCTGCCTGCCAGCCTTGGTGCCTGCCTGCCTGCCAGGCTCCCTGTCAGACTCCCTGCCAGCCAGCAACCCCACAACCATGGGGAAGAAGAGGAAGCCACAGCCATCTGCTGCCAGCCCTAGCAAGAGGGACAGGGCCACCCTCCCGCCCCCTGGCCCTCACTCTGCTTCTGCTGGGGCTTCTGCTGCCCGGGTTCAATCTTCTGGTGCTGGGGCTTCTGCTGCTTCTGCTTCTGGAGGAGCTGATGATGCTGCTTATGGCGGTGGTGCTTCTGCTGGTGCTTACTCTGCTGATGCTGCTTCTGGCGGTGGTGCTTCTGCTGGTGCTTACTCTGCTGAAGCTGCTCCTCGTCCTGCTGGTCCTGCTGGTCCTGCTCGTGCTCCTGGACTTGCTCGTCCTGCTCATCCTGCTCATGCTCCTGGTCTTGCTGGTGTTCCTGGTGCTTACTCTGCTGCTCCTGATCCTGGTCCTGCTGGTGCTGCTGCTGCTGCTGCTGCTGCTGATAATGATGATGATCCTGCTGCTGCTGGTGCTGCTGCTGATGATTATGATCCTGCTGGTGATGCTGCTGCTGCTGCTGCTGATGATGATCCTGCTGTTGCTGCTGCTGGTGGTGGTGTGGTGGAGCAGCCCCTACAACCTCGAAGTCCCTCTGATGAGGGCCCATATGGCCCTGCCAGAGGGAGGAAGTGGCAGACACGTGATAGGGAGAGAAGGCAATACTCCATTGAGGAGGAACACGAGGATGAAGTGCTGGAGTGGCTGAGAGAGAATGATTATCTGTGGCGGAAGGGACACCGGCTGTACAGGGACACCAAAGGGAAGCAGGCTGCTTGGAGAGAGAAGGCAGAGAGCCTGGGCTACACTTCGGATGTGCTCCTTGGCTGTTGGAAGCACATGCACACCTGGTACGGGAAGCTGCACCTCAAGGAATCTGGCCAGGCCACGGTTAAGCTGACGGACAGAGAGACCTATGTCGTGGCCAGGTGCAGCTTCCTGGAGGGTGAGATGCGCCACCGAGGAGCAGCAGCAGCCCCTCTCATGACCCTCTCTCTCCGGGAGCCTGCTGAGAGCCAGTCCTCTTCTGGCCGAGAGTCAGTCCCTGTCTCCAGGCAGGTTTCTGTGGAGCGTCCCATGGCGGAGAACCCGCGGACAGTTGTTTTAACCGTGGTGGAGTGCGTGGAGGACTCCCTGGTGCAGTGGGAGAAAGGAGACGGCACGTCCACCATAGCCCTACCTGCATCCACCCCTAGCTCCACCTCCACAGAAAGGCAGAGAGCCAGACAGGAGGGGCAGAACCACACTGTCCTGCTGGAAATCAGGGACACCATCCGGAGCAGCATAAATCTCCTCTCTCAGCTGATCCACACCGACTCCTCATCCTCCAACCGCAAGCCCTTCCTCACCTATGTGAACCAGACCCTCACGGACATGGCGGAACCCCAGTACCAGGTGGTGAAGGACCGGATCACCGAGCTGCTTCATAACCCTCCAGACCCAGAGGAACCTGCTCCCACCCAGTCCAGGTGTGCTCCTCCATCCCAGGTGATGTCCCTCCCATTCCAAGGCTTTCCACAGGCCCTCACCTACCAGGGCTACGGTTACCAGGAGGTCCAGCAGCACAGCTACCAGCCCTTCCCAGTCCAGGCACAGAGTCATCGGATGACACCGTTACCACCGGTTCCACTGATGCCACCGATGCCACCCACAACACTGATGCCACCGACGCCACCCACGACACTGATGCCACCCACACCAGTCCTCACTCAGCTGCAGACCAGACAGCCCCACTACACTGCTCCTTCTCCCACCCCGCAGCCAAGCCCGGCCTCATTACATCTGTCATCAGTACTGGGGCTGACACCCCATGGCATGGAGGAAGGAGCTCTCAACATCACGGGGCTGAGCCAGCTGTCCGAGAACTTCCTCAACATACCGTCACCTGTTGTCCTCTCGGGGCCCAGTGGGGCTTCAGACCAGCACTCCAGCAGCAGCCAGCTCCACAGCACCTGGACCCTTCACCCCTGAGACTGGGCACACCTTCGAGTGACCAAGAATAGTGCCAGAGACTGGGTGGCTACCTGTAGACTTTATTTGGACACTTGACTTGGGTCATTTTTGTTTTACAGCTTGTTATTAATAATGTTTATCTTTGCTTCACACACTTGCTTCATTTATTTCAGTAAATAAAGTCTTGGTGGAAACTTTTAGAAATGGTTTAAGACTTTGCATGCTTGTGAGATGGGTAAGGATAGCAGTGGGATGGGCAGGGATACCTGTGGGATGGGTTAAAATAGCAGTGGGATGGGCAGGGATACCTTTGGGATGGGTAATAGCTGTGGGATGGGCAGGGATACCTTTGGGATGGGTAATAGCTGTGGGATAGATAAACCTCCAGTGCAAGCATAGTGGTACTGTATGGTCCACCCTCCCAGGTGCCACACCTATGGCCCTTTATTATCAATACTTATGTAATCATTGATCCACACATGTCAACATAAACACCACTCTTTATTAAATGCCCTGTTCATTGTAGGCCCACCCAACATAAATGGCCCAATCTCATCAGTGTGATGAGACAGGCTGAAGGAAGCATCCAATAAGCATCTACCATCCTGTCTTGCCACTCCTTTGCTCCAGCTGGAGAGTTGCACCAGTGTTTCAGGAGGTTGCGCTGCTTCTTCCCTTCACGTGAGGCTCTGTTGGGGCCTTGCACATCCTCAGTGTCTATCCGGTTTTGCCCTTGCCTCCATTCCCCGGGCTCCATGTCCCCTTTGCCTTGCTGGAGGTCCACGAGCCTGTTCTGCAAGACTGGGTAGCAGGTGCGCATGAGATTGTGCAAAAATCCAAAATTTTTTCCCCAAGCAATCATTGTTTCTTTAACTTGCTTGCTCTTCTTTTAACTTAACCTCTAATAAATATCTCTATAGTTTTTAAAGCACCTTTTCATCAGTACCTGTCAAAAATTTATCTAAGTCAGTCAGTTTATCATAAAAGCCTTCTGTTTTAAAATCTTTGTCATATCTAGAATGTATTTGCACATATGAAAACCAAATCATCCTTATATCTGGTTCCTCTAGTTCTTGTATAGATTTGAGTTCACCCTTTCTATTCAATATTTCACCATATCTAACTTTTGTTCCTTTTTATATGTTATTGGATATGCAAATGCTTCAATAGTTGATAACCAGACTGGAATTTTTAAATAATGTTGCCTTTTAATCTTCTCCCAGTTTAATAACAAAACTTCTCGTAATATAATGTCTTCTGAAATACCCCTGTGTTTTAGTTCCCTTGTGCCATAAAAAGGCATGCCATCCCAACAACAAATCATGTCCTTCTAATGTCAATAATCCCATATTTCTTAATGTTATCCATTCCTTAACCCACATCAGGTTTGTTGCTTGATAATAGAACTCCCAGTTAGGCAGGCCAAATCCTCCTCCTGTTCTTGCATCTTGCAACAGTTTTAGTTTTATTCTCACTTTCTTTCCCTGCCTTCAACATTATTTTATTTAAATTCAAAATAATCTTTCCCTAACCAAATTGGAATTGTCTGGAACAAGTATAAAATTCTTGGTAATATATTCATCTTAATTGTTGATATTCTCCCTATTAGTGATAGTTGTAAATTTTCACATTTTGCCATATCTGTCACAATCTGTTGCTTGAGTTTCTCTTTAAGTGTACTGCATCTTGCTGAAAATATATCCCCAAATACTTAACCTTATTTGTTACCTGGATCTTCAAAACTTCCGCCAATTCTTCCTTTTGTCTTGCTAAAGCCCATGTCACACTGAACCAACGGATGCAAAGAGGATGTAAAACGGACAAAAAAGCTTGCCATCCGTTCGAAAACGCGATGTACTCACTGCCTCCGTTTTGCTTCCTCTCTATCTGTCCATCATCCGTTTATTAACGTTTCATCTGCTCCAAAAGTTTTGGGTTGCCCAAAACTTTTGCGCAGAAAATGTATCCAGTTTGTCCGTTCTGCATCCACTACGCATCCGTTACGCATCCGCTATATCCGCTAGGCATCTGCTGCGCATCCGCGCAACTCGCATCCGCTCGGACGCAGGGAGGAAGCGGAATGGACGCGGAACGGATGCAGAACGGATGCAGCACAGAAACAAAGCGTTTAAAATGGAAAAAACGTTCGCAGAGGGGATCTATCTTGGATATTAAGGATGTCTACAGGATGCCTAGAGGATGCCTAGAGGATGCAAATACAGGATGCCTATAAAAAGGGGGAGAAACTCACCTGCATCTCACTTTCAGACCAGCAGCCCACCTGTGCAGATCTCTGCAGCCTTCATCTGCCTCTTCCTCTTCCACAGCATCCAGTCATGTCCACCGTGGATCGTAACACAGTCCTTTTGGCAGCCGCCATCCTTCTGCAACAGTGCGAAGCCATCTACAGGCTCTGTGAGCTCTACTACGGGAAGAAAAAGAGGCAGCCAAGAAGCGTCTGGGTCCGAAAATGGATCGCCAGAAGAGCAGAGTACGGACTGTACAATAAGCTGATGGTGGAGCTCAGGAACAAAGACACTCGTGAGTTCCAGAACTTCATGAGGATGCCTCCAGCCATGTTTGACGAAGTTGTGCAGCGCCTGACACCCAGGTTGACCAAGGCAAACACCAACTTCCGGCCCAGCCTGGAACCTGGGCTCAAGGTGGCACTGACTCTGCGCCACCTGGCCTCAGGGACCACCTACAAAAGCATGCAGTATGGCTGGAGGGTGCCACACAACACCATCAGCATTGTGGTCAGAGAAGTGGTGCAGGCCATCATCGAAGAATACAAGGAGGAGCTCCTCCAGTGCCCCACCACTGAAGAAGGATAGAAGAAAGTTGCAGAGCAGTGGTATCAGAGGTGGAACTTCCCCCACACCATTGGAGCCATAGATGGGAAGCATGTGGCCTGCAAAGCTCCAGCCAAGTCGGGCTCCACTTATTTTAACTACAAGGGCTTCTTCAGCATCGTCCTCTTCGCCATGGTCGATGCTGACTACAAGTTCATGTACATCAGTGCTTCAGGCTATGGCTCATGTTCAGATGCCCAGGTATACAACGCCAGTGACCTCAAGGAGGGGCTGGAAGGCAACCTCATCATGGGCTTCCCAGATCCAAACCCCCTGCCCAACGGCACGCAAGATGTGCCCTACTTCATCATGGGGGATGATGCTTTCTCCCTCACAACCTACCTCATGAAGCCCTACACCTCCAAATGCCTCACCCGTGAAGAGAGGATCTTCAACTACAGGCTGTCCAGGGCAAGGCGGGGGGTGGAGAACGCCTTTGGCATCCTGGCCAACAGGTTCCAGGTATTTCTCACCACCATGCAGCATCGCCCAGAGACCATGAGGAGGATCGTGGAAGCTTGCTGCATCCTGCACAATCTCATGCGCACCTGCTACCCAGTCTTGCAGAAAAGGCTCGTGGACCTCCAGCAAGTCAATGGGGACATGGAGCCTGGGGAATGGAGGCAAGGGCAAAACCTGATAGACACTGAGGATGTGCAAAGCCCCAACAGAGCCTCACGTGAAGGGAAGAAGCAGCGCAACCTCCTGAAACACTGGTGCAACTCCCCAGCTGAAGCAGTGGAGTGGCAAGACAGGATGGTAGATGCTTAATGGATGCTTCCTTCAGCCTGTCTCATCACACTGATGAGATTGGGCCATGTATGTTGGGTGGGCCTACAATGAACACGGCATTTAATAAAGAGTTGTGTTTGTGTTGACATGTGTGGATCACTGCTTACATTGTTATTGATAAAAAAGGGCCATAGGTGTGGCACCTGGGAGGGTAGACCATACAGTCCTACTATGCTTGCACTGGAGGTTTATCTATCCCACAGCTATTAGCCATCCCAAAGGTATCCCTGCTCATTCCACAGGTATCCCTGCCCACCCCACTGCTATCTTAACCCATCCCACAAGCATGCAAAGGCTTAAACCATTTCTAAAAGTTTCCACCAAGACTTTATTGAAAAAAAGAAATGAAGCAAGTGTGTGAATCAAAGATAAACTTTTATTGAACAATAAGCTGTAAAAAAAAAAATGACCCAAGTCAAGTGTCCAAATAAAGTCCACAGGTAGTCAGCTACCCGGTCTCTGGCACTCTTATCAGTCACTCGGAGGTGTGCCCAGTCTCAGGTGTGAAGGGTCCAGGTGCTGTGGTGGTGGGTGGTGCTGGAGTGCCTGGCCCCGAGTGGACAACAGGGGACGGTGTGTTGAAGAAGGTGTCGGACAGCTGGCTCAGCCCTGTGATGCTGAGAGTTCCTTCCTCCATGCCATGGGGTGTCAGCCCCAGTACTGATGACAGATGTAATGAGGCCGGGCTTGGCTGTGGGGTGGAGGAATGAGCAGTGTAGTGGGGCTGTCTGCTCTGCAGCTGGGTGAGGACTGTCGTGGGTGGCATCATTGGCGTGGGTGGCATCGCTGTCGTCGGTGGCATCATTGTCGTGGGTTGCATCGTTGGCATCAGTGGAACCGGTGGCAACGGTGTCGTCCGATGACTCTGTGCCTGGACTGGGAAGGGCTGCTGCCTGTGCTGCTGAACCTCCTGGTAGCCATAGCCCTGGTAGGTGAGGGCCTGGGGGAAGCCTTGGAATGGGAGGGACATCACCTGGGGTGGAGAAGCAGACCTGGACTGGGTGGGAGCAGGTTCCTCTGGGTCTGGAGGGTTGTGAAGCAGCTCGGTGATCCGGTCCTTCACCAGCTGGTACTGTGGATCCGCCATTTCCTTGAGGGTCTGGTTGACATAGGTGAGGAAGGGCTTGCGGTTGGAGGAGTCTGAATCGGTGTGGACCAGCTGAGAGAGGAGAGCTATGCTGCTCCGGATGGTGTCCCTGATCTCCAGCAGGAGTGTGGCTCTGCCCCTCCTGCTGTCCGGCTCTCTTCCTTTCTGCGGAGGCGGAGCTGGGGTGTGTGGATGCGGCTAGGACTGTGGTGGACTTGATGTCTCCTTTCTCCCACCGCACCAGGGAGTCCTCCACGCACTCCACCATGCTTACCACACCTGTCCGCGGGTTCTCTGCCTTGGCACGCTCCACAGAAACCTGCCTGGAGACAGGGACTGACTCTCGGCCGGAAGAGGACTGGCTCTCAGCAGGCTGCCAGAGAGAGAGGGTCGTGAGAGGGGCTGATGGTGCACCTTGGTGGCAGACATCCCCCTCCAGGAAGCTGCACCTGGCCATGACGTTTGTCTCTCTGTCTGTCAGCTTAACCGTGGCCTGGCCAGATTTCTTTTTCAGGTGCAGCTTCCCGTACCAGGTGTGCATGTGCTTCCACCAGCTGAGGAGCACATCCGAAGTGTAACCCAAACTCTCCGCCCTCTCTCTCCAAGCAGCCTGCTTCCGCTTGGTGTCCCTGTACAGCCAGTGTCCCTTCCGCCACAGATAGTCGTTCTCTCTCAGCCACTCCAGCACCTCATCCTCGTGCGCCTCCTCAATATAGTATTGCCTCCTCTCCCGTTGCCGCATATGCCTCTTCCTCCCTTTGGCAGCCCTCATCAGAGGGGCTGCTCCTCCACACTAGCAGCCGCAGCAGCACCAGCAGGATCATCATCATCATCTTCACCAGCAGGATCATAATCATCATCATCATCAGCAGCAGCAGCAGCAGGATCATCATCATCAGCAGCAGCAGCACCAGCAGTATCAGCACCAGCAGGACTAGTAGGACCAGGATCAGCAGCAGTAGAGTAAGCACCAGCAGGGCCAGCAAGTCCAGGAGCACGAGCAGGACCAGGAACACGAGCAGGAAGAGCAGGACGAGCAAGACCAGGAGCACGAGCAGGATGAGCAGGACCAGGAGCAGCTTCAACAGAGTAAGCACCAGCAGAAGCACCACCGCCAGGAGCAACTTCAGCAGAAGCCCCAGCAGAAGCATAGTCAGGGGCAGGGGGCGGGAGGTTGGCCCTGTCCCTCTTGCCAGGGATGGCGGCAGGCTGCTGAGGCTTTCGCTTCCTCCCCATGGTTGTGGGGTTGCTGGCTGGCAGGGAGGCTGGCAGGCACCAAGGCTGGCAGGAAGGCTGGCAGGAAGCCAGTCACGAAGGCTGGCAGGCAGGCACCAAGGCTGGCAGGAAGCCTGGCAGGTAGGCTGGCAGGTAGGCTGGCAGGAAGCCTGGGAGGAAGGCAGGCAGGCAGGCAGGCACCAAGGCTGGCTGTAAGGCAGGCTGGCAGCAAGGCTGGCAGGCAGGCATGCAGGCAGGGCAGGCAAGGAACTCGAAGTGTCCAGCAGCAGGTCTTTCCTCGGAATGCTGGCCACGTGCGAGCTGTTTCCCTTTAAATCCGGGGGGCTTACGCCATGCATCCTTCCCACATGCGCAATTAACGCGCGGCATCCGTTCCGCTTCCGCTGTGCATCCGTTAGGCTTCCGCTGTGCATCCGCTTCATCCGCTCGGCATCCGCTTTGCATCCGCTCTTTCCGTTCCGCGTCTGCTTTGCTGAGGCCCCCCGGAAGCCTAGCGGATGCGCCATCTGCTCTCATCCGCTTCTATCCGCTGGACTTCCATTCCGCATCCGCTTTGCATCCGCCCTGCGTCCTCCCCGCGTCCGTGTTATCCGCTCCGGTTATGCAAATTTTTGCCCCTTTTGAGAGCGGATAACAACGGATAGAACATTTTGCTCGTCCGCTGTGTCCTTTTTGTATTTGTTGGCCAGTATGACATGGGCTTAACATATTGTTTATGAAAATCTTCATTTTATCTTTATTTATTTTCAAACCTGCTACCTTTCCATATTCCTCTATCTTTTATATCAATTTAAGTGCTGTTTATAATGGGTCCTCTAGAATAAAAACCTGATCATCTGCAAATGCTTACAATTTATATTCTTCCTTTTTAATTTTCATTCCTTTTTATATGTTTTCCTTCTCTAATATTTCTATTTAATACTTCCAATGTGAACACAGAAAACAGAGGTGACAGTGGGCAATTTTGTCTTATCCCTTCCCTTATATCAATAGAATCTGTCACTTCCCCATTTATCATTATCTTTTCTGTTTGTTTATGATATATAGTTTGTATGGTTTGAGTGAATTATTTACCAAAGCCCTTCTGCTCCAGTTGTAATGACATAAATTGCCAATTCATGTTGTCAAAGGCTTTCTGTGCATCTAAAAATATCAAAGCCATTTGATTTTCAGGATGTGCCTCGTAGTATTCCAAAGTGTCCAGAATTATTCTCATGTTATCTTTAATTTGTTTCTTTGACAGAAACCCATTTTGATCAGGATGAATAAAGTTATTTAAATATCTTTTAAGTCTTTCTGCCAATATTGAAGCGAAGATTTTATAGTCTGAATTTAGTAGGGAAATAGGTCTATAGTCCTTAATTTGTTGTGGCTCAGCATCTTCCTTTGGCACAAGTATAATATATACTTCAGACCACAATTTGGATATTCTCATCTTTAGCATGACTTCATAACTTCTAACAATGGAAGATTCAATGATTCCTGTAACATCTTATAAAATTCCACTGACAGTCCATCCGGATCTGGTGCCTTTACATTATTTTATTTTTTAAGTGCTTCAGTTAACTCCATCACCATTATATTCTTTTCTAGCATCATTTCAGTATCTTTAGATATCTGGGGTAGGTTTGCTTTCTGCAGGTATTGTTTAAATTTTTCCTCCTCTATGTTCTATTGTTCATACAAAAGTTCATACTTTTCCATAGTAGTCTTGTATAATTTTTTTCTTCTATTTCCATAGCAAATTTGCCCTTGGTCATCTATTAGTTGCATTCTTTTTCTAGATACTCTCTCTTTTTTCAGTTTGTATGCTAACCATCTACCTGGTTTGTTTGCATCTTTAAAGTAGTTCTGTTTAGCATCTCTAATTTTTTGTGCTAGTTCATCCTTTTCCATTAGCCCCATTTTATGTTTAATTGTGTCCATTTTTATTTTAATGTCCTTTTTTGTCAAAGTTTCTGTAACTCTTTCTCAAGTCTCTTGTAATCATCCTTTAATGTTTAAAAGCTTGTCTTTTCTTAGTATTTCTTTTCCTTGTGTAGTCTGTTATCAAGTCTCTGGCGTAAGCCTTCATTGTATCTTAAGGATTCTGCATTGATGTGTCCTTTTTTCTGTTTTCTTCAAATAAGAAAGCCAATTCTTTCTCCATTTTCTGTATGAAGTCCTTTTCTTTTAATATAGTGTTGTTTAAAGTCCATCTAGATCTTCTCCTTTGTCCTTTCCATTTAATTGTCATTGGATTGTGGTATGCCCAAGTTTTTTGATCAATTTCCTGTATATTAAAAATCAATTCTGTTGACATCCATATATCTATTCTAGACTATGATGAGTGTCTATCTGAGTAAAAAGTATATTGTCTATTTTGAGCATTTCTTTCTCTCCAGGTGTCTTTTCAATTTATTTCATCTGTCATTTTAAAAAAGAATTTTGGAAGAGTCTTTCTACTTTGCTTTATTGTTTTCTGTGGTTTACAGTCCAATTTTTCATCTATTATTCCATTAAAATCTCCCATCATGCAAATATTAACATAGTTCAATTCAATTATTCTATTCAATTATTCATGTGTAATTTTCTATAAAATTCTTCTTGGTTATCATTTGGAGCATAAATTGCTATTAAAAGTATTTTCATATTATTGTCCATTATTTCCACCATTAAGATTCTTCCATCATCATCTGCATAGATTTATTCTGCTGGAATTGTTTTTGTAATATATAAATCCACTCCTCTTTTCTTACATCGTGTCAACGCAGTAAATATTTTCCCTAGTTTTGCCTTATCAATATTTGTTCATGTTGCTTTTTAATATGCATTTCTTGTAGGCAGATTATATCAAATTTTAGTTTCTCTAATTTATGAAATGTTTTCTTTTAATAGCTGAATTAATAAGTCAATTTATCAATTTTTTTCTCTTCCATATTTTTACTTTATAGGAAGGGTTTACTGTCTTAGTAGATCTTGTTTCTCATTGTTCTCCATCACGCTGCTCTAGAGTCCAGCATTGGATATAACTCCGCCCTCTTATGACATGAGCTGAGTCTGCCACTATAAAAGGTTCGCCTCTGCTGAGAACCTCAGCTTTTTGACTCAGCTCTTGGACATAAGAGCTATTGTCTCTGGACTCTGAGTTAATTAGCATTCCTCAAAACAAAAGCATTGAAAAAAAGAGCAAAAGAATCATCAAGTTCAAGAGAAGCTTTCAGGGCTCTTGTGAGCTTTGCTCATGAGGAGAGCGGGGATCTGCTGTCCTCTCGTTGCAGCTGCCTCAGCAAGGCACTGACATGCAGATAGTAAGTGCGATCGGCCAAAACGCCGTGGAACCTCCCTCAGACTTGCTAGAGGCTAATTAACATCACAACGGCCTCCTCTGCAGCTTTTCCCTGGGCCACACGGCTTGTAAAAACCTCCTCAGGCTACACAAGTGTT
This sequence comes from Laticauda colubrina, assembly GCA_015471245.1. Classification (NCBI taxonomy): domain Eukaryota; kingdom Metazoa; phylum Chordata; class Lepidosauria; order Squamata; family Elapidae; genus Laticauda; species Laticauda colubrina. Next base: position 12,763,796 of record BLBF01000019.1, on the reverse strand, counting down.
CCAGAAGATTTATTAGGCCATAAACTATCCAAGTTTTACAATAGCTGCCCTCATGGTCTCTGCAGCGATTAGGCCCAATCCCAACCAACCTCCCTTCTACTGCTGCATCAATTGGAGGGGCAGTCTTCCTTCTGCAAAGATATTAATCTGCCCATTATAAATTGCCAAGCAAAGGCCACAGACAAAGCCCCAGGGATTCAAAGGTGCAACAGGAATCATTGAAGGCCTCAAGGCCCCTCGCCTCGTGGCTGATGGCCATTTTATGATTGAGTTCCTCCGGATGCCATTTTTTAGTGGGCCCCAAGGCAATGATCCTATCTCTCTCCTGGCCATTTAGCTTGGAAAACACCATCAGGAGGAACTGACAGCGCCTCCGGTGTTTCTTCCTTGAGCAATGGAAATAGATTGGGCCCAGCCAGGACCATGCAGAACATTCAGACCTCTGAAGCCCCCAAAAGGGTTATGAAAAGAAAACAACCACGAGGCCATTCAGCCAACAGGGAGGTCAGGTCCCAAGCTGCCAAGAAGGCCTTCAAGTTTGAACTTAAGGCAGAAAAGAGAAGACTTGAGGCTTTAGAGAAATAATTCACAAAAAATGCTCAACAATTATAAGAACAAGGTGCAGGCATAGAGAGGGCAGATGGAAGTCCGGCTAGCCATCTATGGAACTGGTCACTTGAAAGGCAGGATGAGGCCCTTCCCCAGGACCTGAGTTTGTCAGGCCCTTCTTACTTGGAACACAGCTACTCCTAACCCTCAGCAGGCTTTGTCCCTAGGGGTTTACAGGTTTAGGGAGCAAGCTAACCTTATCCCTTCTATGACTGGGCCCCAGATGATAGTTCCTCCCCAGGAGAACAGGCCTCAAGACATCCAGGAACTAGTTTCGGTGGCAGTCAGGGCATTACTGAAGGTCTCAAACACCTCCAACACCACCACCACTCCCGGCAGAGGCTCAGGTATCCTTTCTTCCTTCTGTCAGGGTACCCTCCCCCATGGAGGGAGGTTCCCACTTTGGAACCCATGTATGCCTCTCATCATTTTTATAGCTGGGAGGGACAGGATGACAGGGGATCCTCTTAGCACTCTGAACAGGTAGTTCCCCAGAGGAGGATGAGGGGGAAATTAAAGACCCCTTCCTCTCTGATGAAGAGGAAACCAAACCAGAACAACCATCCATAACTGCTGTCTTTATGCCCTCCTTGTTTCAGCCCTTACTACAGAAGGCTCTGGTTACAACCCAGTTAAACCCAGAAGAGGTGGCCCCAGAACCACAGGCTGGCCCCTCAAGCCAGGGAGACGCACTGTTCTCCAAACCGGTGGTCCGAAATGAGGTTCTCCCATCTTCCTTGTTCTTAGATGTAGTAAAAGACCAGTGTGAGAACCCCCTGTCAGGGCGTCACCCTTCTTCCCAGGACAAGAGGTTCTTTAATGTAGGTCCTGCTTTGACTAATGCATTAGCTCTCCCAGCAGTAGATTCCCCGGTGGTAGTCACCTTCGCTTCCTCAGGTACCCCTACAGAAACAGAGGATGTTTTACGACCGGAGGACAAAAGTCGGAACAAACTCTGAAGCGCACACACCAGGCTGCAGCTTAGGCCGTGAAAGTTCCTACCGCAGTCTCGTTTTTTACCAGGTCGTCTATTCTCTGGTTGCATCAACTTCAGGACAGAGTTCCCATTGCCAATGTTAGGTCCCACCAGAACTTCAACAAAATAATAGCAGCAGCTTAGTTCACTGCCGACGCCACTTTAAGCTCCACCAAATTTACCACAAAGGCAATGGCCTCTTCCATGTCTGCCAAGTGCCTGCTGTGGATATGCCACTGGCAGACCGACTCCAAGTATAAGTGGAAGGTGGCAGCGGCCCCTTGCTCAGGAGAAAACCTCTTTGGAACAGTCTTAAAGCCGTATGTGGTGGAAACAAGAGACGGGGAGGGTGCTGTCTACTTCCTCCAAGGGGTCAGAACGTGTACCCCAGAATGCAAACCTTCAGGCCAGTCAATACCCCTCACTTCAGTTGCAACCAGACAACGTATCCCCTTCGTCAGGAACAACAGTAGGACCGCCAACTCAGACAACAATTTTCAGGTAAGTGGCCCTTTTGAGGGGGAGGAAGTCGTTCATTCAGGCACTCTAAGTAACTGCATCCACTCCCCTCCCATCGGAGGCCATTTGACCTTTTTAAAATCCAGATGGGAGGAATCAACTAATGATGCCTGGGTCATCAGTACAATATCATTGGGCCTTCGACTCAAATTTCTCTCCCCCCCTCCATTGTTTTTTGTCAGCTGTTCTACCTCTCATGACACATCTAAATGAGCCCTGATGGACTCAGCTGATGGATATCAGAGCCATCGAAAGAGTTGCATGGGATCAGTGGGGGTCAGGCTTCTACTCATGCCTCTTTGTTATTCCGAAGGCCTTGGGGGTGGAGAGTAATCCTCGATCTCACGCTCCTGAACAAATTCATCCATTACAGGCATTTTAAGATGCAGACCCTACATTCTATTCTTCAGAGCATCTGAGAGGGCGATCTCCTCTCTTTCATAGGCCTCATGGAGGCTTACCTCCATATCCCAATTTGGTCTCCCCATCTCTAGTTCCTCTGTTTTTCTTATTGCAGTGAGCACTACCAATACCGGGCCCTACAATTTGGCCTTTCATCGGCACCAAGGGTTTTTACTAAGGTCCTGGCAGCATTGACAGACCTCCTCCGAGCCTTACCTGTGCAATCTACCTCTGTCCAAGTGGCTGAACAAGAACTTCAAATCATGATGCAGGTGTTGCAGGAACATAGTTTCTCCATCAACCTCATCAAGAGCCATTTTTCTCCAACGACCCGACTGTTGCACCTTGGGGTCATCATTGACACAGTCAGCTGTTAAGTCTTCCTTTCACAGGACCAACAGGACAGCATCAAAGAGTTGATCAATAGAATTCGACTAAGTCACTCCGTTCCACTCTCCCTCCTGTCCCAGTTACTTTGGAAGATGATCTCCTGCATCGAAATTGTGCCATGGGCACGCCTACATGCATGCACCTTGCAGTGGTTTCTCCTCCCCTTCCAAAGAGGGGGGATCAGTCATTCTGCCCACAGGGTCCTGCTTTCTCCACAGGTGCTTCAGTCCTTTCTATGGTGGCAGTCCCAGTCCATCACAAAGGGTCATCTCTTTATGGTGAGAGACAGAATTGTAGTGACCATGGACACCAGCCTTCTCAGCTGGGGAGCACCTACCCAGGGCCAAATGGTCCAAGCACACTGGCTGTCTTTAGACATGTCCCTTCCCATAAACCTCCTGGAGCTCAGGGCTATTTTTTTCACCCTGAGAAGTTTCCGGATCCTAGTGTCAGGGTCCCATATGCTAGTCATGACAGACAATATAGCAGCCAAGGCTCATGTCAACCGGCAAGGAGGGTATCCGCGGCTCGCTTTCCCGGCTCTGCCTAGCCCACATGGCTCTGGCGCTCGGAAAAACGAGCCTCAGAAAGCGAGCTGCGGGTGCATGCATGCCTCCTCCTGCCCCTCATTCCCAAATCTCGCCCGGGCAAGCAGCGCTTCACTTGCTGTGCAAAGCCGCGGCTTCCTCACCTCTCAGAAAGCAGAAGGAATTGGCTGCAGCCTCCTCCTCCTCAGCCGCAGCGCAGACCTTGCGGGGAAAGAGAGAGAGAGAGATGGAGAGATCCTCTCAGGCGAGCACCTTCCCTCGGAACGCGGCAACGGAAGCACCTGAAGCCAAGTGTCTCCTCAGGGCTCTGGTTGCAGGGAGGAGCCCTGACTGTCCGCACGTGGCTGCACCAAATGCCGTGGCATTCCTCTAATGCGGCAGCAAGGGAGAAGGAAAAGCAACGGTGGCGGAAGGTCTCCCGGTATGAAGTGCCCCACCAACACAGGCAGCACTATATCCAGGCATGCAAGTGTACTTCCTAAATGCAAGCCCCCCTGCCATTCCCCCCCCATTTCACATGTTTAATATGGGCCTTAATTTGGGGGGAGGGGCTTAATTCAATTTTATAAATTGAATGCCTATAAAACATGGTGGGGCTTCCTATTGGTGGAGGCCGTATTGTTGGAGAAACACGGTATTTTAGTCAGGAATTGATATTCTCTTCTCATCTCTCTCACTCTTCTCGATGCTTGTTTCAGAACCACAATTTCCTTGTCTTTGTATTTCAGTATTTTTTCTCTTGCAATCTGTAATATTTGCATTTTAATTACTTTCTTAATAAATCTTACATAGACTTCTCTTGGTAGTTTATTTCTCATTGCATATCTTGTAAAAACTCAAAACACCTCATCTATTCTATCCATCATTTTCTGTTTGGTTATCTCCAATGCTTCTGCCAGAATTTCTATTATTATTTCTGCCAATTTTTTCCCTTCTATATTTTGAAATCTAAGATAAAATTCTGATCTGTCCATCTCACATCCCAATGTTCTACTCTTGTCTCTTTCAATCATCTGAAATGTCATCTCCTTGTCATTCTCTTGTTCCTTTTCCTGCTGCAACATCATCTGTATTGATCGTTGCCCTCCAGATGGTGAAGAAGAGGAAGTTAATATTGAAGAGACAGTAGCCATTACTTTCTACTCATTTCCAAACAATTGCTGATCTGTGCAATAGTTGAAGGATCTCAAACAATACAAAATCTTCAGGTTCTTCTATATTTTAATCCACTTATTTGGAAGGCAAATGTAATCCCAAATAACAATGAAGAACTTTTCAGGCTCTTGTTAATCCAATTAGTTCCAGTTGTTTAAAAAAGAAAAAAAATTACAGGTCAATCAACAATAAAAAGTAAAAATAAATGTCTTCAGGTTCTTCTATACCTTAATCCAATTAAGTAGAGTGGAATAAACCAAATATTATGATTAACAATCTCCAGCAGAAAAAAAAGAGAGAAAAATATATGTCTGTCTATGTGTAAAAATAATATTTCCAAAGAAAAGGAAAAAAGAAATGCACCTTCTTTGAGAAAAAAAAACAAACCACAGGCTTCCCTCCAAAAGGCCACAGTCCAGCTAAAAATAACTAAATGAGGGGGAAAGTAGAGTGGTAACACCAAAAGAAAAGAAAAACAAGCTTTCTGTCAAAGAGAAAACACTGCCGCTACATAATATCCAAGACTCTTGTCAAAATTTGCAGTTCTTTTTCCAAGGTCACTGCAATCTTCTTTCTTTCAACTCCAAGCTTTCCTTCAACTCCAGACTCCAGCCACTGATAATATACCAGAGGAGCACTTGTATAAACTAATCTTCCATATTCATCCCTCTATCATATCAATAAACAGGCTCAGAGTCCTTGAAATGTAACACCAGTGCTTACTTTTCTCAAAGTTATCAAACACTCAAACAGGAAAAAGAAAACAATGTTTCCAAGCTCTGGGTGGCAGTGTTACATATTATCCCCTATTTTCACTTCCCTCCTAAGATTCAAAACAAAAGAAAAAAAAATTAAGAAGTACAAATAAAACTATATAATAAGGCATTGAAAAAAGAAAAAGGAAAAAAGTCTTACACACACACACACACACACAAATTATTCAGTAATTTTATAAAGAAAGAAAAAAAAAGGACAGTCCAGTTTAAAATCAAAAGGCATTTGTAAAAAATCCAGCAATAAAAAGGATAAAAAAACCCACTAAGTTTGATTTAGGCTTAATCTCGCCGCTTGACCTCTTCTGTCTTCAATTTTAACTTTTCTTTCAGTCATTTAGAGTGTTTTCTCAAATAATAATGATTAGAAATTATCCCATCAAACTGACACACTTTCTCTCCAACTTTCTTTTGTTCCAGAGTTGTCCCAGCTTCAGCAGCTTCAATGGCTGCCTTTCTGCTGCCAGAAAAAAGGGCTTCTCCTGGATCTACCAGGGAAGTAGTTAGCAGCAGTGTTGGGTTATGGGACCTTGGAGTCCCTCTCATGACATCCCCTAATTGGCATGTTCATCAGGGAGCAACCAATCTAAAGCCAGTGATACATAGGTACCCTACTTGGGATTTGACAAGGATGCTAAGTGCACTCATGACTGAGCCCTTTGAACCACTGAGGTCAGTAGGATTACCCTCAGTCACCCTTCAGGTAGCCTTCCGAATAGCATAACAGCCAGAAGAATGTCAGAGTTGGTAGCATTATCTGTGAGAGAAGACCTCTGTATAGTCCACTCAAACAGAGTAGTATTAAGATTAGATCCGACCTTTATCCCAAAGATCAATTCTATATTCCATAGAGCACAGGAATTAGTACTACCAGACTTCTGCCTGGAACCGATCAATAGCCTAGAAAGAAAATGGACTCCTTGGATGTAAGGAGAGCTATCCGCATTTATATTAAGAGAACAAGGCCCATTAGAAAAACGGAGGCATTGTTTGTTTCATTTAGTCCGAGCTCATTGGGACAAAAAGCCAACATTGTAGTTGCTGTATAACATAACGGCACATTCAACCAGGGGTGCAGCCACATCAGCGGCATGGAACACACAGGTCTCAATTGAAGAGATCTGTAGGGCAGCAATGTGGTCATCGCCATCTCCATTCATCAGAAATTATCACCTGGATACATTTGCATCAGCTGAAACATCCTGTCATGCCCTGGTGGAGACTGATTCTGAGGAAGAGGAGGAACAGCCAACAGGGAGTGGGAGTGTGGCTCCAGAGGTGGAGGAGGAGGCTGGGGAAGGGCAGAGGCCGGCTGAGCAGTCAGAGAAGGATCCAAGCCCATCCCCTATCCATCCTAGGTCACGCAGGGAGGAGAAGATCAGGGACTGATAAAGTGAGGTTTACTCAGGAGGAGATTACCATGATCCTCCTCTTGGCTTGTAAGTGGGAGCTATGTATATAAGTTTGCAACTGCGCAGTTAGAATTTGTAGGAGTCAATTTAGTGTTCATCTTGAAAGAGGTTTATCTTTGCTGGTGTTATTCCCATGGACTCTCCTCAATTATTTTCCTGGAGTTTATGATTAGTTACCTTGGCTTGCTTTGGAACTCTCGTCAATGCGATTTTTTTTTGTTTTCTTTTTCCCTCATTACTTACTTTTGTGACTTTAAACTGTGCCTAATAAAACAGTGAAATTAAGTTGAAGGCATTACTGGACTTTAATGTATGTTTTGGGTTTTGGGTTATTTTGAGAGACTATGGGTCATCACATTTTGACTCCTGCCACCCCTTCAACTTATTTTTGTTTTTTGTGGGATGACCATGCTTCAGCTCAGAGCAGAGATTGCCCAGTTAACCCAGCAAGTCATTATTTTGACTGCACAGGTGGCACAAATGCAAGCTAAGCTCTCCAGCCATGCCAAAAATGCCCAGTGGCGGTGCCAGATAAATTTGATGGTTCGCTGGCCCAATTTCCAGCATTTTTTGGGCAGTATCAGCTTTACATGAGCCTTTGGCTTGAGGACTTTCCCACTGACCAGGATAAGGTTAGGTTTTTGATTAGTTTGTTGTCAGACTCTGCAGCACATTGGGTGACGCCTCTGCTGACCCAGCCCAACTAGGTGTTGGACAATTATGCTGAGTTTTGCCATCAGTTTCAGGCCATGTTTGAGGACCTTGTTCGAAGCCAAAAGCAAACAGATGTTTGAGAAAGTTGAAGCAGGGGCATGGCTCACTCATGGATTATACTGCTAGTTTTCAGGTGACTGCTCAGAATGTACAATGGAATGAGGCAGCAGTATTAGACCAGTTCCAGGAGGGTTTGTCGTTGGAGCTCCTGGATGAGTTGGCACCCTTGGTGGGAGTGTCTTTGGAGGAACCCATGCCGCCCTCAAGTAAAAAAGAATAGACATCATGATGGTTTATGCCCCTATTGTGGCAATTGAGGCCATTTTGTGGCCAAGTGTACTGTTAAGACATCCACAGCAACGATACCTGCAGTGGTGGGAAATGAGCATCGTTCGGCCTACGGGGGTCTGCAGGTTGGGGTGTAAAGTTCATATGCCCACCATCTTCACCAACCTTGCCACCCTTGCCACCTTTGACATCTTCGACATCTCCACCGCAATCGCTATTAGTGAAGCATCTTGTGCTGTCAGCAAGTGTGTTCATGCCTGGTCTGGGAGTGGTGGAGATCCCAGCTTTGGTTGACTCAGGGGCCACAGCCAATTTCATGCGTGCTCATTTTGTCAAGCAGTGGTTCATTCCTCAGCAAAGGTATCCCCCCCAGTAATGGTGGAGATGATTGATGGTTGACCCCTTCGTTCAGGACCTGTGGTTGCTGTGACCAAACCCCTTTGCATGCGTATTGGGCAGCATGTGGAGGAAACCGTGTTTTACGTTGCCTCAGTGCCTCATTTTCTGGTGGTGCTGGGTTTGGAATGGTTACAGGCCCATGATCCACATGTTGTCTGGTCGTCTAGAGCTGTGCAATTCCTTGATAGGAAGTGTGCCAACCATTGCTTGCGCTCCTGTGCAGGGAGTGTGGCTACGCCCGTAGACCTGGATCTACTGGCAGAGTTGGTGGACTTTGCTGATGGGTTTGGGGAGAAGGAGGCGGATCAGTTGCCTCTGCATCAAGCGTATGACTGTCCAATCGACTTATTGCCCTATGCAAAATTGCCAGTGAGTTGGATATATTCCCTTTTGGAACAGGAGTTGGCCGTGTTGCAGGATTATATTGACAAGAACCTCCGGAAAGGGTTTATCTGGCCTTCTACCTTCCCATTGGCTGCAGCAGTGCTTTTTGTGAAAAAGAAATCGGGGGAGCTACGTTTGTGTTGTAATTACCGCAAGTTGAATGCAATCACAGTGAGGAATCGATACCCGCTTCCCCTCATCCCTGAACTGATTGAGCGGCTTCATCAAGCTAAGATATTTATGAAATTGGACTTGTGTGGGGCAATCTGGTTCGTATTCGTGCAGGGGATGAGTGGAAAACAGCTTTCCGGATGAGGTACGGGCATTTTGAGAATACCGTGATGCCTTTTGGATGAACCATTTGCCCCAGCTGTGTTCATGCATTTCATGCACGATGTTTTCCGTGATTTGTTGGATCAATTCTTGGTCATTTATTTATATGACATTTTGATTTCCTCAGACTCCCTGCAGGAACATTGGCAGCATGTGCAGCTTATGTTGCAATGTTTGCGTGAAAACCACCTGTTTGCTAAACATGAGAAGTGTCAGTTTGCACAAACCATGATTGACTTCTTGGGACATCATATTTCACCTGTTGGGGTGGAAATGAACCTGGAAAAAATTCAATCGTTGCAGGAGTGGGAACCTCCACAGCGTGTTAAGGATGTGCAATGACTGTTGGGGTTTGCGAACTACTACTGCACATTTATTCCATGCTTTTCTGCCTTGACTGCTCCCCTTTCTAATCTGCTCAAGAAGGGGGAGAAGTTCCATTGGAGTGCTGAGGAGCAGGCAGCTTTCAAGAAGTTGAAAGTTGCCTTTGCTTCTGAGCCTATCCTCAAACACCCTGATCCAGGCCAGCCATTTGTGGTGGAAACAGCCATTTGTGGTGGAAACAGAAACAGATGCTTCCGATGTGGTTGTTGGTGCGGTGCTCCTCCAGACCTATGTTCCAGCAGGCACCTTGTTCTCGTGCGCTTATTATTCTCGGAAGTTGTTGGCTCCATCACTGCCAGCCCCAATAGGCCTTCTGGGAGAGGAGGAGTACGAAATGGATAGCATCCAAGATTCACGCCAGTTGCGAGGCCTATTTCACTATTTCATGGCATGGAAAGGATATGGACCACCTGGGTCGATGCCACTGATGTTCATGCTCCTCGTTTGGTCCAGGACTTTCACACTTGATTTCCTGAACGTCCTCATCCACCTGATCCCGAGGGAGGGGGCCCTGCAGGGGGTGTAGTGTTATGCCCTTGATGGAGACTGACTCTGAGGAAGAGGAGGAACAGCCAACAGGGAGTTGGAGTCTGGCTCCAGAAGTAGTGGAGGAGGCTAGGGAAGGGCAGAAGCTGGCTGAGCAGTCAGAGGGGGATCCAGGCCCATCCACTATCCATCCTAGGTCACGCAGGGAAGAGAGGATCAGGGAAAAGTGAGGTCTACTCAAGAGGAGATTACCATGATCCTCCTCATGGCTTGCAAGTGGGAACTATGTATATAAGTTTGCAACTGTACAGTTAGCATTTGCAGGAGTCAATTTAGTGTTCACCTTGAGAGAGGTTTATCTTTGTTGGTGTTCTTTCCATGGACTCTCCTCAATTATTTTCCTGGAGTTTCTGATTAGTTATCTTGGCTTGCTTCAGAACTCTCATCAATGCGGTTTGTTTGGGTTTTTTTTTTGCCTCATTATTTACTTTTGTGACTTTAAACTGTGCCTAATAAAACAGTGAAGTTTAAGTTGAAAGCCTTAATGGACTTAAATGTTTGTTTTGGTTTTTGGGTTATTTTGAGAGGGGTCATCACACTTCCTTTGGAAGAAGGGCACTACAAAAAATTCACACAGAGATGGGGGCTTGGGATAAGGAGTTGGCCCACCCTCAGGACAATTAGCTTGGATACATCCCATGCTTTGGATTCTCGATCAGTACAACTGAGAAAGAGCATTGGTCTTTCCTGAAATGAATCTTCTATTTGTAGGATAGGAGAATCCAAATCCCACCTTTAGATAGTTAGTCCCAAGCACGGAATGGTCAAGAAAGAGCACCAAGAACTCTCCAAGTCAATCATCAGCCTTCATCAAAAACTGGGCATGCGCAGTGGAATGGGGGCTGGACTAAACTTTGATTGACTCCGTCTTTAAGCTAGGAAGACAGCCCACGCTTTGGATTCTCCTTCCGTGCAACTGGAAGATGAGTTTCAGGTAAGACCAACGCTCCTTTCCCTAGTAGTCTTTTCTGCTATTCAGTGTGGATTAACACTGGCTTCTAACAACTCTTTTGCCCTTGTAGGGGTGAACAAGACTGGTTCCCCAATCCTTCCTTAAGGAATAGCCTAGAGGTCAGGAGGTTGATAGGCCCTCGACTCAATCTGATTGGGAGGATTATGGGGAAAAGGATTATTCACTCCCTTCAGAGCATAGCCACTCCTCCGGGTCAGAGGAGGAAGAGGATGAGATCAGAGATCCATATATGTCTGAGGCAGAAAGTTTCCTCCAGGATTAGCTCCCCTCAATGGCGGTCTTTAAGTCAACCCTTATTACAGAAGGCCTTTGTCACTGCCCAGTTGACCCCGGAGGAGGTGGCACCTGAACCCCAGAGGGATTCTTCAACTCAAAGGGATACTCTTTTCCCTAAACCTGTGGTCCACACAGAGGTTCTTCCTTCTCCTGTTATTTTTGGACCTTGTTAAAGAACAGTGTGCCACCCCTGCTGCTTGGCCTAAACCTTCATCACACGATTGGCATTTCTACAATGTCAGACCAGCCTTGGCCTCTACCCTTGTGGTCCCCTCAGTGGATGCTCCAGTAGTGGCTTCCTTCTCCTCCTCTGGCACCCCCACCAAACCAGTCAAGCCTGAGGATAAAATATCAGGGGAAATGCTCAAATGTAACCATCAGCTTGGCCTCAGCTTGGCCTCAGCTTGGGCTGTCCAAGCATCAACAGCAGCATCATTTTTTTTACCAGAGCCTCACTCTGCTGGCTGCATCAGCTATAGGAGCGCCTTCCTGTGTCTGATTTTAAATCTCACTAAGATCTAAATAAAATTATCACAGCGGCTGAATTTACAGTGGATGCTACTCTGAATTCAGCAAAATTTGCCTCCAGAGCCATGGTCTCCTCAATCACAGCTAAATGACTACTTTGGTTCCGGAACTGGCAATCCGAATCACGCCACATCTGGAAGCTGACATCAGCTCCTTATGTGGGTAGGAAACTCTTTGGTGAGGCCCTGGATCCATATTTGGTCAAGACTAGGGATAAGAGGAAGATCCTCTCCTCGGCGGGTAAGAGGGTGGATTAGTGCCCAACCCCTTACTTCCGTCTCTCATCTTTCTGGGTTGAATCTTCCCCTTACTTCTCCCATCATCAGAGGGCTTCCTTCAATGCCAGGAGCAGCGCCCTGAGGCAATCAACCAACAATAGCACCAATATATGGGTAGACGGTCCTTTCAAGGAGGAGGGGGCCATGCCTTCTGACGCTCCAAATAAATGCCTGTTGCCTCCTCCCATCGGAGGTCATCTGGCCTTCTTTATCACCAGATGGGAAGAGTCTAGATTGGATGCCTGGGTCCTCAATACAATCAGATTGAGTCTGCAACTAGAATTTCTTTCACCTCTAGAGCATTTTGTGACCTGCCCTGTATGATGAGATGGTGCCAAAACGGCCCTAATGGAATCGGCCACCCAGCAACTTGTCGATATTAGGGTCATTCAACCAGTTCCTGTGCACCAGCAAGGGCAAGGGTTTTATTCCAGGTTTTTTTGTGGTTCCAAAGGCATCTGGGAGGTGGCGTGCCATCCTAGATCTGAAGTTTTTGAACAGATTCTTCCCATACAGGCATTTCAAAATGCAGACCTTGCATTCCATCCTAGAGAGCGTTCAAGAGGATGATTTCCTCTCTTCCATAGACCTTACGGAGGCCTACCTCCACATTACTATCTGGCATCATCACTGCCAGTTGCTTTCTTTTTCTTATCAGTACAGGTATTTCCAGTACCAGGCCCTTTCTTTCAGGCTGTCGTTGGCTCCCAGAGTTTTCACCAAAGTACTGACTGTGTTGGTGGCTACCCTTCAGGCAGTTCCTGTCAGACTTCAGTATTACCTGGACGACCTCTTAATCCAATCCACATCACACCAATCTGCCCTATAATCTCCCCTTGGCTCATCTTTCCAGACTGCTGGGAAAGATGATCTCTTGCTTTGGTATTGTCCCATGGGCAAGACTGCACTCACTGACTCTTCAGTGGTTCCTGCTCCCCTTTCAATGAGCAGGCATCACCAACTCTTACTCCAGGGTGCGGATCCTCCCACAGGTTCTGTGCTTGTTCTGGTGGCAGTCTCCTGTGCTTTGGAGGGAGTATCCGTTCAGAGTTGGACAGATTGCTGATCTCAACAGATGTTAGCCTCCAGGGCTGGAGGGCCGTGCTGGATGGTGAGATGGACCAGGGACATTGGTCATTGGCAGAGGGGTCTTGTCTGATAAACTGGTTGGAACATGGCCCTCAAACACTTTTGTTCAAGGATGACAGGGCCATGTACTGGTGATGACGGACAATGTGGTCGCAAAAGCACATGTCAACAGATGGGGGGAACTAAGTCCAGGGCCTTGATGAGGGAAGCCGAATGTCGAAGGCGTTGGGCAAAGAGGAACTTTCTGCCCATCAGGGCAGATCACATATCCAGGTTCGATAACTCTTAGGCCGACTGGCTGAATCGGAGTATGGTTAATCATGCGGAGTGGAGCCTCCACCCTTCTCTGTTCAGGGAACTATCAATCAGTTTCAGCATTCCCTCTATAGACCTGTTTTCATCTCCCCTGAATGCTCAGGTAAGCAGATACTTCACCAGATTCTATACTCAGGGAGCGGAGAGGGCCAACACGCTTTGGAGCAGATGGCCCCAGGTCTCCTCTACATCTTTCCCCCTCTATTGATCATTCCCGCGGTCATTTGGAAGATGTTGGAGAAGGCGGAGCTGATTCTCCTGGCACCTCATTGGCCCAGGAGACCCTGGTTTGCTGGTGAACCCATCGGTTGCCCACCATTGGAGAATCCTGGGCCACAGAGTCTCACTTCTTCTCAAGTTCACTTCAGTTCCTAACTAATAAGGTAGTTTTTCTGGTCAACCTTACTTCAGCTAGGAAGGTGTCTGAGCTTGCAGCTCTATCAACCAGGGAGGATCTCTGTTCCTTCCATGACAACAGAGTGATCCTATGTTTGGACCCCATCTTTGTTCCTGGTTTCATAGGGCCCAAGAAATTATGCTGCCAGATTTTTGCTCTACCCATGATCTAGAACACAAATAGCATAAACTAGACTTTAAGAGGGCTTTATATATTTACATCAAATGTACGTGCATATTCTGGAAAACCGAGGCCTTATTTGTCTCTTTCTCCCATAATTCAATGGGTTGCAATCCCTCCCCTCCCGCCTTAAGCAGGTGGATTAGATCCTGTATTGCCAAAGCCTCATCACTTTGTCCATTCTGGTGCTGGCTAGACTTGCGGCACATTCCACTTGGACAACTCAAGCTTCGCTGGAGGAAATATGTAGAGTAGCTACCTGGGCATCTCCATCTCCCTTCATTAGACATTACCAAATTGATTTTTTTTGCTTCAGCGAATGCAGCCTTTGGAAGAAGGGTGCTTCAAAGAGTTGTCCCTCAGATGGAATAAAAACTTGGACATGGGCTCTCCGTGCATATGTTGGCTTTGATATGTCCCATCCTGGATTCTTGAAGCAGCATATAGGAGAATGGGCATTGGTATAATTACCTGAGAACGCCCTTTCTATCTACGCTGCAAGAGAGTCCGGCCCCATCCTTATTATGTCTGGTACTGTTGGGCGTGGTTTTTTTTCTAATAATGTTGTTTCTTGCTTTCTTAGATACTCAGAGTCTGTCAAGTAGCTTCTCCAAAGCTGGTGGACCTGGCTAGAGGCTGGCCTTTTATATGGCAGACTTAGCTCTACGACATAATAGGGAGAAGTCTAACCTGTCCTGGACTCTCTTGCAGCGTAGATAGAAAGGGCGTTCTCAGGTAATTATACCAATGCCCATTGAAATCTCAAGAACCACTAATATGGATTTTTTTTAAAAAGAGAATATATTTAATCTAAAAATTATTTTATTAAATGTATATTTAATATTAAAAATAAATCTATATATTTGTTTTCGTAGATTTTCATGGGTACAGGTATGCAGATCTTGGCGTGTTCGGGTCTTTTCCCATTTAAGATTGAGCGTATCTTGGCCAAGATACGCTCAATCTTACACGGGAAAAGACCTGAACACGTCAAGACTTGCATATATATAAATATAAAAATGCTTATTTAATTATAACAAAATTGTAAATGCTTAATCATAACTGTGGGACAGAATGAAGGGAAAGGAGAGGCCTCTCATCCTTGGGAGGAATGAGGGAGGATTTAATACTGCTGGGATTCAAAAGAATCCCCATGGTGCCCGGAGACTGCGAAGATCTGGATGGGAGGAACCAGCTCCCCCTCAAATGGAAGAAGAGCAGATCTCCTCCTCTGGTCTCCTTTCATTTCATATCTCCCCCAAGTCAGAGGAAACCTCTCCCTCCTTTCCTAGGTGTGGCTGCCTAAAGTTGGCGGAGGAAAGGAGGGCCTGTCTGGTAGTGCTGAGGAAAACGGGCTAGTAATAACCAGGCAACCCTCCCCCTTTGGCCTCCAAACAAGAGGACTCCCAGGTT
Organism: Laticauda colubrina; assembly: GCA_015471245.1. Classification (NCBI taxonomy): domain Eukaryota; kingdom Metazoa; phylum Chordata; class Lepidosauria; order Squamata; family Elapidae; genus Laticauda; species Laticauda colubrina. Next base: position 12,748,515 of record BLBF01000019.1, on the reverse strand, counting down.
TGTCCTGCCGCTTCCAAGCAGAGAAGGGTCCCTTTTTGTGTGGAGCCGAAGGGGGGAGTGTCAACCCCAAAAAAGGTTGAGCTCTCGCCTGCACCAAGATGGACAAGAAAACTGATGCCAATGCCGCTGTCGTCCAATTCCAGACCTCTGAACTGGATAGTGAGTGCAGACTTATCCATTCCGTCCCCTCCCACCACCACCACCCGGTACTTTTCCTATCCTGGGCTGTCCCTACAGCCTGCACCCATCGACAAAGAGCCCAGACCAGGAGATGCGAGCTGGAAGGTGTGGGAGTGCTGTGCAAATGCAAGTAGCGCGGTGCTCCTGCAGCTTCCGGCCATCTCCATCACCGCTTAAGCCCTCCTGTATTGCCAGCCCCCTCTTGCTGCAACAGCACCATTATCTCTTGCTGGCCGGTGAGGGCTACACTGCTTTTTGAAGGTTTGTGCTTGGTCAAAGGGTGGGGGCCAGCAGGTATGTGGGCCATGTGGGTGGCGCAGCCTTGTGTTCCTGCACAAACTAGATTAATTGCTTTGGGGTGCTTTGGGGAGATATTTCTCTGCGGACCATCAAAATTTTCTCATGGACCACCAGTGCGGCCCACTGGTTGGCGACCACTTATCTAGAAGGATGAGCAGATATCCTGAGGATACATGATTGCAACTAACCTGGACCTTTACCATGTATTCAGAGAATTCATTTGTAAAGTTATGGGTGATTTACTATTCCTTCATGTGCACTCTGTCACATGAGAATTAAAGATGCTCAGAGTAACCGCATTTAATAATGTGGTCCTTGTGAAAAATGGGAATGGTGCTACACAATTATGCAAGCTGTTAAAAGTTTCTGAACAGGGCTGTACATGGAGGTATAAATTCTGTGTGAATCACATACGACTGCTCAAGCAGCTACAGTTGCAGGTAAGAAGTATGCTTTTTGTTGAGTAGAACATTTAAGGTTACATATATTTCTTTATCATATGTACTGCCCTAGGATTTCGGTAGTGAATCCCGCAAATAATTTTTATAAAAGCACAGTTGTTTTGCCTTGTCTTGTAAGCCCCTGTCACACTGCACCAACAGATGGAAAGAGGATGTAAAACGGAGAGAAACACTTGCCATTCATTGATTAATGCGATGCATCCGTTCTGGACTCACTGCATACGTTTTGCTTCCTCTCTATCCATCCAGCATCCGTTTATTGACGTTTCATTCGCTCAGAAAGTTTTGAACTTCTCAAAACTTTTGAGCAGAAAATGTATCCAATTTGTCCGTTCTGCATCTGCTATGCATCCGCTAGGCATCCGTTCTCCATCCATTACGCATCCGCTATATCCGCTAGGCATCCGCTGCACATCCGCGCAACTCCATCCGCTCCAGCGGTAAATGGACGCAGGGAGGAAGTGGAACGGACGTGGAACTGATGCAGAACGGATGCCTAGCAGATGCAGCACGGAAACAAAGCATGTAAAACGGAAAAAACGTTCGCAGAGGAGACCTATCTCGGATATTAAGGATGTCTAGAGGATGCCTAGAGGATGCAAAGGGACACCTAGGGGAAAACCTATACTGCCTATAAAAAGGGGGAGCAACTCATCTGGATCTCACTTTCAGAACAGCAGCCCTGCGGTGCAGACCTCTGCAGCCTTCATCTGACTCTTCCTCTTCCAAAGCATCCAGTCATGTCCACTGTGGATCGTAACAAAGTCCTTTTGGCAGCCACCATTCTTCTGCAACAGTGCGAAGCCATCTACAGGCTCTATGAACTCTACTACGGGAAGAAAAAGAGGCAGCCAAGAAGCGTCTGGGTCCGAAGATGGTTCGCCAGAAGAGCAGAGGACGGACTGTACAACAAGCTGATGGTGGAGCTCAGGAACGAAGACACTCGGGCATTCCAGAACTTCATGAGGATGCCTCCAGCCATGTTTGACAAAGTTGTGCAGCGGCTGACACCCAGGTTGACCAAGGCAAACACCAACTTCCCACCCAGCCTGGACCCTGGGCTCAAGGTGGCACTGACTCTGCGCCACCTGGCCTCAGGGACCTCCTACAGGAGCATGCAGTACGGCTGGAGGGTGCCACACAACACCATCAGCATTGTGTTCAGAGAAGTGGTGCAGGCCATCATCGAAGAATACAAGGAGGAGCTCCTCCAGTGCCCCTCCACTGAAGAAGGATGGAAGAAAGTTGCAGAGCAGTGGTATCAGAGGTGGAACTTCCCCCACACCGTTGGAGCCATCGATGGCAAGCACATGGCCTGCAAAGCTCCAGCCAACTCAGGGTCCTCTTATCACAACTACAAGGGCTTCTTCAGCATCCTCCTCTTCGCCATGGTCAATGCTGACTACAAGTTCATGTACATCGATGCTTCAGCCAACGGCTCATGTTCAGATGCCCAGGTATACAACGCCAGCCACCTCAAGGAGGGGCTGGAATGCAACCTCATCATGGGCTTCCCAGATCCAGAACCCCTGCCCAACGACACGCAAGATGTGCCCTACTTCATCATGGGGGATGATGCCTTCTCCCTCACAACCTACCTCATGAAGCCCTACACCTCCAAATGCCTCACCCTTGAAGAGAGGATCTTCAACTACAGGCTGTCCAGGGCAAGGCGGGGAGTGGAGAACGCCTTTGGCATCCTGGCCAACAGGTTCCAGGTACTTCTCACCACCATGCAGCATCGCCCAGAGACCATGAGGAGGATCGTGGAAGCTTGCTGCATCCTGCACAATCTCATGCGCACCCGCTACCCAGTCTTGCAGAAAAGGCTCGTGGACCTCCAGCAAGGCAATGGGGACATGGAGACTGGGGAATGGAGGCAAGGGCGAAACCTGATAGACACTGAGGATGTGGAAGGCCCCAACAGAGCCTCACGTGAAGGGAAGAAGCAGCGCAACCTCCTGAGACACTGGTGCAACTCCCCAGCTGGAGCAGTGGAGTGGCAAAACAGGATGATAGATGATTAATGGATGCTTCCTTCAGCCTGTCTCATCACACGGATGAGATTGGGCCATGTATGTTGGGTGGGCCTATAATGAACAGGGCATTTAATAAAGAGTTGTGTTTATGTTGACATGTGTGGATGATTGATTACAGTATTGATAATAAAGGGCAATAGGTGTGGCACCTGGGAGGGTGGACCATCCAGTCCCACTATGCTTGCACTGGAGGTTTATCTGTCCCACAGCTATTACCGATCCCAAAGGTATCCCTGCCCATCCCACAGCTATTACCCATCCCAAAGGTATCTCTGCCCATCCCACTGCTTTCTCAACCCATCCCACTGCTATCTTAACCCATCCCACAAGCATGCAAAGGCTTAAACCATTTCTAAAAGTTTCCACCAAGACTTTATTAAAAAAAAAAGAAATGAAGCAAGTGTGTGAATCAAAAATAGACTTTATTAACAACAAGCTATAAAACAAAAACTGGCACTCCTCTTGGTCGCTCAGTCTCAGTGGTGAAGGGTCCAGGTGCTGTGGAGGTGGCTGGTGCTGGAATGCTTGTCTGATCCCCCGCATCATCAGCTCCTCCAGAAGCAGAAGCAGCAGAAGAGCGAGCCCATTCTGCAGAAGCCCCAGCAGAACCAGAGTGAAGGCCGGGGGCGGGATGGTATCCCTGTCCCTCTTGCCAGGGCTGGCAGCAGATGGCTGAGGCTTTCTGTTCTTCCCCATGGTTGTGGGGTTGCTGGCTGGCAGGGAGGCTGGCAGGAACCAAGGCTGGCAGGAAGGCTGGCACCAAGGCTGGCAGTCAGGCAGGCACCAAGGCTGGTAGGCAGACTGGCTGGCAGCAAGGCTGGCAGGCAGGCACCAAGACTGGTAGGCAGACTGGCTGGCAGCAAGGCAGGCAGGCAGGCAGACAGCAAGGCTGGCAGGGAGGCTTGCAGCAAGGCTGGCAGCAAGGCTGTCAATTCGTCTGGCAGCAGGTCTTTCCTCTGAATGGTGACCTGCTTCTGAGCTGCTTCCCTTATATCCGCAGGGCTTACGCAATGCATCCTCCCCGCATGCGCAATTAAGGCTAGGCATCCGTTAGGCTTCCACTGCACATCCACTAGGCTTCTGCTCTGCATCCGCTTCATCCGCTTAGCATCCACTCTGCATCCGCTGTATCCGTTCTGCGTCCGCTTTGCTGAGGTCCCCCGGAAGCCTTGCGGATGTGCCATCCGCTCTCATCCACTTCCATCCACTGGGCTTCCGTTCCGCATCCGCTTTCCATCTGCCCTGCGTCCTCCCCGCGTCCGTTCCTTTCCGTATTGTCCGCTCCGGTTATGCAAATTTTCGCCCTTCTGAGAGCGGATAACAACGGATGGAACATTTTTCTCGTCCGCTGTGTCCTTTTTACTAACGTTTTGCATCCATTGGGCAGTGTGACATTGCCTTTAAAATTTATAGCTATTGTAACATAAGGTCCAAGTGCATAAGTCCCACACTAATAAATACATGAATATTTTTTTCATTAAAATATCCTTTTTAAAATATATCTATATATAGTATATCTATATCTATCTATCTATCTGTCTGTCTGTCTGTCTGTCTGTCTGTCTGTAGGTCTAGGTGTAGGTCTAGGTGTGGTCGGGTCTTTTCCCGTGTAAGATTAAGAGTATCTTGGCAACGTTTCACCGAGGTCCCACTCGCCATCCTCAGGCTGGTGCTTTTGGCTTTGTGCCAGTGCAAGCAGTATGTGATCGGAGCTGCCGTCTCGCTATCAATACTGGTGGTGGGGGCTGGTGTGCTGGGCTGGTTGGATGCATTGCTGCCTCTTGAATAGTTGATGGAGTTGATGTTGGTATGGACTGTGTGATGGCCTTGTGAGTTTTGTTGTGGAGATATCCTGGATCTTATGTTGTAATCTCCTGGGTTGTTTGTTTTGCCGTGATCTTTTTTTTCATTAGCCTCTCGTGTTTTAACAGCTTGGGTAATGGGTTGTGTGATGGGGTTGCGAGTTCTTTTGTTGTGATATCCTAGGTCCTGCGTTGTAATCTCCTGGGTCGTTTGTGTTTTGATCTCTTTTCCATTCGCCTCCTGTGCAGTGATAGCTTGAGTAATAGGTTGTGTGATGATCTTGTGATGTTTATTGTTGTGGTATCCTTGGTCTTGTGCTGTGATATCCTGGATCATTTGCTGTGCTGCAACTTCTTGAGTTCTTGTGATGTAATTTCCTGGGTTTTCTGATGTGATATCCAGAGCAGGTGGCTGTGATGTAGCATTCTGGGTTTTAGTCTGACTTCAAGTTTGGGGTCTGGGTCTGTGTTCTTGGCGTGTGTCATATTATTTGGTTTTGGAGTCAGGGGGTGCGACAGCTGGTGAAGCAGCCGTGGTCTATTTTCTGGATGGTGGTTGTCCTTCGTTTAGAGGATGGGCTTTGGGCCTGGGTTTGATGAGGGAGATAGGTGGTGGTATCCCGTGTTGTTTTGGGTCTGGTGTTGGTTTTCGTGGCTGGGACTCGTTTGTTTGTTATCTTACATGGGAAAAGACCTGAACACACCTAGACCTACATACCTGTACCCGTGAAAATCTACAAATATATACATATACATACATACACACACACACACACACACACACACATATATTTGGTTATTCGGGTTTTCTCCTGCGTAAAATTGGAAGTATCTAGGTGACGTTTTGATGAAGTCTCATTCATCATCTTCATCTTGTGTCATTGGCTTTGTGCTTCTTGGAGTAATGTGAGCTTGCAGCTACTTCTTCCTTTTAACTGCTAGTGCGGGTGTGACTTGATTGGGTAGGGGCTTGGCTGTGTTCTGATTGGCTGGGGGTGTGTTCTCATTGGTTGGGGGTTGGCTGTGTTCTGATTGGTTGGGGGGGTTGGCTGTGTTCTGATTGGCTGTTCTGTTCAGGTGGGGGCTTGTTTATGCTCAGGTTAGTCTTAGTTGCTAGGGGATTTGAGCTGGTGAGCTATGATCCTGTTGTTTGGCTTTGTGTTCGTGGTCGTGCCACATCTTTATGGTGGGTGTCAGTTTGCTTCATGTATGGGTCGGAGGGGTTTGAAAGGGTAGTGATGCAGCTGCGGTACGGCTTCTCATCTTCTGTGTGGGTGTGAGTGTGCTTTCTATGTGGAAGTGTGGTAATAGCATCTTCTGTGGCCCTCGTGGGTGTGGGTCTGGTGTCATTCTTCATGTTAGGTACTTGTTTGTTCATGAGGGCAGGTTTCCAAATGGCTGGTAGGCGGGAGGTATCATCTCGTTTATTCATGCTGTGTGGACGTTTTTCTATCTCTATGGCTTCTCTGATTAAAGGCCCTGTCACACTGCCCAACGGATGCAAAACAGACACAACGGACGAGCAAAATGTTCCATCCGTTGCTATCCGCTCTCAGAAGGGGCAAAAATTTGCATAACCAGAGCGGATAACACGGACACGGGGAGGATGCAGAGTGGATGGAAAGCGGATGCGGAATGGAAGCGGATGGGAGCGGATGGCACATCCGCAAGGCTTCCAGGGGGCCTCAGCAAAGCGGACGCGGAATGGAAAGAGTGGGTGCACAGCGGATGCACAGCAGATGAAGCGGATGCAGAGCGGAAGCCTAGCGGATGTACAGCGGAAGCCTAATGGATGCCTGGCGTTAATTGCGCATGCAGAGGGGATGCATTGCATAAGCCACGTGGATATAAAAGGAAGCAGCTCACACGTGGCCAGCATTCGGAAGAAAGACCTGCTGCAGGATACATCGAGTCCTTGCCTACCCTGCCTGCATGCCTGTCTGCAAGCCTTGCTGCCAGCCTTCTTGCCAGCCTGCCTCCAAGCCTCCTGGCCAGCCTCCCTGCCAGCCTTACTCTCTGCCTGCCTGCCAGCCTTGCTGCCAGCCTGCCTTCCAGCCTCCCTGACAGCCAGTCTGCCTGCCAGCCTTGATGCCTGTCTGCCTGCCAGGCTTCCTGCCAGGCTTCCTGCCAGCCTTGGTGCCTGCCAGCCTTGGTGCCTGCCAGCCTCCCTGCCAGCCAGCAACCCCACAACCATGGGGAAGAAGCGAAAGTCTCAGCAACCTGCCGCCATCCCTGCCAAGAGGGACAGGGCCACCCTCCCGCCCCCTGTCCCTGACTCTGCTTCTGCTGGGGCTTCTGCTGCTCGGGCTCGCTCTTCTGGTGCTGGAGCTTCTGCTGAAGCTGCTCCTGGCAGTGGTGCTTCTGCTGCTGCGTACTCTGCTGAAGCTGCTCCTGATCCTGCTTGTCCTGCTCGTGCTCCTGGACTTGCTCATCCTGCTCGTGCTCCTGGTCTTGCTCATCCTGCTCGTGCTCCTGGTCCTGCTTGTGCTCCTGGTCCTGCTCGTGCTCATGCTCCTGGTGCTGGTGCTGCTGCTGCTGCTGCTGATCCTGCTGCTGCTGCTGATGCTGAAGAAGCCCTTGTAGTTGAAATAAGTGGAGCCCGACTTGGGTGGTGCTTTGCAGGCCACGTGATTGCCATCTATGGCTCCAACGGTGTGTGGGAAGTTCCACCTCTTATACCACTGCTCTGCAACTTTCTTCCATCCTTCATCAGTGGAGGGGCACTGGAGGAGCTCCTGCAGGTATTCTTTGATGATGGCCTGCACCACTTCTCTGACCACAATGCTGATGGTGTTGTGTGGCACCCTCCAGCCGTACTGCATGCTCCTGTACGTGGTCCCTGAGGCCAGGTGGCGCAGAGTGAGTGCCAGCTTGAGCCCAGGTTCCAGGCTGGGTGGGAAGTTGGTGTTTGCCTTGGTCAACCTGGGTGTCATACGCTGCACAACTTCGTCAAACATGGCTGGAGGCATCCTCATGAAGTTCTGGAATGCCCGAGTGTCTTCATTCCTGAGCTCCACCATCAGCTTGTTGTACAGTCCGTACTCTGCTCTTCTGGCGATCCATCTTCGTACCCAGACGCTTCTTGGCCGCCTCTTTTTCCTCCCGTAGTAGAGTTCACAGAGCCTGTAGATGGCTTCGCACTGTTGCAGAAGGATGGTGGCTGCCAAAAGGACTGTGTTACGATCCACGGTGGACATGACTGGATGCTGTGGAAGAGCAAGGGTCAGATGAAGGCTGCAGAGGTCTGCACAGCTAGGCTGCTGGTCTGAAAGTGAGATGCAGATGAGTTGCTCCCCCTTTTTATAGGCAGTATAGGTGTCCCTTTGCATCCTCTAGGCATCCTCTAGGCATCCTTAATATCCGAGATAGGTCCCCTCTGTGAACCTTTTTTCCGTTTTAAACGCTTTGTTTCCGTGCTGCATCCGCTAGGCATCCGTTCTGCATCCGTTCTGCGTCCGTTCCGCTTCCTCCCTGCGTCCGAGCGGATGCGAGTTGCGCAGATGTGGAACGGATGCCTAGCGGATATAGCTGATGCATAACGGATGCAGAACGGATGCGTAGCGGATGCGTAGCGGATGCAGAATGGACGAATTGGATACATTTTCCGTACAAAAATTTTGAGCAGCTCAAAACTTTCTGAGCGGATGAAATGTCAATAAACGGATGCTGGACGGATAGAGAGGAAGCAAAACGGAGGCAGTGGGTACATCGCGTTTTCCAACGGATGGCAAGCTTTTTTGTCTGTTTTACATCATCTTTGCATCCGTTGGTGCAGTGTGACAGGGGCTTATTCTGTTGTTGAAGCGTTCAGTTTTGGCAATAGTTCTTGTATTTTTAAAGTCAATGTCATGTCCTGTGGCTTTGAGGTGTTGGACCAGGGAAGAGGTCGGTTCTTCTTTTTCGATTGAGTTCTTGTGTTCTTCAATGCGTGCACATATTCTTCTGTTAGTTTGTCTGATGTATGTGGTGGGGCAGGCAGTGCAAGGGATTTCATATACTCCGTGATTTTCTAACTCGATTTTGTCTTTCAGGTTTCTTAGGATGGTGGATATTTTTCTGTTTGTGTAGAATGCTGTTTTAATGTTGTGTTTTTGGAGGATCTTGCTGATTTTGTCTTTGGTGTCTTCTATATATGGGAGGAGGGTTTTACCGTACTCTTGTTTTCTGTCTTGGATTTTGGTTGGGGTTTCTTTTTGGATTAGGTGGGTAATCTTTCTTTGAAATCCATTGGCTGTTCGTACATTAGTGAGAGTGTGTAGTTCAGATTTTAGGTGTTGTTTGTTGGCTAAGCATTTTGTTCTGGAGATGAGTGTCTTGGCTACGGAATTGATCTGTGCTGGGTGGTGGTGTGAGAGTGCGTGTTGATAGTGGTTTGTATGTGTTTTCTTCTGGTAGATGGTGTGTCCTAGGGAGCCATTGGATTTTTTGTATACTAAGACATCTAGGAAGGGAAGTTGATTGTTAGCTTCTGTTTCCATGGTTTATTGTATTTTGGGGTGTAGGCTGTTGAGGTGTGTGAGGAAGCTGTTCAGTTTTTCTTTCCCATGTGGCCAGATTATGAAAGTGTCATCTAGGTATCTGAGCCAGAGTTTGGGTTTGTGATCATATTTTTCTAGAGCTTGTGTTTCAAAGCTATCTGCTGCTTAAATTTGATATAATTATTCTCTTTTAGTGTACTGCAACTTGCTGTCAAATGTATCCCCAAGTACTTGATCTTATTCATGACCTGAATTTTCAGTAGATCTGCCAGTTCTTCCTTTTATCTTGATAGCATATTCTTTGTCAAGATCGTTGTCTTATCTTTATTTATTTTCAAACCAGCCACCTTTCCATATACCTCTATCTTTTCTATCAGTTCTGATGCTGTTTCCAGTGGGTCTTCTAAAATGTAACCAGATCATCTGCGAATGCTTGCAGCTTAAACTCTTCCTTTTTAGTTTTCATCCCTTTTATATCCTTTTCTTCTCTAATATTTCTGTTTAGCACTTCCAAGGTTAACAAACAACAAAGGTGACAGTGGGCACCCTTGTCTTGTTCCTTTTATTATATCAATAGAGTCTATCAGTTCTCCCTCTATCATTACCTTTGTTGTTTGGTTATGATATATAGCTTCTATTGCTTGGATGAATTTTTTACTACAGCCCATCTGTTCCAGCTGTAATAACATGAATCACCAATTCACATTGTCAAATGCCTTCTGTGCATCTAAAAATATCAAAGCCATTTGTTTTTCAGGGTGTGCCTCGTAGTATTCCAAAGTGTCCACAATTATTCTCATATTGTCTTTAATTTGTCTCTTTGGCAGAAATCCATTTTGATCAGGATGAATAAAATTATTTAGGTATTTTAAAAATCTTTCTGCCAATATTGAAGCAAAAATTTTATAATCTGCGTTTAGCAGGGAAATAGGTCTAAAGTTCTTGATTTGCAATGGGTTGGCCTCTTCTTTTGGGACAAATGTAATATAAACTTCTGACCATGATTTAGGTATCTTCTTCTTTAACATAACTTCATTCATAACTTCTAAGAGTGAAAGATTCAACGATTCTTGTAATGTTTTATAAAATTCTGCTCGAAGTCCATCTGGGCCTGGCGTCTTTCCATTATTTTGCTTCTTAAGTGCTTCAGTTAACTCCATCATCGTTATATTGCTTTCTAAAATTATTTTAATCTCTTTCGGTATCTGGGGTAGATTAGCATTCTGTCAGTGCTGTTTAACTCTTTCATTGTCAATATTCTCTTGTGTGTATAGATTCCCGTAATAGTCTCATGTAATTTCCTTCTTCTCTTTACTTCCATAGCAAACTTGGCCTTGATCATCTATTAATCGCAATATTTTCCTTGATTCGTTCTCCTTTCTCAGTTTATATGCTAACCATCTACCTGGTTTATTTGCATCTTCAAAATAGTTCTGTTTCGCACCTCTGATTTTCTGTGCTAATTCTTCTTTTTCCATTAGTCCAATTTTATGTTTAATTATATAGTATTAATGAATTATGTTTAATTAATTATATTAATTCTTTAATTATGTTTAATTATTATATATATTACATATATATATATATATATATATGTGTGTGTGTGTGTGTGTGTGTATGTATGTATGTAAAATTATATATATAAAATTTTAACTTAATGTCCTTTTTCTGTGGCATTTTCTGTAACTCTTATTCAAGTCCTTTATACTCATCCTCTAATGTCTTAGAGGCTAGTCTTTTTGTAGTATTTCTTTTCCTTGTTTAGTCTATTGTCAAGCTTCTGGCATATGCCTTCATTGTATCCCATTCTGCATTGATGTGTCTTCTTTTTTGCATCTTCTTCTTCCCGTTCTGCATTGATGTGTCTTCTTTTTTATTTTCTTTAAAGAAAAAAGCCAGTTCTTTCTCCATCCTCTGTATGAAGTCTTTTTCTTTTAGTATAGTATTATTTAACATCCATATAGATCTATTTCTTTGTCCTTTCCATTTAATTGTCATTGTATTATGATCTGCCCAAGTACTTGTTTCAATATTTATTTCTTGAATATTAGCTAACAATTCTGTTGACATCCATATCATATCTATTCTGGACCATGATAAATCTCTGTTTGAATAGAAGGTGTATTGTTTAGTCTTAGCATTTCTTTCTCTCCATGTATGTTTTAAATTTATTTCATCTATCATTTTAAAAAAAGATTTAGGGATAGTCTTTCTGTTTTGCTTTGTTGTTTTCTGTTTTGTGTAGTCCAATTTATTGTCTACAATTTCATTAAAGTCTCCCATCATAACTATATTACCATAGTCTTGTTCAATTATTTTCATATGTAATTTTCTATAAAATTCTTCTTGATTGTCATTCGGGGCATAGATTGCAACCAGGAGTGTTTTCGTATTATTGTCCATTATTTCCACCATAAGTTATCTCACACTGTCATCGGTATAAATCAATTTCACTGGGATAATATCTTTAATGTATAAAACCACTCCTCTTTTCTTGCATTGTGTCAAAGAAGTAATATTTTCCTGAACTTTGGCTGTATCAACAGTTGTTCATGTTGCTTTTTAATATGTACTTCTTGTAGGTAGATTATATAAAATTTTAATTTCTCTAATTTACAAAAAGTTTTCCTTCTTTTAATAGCTGAGTTAAGCCCGTTTATGTTACCGTATATACTCACATATAAGCCGATCACGCATATAAGCCGACCCTTAAAAAACTGCCCCAAAATGAGGAATTTTGCAAAAACTCGCATATAAGCTGACCCCCAAATACCATGGTTTGTTGTTTGGGCTAATAACAAAAGAGTATTAATATGCAATGCACTGATGAAAGTTCATTATCAAAGCATTTGCGTAGGAATCAGTATTAAGTTAATTACCCGATATGTAAAGAATCTGATGTTATATAATGGTAATATATGCACTTATCATAGCAAAAGCTTGCAGAAGAGCATAAATGAAAATAAAAGCCATTATTGTTGTGTTTTACTTTTATTTATTTTCACAAATTAAACAGTGTCTCAGAATCCTTCAAATTCATCCTCACCATCACTCTCATCCTCAGATTCCCCAAAGAGATGTTTCCAGTCCTCCAATGTATATTTGACATTATCTTCATCCCACATTTCTTCATCTTGATTTTCATTTTCATTTTTTGCCACTTCATCACTGTCTTCATTTTCAGTTTCATTGCTATCCTCCTGCCATACAACTTCATCTTCAGTGCCATCTAATTTGTTGCTTATGCAACATTTTAAAAAGGATTTCTGTACCATTTCTTGTAAAATCATATCCCATGCAGTCTTCATCCAAGACACAACTGTGGGCAAAAGAGGGCGTTTGAAGTTTCCTTTGGCTGTTAGTTCAGCCTTGCCATCTGCCATCCACTGTGTCCACAGGTTTCGCATGTGTATCTTAAAGGGTCTGTTCAGGCTGACATCTAGGGGTTGTAGCATTCCAGTTAACCCTCCTGGTATGACTGCCTGAATGGTGTTTGACTCCTTTAGACTCCTTTTTACCTTTTTGGTTAGGTGAGCTCTGAATTGGTCCCAGACTAGCATGGAGTGTTTCTTGAGAAGACCTCCATTTCTGCGCACCCACACTTGATTTATCCATTTGATTACGCCTTCTTCATCCATCCATCCTTTAGGATGATGATGGATGAGCACACCATTGGGAAATTTGTCTTTTGGAGGGGTTTTTTGTTTGAAGATTACCATTGGGGGTAGCTTCACCCCATCTGCAGTGCAACTCAGCACCACTGTAAAATGGGTTTTTTGGTGCCCTGTTGTCTTAATAAGAACTGTTTTTTCACCCTTTTGGTTCAATGTTTAGTGCTTGGCATGTCAAAGCACATAGGGGTCTCGTCCATATTGCCAATCCTGCTGAGAAGAAGATCAGCAGTCTTTCGTTTATTTATCACAAAACGTTGGAAGTTCATCACCTTTTCCTCAAATTCTGATGGTAGCTTTTGGGCTATTTTTGTTCTTTGTCTTAGTGATATCCCATTTCTCTTCAAAAACCTTGTACACCAGCCTGGGGAAGCAGTGAAGATTGAGGTACCTTGGTATTTTCCAGATTTGGCCATCTGCAATGCTTGTAAGCACATGGCCAATCTAGACACACTGTAGCCATTCTGCCTTTGATCCTCAAAGCACTCAAGAATGTCCTTTTCCGTTTCAGGGAATTGCCCAGCTTTGGGCCCTCTTTTTGTACGTTTTGAATTGGGGGTGCAATCCAATGTACTATCCTTTCTCCCTCTTCTAATATTGCTCTCATCCACTCCAAAGGTTTTTGCTGCTTCAAGGTTGCTTGTTTCCTCTGCAGCCTTCACTACTTTTAGTTTAAAAGAAGCAGCATACGACATTCTTTTTCTTTTAATATCAGACATGGGTATATTTTAATGAATTTTACTACTACAAACACAAAGAAACTGTACACAAAGTTGCACGTGACGATTGCAAACATGAAAGCAGTCACGTGAATGACTAACCAATCAGAGCGTGTTATGATCCGGTGGTAGAAAAAGCAAAATGGAGGCGCCCAGAGTAAAAAAAAAAGTGCTATATGTATGTATGACTGTATGGTAATATCGATGATATTGCGTGATCTGAGAAGTGGCATCATGTCATTTGTGTGAGATCAGATTTATGTGCATATAAGCCGACTCCCAAATTTGAAAAAAAAAATTGCGTTTTAGAATCGGCTTATATGCGAGTATATACGGTAATTGTAATCAGATTTTTCTCTTCCATGATTATACTTTATAGATAGGTTTGGCAGCTCTCGTAGATTTTGGTTCATGTTGTTCTTTAACTTCTACTTTTCCGCCTACTGCACCTTCTTCTTTTTCAGTCGCTATTTGGCAGTCCTCTTGGAATTCAATTAGTGACATTTCTTTTTCTGTCTCCTCCTCTTTCCCTCCAAAATATCCTATAAAAATAATTCAGCTTTCTCAATTGAGTCAATTCTGTGTCTCTGTTCTTGCCATGTGGACATTAAACCTTTTGGAATCAGTCATCTATAATTCACCTCTTTTTTAAGTAGATTTTTTTTATCAGGAATTGGTATTCTCTTCTCATCTCTCTCACTCTTCTGGGTATTTGTTTCAGGACCACAATCTCCTTATCTTTATATTTCAATGTTTTCTCTCTTGTCACTTGCAATATTTGCATTTTAATGGCTTTCTTTGTAAATCTGATGTTGTAAATTTTAAATCCAAAACTTCTCTTGGTAGACTGTTTCTCATTGCATATCTTGTGAAGACTCAAAAGACCTTGTCTATTCCATCCATAATCTTCTCTTTGGTTATTTCCAGAGCTTCAGCCAGGATTTCTATCATTATCTCAGCTAAGTTTTGCCCTTTTTCTTCCACTATGTTTTGTAATCTGAGAAAAAATTCTGATCTGTCCATCTCCCATCTCAGCATCCCACTTTTATCTTGTTCAACCACAGTTAATCTGTCAATATCTCCAATCTTCTTATCTCTTTGTTTATCTTTTTCATTTTTTTGGAATCTCTCATCATATTTCATCATCATTTGTTGAATATTCTCCACCTTTTCATCAGTTTTTTCTATTCTTTTTTCAATATTATCTAATTTTTGCTTGTATATTTTGAATTCCTTGCATTATCATCTTCAGTGTCACCTTTTCTTGTTTTTTTTCTTGTTGTAACATCGTCTGTATTGAGAGTTGTCCTCCAGATGGTGAAGAGGAAGAAGTAGGAATTGAGGAACCAGCTGCAGTTAATTTCCTGCTCATTTCAGACAAATTAGAACCTTCAGGTTCTTCTAGACCTTAATCCACTCATGTAGGAACCAATTGTAATTCCAAGTAAAAATAGTTGGAAAAAAAGAAGCAAGATATATAAAAAAAGTTTCTTCAGGTTCTTGTATACCTTAATGCAATTGATTGATTAAATAGCAGTAAAAACTCAAAAAAGGAAGAAAGAAACCCATAAAAACTAAAGAAGAAAAAAAGAAATTCTTCAGATTCTTCAACACCTTATTCCAATTAAGTCTCAGGTATGAAAAGATATACAGAAAAAAAAGCCACAAAAAAAACCAATGTGAAAAATAAATAATAAAAAAATACAAGAGAGGGAAAAGGAAAAAAGAAAAAAGACTACTGCCTTAAAAAAAAAGAGAAAGAAATTATTGATCCTAATACTTGTCCTTTAAAATGGAATACAAAAGTAGAAATTAAACTCCAAAAGCAAAAAACAAAAAAACAAAACAAAGGCAAGTTCCAAAAAGCCAAAGATCAAATAGCTATTACAAAAAATAAGCTAACAAGGAGGGGGTTTGTTAAAGTAAGAAATAGCCCAGCTTGAAAAAAGTATAAAGAGCACATTGCACCTTATTTAGTTATCCAAGGCTTTTGTTAAGTTTTATAACTCTCTTCTCTAGAGTCTTATCATGTGTTTTTTCTGTAAACTTCAACACCAGACTCCTGCTACTGATAGAAACCCAGAAGAGCACCTGCAATAATACTGTCCCATTCTCTTCCCTCAAACAGGCTCAAAGTTTTTGAAAAGAAGTCTCAATTCTTTCTCAGCTTTGTCTGGTCAAGAGAAAAAAAAAGAAACAATGTTTCCAAGCCTCTAGTTGGCAGTGTTACAAAGTTTCCTCTGCTTTCACTTTCCACCTACTTTTCTTTTTTAATAAAGTTTTATTTGGATTTTCACACATACAAAATACAAGTAAAATATCTTTTTTGAAAATAGCATGGTCCAGGGTTGAACTTCTTTATACAGACACAAAACTCAATTTCATGCTCCTTTTTGTATTCTATTCCATATCTTATACTATTTTACATTTTCTATGTAGTTTTTCCCCTCTTTTGATTTTCTCAATTTTAATTTGATTATCTCATCTCAATTCAAATCATTATATTTATACTTTTGTCTGTTCTGTTTCAATTTCATATTATCTTTTCTCATTAAACAAGTTTTCTCCTGTAGTTACTAATTGGAGTATGACACCTTTATATCTTTTAATTACATCCATTCAACTCTTATTTAAACTTCAATATATATATTATGAAGGTTATGACCTTCAATATAACACTTAATACATAACTTCCAATCAAATTCTGCTTGGTACATTCTTATAATACACACTATATTCTTAAAAAAAAAGATTGTAAATATGTGTAATTATAAACCCTCATTCCGTTCCAATTCAGTTCTATCATTAATAATTATTAAAATCTTAACACTTTAACATTTCTTTTCAATTAAATATCATACTTCCTTAAAAACACATATAAACTCTATAATTAATTTTTCCCTTATTTCTCTTCACATATATTTTATATCATTAAATATACCTTTTATTACATTTATTTATTGACAAGCATTCCACTGAATTATGATAGCTATTTTATCAGACATTTTAATCATACATTGTTTCATATTTACTAAAATTATTTCTGTTTCTAATATAACCATACTATCTTATGTACCTTTGCGGAATCCCTTTTTCCATTATATTTTCACCCATTATCTCTAAATAGGCCCTGTTTCTCTGTATTTTGTTTCTGTCCTTTATGACTTCTTTTCCTTTCTTTCTTCCCTCTCATCTTCTCCCTTTTTTAAGCCCATGTCACACTGCACCAACGGATGGAAAGAGGATGTAAAACGGAGAGAAACACTTAAGAAACACTTAATGCGATGCATCCTTTCTGTACTCACTGCCTCCGTTTTTCATCCTCTCTATCCATCCAGCATCCGTCGATTGACATTTCATCCGCTCAAAAAGTTTTGAGCTGCTCAAAACTTTTGAGCGGAAAATGTATCCAAAGCGTCCATTCTGCATCCGCTAGGCATTCGGGGGACATCCGTTCTGCACCTGTTGTCATCTGTTACGCATCCGCTATATCCGCTAGGCATCCGCTGCGCATCCGCACAATGCAAATCCTCTCCAGCAGTAAACGGACGCAGGGAGAAAGTGGAACGGACGCGGAATGGACGCGCAGCGTTAGTAGCACGGACAGAGAAAGGATGAAAGCGGATGCAGCTCACAAACAAAGCATAAAAACGGAAAAAACGTTCGCAGTGGAGATCTATCCGCTCTCATCCACTTCCATCCGCAAGGCTTCCGTTCTGCATCTGCTTTCCATCCGCCCTGCGTCCTCCCCCCGTCCGTTCCTTTCCGTGTTATCTGCTCTGGTTATGCAAATTTTTGCCCCTTTTGAGAGCGGATAATAACGGATGGAACATTTTTCTCTTCTGTTGTGTCCTTTTTACAAACGTTTTGCATCCATCGGCCAGTGTGACAGGGCCTTTACCCCCTTGTCTCTCTATTTCTAATTCTCTCTTCTGCATTTCCCTCTTCTGTTGCTTTCAGATTTTATACTTATTTTTCACTCTATTTTTTGGGGGGGCAGTTGTTTTTCCCAATCTTAAACTTTCCATTCTCTTTCTCCCCTTTCCTTTTTTTCCCCCCATCTAAGAGTACTTGTTCATTAAAGATGGCTTCTTCTTTGTCGCAGTCTTCCTGTTCTGCAGGCATTTCTTTTTTCTCATAATTCCAAATCTCCATTTCTAAAAACTGAAATACGAAGCCTCCATTTCTAAAAACTGAAATAAGAACCTCTCTCTTCTTGTGCATCTTCTTTGTACTTTTTAAGTTCCATTTTCAGTTGCTCTAAAAGTGGAGCCATTTTAAACAGTTTTAAACAACCACATGATTGATTTTAGTCATTCAAAACAATAACCAAGAATCCAGAAATCATCAAGTAATCCAGATAGTCCTGAGTTATATCTTCTTATTTCTTTTTCAATTTTTTCTTCCTGGGGTTTTTGTTGCGATATTTCGGTTAGAATGTATCTTTTGGAAGTCTTGTTGAGCTTTTGCTATAAGTTCTTTTTTAATTCCAGGAAGTCTCCTCCCTTCCAGATCCTACCCCCCCTTTTTTTAAAACAAATTTTATTCAGTTTTTCACATAAAAAATAAAAATCTCTTTTTAGTGGACAAATGTCATTTCCAGGTCATCACCTTTACATACAAATATGACAGCAATTATACATTCATATATGCATATTTAATTATATTATTACCTTTTCCATTCCAAATTTTCTGTAATGAGAGAAACAAACACATTAATTCTAGCCTCTTTCATTAATCTCAATCAAAACATCTTTTACTTTTATTTCAATTATTTCAAATATAATCCTTTAACATTTATTTTAAAAATAAAGATAAACAATATGCGTTTTCTTAATAATAATAATAATGATAATAATAATTTAAAAATTACCAATGTCTCTCCTTGCTTTTAATAGTCTATATTAACTTATTAATTTAGTTGGTTCTTTAGTCTGTCATATTCCTTTTCCATTACACATTATTTTTATAAATTCTAGATTAATACAAATTTTAACACTAAAAAAAAAACAAGTATAGGTTTCCCCCCTTTTATTGTTTTGAGTGTCACACCTCAATGTTTAAAATATACCTTTATTCCCTCATCTTCATTCCCAATAAACCATTATTTTTAAGAAGTTACAATAATAATCATTACATGTTTTCCTTTGGATTCCGCAGCATATTTTTGATTTTTATAAACATATTTATGTTTGATTTTTAATAAGAGTTATTAGTATCTATATTACACTATTTTCTAAATATTTTTAATTGCAGAAATATTCTTATTTCCCCTTGTCACCCTGCAGAATTCCCTTTTTAATTCATCAACCATTATCTCTGAAAAAACAATTTTTCAACATTTTACTATTTCCATATTTCTTTATTTCATGCACCTGTTTCTTACTGCTTCTCCCCCTCTTTTCCCTATATATTTTCTCATTCCAGTTTATATCCTTCTCTTTCAATATCTTCTTTCCCCTTTTCTGCTGGGTCTTTCTGCCTTTCCTGACTTCACAGGTATTCCCCTTTTGATTGCCTTCTTAAATTTCAACTATTTAACCTTCCTTCTTTCCCCACTTCTTTGTAGTGTTCTTTGTGTTAATTGTCTATTTAAAATATCTACTCCTTGAATCGACTCCTTCTCCTCTGAAGCTCTTTCTTGTTCTTCAATCGCCATTTCCGTTTTTTCTAACACAGAGCAAAATGATTCACCTCTTTCCTGTAGTCATTCTCTCATATTTTTAAGTTCCATTTTTAATTCCCGAAGAGATCATCATTATACACTCTTATATTTTATGATTGTTAAAGTCCACACACACACAAAAAAAACACTTTTACTTTCCTTCTTTCTTCTTTCAATTTTCTCAGTTATTCTACCTGAGGGTCTATACCAAAAACATTAATCAATCCCACAGTCTTTCCTTGCTTTTTCCTTTATTCTGGTTCTGCTTTCACTTTCTAAGATTCTTAATTTGTTTCAATATTTCTTTAACATTATATCAACACAAGTTCATTCAGAAACAGGATGCTTTCCCTTTTGTTTGAGCTCAAGTTTTTGTCAGAAGGTGGCACTCTCCATTTTACAAAGTCTTCACCTTTTCCTCCTATTTTTTTATTTAAGGCTTTTTGAACCTCAGTATTCCAGCACAGTCCAGTCTCCAATTTGTAAACTTTATTATTATTATTTTTTGACAGTCCAGCTTTATTTTATGCCTGTTTATTCCCAAAATATTTTAGTCCAATTTAGTTAAATCTTTAGTTCCAGCTTCTTCCTTTCCTGGTTCAAAGCCCCACTTAGCTGTCAAAAATATTTTCTTTTTTTTCCCCTGTCCCTTTGTAATTTCACTGCTCACTTTTCTTTTCTTAAAAATTCCATATTACCTTAATCCCAGGGTACTTTTGTTTAGTTGTATTGCCCAGTTGTCCCAGTTCAGATGTTATCCACCTCTTTCTTCCCTCCTGCATAAATCTTAATCCAGCTGAGTCCTCCTCTTCGGGGTTTTAAACCACCGCTACAATCATCTTTGGGGGAAAAAAGACAAGCCCGGGTGGGGGGAGATGTGGCTCCCCTCAACCTGGCTTGCGGCTTCCCCTTATTCCACCACCCCTGCAAGGCAGCTTCAACCCCTAATCGTAATGATTGGGGCTCTCCAACGAAAGAGCACGGACCATAGCCACAGAAAGTCATGATCTATGGTCCCAGCGAGAAGGCTCTGCCTTCTTCCCAAAATCAGATTGTGCCCTTTTATTTTTCCTTTCTCTGTTCCTGTTTTCAAAAGCTTTTAATTATCCAGAAATATTTATTATCCCTTTGACTTTTTATTTTCATTAAATGCCTATTGATGTCAAAGTGGATTTTTTTTCCAATTTCTTACTTATGTCTCTTAGCTGTCAGTATTGGAAAAGGAGAAAAAAAACCCAAATCTTTTCCCTTTTCTCTTTCCTTTGCAGCATAAAAATCTTCTTAGGGAACAATGTTATTGTTTTTTAATAGTTTCAATTCCAGGATACCTTATTTGTTGCTTTTGCTCTTTGACCCAGTCAACCAGAACTTTTTCTTCTTATCTTCCTCCTGCACATTCTTATCTGGTCAAGTTCTTCTTTGTGGTGGCCATTTCTGACCATTGCTGCAACCACCTTTGGGAAAGGGAGTAATAGCCAGCTGGGGAAGAGAGATGCGGCTCTCCTCAACCCTGCAGGCAGTCTCCCCCCCTCTTCACCACCTCTACGGGGCGGCTTAGCCCCGAAGCCAGCCGGCTTGGGCGCTCTAGTGGCGAGCACAGATCAAAGCCTTGCAGAGACGAGGTTTTGGTCTGTCGCTGAAGAAGCTCAAACCGGAAGCCTCCTTTTCCAAACAAGATATAATAAAAACTAATTAAAAAGGAAAAAAGATATTTAAAAAAAAAGACTAAAAGGGAGTCTCTAGCCTTAAATATTATAAAGTCAAAAAGGAAAAAAAACAAGAGAAAAAATAAGTAGGAAAAAAAATAGTCCAGTTTCAAAATAAAAGATCATAGATAAAAAGTCCAGCAAAGAAAAAAATATTAATTTGACTTCCTGTTTAGAATCGCCACTTAATCACTTCTGTCTAAGTTTTTAAAGATTCTTTCTTTTCCTTAGGGTGTCCTTTCACTTCTTAAAGTAAAGAAAAAATTCTCACCAAACCGGCACACTTTCTCTTTCTATTCTCTTCCATTTCGGAGCTGTCCCAACTTCAGCAGCTTTAATGGCTGCCTTTTTGCCACTGTCAAAAAGAGCTTTTCCCAGATCTACCAGGGACTTTGCGGTCTCCCTGGGATCAACAGAATGCACTCTTTACATTCACTGTTTCTTCGGGATGATTTAGATCCGTTTGGACCTTCCAGGAGGAAAGATATCGGCAGTGATCTCATACCTCCAAGATCGCATGCCATATTGTCACAACGCCAGCTCCGCCCCATTCTAATGATAAATTTAAGAGACATAAAAATATGCTGATTTCCTAATCTAACTCAGGAAAGTAAAAATTCTTGAAAACAAAGTATTTCAAAAGGTTTTTTTTTGTTGAGCAGAAATGATAGCAATATATTCAAAGCAGCGTCTGAATATCCTTAGGCAAAACAAGTAGGATTAAAGCAGTAGAGACCCCTTCTTTTAGCCAGATGTGGATTCAGCCAATCAACAGCTATGAAGATACTATTGTACTGGCCGCTCTGAGAAACAGATAAGCATACATTCCCATGGCCATCTTCTAGTGACTTTCAAAGTGTAACAACTTCCATGGCACTCCCCCCTAAACATTCCCCAAGAGGTGAGAATATCTCAGGTTGCTTCAGTGCCGGGATACAAGTTAGAAAATAACAATTGTCACAGTCAATAATAATGATTCTAATTCACCCCCCCCCAATTGAATGGCAGTATCACTTTTAGGGATCTGACACTGGTAATAAATCATGAGTATTGTTATTTATTTATTTATTTATTTTATTTGCTGCCCATTTATTAATGAATACCTCTGGGTGGCTTCCAGCATTAAAAATTCTAACAAATAAATATATTTAAAAGAATAAAAATAGAAATCTCAATCAAAATAAAATACAATTAAAGGATGGGGAAAGAAAAAAACAGAATGCTTTGGGGAGGTAGTATTGAGTCTTAATTTGCCACCCCCAATGTGACGTTCCCATGTTGGGATCCCAAACCATCTAGCAGAGCCAGATCTTCAGGCTCTTGCAGAACAACAGAATGGTGGGAGCCAATCTCACCTCAGGAGGTAAGTTGCTTCAAAGAGCAGGAGCATGGAACAGAAGGTCCTTCTCCTGGACAATGCCAGCCAGTTTTTTGTTTTTGTTTCTGTAAGAGCATATCATTGCCACAATGAAATTTGTAAATTTTGTGATATTTTTGTCCAACATGGGAATCATCAGCTGCTACTGTATAAACTGTACTCATTACTTTCTGCCTCAAAGACGACGTCGAGATATATTTGCTGTTCTTATTTTCTGAGTTAATTTCTTGGATTATAGAACACAACTTTCAAATGTGTAGAAGAATGGTGAAGAATATAACTTCACTATTACATATATATAATATAATTATTTGCCATTTTGAATCAGTGGATGGTTTAAATAATACAGAGAGGCTTAATACATCAATTTTAAAAACATATTTGTGGTAGTGTAAACAATTTTTTCATATATTGTTATATTAGGACTGATTTCCAGAAACTAAATTATTTATTCTTTAATTTTCTAGTGTTCAACGAGAAAAAATAGATAGTTAATTTAATGAACTATTAATATTTAGTAGAAATATCAATTTGAAAATTATGGAATTTGTGCAATACATACTGCACAAATGTAATTCAGTTTGAAGTCCTGCTGTATCAACGAAATGTGCAGCTTGAGTGTCTTCAAAGTATTAGTCTGATGGAATAACATTTTTCCCCCTTGTCTTCAATTTCTGGATAAAGGCAACATTGCTTACTATTGGTTTCTGAAAGGCAGGATTTTATAGTATTGTTAAGCCCATGTCCCACTGCACCAACAAAAAAGCTTGCCATACGTTTGAAAACACGATGCATCTGTTGTGTACTCACTGCGTACATGTTTCATATGCTCTATCCGTCAAATATCCATCTACTGCTATTTCATCCGCTCAAAAAGTTTTGAGCTGCACAAAACGTTTTGAGCAGATGAACTTTCCGCCGCGTATGATGTACATCCGCGACACATACGGGCAACAAACGTTCTACCTCTGTTGTCATCCGTTACACGTCCGCTGTATCCTCTCGGCATCCTCTGGGCATCCCCTCAACTCACATCCGCTGCAGCTGAAAACGAAAAGAGGGAGGAAGTGAAAAGTACACGGAACATCCACACAGCATTAGTAGCATGGAAATAGAAAGGATGTAAGCGGATGCATCTCATATATAAAGCATTAAAACAGACAAAATGTTTGTATATGGGACGTATCTTGGATATTTAGGATGTCTGGAGTATGCCTAGAGTATGTGGAAAGACACCCAGCGGAAAACTGACATTTCCTATAAAAAGGGGGAGGAAATCACCTGGATCTCACTATCAGTCCAGCAGCCGTGGTGTACAGACCTCTTCACCCTTGCTCTTGCTCTTCCACATCATCCATTGATCTCTACCATGGATCATGACACAGTCCGTATGGTAGCTGCCATCATTCAACACCAGAACCAAGACTATGTCACCTTTTCTACGCAAGGAGAAGAAGGAGACGTCCAAGAACTGTGTGGGTCCGACGATGGATCGGGAGAAGAGTGGAGTTTGGACTGTATGACAAGCTAATGATGGAGCTGAGGAGTGAAGACACTCGTGCATTCCAGCACTTCATGAGGGTGCCACCAGCCATGTTTGACAAACTTGTACAGCGTCTGAGACCCAGGTTGACCAAGCCTAGCACCAACTTCCGTCCCAGCCTAGACTCTGGACTGAAAGTGGCACTGACTCTGCGCCCCTGGCCTCTAGAACCACATACAGAAACATGCAGTATGCCTGGAGGGTGCCACACAACACCATCAGCAAAGTGGTCAGAGAAGTGGTGCAGGCCATCATCGAAGAATACCTGGAGGAAAGTTGCAGAAGAGTGGTATCAGAGGTGGAACTTTCCCCACACCGTTGGAGCCATAGATGGGAAGCACGTGGCCTGCAAAGCTCCACCCAACTCAGGGTCCTCTTATCACAACTACAAGGGCTTCTTCAGTATCATCCTCTTTGCCATTGTTGATACTGACTACAAGTTCATCTACATCGATGCTTTAGGCAACAGGTCTGCTTCAGATAGCCAGGTATACAATGCCAGTGACCTCAAGGATGAGCTGGAACGCAACCTCATCATGGGTTTTCCAGATCCAGACCCCCTACCCAATGACACACAAGATGTGCCCTACTTCATCATGTGGGTGATGACTCCTTCTCCCTCAGAATCTACCTCATGAAGCCCTACAGTTCCAGATACCTCACCCGTGAAGAGAGGATCTTCAACTACAGGCTGTCCAGGGCAAGACGGGTGGTGGACAACACCTTTGGAATCCTGGCCAACAGGTTCCAGGTACTTCTCACCACCATGCAGCATCACCCAGGGACTGTGAGGAGCATCGTGGAAGCTTGCTGCATCCTGCACAATCTCATGCGCACCCGCTACCCAGTGTTGCAGAACAGGCTTGTGGACCATCAACAAGGCAATGGGGACATGGAGCCTGGGGAATGGAGGCAAGGGCGAAACCTGATAGACACTGAGGATGTGCAAGGCCCCAACAGAGCCTCACGTGAAGGGAAGAAGCAGTGCAACCTCCTGAAACACTGGTGCAACTCCCCAGCTGGAGCAGTAGAGTGGCAAGACAGGATGGTAGATGGTTAATGGATGCTTCCTTTAGCCTGTCTCATAACACTGATGAGATTGTGCCATGTATGTTGAGTGGCCCTACAATAAATAGGGCATTAATAAAGAGCTTTATTTATTTTGAAATATGTTGATCAATGAATAAATTGTTATTGATAAAAAAGGGCCATATGTGTGGCAGCTGGGAGGGTGGACCATACAGTCCCACTGTGCTTGCACTAGAGGTTTATCTATCCCACAACTATCCTTACCCATCCCACAGCTATCCTTACCCATCCCACAACTATCCTTACCCATCCCACAACTATCCTTACCTATCCCACAAGCATGCAAAGGCTTAACCTTTTTTTCAAAGTTTTCACCAACACTTTATTAAGTAAATAAAATGAACCAAGTGTGTGAAGCAAAGGTAACTTTTATTAACAACTGTCTTAAATAAACTGTATGACTTTATTAAAAAAGCAAAATGAACCAGGTAAAATGTCTTTAAGCAAAGATAAAGTGAACAGGTAACAACTCAGTCTCTGGCACTATTCTCAGTCACTCTGAGGCATGTCCATGGTCTCAGCTGTCAAGTGGCCAGGGACTGTGGAGGTTCTTACTATGTTACAGAACCCCTGATAATGAGATCGAACATGCAAACAAACTAAATACACTACTAACATGGGTAGCTTCCTGCCCACATGCTTTCATCTTTCTTGGTGACTTCAATCTACCTCCTATTAACTGGACCCTTAATGAATGTACAGCTGAACCCACACATGCAACCTACGATGCAGTAACAAATCTGGGACTGGAACAACTAGTAACCAACAGTGCTAGACTTAACAACTGCCTCGATCTCATCTTCTTCAATAGATTGAATTCAATTTACAGAATACAAATTAAAGAACCTTTTCCAACAGTGACCACAACATGATTGACTTTTGTCTCAACATACGTCCACACAAAAATCATCACAATGATGGAATCCCCAATTATAACTTCAAAAAAGGCAACTGTGATCTTATAAACAAGGATCTCTCATCCCTTGATTGGCAATTTCTATTCTCTGGATGCAATACTGTTGAAGACCATCGCAACATATTTTTACTTGAAATCAAAAGAACCATCAAACTATATGTACCATAAACAACTCCCAAAACTAGAAAAAACAAATTACCCATAACAATAAGGAAGGTTCAATCCAAAAATAAATCACTTTGGCAGAAAAATGAATCTGGTCACATTGCCAACTTCAAAAGCTGATACAAAAATTTATGCCACCAGATAAAAACTGAATGCACCAATTATCACATTAAACAAGAAGAGAGCCTTCTATGCACCAATTCCACCCACGCTTTCTACAATTTTGTAAACAACAAATTAAAAGACTCAAGGTCCATCCAACCCCTGAAAGGACCTTATGGTGAAGACTGCAATGACGACATTAAACATTGTAAACAGCAATGGATCACACCCAGTATTTCCTAGTTGAACCACAGACAACTACAATGTTGTATAATACATACAGATTAATAACTAGAGCAGACAAAACATTTGCTAGACCAATACTCGAATACAGCTCATCAGTCTGGAGCCCACATTATGTATCTGATATTAACACAGTTGAGAAAGTCCAGAAATATTTCACAAGAAGTGTTCTCCGCTCCTCTACTCATTGCAGAATACCTTATTGCACCAGACTTGAAATTCTAGACCTAGAAAACCTACAACTACATTGCCTTCAGTCCGATCTAAGTATAGTATATAAAATCATACATTGCAGTGTCTTACTTGTCAATGAAAATTTCAGCTTCAACCATAACAACACAAGAGCAAACAATAGATACAAACTCAGGGTTAATTGCAAGAAATACGACTTCAGCAACAGAATGGTCAGTGTCTGGAATATTCTACCAGACTCTGTGGTTTCTTCCCCAATCCCCAAAAACTTTAATCTTAGACTGTCTGTTATTGACCTCATCTCTTTCCTAAGAGGTCTGTAGGGGGCGTGCATAAGCGCACCAACATGCCTACTGTCCCTGTCCTATTATTTCTTTTATTTTTTATTTTTCTTATATGTATCCATGTATTCATAACTATGTTTTTATTTATAACTATTATCTTGTAAGCAATTGACAAAAATAAATAAATAAATAAAAATAATCATATGTATGTTGAAATGCAAAGAAAAAAACAAAAAATAATGTTACAAAAAATAATGCTTTAGTTTTGCTTGATATAAAACTATATACTCTTTGAACAATAAAAGACTGCGCCAATAATTTAAGGACAAAATTATTTTGTTAGTGAATTATATTCATAACTGAATATATAACATGGTAAAATGTTTATTTTTTTTGAAAAAAGTTTGAAAATAGAAATATATAGTGCATTTGTAGTTATTTAAAACTGCTCCATATTTAGTAAAAAAAATTAACAGAGAAAGTGTGTATCTCAGTGTATGTTTATATTTATATATATGAGTGTGTGTTTGTGAATATGTATACATGTTGTGTGGGTATATATGATTGTGTGTGCACACACTGTGAATTTTCCTGTATGGAGTAAATGTCATTCTGTTCAAATCTTAAACTTTGATGCAAGTCAAGACTTGTATTATTCAAGTAGGTTGTCATAGAAATGTTGCTAACTGTCATCTTAACACAGGCTACTGATGGTTTTATTTGTATATGTGGGATTATGAAAATTTAACAAAAATATTGATTTACTTTTATTTATACTGCCTTTTTGAAGTTCATGCTACATAAAAGTTTCTAAAAAATAAAAAAAGCTAAAGTCAGATTCAACAAATGCTGTTTATACTTTATCTCCTTTTATTCAGGAGGTGAGATATATTTTGTGATAACAGAATAATCTTATATTTTAAACATAGGTTTTTTTTTTTCATTTTGTTTGTTTATAATGAGAAAAAGCCTCAAATTTACTTTTAGCTTGATCTTCATTTAACATAAGATATATCTATCAAACAGTGTTGAGATTCAAAATTTTTACTACCAGTTTTGTGGGCGTGGCTTGATAGGTGTGGTGTGGCTTGGTAGGTGTGGCGTGACAGGGGAAGGATACTGCAAAATCTCCATTCCCACCCCACTCCTAGGGGAAGGTTACTGCAAAATCCCTATTTCCTCCCCACCCACTAACCTGCTTTCCAGCTCCATTCTTCTGTGTTGGAAAAGGCCCAGAGAATCAGCTGGGACTCAGGAGGCAGAGAATAGATGGGGACATGGCCAGTCAGAGGTTGTATTTGCCAGTTCTCCGAACTACTCAAAATTTCTGCTACCAGTTCCCCAGAACTGGTCAGAACCTGCTGAATACCACCTCTGCTGTCAAAAAAATCATGGAGTGGGTTACATCAACAGGTCTAATATTGAAAGTTTCCCTTAAAAATATATGTTGTTTGAACACTAAATGTGTGTAGAAGCAACATTACTTAATTTTCACTCAAAGAGGCAAAACTTCTAGTAACTGTATCTAATGGCCCGTTGTTCAATGCTTTTATGCAAATATTTGGAAGAGCAATTAACTTTTCATTTTGGTTGCACATTTAATGTCCAACTTCCTTTTGAATCTTATTATAAACATGTGATGCTTAGAATTCAATTAACTTTTTATTTCCCTCCAAAGTCCACAGATAATATATGCATTGCAAGAGTAATAAACAATAAAAATGTACAAAAATCCAGTTATGCATTAATGGCCACCCAACCCACAAGTTGTAGGCTGTGTTAAGTTTGTGAATTTAATTGTTTTCTATTTGTCAAGAATGAAGGAGCACAGATAATTTGTCTGATTTATGCTTTGCGCTCTAATTTGAAATTGAGTCTTTCTGACTGGTAACAACTTTGTTCAGTGTTAAATTTACTGACTAAAATCGCTTCTTGCTGGACAAATTAACACATTGTTTTAGACAACTGTTGATTATTGATATTTCTGTATTAATTTCATTTATTTTAAAAAAATACCATAAATTACCTCTTAACTCAAAAGTCTCATGGTGCAAAAAAAATGAAGACTTTTTTTAACCAAAGCTTTAGTATCTCAGGTTTGTGAGGATATTAACTATTGAAACATTTTAGTATTATATTGTACTGTAACTGTCTCTTGAACTATATGAGTGTATATCAATAAAGAAATAGTGTAATATTTGATGTAAAATAACAATTAAAAATACCTCATATAATTCAAAAGAAGGAGCCCATATTAACTTCCAACATTCCTTATAAAGCCCATGTCACACTGGCCAACGGATACAAAAAGGACACAGCGGACGAGCAAAATGTTCCATCCGTTGTTATCCGCTCTCAAAAGGGGGGGAAATTTGTATAACCATAGCGGATAACACGGACGCGGAGAGGACGCAGGGCGGATGCAAAGCGGATGCGGAATGGAAGCCTAGCAGATGGAAGCGGATGGGAGTGGGTGGCACATCCGCAGGGCTTCCGGGGAGCCTCAGCGAAGCGGACGCGGAACGGAAAGAGCGGATACAGAGCGGACGCCGAACGGATGAAGCGGATGCACAGCGGAAGCCTAGCGGATGCACAGCGGAAGCCTAATGGATGCCTGGCGTTCACTGCGCATGCGGGGAGGATGCATTGCGTCAGCCCCGCGGATATAACGGAAGCAGCTCGGAAGCAGGTCGCCATTCAGAGGAAAGACCTGCTGCCAGACACATCGACTGCCTTGCCTGCCCTGCCTGCATGTCTGCCTGCCAGCCTTGCTACCAGCCTTGCTGCCAGCCTCCCTGCCAGCCGGTCTGTCTGCCAGCCGGTCTGCCTGCCTTCCTGTCAGCCTTGGTTCATGTCTGCCTGCCAGCCTTCCTGCCAGCCTTGGTTCATGTCTGCCTGCCAGCCTTGGAGCCTGCCTGCCAGCCTTGGTGCCTGCCTCCCTGCCAACCTTGGTGCCTGCCTTGGTGCCAGCCTTGGTGCCAGCCTCCCTGCCAGCCTTGCTGCCAGCCTTGGTTCCTGCCAGCCTCCCTGCTAGCCAGCAACCCCACAACCATGCGGAGGCACAGCAAGCCTCAGCCATCTACTGCCAGACCTGGCAAGAGGGACAGGGCTACCATCCCGCCCCCTGGCCCTCACTCTGGTTCTGCTGGGGCTTCTGCAGCACGGGCTCGCTCTTCTGGGGTTGGCGCTTCTGCTGCTTCTGCTTCTGGAGGAGCTGATGACAAGCACTCCAGCACCAGCCACCTCCACAGCACCTGGACCCTTCACCCCTGAGACTGAGCGACCAAGAGGAGTGCCAGAGACTCATTTTTGTCTTATAGCTTGTTGTTAATAAAGTCTATCTTTGATTCATACACTTGCTTCGTTTCTTTTTTTTTATAAAGTCTTGCTGGAAACTTTTAGAAATGGTTTAAGTCTTTGCATGCTTGTGGGATGGGTTAAGATAGCAGTGGGATGGGTTAGGATACCTGTGGAATGGGTAATAGCTGTGGGATGGGTTAGGATAGCAGTGGGATAGATAAACCTCCAGTGCAAGCATAGTGGGACTGTATGGTCCACCCTCCCAGGTGCCACACCTATGGCCCTTTATTATCAATAATAATGTAATAATTATCCACACATGTCAACATAAACACAACTCTTTATTAAACGCCCTGTTCATTGTAGGCGAACCAAACATACATGGCCCAATCTCATCCGTGTGATGAGACAGGCTGAAGGAAGCATCCATTAAGCATCTACCATCCTGTCTTGCCACTCCACTGCTCCAGCTGGGGAGTTGCACCAGTGTCTCAGGAGGTTGCGCTGCTTCTTCGCTTCATGTGAGGCTCTGTTGGGGCCTTGCACATCCTCAGCGTCGATCAGGTTTCGCCCTTGCCTCCATTCCCTGGGCTCCATGTCCCCATTGGCTTGTTGGAGGTCCACGAGCCTGTTCTGCAAGACTGGGTAGCGGGTGCGCATGAGATTGTGCAGGATGCAGCAAGCTTCCATGATCCTCCTCACGGTCTCTGGGCAATGCTGCATGGTGGTGAGAAGTACCTGGAACCTGTTGGCCAGGATGCCAAAGGCGTTCTCCACCACCCGCTTTCCCTGGATAGCCTGTAGTTCAAGATCCTCTCTTCACGGGTGAGGAGTCTGGAGGTGTAGGGCTTCATGAGGTAGGTTGTGAGGGAGAAGTCGTCATCCCCCACGATGAAGTAGGGCACATCTTGTGTGTCATTGGGCAGGGGTTCTGCATCTGGAAAGTCCATGATGAGGTTGCGTTCCAGCCCCTCCTTGAGGTGACTGGCGTTGTATACCTGGGCGTCTGAAGAGGAGCCGTTGCCTGAAGCATCGATGTACATGAACTTGTAGTCAGCATCGACCATGGCGAAGAGGATGATGCTGAAGAAGCCCTTGGAGTTGAAATAAGTGGACCCCGACTTGGCTGGAGATTTGCAGGCCACATGCTTGCCATCTATGACTCCAACGGTGTGTGGTAAGTTCCACTTCTGATACCACTGCTCTGCAACTTTCTTCCATCCTTCTTCAGTGGAGGGGTACTGGAGGAGCTCCTCCTTGTATTCTTCGATGATGGCCTGCACCACTTCTCTGAACACAATGCTGATGGTGTTGGATGGCACCCTCCAGCCGTTCTGCATGCTCCTGTAGGAGGTCCCTGAGGCCAGGTGGCGCAGAGTGAGTGCCACCTTGAGCCCAGGTTCCAGGCTGGGCCGGAAGCTGGTGTTTGCCTTGGTCAACCTGGGTGTCAGGCGCTGCACAACTTCGTCAAACATGGCTGGAGGCATCCTCATGAAGTTCTGGAACGCCCGAGTGTCTTCGCTCCTGAGCTCCACCATCAGCTTGTTGTACAGTCCGTCCTCTGCTCTTCTGGTGAACCATCTTCGGACCCAGACTCTTTTTGGGTGGCTCCTTTTCTTCTCGCAGTAGTGTTCAGAGAGCCTGCAGATGGCTTCGCACTGTTGCAGAATGATGGTGGCTGCCGAAAGGACTTTGTTACAATCCACAGTGGACATGACTGGATGCTGTGGAAGAGGAAGAGGCAGATGAAGGCTGCAGAGGTCTGTACCGCTGGGCTGCTGTTCTGAAAGTGCAATGCAGGCGAGTTGCTCCCCCTTTTTATAGGCAGTATAGGTTTTCCGCTCGGCATCCTCTAGGCATCCTCTAGGCATCCTCTAGACATCCTTAATATCCGAGATAGGTCCCCTCTGCGAACATTTTTTCCGTTTTAAATGCTTTGTTTCTGTTCTGCATCCGCTAGGCATCCGTTCTGCATCCGTTCTGCGTCTGTTCCACTTCCTCCCTACGTCCGGGTGGATGGAGTTGCGTAGATGCGCAACGGATGCCTAGTGGATACAGTGGATGCGTAACGGATGCCTAGCGGATGCGTAGCGGATACAGAATGGACGAACTGGATACATTTTCCGCAGAAAAGTTTTAGGCAGCCCAAAACTTTTGGAGCGGATGAAACGTCCATAAACGGATGCTGGACAGATAGAGAGGAAGCAAAACCGAGGCAGTGAGTACAGAAAGGATACATCGCGTTAACCAACGGAAGGCAAGGTTTTTTGTCCGTTTTACATCCTCTTTGCATCCGTTGGTTCAGTGTGACATGGGCTTAAAATGATGCACAATACCACAATGC
Source organism: Laticauda colubrina (assembly GCA_015471245.1). Lineage (NCBI taxonomy): Eukaryota > Metazoa > Chordata > Lepidosauria > Squamata > Elapidae > Laticauda > Laticauda colubrina. The sequence goes on along the minus strand of BLBF01000019.1, from coordinate 12,715,938 downwards.
AAGCACACAATCATTGTTTAGATTAATTTTATTGTATATTGCTAACATACTTCAAGCTACATGAGCCTGGAAAACATTGTGATCACTCTAATTATTTGAAAGCATGTCATATTTTTTTGCATTCTTAAATACAGATTCTGAGAGATTTGCCTATTGTACCTACTGTCAACCTACCTTTCTTTTAGGAACCTAGGATAGGATAAGGTCACCTGCCCCATGTGAATGTCAAAGTAGCTTTATGAGGCAGAGAGATTGTAGAGATTATAGATTTACAAAAAGTTACCTAGCAAGAATAATGTCTGAATGACAATTTGAAGCTTGATCTTTTTCTTCTAATTCTAATTTTGCATAGATTGGCTCTCAATTTCTTTCAATGTATGCTTTCATAAAAGTTTGCTTTTATAATTTGACTATAGTTTTTCCAGTTTTGAATAAGATACTTCTTTATCTCTGCTAAGAAAATTTATAGTAATATAATACGAATATGAAAAGCTGCTGGTATTCATAAAATATACATTGAATATACAGCATTTTTTTAAAATTCTTATCTGACTTGTTGGGAAGCAGAATAAAAGTTGAACTAAACAACACTGCAAACCAGAAGACAACATACTTCATAATTCATTTGATTACTGTATTAATAAAAGCACAGAAATTGTCAGTTTTAAGATGTACCATAAAAGGCATCACTTTAAATCAAGTAAAGTCAGAGAGTAGTTGAACTTCTCTCTATTGCAGTAGAGTGTGTGCTATTCTGTGTGTGGTATTTATAGCGCTTGTTGTAGGTGGCTTTTTAGATGTTAATTGGGCTGTGTTGATGGCTGGCTTTTAAGACATTATTTGCTTGTGCTGCCCAGCCCTCCCCTTCTAAGAACATTATAGGTGGATGATAAATCAGCACTCCTGTTGAGTGAGGAGGGGCCTGTTATCCAGGCTTCAATCTTTTTCCTGGCTGAGGGAGACAAAATTTTTGATCCTGGTGACTGACCCAGATAGGATCCTACAACATTATCTTGGGACACACATCTTCATTCATAAACGAATCTGTCTGTCATACAGTTCTACAGAAAATTTGAAAAGTTCTTGATTTTTTAAAAAACAGCATTCTCACAGCTTAACATCAAGTGTCTCCCTTTAGAATAACCATTGTTTCACATTTTTTCTTTCAAGAAATAACTAAGTAGCATTTATAGCATAGTTGTAATTGATGTAATTTATTTTGGTATTTATGAATGGTGTAGTGAAGTAGAGATAGCTGGCTTTTTGTTTCATACATTGCTAATTAAAGGCAAGGTCACATCGGTCGACGGATGCAAAACGTATGTAAAAAGGACACAGCGGACGAGCAAATTTTCCATCTGTTGTTATCCGCTCTCAAAAGTGCCCCAAATTTACATAAACAAAGCGGACAACAACGGAAAGGAACGGATGGGGAGATGATGTAGCCAGGATGGTAAGCGGATGCTCAACGGAAGCCTAGCGGATGGAAGCGGATGGCACATCTGCAGGGCTTCCGGGGGAGAACACCAAAGCGGACGCGCAGCGGAAGGAACGGATGCAGAGCGGATGCCTAGTGGATGACGTGGATGCATCACGGACGCCAAGTGGATGCCTAGCGGATGCCTAGCGGATGCAAAGCATTCACTGTGCATGCGGGGAGGATGCATTGCGTCAGCCCCGTGGATATAAAAGGATGCAGCTCGCAAGCAGGTCACCATTCAGAGGAAAGACCTGCTGCCAGACACATCTTCAGCCAACAACCATGAGGAAGAAGAGGAAGCCTATGCCTACTCCTGCCAGCCCTGGCAAGAAGGACAGGACCACCATCTCACCCCCTGGTGCTGATTCTGCTTCTGCTGGGGCTTCTGCTGCTCAGGCTGACTCTGCTGGTGCTGGTGCTTCTGCTGGTCCTGGTGCTGGTGCTTCTGTTAGTGCTTACTCTGCTGGTGCTGACTCTGCTGGTGCTGCTGGTGCTGCTGCTGCTCGTGCTATTATTGGTCCTGCTGGTGCTCCTGGTTCTGCTGGTCCTGCTGCTGCTGCTGCTGCTGCTGCTGCTGGTAGTGGTGGTGGTGTGGTGGACCAGCCCCTAGAATCTCAAAGCCCTACTGATGAGGGCCCAGAAGGCCCTGCCAGAGGGAGGAAGAGGCATTCGCGAGATAAGGGGGAGAGGAGGCAGTACTCCATTGCAGAGGAACATGAGGATGAGGTGCTCAAATGGCTGAGGGAGAACGAGTACCTCTTGCGGAAGGGACACAGGCTCTATCGAGACACCAAGCGGAAGCAGGTGTCTTGGAGAGAGAAGGCGGAGAGCCTGGGCTACACTTCGGATGTCCTCCTCGGGTGGTAGAAGCACATGCACACCTGGTATGGGAAGCTGCACCTCAAGAAGTCTGGCCAGGCCGCGGTCAAGCTCACCGACCAGGAGACCTACGTGATGGCCAAGTGCAGCTTCTTGGAGGGTGAGATAATGCCACCGAGGAGCAGCCCCTCTGTCTACCCTCTCTCTCAGGCAGCACACAGAGAGCCAGTCCTCTTCTGGCCAAGAGTCAGCTCCTGTGTCCAGGCAGGTATCTGTGGAGCGCCCCACGATGGAGACCCCCCCGACAGCTGCACTCCCTTTGGCGGAGCATATGGAGGACCCCCTGATGCAGTTGGAGCAAAAAGAAGCCGCTGCCACCAGAGACCAACCCACATCCACCCCCAGCTCCACCTCCACAGAAAGCAGGCAGAGAGCCAGACCGGAGGGACAGAGCCACACTGTCCTCTTGGAGATCAGGGACACAATCAAGAGCAGCCTAGATCTCCTCTCTCAGCTGGTCCAGTCCGACACACCATCCTCTAATAGAAAGCCCTTCCTCACCTACGTCAACCAGACCCTCATGGAAATGCCTGAATCCCAGTATCAGGTGATCAAGGAGAGGATCACAGATCTTCTGCACCACCCTCCAGGCCCAGCTGAACCTGCTCCGACTAAGTCCCGGTCTGCTCCTCCACCCCAGGTGATGTCACAGGCCTTCCAAGGCTTTGCACAGCCCCTCACCTACCAAGGCTATGGCTACCAGGAGTTCCAGCAGCATAGGCAGCCTTCCCAGTCCAGGCACAGGTTCCTCGCCTGCCACAGGTACCACCGATACCACCAATGCCATTGATGCCACCGAGACCACCGACGCCACAGATGCCACCCACGCCTCACCTCGCTCACCTGCAGACCAGACAGCCCCACTGCACTCCTCCTCCCTCCACCCCACAGTCAAGCCCGCCCTCAAAACATCTGTCATCGGTCTTGGGACTGACACCCCATGTCATGGAGGAAGGGGCTCTCAATATCACAGGACTGAGCCAGCTCTCTGAGAGCTTCCTCCACACACCATCCCCTGTTGTCCTCTCAGGGCCAGGCACCCCAATGGCGCCTCAGACCAGCACTCCAGCAGCAGCCACCTCCACAGCCCCTGGTCCCTTCACCCCTGAGACCATGGGCACGCCTCAGAGTGACTGAGAAGAGTTCCAGAGACTGGGTTGCTACCTGTTGACTTTATCTTTGCTTGGGACACTTTACTTGGGTCATTTTGCTTTTACAGTTTGTTATTAATAAAGGTTATCTTTGCTTCGCACACTTGGTTCAGTTCTTTTAGTAAATAAAGTCTTGGTGGAAACTTTTAGAAATGGTTGTGGGATGGGTAAGGATATCAGTGGGATGGGCAGGGATACCTGTGGGATGGGAAATAGCTGTGGGATGGGTAAGGATAGCAGTGGGATAGATAATCCTCCAGTGCAAGCATAGTGGGACTGTATGGTCCACCCTCCCAGGTGCCACACTTATGGCGCTTTATTATCAATAACAATTTAATCATTCATCAACACATTTCAACATAAACACAACTCTTTATTAAATGCCCTGTTCATTGTAGGGCCACTCAACATACATGGCACAATCTCATCAGTGTGATGAGACAGGCTGAAGGAAGCATCCATTAAGCATCTACCATCATGTCTTTCCACTCCACTACTCCAGCTGGGGAGTTGCACCAGTGTTTCAAGAGGTTGTGCTGCTTCTTCCCTTCACGTGAAGCTCTGTTGGGGCCTGGCACATCCACAGTGTCTATCAGGTTTACTCCTTGCCTCCATTCACCAGGCTCCATGTCCCCATTGCCTTGTTGGCAGTCCATGAGCTTGTTCTGCAACACTGGGTAGCAGGTGCGCATGAGATTGTGAAGGATGCAGCAAACTTCCACAATTTTCCTCACGGTCTCTGGGTGATGCTGCATGGTGGTGAGAAGTACCTGGAACCTGTTGGCCAGGATGCCAAAGGAGTTCTCCACCACCCGTCTTGCCCTGGACAGCCTGTAGTTGAAGATCTTCTCTTCACGGGTGAGGTATCTGGAAGTGTAGGGCTTCATGAGGTAGGTTCTGAGGGAGAAGGCGTCATCCCCCACAATGAAGTAGGGCACATCTTGTCTGTCGTTGGGTAGGGGGTCTGGATCTGGGAAGCCCATGATGAGGTTGCGTTCCAGCCCCTCCTTAAGGTCACTGGTGTTGTATACCTGGGCATCTGAAGCTGACCCTTTGCGTGAAGCATCGATGTACATGAACTTGTAGTCAGCATCGACCATGGCGAAGAGGATGATGCTGAAGAAGCCCTTGTAGTTGAAATAATTGGACCCTGAGTTGGGTGGAGCTTTGCAGGCCATGTGCTTCCCATCTATGGCTCCAACGTTGTGGGGGAAGTTCCACTTCTGATACCACTGCTCTGTAACTTTCTTCCAGCCTTCTTCAGTGGAGGGGCACTGGAGGAGTTCCTCCAGATATTCTTCAATGATGGCCTGCACCACTTCTCCGACCATAATGCTGATGGGTTGTGTGGCACCCTCCAGGCGTACTGTATGTTCCTGTACGTGGTCCCAGAGGCCAGGTGGCGCAGAGTCAGTGCCACCTTGAGCCCAGGGTCCAGGCTGGGACAGAAGTTGGTGTTTGCCTTGATCAACCTGGGTGTCAGCCGCTCCACAACTTCGTCAAACATGGTTGGTGGCATCCTCATGAAGTGCTGGAATGCACGAGGGTCTTCGTTCCACAGCTTCTCCATCAGCTTGTCATACAGTCCGTACTCGGCTCTTCTCACGATCCATCTTTGGACCCACACACTTCTTGGACGCCTCCTTTTCCTTGTATAGAACAGATGAAAGAGCCTGTAGAGGGCTTCGCAATGTTGTAGAATGATGGCGGCTACCAAAAGGAGTGTGCGACGATCCATGGTGGAGATGACTGGATGCTGTGCAAGAGCAAGAGCAAGGCTGAAGAGGTCTGTACACCAGGGCTGCTGGACTGAAAGTGAGATCCAGGTGATTTCCTCCCCCTTTTTATAGGAAATATAGGTTTTCCGCTAGGTGTCCTTCCGCATCCTCTAGACATCCTCCAGACATCCTAAATATCTGAGATACGTCCCCTATACGAACTTTTTTTCCATTTTAATGCTTTATATGCGAGCTGCATCTGCTTTCATCCTTTCTACGTCCGTGCTACTAACGCTGTGTGTCCGTTCCACGTCCGTTTCACTTCCTCCCTGTGTCCATTTTCCGTTGGAGCTGATGTGAGTTGCGTGGATGCGCAGCGGATGACTAGCGGATATAGCGGACGTGTAACGGATGACAACGGACGTATAACGGATGTTCCCCGTATGCCTAGCGGATGTAGAACGGACATGTTGGATACTTCATCCGCTCAAAAAGTTTTGTGCAGCTCAAAACTTTTTGAGCGGATGAAATCTCAGGAGACGAATGCTGGACGGAGAGAGAGTATGAATCACGGACGCAGTGAGTAGACAATGGATGCATTGCGTTAACCAACGGATGGCAAGCGTTTTTCTCCGTTTTACATCCTCTTTCCATCCGTTGGTGCAGTGTGACATGGGCTTAAGAAAGGTGAACAGAAGAGGAAAAAACTACTAGTATTGCCACATAAGATCAAATAACAGAGACCTTTCATGGTGGTTGCTCTCTTGTATTCTGTAACTATTACATAAAAATTATGAGTAACCAATTCCTACAAGATCTAGTTGTGCCATCAGGATTGAGGATCACAAGGAATTCAAAAAATTCTTTTAGATGGCTTCATTATACATTTTGTCTCTCTATGCTAAAATCTTCATTTTGGTGCTGATTTTTTAATTTTTAAAATGTCTGTTTTTATATATTTTATAATAAATTTTATACATGTACATATGTATATTTGTGGGTTTTTTGTGTATACACACACACACATACATACATGCACGCACAACACATATTCAATACATGATTAGCATATATATATATATTGTGCTAGGGAGTTTCAGTCATTCTTGCCTGGACCCAGCATCGTGCTGGAGTCTTCCCCTTTCTGTATCATTATGGGATGAAGATAACTATCTTTTCACACTATGAAGACAACTATGCAAAGATTGGATGTTAGATGAATCTCAACATAACTCTGAGTTATACCTTGAGGATGCTTAATATAAAGAAATAAAGAAACTTTGTATGGAAGCCTTTGTAGTGTTTAACTATCTGTCTCTATATTCAGCCAGAAAATTAGAGATACAGCACACACACACACGCGCACACACACACACACAAATACATATGCAATATGTAAATATATATTTCTGATAAGAAGAATGAGTTAGGGTTATAAATTAGGTTATAAATTCTTAAGCTGTTTCTTAATACAGGAAGATGTCAGTGAAGAAGAGCCCAAACTGAAGTATGAAAGGCTTTCTAATGGAGTTGGAGAAATTATTCAAAAGGATATAGCCAGTTGCATGACAATCCATGAGAAGGTAAGTTATTAATTTGAAAAATATGCTTGGCTGTGTTATATCTTCCTTATACTGCTATTTGTTATGTTGAGCCTAGCAATAAGAATTTGGGAGCATGTAATTAATACCAGTAGTTCCAAATGAAGAACGAAACCTACAAGTTTATTTTCTAGGGTTCTAACAGGAAATGGCAAGATGAGCATAAGAGTGTTATTCTTTTCTCAGAAAAAAATTGTTCTGGGAAAATAGTTTTTTTCCTTTCATATCTAAATAGTCTTTTGATATCATTCATTACTATTGTGTTGAGGAAATAAAATAAAGTATAGGGTTGGGATTTAAATTTTACTGAATAATTTCCCATATCAATTTACTAGCCAATAATTTTGGTGATATTTTTATCAGACAGTTTAGATTTGCATCAGACCCTAAATGCATTAATCTGAACACATTATTTTAAGTTTTCTCTTATTCACTTTAAATTTATAATTATTCATGTAAGTAGTATATAATCAAAATATAATTAATAGATGACAATAGTGAGGATTTTTTCTGTTTAACTCTTCACAGAATGAAAAGTTGCCATGGAAATATTTTTTACTTTAGATCTCTCAAACAATTTATGTGAAAGTTTCTAAATCAAATAATGATTGAGCCAGTGTGCTACATATTTCTAATCTATCAAAATGCTACATTTCTATATTTTCTATTTTTTCAAATATTCACATTGTCAATGTATAGTTACAGGCGTTCCAAAGAAATATCCCAGAAGCCCTAAAAATTTAGACTGTTCAAGTTTTGTGCCATTCTATGGGCCTATTCATCTGTCTCCTTGTATGCGACTTTTGGTGATGCAGATTTTTTTTTTAAATTTAAGCTGTAAAATCAATGTTGTGAGAGAAATAGCATAACAATTTTTGTAAAAAAGACAAACAAAACCCTTAAATAAAATCATATATAAGTTATATACCATGAAAGCTCTGCTTCTCCCTTCATTAACCAATATTTAACAAGGTTAATTGCCTTCTTGAAATTTATTTTGCGTTTTGAAATTTCCTATATTTTTATAATCTTGTAATTTTAATTGTTTTAATCCTAAAGTAATTTTAATATTTTAATTCTAATTTTATGTACTGTTTTATATGTTTATATTATAATGTACACCACCCAGAGTCCCTTCTTGAAGGAGATTGGTAATCTAGAAATATAATATATATTATTATTTGTGGAAAGGGAATTTCACGAAGGTAGTAGTGTCACACACACACACACACCAAAAAAAAAAAAAAACAGGAAAAGCCCAAGGGGAACATCAGGTCAGCCAGAAAACAAACTTACATAGGAAAAGGAATCAAATAAAAAGTTTTAAAGAATCCCTATAGACAAAAGCCTAAATAATTAAGAAAACTAGACAAATAGGAAAAGGAAACAAAAGATAATTTGGAAAACTCTTACAAACATAGGACATACCAAATAAGCAAAACAAACAGACAAAAGACACAAAATATAAATTACAAAAGGGACAGACAGGAGATTGCCACAGAACAAATATGAAAAACTATCTTAAAGCTAAAACTAACTACTTTAAAACTTATCTTAAAGAAAATCAATAATACAATCTGGCCACCCCCCGGAGTTTGCCTTCCCCACCCCATGGAGTTTGCCCTCCGGTGAAAATAAAGACAAACTCAAACAGGATTTGAAACATTAGGCACAAATACAAACACTCACACAAAATCAACTTACATAGGGAGAAAAGTGTATAAAAAAATCAGGGACTTACCATAAGGAGCTAGCTGGCCCAGGAACGCAGACTTCTCGCTGTTCTCCGCCTTCCTGAAAAAATAAAAAGATCCAGTTTTCAAGCAGTTGTCCATATCCTTGCGCTGGAGCTCTCCCAGCGGAAAAATCAAACCCTTGAAAGAAAGGCATTTTAACACCTTTCAACATATTCAATAATATATATGTATGTTCATTAATTATGCATTTTTGTACTGTATTTCAACAAAGGAAATGTTCTTTTCTACCTCCCTTTATATAAATATAGTATGCACCGGCTGATTATGATGGGAGAAACTTATTGTACTTGCTAATTATCATCATTTGTGGAAAGATTTTTTGGGCTTTGATAGTTTGACAGCTTGCATTGTTAATCTGGAAGTATAGTGTTTACTTTTTTAAAGAAGCAAATGTGTTCTATATTTGGAAGTTTCCTAATTATAGTGTCCCAAGGAACAAAACAATAACAAAGTTGTTTCTAGTAACTGAGCAGTTTAGTTTCCTTCTAAATTGGACTATTTATGAGACGGATCAACAATGTTAGAAGCTGATACAAAGTGTCTTTTAGAAATTGGTGTCACACAATGCTGAGACTAAACATTGAAGATAGAATATGTATCTTTCTTACATCTTGCTCTATGAGTAACTAAAAAGAAATAACACTGTATTACGTACAATAGATGTGTTTTCTGATTAGAACAGTTTATTTGTTCAGACTGTAAAATTTGGTTTATATTTAGATTATTTTTCCTCCAGAAGTATTTTTTTCTTTCAGTGATAAAATATATTTTCACTGGACCTGCTGTCTGCATTGGATGACTAATCGTCCTGGCACCCAGTGCATTCAAGCAGGCGTGTGCAGTGGAATAGTCATTCTTAGTTATGTCTGCACACCTGATGTTTTATTAACAAGTATTGATGTTTTTTCCCGGGGGACTTTTTTCTTTCTGTAAAAAGGCAATCTGGAGATGAATTTCTAATGAACCCATTCTCTCCTTGTCTATCTTCCTCCCCTTTTTTGACTTCTCTTTATGTGGCTTCATATTTTAAGTGCCTGAACTGAAATTTCATTTTAAGCAATTCCATTTTGGTAAATCCTTTAAACCTTGACTTTCTGTAAGGTTATTAAAAAAAAAAAGATTGTGCTGCTTGACTGACATGCTTAGTAGTGCCTGTAAATTTGAGCATTTCATTATAGGCCGCAATGAAGCGTGTTCACATGCAGAGAATTTAGCAGTCTGACCACTTTACTAAAGCCAAAGGAAGGAAAGGCACTCTTTTTATACCAAGCAGTAACAAACTTTTTGACATATTTTAAATCTTTTTTTTAATCTATGTGATGGAATAACACCTAAGTCTCTTCTGCATTATTTTGAATGATCTGTGCATTCATGTATTTTTGGTGAACTTTTCAGTTAGATTGGTTTTTTCCCATGGGCTGGCTCCTAACTATCTGCATCTAAAAGTTGTGCCTCTAAAACCATAGCAGACTTTGTAATTTGCAATGCAAAACTATCTTCTGTTGACCGGTGACTGGTTTGTTAAATGAGAGATCTGACATTTTCAAAAAAAACTAGGGCTTAAATAGTTTTATAGGCTTGTAGATGCTTGTAGATGCTTGTTGGGAAGTGTATTTAACTTGACATTACTATATAGATGAAATCATGAAAAGAAAAATAAACATATTTTTAAAAAAACATTATGGTCTTCATTACTTTATAAGTAACTTGAGGCAAACAAACATATTACTCCTTCCAACACCACCCGTACAATAAATATTGTATGTAGTTTTATAACACATGCAAACATTGTTTGGTAAAAAAGCCAAAATCTAATCAGATTTTATCTGCAAGCAGAGAGAAATTTCAACTGACTTTTATTGTGTTATGCTTATTGATATTATTATTCTATTTCTACAACCTCTTCTACTTCTTTACAAAAATGAAGTGTAGGGGATACAGTCCAGTGTTGTCACAACTATTATGATGCTGTATTATCAGTCCATCTGGTTATTTGAATATTGCTCTGAAGGTTGCACTGAAGGTTAAAGATCAAATATGGCAAAGATCAGAAGAACTGATTTTTCTATTGCTGAAATAGCAATATTTCATTTTTGTCTAGTTTTTAAGAGGTCAAGAATGCAGTAAATGACAGTTTTACATTTTTATAATTCCACTGTCAAGTGTTTGTTTTAGATATCATTTGTATTTTACTGTTATAGTCTTTGGATATGTTTCAGGAATTTACTGCATGATTCATGCTTGATGTACATTATCACAGTAATCTTTAGCACAAACAAATGGTATATTGTATTCTCCCTATTATAATTTCTCTGGATAATGTCTTTCTCCCATTTTTTTTCTATTTAGTTTTTGGCACTTGGAACACATTATGGCAAAGTTTATTTGTTAGATGTCCAGGGGAATATTACACAAAAGTTTGACATTGTAAGTACAAATTGTTTTACCATATGACTATTGCAAATGCTGTGTTTAAAATAATATAACATTTATACTTGATTTATTCTTCTGTATGTACATTTTTGTACATACAGTTTTTGTTGCCATGCATGCCATTGGAACTCAGCATTATGATTAAGATAAGAATGAATGATTGAAGACTGATAGATTGAAATACAGTCCACATTAATGGCTTTAGGAAGTTTATCAGAAAAAATTTAAACTTTCAGCTAAAACAATTGGGTATAAAGAGAGGATTTAAGCTCTTTCCTAAAGTACAACAAAGAAGATAGGCTGATGTTACTCCAGTGACAATTTAGCATGTTATATATCAGAAAAATCAGAAGTTGCTGTTCATACGAGTGTCTATTATTTCACAAAAGCTGCATAGTTGGAGTCTTCTGATTCTCACCCAAAAAATCTAAAAATGTCTGTACAAGGGAAGGTGGTCTTATAGATGGCTAAGCCACACAAGACTTTATATACCAGAGTGAGCACCTAAAATGAATGTAAATATATGATAAATGAGACTAAAAAATAGTCCCATAGAAACCAGGACAACTTTTATTGTCATAGACATACTAGCAGAAGTTTGCTGAAGTCTGAGTATGTTTTGTCCTCTCTCACCTTTTTACTTTATGTAAACTGGAGAACGTTTCTCTGAAATTTTTTTACAGTTATCTTTCTTGCCCAGGCTCAATCTCTGCTTACAGAGAAAAAAAGAAATTAGTTGTCAGTATAACTATTTAAACACATCACTCCTATGGAATCCCAAAAAGTTGCAATTAGCCACCCATGCTGATATATTTTAAGCCGGTTATAACTTCCAGATTTATTTAAAAAACACCTGGCAAAGAATATATTTTGAAAATGAAACTTAATTATTTGTTTGTTTGATTTTTTTGTTTTATATAGTTTCCCATCTCACATATCTGACTGGAGTGGCTTAAAATTACCAACACATATTCACTAAGTCCAAGTGCAGGAACTAAGGGAATCTCCATTATGAACATGTTGCATAAAGGGAAATGTATCCCTACTCAGCATAGCATATTAGCTGAATCCTGGAATTGGCAACAATTCCATTGTTTTTAAATTCAGTTTTAATTTGTTTTTCCGTATCTACGCCTTTTCTGTCTGGAGACATGCTTGAAACATCCACTGCATGCTGACTAAAGCCCATGTCACACTGGCCAACGGATGCAAAAAGGACACAGCGGACGAGCAAAATGTTCCATCCGTTGTTATCCGCTCTCAAAGGGGCAAAAATTTGCATAATCGGAGCGGATAACACAGACGTGGGGAGGACGCAGGCCGCATGCAAAGCGGATGCGGAATGGAAGCCCAGCAGATGAAAGCAGATAGGAGCGGATGGGAGTGGGTGGCACATCCGCAGGGCTTCCGGGGGGCCTCAGCAAAGCGGACGCGGAACGGAAAGAGCGGAAGCAGAGCGGATGCACAGCAGATGAAGCGGATGCACAGCGGATGCACAGCGGAAGCCTAATGGATGCCTGGCGTTCACTGCGCATGCGGGGAGGATGCATTGCGTCAGCCCCGCGGACATAACGGAAGCAGCTTGGAAGCAGGATGCCATTCAGAGGAAAGACCTGCTGCCAGACACATCGACTGCCTTGCCTACCCTGCCTGCATGTCTGCCTGCCAGCCTTGCTACCAGCCTCCCTGCCAGCCTTGCTGCCAGCCGGTCTGCCTGCCAGCCTTGCTGCCTGCCTTCCTGCCAGCCTTGGTTCATGTCTGCCTGCCAGCCTTCCTGCCAGCCTTGGTTCATGTCTGCCTGCCAGCCTTCCTGCCAGCCTTGGTGCCTGCCTGCCTGCCAGCCTTGGTGCCAGCCTTCCTGCCTACCTTGGTGCCAGCCTTTCTGCCAGCCTTGGTGTCTGCCAGCCTCCCTGCCAGCCAGCAACCCCACAACCATGCGGAAGCACAGCAAGCCTCAGCCATCTCCTGCCAGCCCTGGCAAGAGGGACAGGGCTACCATCCCACCCCCTGGCCCTCACTCTGGTTCTGCTGGGGCTTCTGCAGCACGGGCTCGCTCTTCTGGGGCTGGGGCTTCTGCTGCTTCTGCTTCTGGAGAAGCTGATGACAAGCACTCCAGCACCAGCCACCTCCACAGCACCTGCACCCTTAACCCCTGGGACTGAGCAACCAAGAGGAGTGCCAGAGACTCATTTTTGTTTTATAGGTTCTTGTTAGTAAAGTCTTTACTAAAGTCTTTACTAAAGTTAGTAAAGTAAATTTATGATTCACACACTTGCTTCATTTCTTTTTTTTAATAAAGTCTTGCTTGAAACTTTTAGAAATGGTTTAAGCCTTTGCATGCTGGTTAAGATAGCAGTGGGATGGGTTAGGATACCTGTGGGATGGGTTAGGATACCTGTGGGATGGTTAATAGCTGTGGGATGGGTTAGGATAGCAGTGGGATAGATAAACCTCCAGTGCAAGCATAGTGGGACTTTATGGTCCACCCTGCCAAGTGCCACACCTACGGCCCTTTATTATCAATAATAATGTAATAATTATCCACACATGTCACCATAAACACAACTCTTTATTAAACGCCCTGTTCATTGTAGGCCAACCAAACATACATGGCCCAATCTCATCGGTGTGATGAGACAGGCTGAAGGAAGCATCCATTAAGCATCTACCATCCTGTCTTGTTCTGCCCCGAATTTGCATAACCAGAGCGGACAACACGGAAAGGAACAGACAGGAAGAGGATGTAGGGCAGAAGGAAAGCGGATGCTCCATGGAAGCCTAAGCGGATAAGAGCGGATGGCACATCCGCAAGGCTTCCGGGGGAGCGCAGCAAAGCGGACGCGGAACGGAAAGAGCGGGTGCAGAGCGGATGAAGCGGATGCACAGCGGATGCCGAGCGGATGAAGCGGATGCACAGCGGAAGCCTAGGAGAAGCCTAGAGGATGCCTAGTGGATGCCTAGCATTCAATGCGCATGTGGGGAGGATGCATTGCGTCAGCCCCGCGGATATAAAGGGAAGCAGCTCCCAAACAGGTCAACATTCAGAGGAAAGACCTGCTTCCAGACACACCGCTCAAGCCTGCCTGCCTGCCTGCCTGCCAGCCAGCCTCCCTGCCTGCCAGACAGCCAGCCTGCCTGCCTGCCTGCCTGCCTGCCTGCCAGACAGCCAGCCTGCCTGCCTGCCTGCCAGCCTGCCTGCCTGCCAGCCTGCCTGCCAGTCTGCCTGCCAGCCAGCAAACCTACAACCATGGGGAAGAAGAGAAAACCTCAGCCATCTGCTGCCAGCCCTGGCAAAGGGACAGGGCCACCCTCCCATCCCCTGGTCCTCACTCTGCTTCTTCTGGGGCTTCTGCAGCACGGGCTCACTCTTCTGGGGCTGGGGCTTCTGCTGCTTCTGCTTCTGGAGGAGCTGCTGCTGCTGCTTATGATGGTGATGCTTCTGCTGGTGCTTACTCTGCTGATGCTGCTTCTGGTGGTGGTGCTTCTGCTGGTGCTTACTATGCTGATGCTGCTTCTGGCGGTGGTGCTTCTGGTGCTTACTCTGCTGAAGCTGCTTCTGGTGGTGCTTCTGCTGGTGCTTACTCTGCTGGCACTGCTCCTGGTGCTGGTGCTTCTGCTGGTGCTTACTGTGCTGGTGCTGCTCCTGGTCCTGCTGGTCCTGCTGGTGCTCCTGGTCCTGCTGGTGCTCCTGGTCCTGCTGGTGCTCCTGGTCCTGCTGGTCCTGCTGGTGCTCCTGGTCCTGCTGGCGCTGTTGGTGCTTACTCTGCTGCTGCTGCTGCTGATCCTGGTCCTGCTGCTGCTGCTGCTGCTGGTCCTGCTTTTGCTGCTGCTGGTGGTGGTGGTGTGGAGGAGCAGCCCCTAGAACCTCGAAGCCCCTCTGATGAGGGCCCATGTGGTCCTGCCAAAGGGAAGAAGAGGCATACACGAGAACGGGAGAGGAGGCAATACAACATCAAAGAGGAACATGAGGATGAGGTGCTGGAGTGGCTGAGAGAGAATGAGTATCTATGGCGGAAGGTACACAGGTTCTATAGGGACACCAAAAGGAAGCAGGCTGCTTGGAGAGAGAAGGCGGAGAGCCTGGGCTACATTTCGGAGGTGCTCCTCGGCTGGTGGAAGCACATGCACATCTGGTACGGGAAGCTGCACCTCAAGAAATGTGGCCAGGCCGCGGTCAAGCTGACGGACAGAGAGAACTATGTCATGGCCAAGTGCAGCTTCCTGGAGGGTGAGATCCGCCACCGAGGAGCAGCCCCTCTCACAACCCTCTCTCTCAGACAGCCTGCTGAGAGCCAGTCTTCTACTGGCAGAGAGTCAGCTCCTGTCTCCAGGCAGGTATCTGTGGAGCGTACCATGACGGAGACCCCCCCCCAACAGCTGTAGTACCCGTGCCGGAGCGTGTGGAGGGCCCCCTGGCGCAGTGGGAGAAAGGAGATGGCACTTCCACCACAGCCCAACCCGCATCCACCCCTAGCTCCACCTCCACAGAAAGGCAGAGAGCCAGACAGGAGGGGCAGAGCCACACTGTCCTGCTGGAGGTAAGAGACACCATCAGGAGCAGCGTAGATCTCCTCTCTCAGCTGGTACACCGACTCCTCATCTTCCAACCACAAGCCCTTCCTCACCTATGTGAACCAGACCCTCATGGACATGGTGGAACCCGAGTACCAGGTGGTGAAGGACAGGATCACTGATCTGCTTCACAACCCTCCAGACCCAGAAGAACCTGCTCCCACCCAGTCCAGGTCTGCTCCTCCACCCCAGGTGATGTCACTCCCATTCCAAGCCTTTCCACAGGCCCTCAGCTACCAAGGCTACAGCTACCAGGAGGTCCAGCAGCACAGGCAGCAGCCCTTCCCAGTCCAGGCACAGGTTCATCGGACGCCACCATTGCCACCGATTCCACTGATGCCACCGATGCCACTGATACCACCGACACCACCCATGCCACCCATGCCACCCATGCCACCGACGCCAGCCCTCCCCCAGCTGCAGACCAGACAGCCCCACTACACTGCTCCTTCCTCTACCCCACAGCCAAGCCCGGCCTCAGTACATCTGTCCTCGATACTGGGGCTGACACCCCATGTCATGGAGGAAGGGGCTCTCAACATCAAGGGCCTGAGCCAGCTGTCTGAGAGCTTCCTCAACACACCGTCACCTGTTGTCCTCTTGGGGCCAGGCACCCCAGTGGCGCTTCAGACCAGCACTCCAGCAGCAGCTACCTCCACAGCACCTGGACCCTTCACCCCTGAGACTGGGCACACCACACTTGACTTGGGTCATTTTTCTTTTACAGTTTGTTATTAATAAAGATTATCTTTGCTTCACACACTTGCTTCATTTATTTTTTTCAATAAAGTCTTGGTGGAAACTTTTAGAAATGGTTTAAGCCTTTGCTTGCTTGTGGGATGGGTTAAGAAAACAGTGGGATGGGCAGGGATGCCTTTGGGATGGGTTAGGATAGCAGTGGGATGGACAGGGGTACCTTTGGGATGGGTAATAGCTGAGGAATGGGCAGGGATACCTGTGGGATTGGTTAAGATAGCAGTGGGATGGGCAGGGATACCTTTGGGATGGATAATAGCTGTGGGATAGATAAACCCCCAGTGCATGCATAGTGGGACTGTAGGGTCCACCCTCCCAGGTGCCACACCTTTGGCCCTTCATTATCAATAACAATGTAAGCATTGATCCACACATTTGAACATAAACACAACTCTTTATTAAATCCCTGTTCATTGTAGGCCCACCCAACATACATGGCCCAATCTCATCAGTGTGATGAGACAGGCTGAAGGAAGCATCCATTAATCATCTATCATCCTGTCTTGCCACTCCACTGCTCCAGCTGGGGAGTTGCACCAGTGTTTCAGGAGGTTGCGCTGCTTCTTCGCCTCACATGAGGCTCTGTTGGGGTCTTGCACATCCTGAGTGTCTATCAGGTTTCGCCCTTGCCTCTATTCCCCAGGCTCCATGTCCCCATTGCCTTGTTGGAGGTCCACGAGCCTGTTGTGCAACACTGGGTAGCGGGTGCGCATGAGATTGTGCAGGATGCAGCAAGCTTCCATGATCCTCCTCACGGTCTCTGGGCAATGCTGCATGGTGGTGAGAAGTACCTGGAACCTGTTGGCCAGGATGCCAAAGGCGTTCTCCACCACCCGTCTTGCCCTGGACAGCCTGTAGTTGAAGATCCTCTCTTCACGGGTGAGGAGTCTGGAAGTGTATGGCTTCATGAGGTAGGTTGTGAGGGAGAAGGCGTCATCCCCCACGATGAAGTAGGGCACATCTTGCGTGTCGTTGGGCAGGGGGTCTGGATCTGGGAAGCCCACGATGGGGTTGCATTCCAGCCCCTCCTTGAGGTCACTGGCGTTGTATACCTGGGCATCTGAAGATGAGCCGTTGCCTGAAGCATCGATGTACATGAACGTATAGTCAGCATCGACCATGGCAAAGAGGATGATGCTGAAGAAGCGCTTGTAGTTGAAATAAGTGGACCCCGACTTGGCTGGAGCTTTGCAGGCCACGTACTTCCCACGGTTTCCCATGGCTTCAACGGTTTGGGGAAAGTTCCACTTCTGATACCACTGCTCTGCAACTTTCTTCCAGCCTTCTTCAATGGAGAGGCACTGGAGGAGCTACTCCGGATATTCTTCGATGATGGCCTGTACCACTTCTCTGACCACAATGCTGATGGTGTTGTGTGGCACCCTCCAGCCGTACTGCATGCTCCTGTAGGTGGTCCCTGAGGCCAGGTGGCGCAGAGTGGGTGCCACCTTGAGCCCAGGGTCCAGGCTGGGCCGGAAGTTGGTGCTCTGCTTGGTCAACCTGGGTGTCAGCCGCTCCACAACTTTGTCAAACATGGCTTGAGGCATCCTCATGAAGTTCTGGAATGCATGAGGGTCTTCGTTCCTCAGTTCCACCATCAGCTTGTTGTACAGTCCGTACTCTGCTCTTCTGCCAATCCATCTTCGGACCCAGACACTTCTTGGACGCCTCCTTTTCTTCCCATAGAACAGAAAGAGCCTGTAGATGGTTTTGCACTGTTGCAGAACGATGGTGGCTACCAAAAGGAGTGTGTGATGATCCATGGTGCACATCAATGGATGCTGTGGAAGAGCAAGAGCCAGATGAAGGCTGCAGAGGTCTGCACAGCAGGGCTGCTGGACTGAAAGTGAGATCCAAGTGAGTTGCTCCCCCTTTTTATAGGCAATATAGGTTTTCCGCTTTGTGTCCTTTTGCATCCTCTAGGCATTCTTTAGACATCCTTAATAGTCGAGATAGGTCCCCTCTGCGAACATTTTTTCCGTTTTAAATGCTTTCTTTGCGAACTGCATCTGCTTTCATCCTTTCTCAGTCTGTGCTACTAACGCTGCTCGTCTGTTCCTCGTCCATTTCGCTTCCTCCCTGTGTCCATTTTCCGCTGGAGCGGATTTGAGTTGCGCGGATGCTCAGGGGATGCCTAGCGGATGTAGCAGACGTGTAACGGATGACGACGGATGCAGAACGGATGTTCCCCGTATGCGTAGCAGATTCAGAACAGACGCGTTGGATACATTTTCCGCTCAAAAAGTTTTGAGCAGCTCAAAACTTTTTGAGCGGATGGAACCTCAGTCGACGGATGCTGAACGGATAGAAAGGATGAAAAACGGACGCAGTGAATACAGAACGGATGAATCGTGTTAACCAACGGATAGCAAGTTTTTCTCTCCGTTTTACATCCTCTTTCCATCCGTTGGTGCAGTGTGACATGGGCTTTAGCAGAAGGTTTACACATATTACTTAGCCAGATCAAAAACTTTTGTTGCATGCAAGAATCAAACTATAAATAGAAGTTAGCTGATTACTGTGGGAGTAGAGTAAGAAACATTTATACAGTATTCCATCAAGAATCAAATTTAAGAATTTCAGTGAAGAAATAACAAACTAAAAGAGGATCTGACAACTGAAGAGCTAGTGAGTAGATTTTTTTCATAATTTTTCTCCAGACAAGAAGACTTGAGATTAGCCATAATATAGTTGTTCCCCACAAGGAAGTTGCAGAATGGCCAATGAGTTTGCATAGAAATTGCTTCTGAACTGCTTTTCAGCTATTAGGAAGCTATATGATAAGTTTCCTTCAACCCTTTATGAAAGAAGTTTTAAATAGAAGTTTCAGGACTTCAAAACTTTTTTTTAATATAAGCAGCAAAAGGCTGATTAGAACTTTGATTTTGCAAAATTACAAATGATTAATGGTTCAGATGGATTTGAAATAAAATGAAGTATAAAATTTCTTCCCATGCAAAGAATATTGTTATTTTGTATTATTTTTAAAAGAATTAGGACTTTAAAAATTAGACATTAAAGGAAGGTAGAAAAAATAACCTAAAGATTATAATTAAAGAAGAATTGAAATTTTTTATAAATACAGAGTAAAGCAAACTATTTTAATTCTGAGCTTATTGAAGAATATTTTTGAACAAAATATTTTTGAACCTGTATAAATAGACTATGTATGATATGTAAGAGGCACACATTTTACCTGTCAAGAAAAGAAACCATATTCTTGAAAATTTTAAACTAAAGATCCAGATTGATAAAAGTAAAAAGAAAGAAGTTGGTTTACTTGATCAAGGTTAAAATATACACATTGTTATCTCTTTAATGAATCTTTGGTGACATTAGAACTGAAATGATGAGGTTTTAAAGATTTGTTTATAAATTAAGAGATGGGATATAGCAAAAATGATCATTTGTTGTATCTGAACAGAAGATGATAAGTTGTTGTTAGGAATGTAAGTCACCTAACAATTAGTTGGGTTGGAAAATATATAAACCAAGATAAACATTTTAATACTGTCTTTTTAAAGGCCCGGTCCCACTGTACTTACAGATGCAAAGAGGATGTAAAATGTTTTAAAAAGCTTGCCATCCGTTGGAAAACAGCTATGCATCCGTTGTGTACTCATAGCATACGTGTTTCATACGCTCTATCCGTCGAGCATCCGTCCACTGCGATTTCATCCACCCAAGAAGTTTTGAGCTGCACAAAACTTTGTGAACGGATGAACTTTCCGCCATGTACGATGTAAATCTGCGACATATGAGCAACAAACGTTCTATGTCTGTTTATCATCCGTTAAATGTCCGCTGTATCCTCTCTGCATCCTCTGGGCATCCTCGCAACTCACATCCACTGCAGCTGAAAATGGAAAGAGGGAGGAAAGAAAAGGTACATGGAACATCTATACATCGTTAGTAGCACGGAAATAGAAAGGATGCGCAGTGAAAGGTTTGCATCCGATATACATCCGTGCGGCATCCCCCTTCTTTCCTTTAGGCATACACCATGCGTCTGCTTTGAAATTCTCCCCCGGAACCCCTTAGGAGGTGTCATCCGCTTCCATCCGCTAGGCTTCCTATGAACATCTGTTTAACATCCCTGCTACATACTACCCATATCCGTTCTTTTCCATTCTCTTCCATTCTGTTTATGCAAATTTTCGCCACTTTTTGGAGCAGATGACAACAGATGCATACGTTTTGCGTCTGTCGGCCAGTGGGACCGGGCCTTAAGAGAATGCTAAAACTATAATAGAGTATGGTTCCTCAAATGGCCATAAAATGGAGCCAGAAGCCTGAGTTGTTTAGTTCTGTTCTGGTGTCCTTTTTTTGGAAAGTGTTGCCGTTCCCGAATTGACTATTGACTGATCATCGTTAGTCTTGGTTTTGATGTAAGTCTGTTACTGAACTGTTTATGATACTGGGCTTTATTATCCCTGGTTTGAAAACTGACTCCTTTAACTGTGAATGACTTGGACTGCT
Organism: Laticauda colubrina; assembly: GCA_015471245.1. Lineage (NCBI taxonomy): Eukaryota > Metazoa > Chordata > Lepidosauria > Squamata > Elapidae > Laticauda > Laticauda colubrina. The sequence continues at coordinate 12,695,112 of BLBF01000019.1, read as the reverse complement.
TGTTTGGACTTTGCTTAAAAATTTATTGGAAGTAAAAACCTACATTTTACCATACAGTGTATCTTTCTGCCATGTGTGTTATTCTTCACTACTCTCACTATGTCTCCCTGTATGCACTCATTCTCCTAACAGGGAATTAACAGTTTTTAAAAATGTTTATGCTTGTGATGAAGGGAGAAGCTTATATATTTCTTTTTATTTTCTTTAGTCTTATTTTTTTTTCTCCAATTTTTTTCTTTATATTGTTTTATTGTTTTGTAATTTTAATTTCATTTTTGCAATTTTGATTTTTAATAAAAATTATTATTAGAAAAAGAACTTAAATTCAAGTTTTCGTGCTATTGCCTCTGAATTAATGGATATGGGATGTGTGCTTAATGGTCTTGAAGATTACAGGTACATTCACATAAAGCTGTCTCTTCCTTCTGTTTTCTCGAATAAATTTAGGAGTGGGTATGGGGACTGCAGAAAAGAAAAGGGATAACCCACCTCTGGGATGTGCTGGGAAAAATTATTCTCAATGACAGGAAAACGGAACATACTACATGTAACTTTTAAATTATAACTGAAATATATAATTTATAACAGAGATTACTGTATATTCCATTATGTTTAATAAATGTACAATGATTCAGAGCCAAATTAAGACTGATCATGAAACCAATGGAATAAAAAATAAATAATAATAAAAAATGGAAAAAGTGTCTTAAAACACTTTTTCTTTCAGAGTACTCAAATAAAATTGGGTTGGTGTCCAACCTTATGTGATTTTAATAATATGGTTAAATATTTTCACAAAACTCTTATAAAATTTAGTCCAAAACTCACATCATAAAGTGCATTTTCATGTATTTTACACTTTGTTGCATAAGGACAAAAGAATCATTTGTATATTGTAATTAATTAAGACAATTCATTTGCATCTTTCGATGCTTCTAGCCTCTATATCGTTATATTGTTGATTGTTAATGTGCATCCTATCATATAGAGATGCCGAAAGTAATTGAAAATTGACTGAATGCCATGCTACTTCAGTTTTTCTCCTGCAAATATATATAGCTAATATTTTATGTGAATGTCCTGAAGCATAGTCTCTTAAAGGATTGTATTGATTGAAAGAGAAGATTTTTTATTGTTTATTATAGTTTCTTGCGATGCTAGAAAAATGCAGTGTAGAATTTATGTAAAGCCATATTTCAAGACATAAATATACCATATGTGTGAATGCTGAAAAATACACACAACATACTCATGCATAGGACAATCACATATACAATTGGCCAAATACTTCTGAAATAATTGTTCGTTCTTGTCAAAATATCTTAACAGAACAAGTGATCTAAAGATGAAATAGTAACCTTTCACAGAAAAGGTAAGAGGCTATTTAAAAAAATAATTGCACCATGTGCACATATAACAGGCCTTAGAAACAAACTTTTTCAATGCTTTTCCAGGGAATTTTTATGTCTATTTTAGTTTGTTTGATTGTGACCTTCCTGAAAGATTTTTGATAGTATTCCAGTTGTTTCATGTTTGTGGCAGATTTCAAATTTGTTATGTCTTCTGTGGGATTCTTACACAAATTAGGAGGTCTCCATAAGCAAGCATGCGCACATTATTTTTTTTATTTCAGAAGGCTACTAGTGTCCCAATATATATGTGATTCATTTCCCATCAGAGCCCTGGAATTGATAGGTATTGTTAGTTAGAACTATTCATTTGAATTATGGAAACTTGGTTGTTCTTGGCTTTTTTCTCTTGCCTCCATCAAAAAATACTTTTCCCTAACTATCATAAAATCAGGTGAGCAAGTACTTTACAAATAGTCAAATTAATTAATAAAAATGGTTGCTTTGGTTTTATCTGTGTTTTGCCTCAGTCTTACTATCCCTAAAATGATTCTCAATTGAACCTAGGGCACAGTGTTCTTCAGTGGTTTTTTTGCAATACCATGTTTTTTTCTTGAACTGATTGTCCCATTTCAATTGAAATTCTTTATTTTCCTTTCTAAATTTTAATTTCTGATTAATTGTTTTCAAAACCCTTCAGAGTTGTCCCCCTACATTTCTGGAAACCTTATTCTAATATATAGGCTTTCAGCCTTCAACTAATTTCCTTGATGCCAGCATTGTAGGAACAAACTCCCCCCAACTCTTATGGGTATAAACAGTGCGTTTTCCCATTGGTAAATGTCAAACAATAGATAATAATTTATGAGCCTCTGTCAACAAGCTTTAAAAGTGGCAGACATGATATGATATGACAGCTTTTGAAAGATTATGCTCTCTTCTAGATATTAACGTTGCAGCTGAGTTTCAACCCAGCATGGCTGAAAGATTGAATCCTTTGTCCAAGTGCTGGATTCTCCGCAGTTAGAACTGTATCTCCTAAAGCCACTTAATCTCAGATTTTGTCTGTAGCCATAGAATGACATGTGAAACCATGTGGAACCATGCTGATCTCTCTGAACCAGCACTTCATCCATTAATCCATTACACTGTCTTCATCCAGGCAATCCATTCAAAGATAGGACAGACTGTAGTTTCTGGAGATGCTGATCTCTCTGAACTGACATCTCATCTTAAATTGGAATCGACTCCTCTGTTAATGTTTTGCTCATTTCTCCACTGAACAGAAATCTAGCAAAAATCATAAAGGATTTAATTCATTCTATTTGCCACTTATATAGTTTCATTTAGCTCATCAGAAGTAGTTCATTCTTCTGAGCCATTATTTAGTGTATGATATCTACAGAGGTCATACAATCACTGATATACAAATTTAGTTTAAATAAAGCATTGGCAAATATACCACACCATAAGCAATGCATGAACAAATGAGCTAGTCTTTCACTAATACTTAATTTCTTCCATTTTATCTCTTGGAGGGTTTGACTCTAGAATCATTCTTTGAGCGATAGAGCAAATGATATTGAATTCTAAAAAGTTGAACAAGTAAATAAACTCATTTTAACATTTAAATCAATTGGAATAAAGCTTGAAGGGATCTTGGAGATCTGGTCCAAGCCCCTGCTCAAACAGTAGATCCTATACATAGGTAATCCTCAACTTATGACCACAATTGACCCAAAATTTATGTTGCTAAGTGAAAAATTTGTTAAGTGAATTTTGCCCCAGTTTATGACTTTTCTTGCCACATTTGTTAAGTGAATCGCTGCAGTTGTTACATTAGTAATATGGTTAAGTGAATCTGGCTTTCCCATTGACTTTGCTTGTCAGAAAATCACAAGGTGATCACATAACCGGGGTACACTGCAACTGTCATAAATATGAACTATTTATGAACAACTGTAAATATGAACAACTGTCATAAATATGAACATAAATATAAACATCCAAATGTAAATCACATGACTATGGGGATGCTGTGATAGTCATAAGTGTGAAAAATGGTCATAAATCCCTTTTTCAGTGCTGTTGTAACTTTGAACAGTCACAAAGCAAACTGTTGTAAGTCAAGGATTACCTGTAATTTCAGATAAATGATTGTCCAGTCTGTTCCTAAAAATCTCAAGTGATGCATCACCCACAACTTCTAAAGGCAAGTGCAGTTCAATTTAGAAGGCAAGTTCAAGTTTCACATGGGGACAGCAGTTTGACCTCATACAATATCTAGTCCATCGTCCTTTTGTTTTAGGTTTTAGGTTATAACTGCTCCTTTTTTCCTTTGCTGGGTAATTCTTGTTTTTACTTGTTAGTATAAATCATTTCATAGAAGGCTAGGTACCTATATCCTTGGATATCTCCACCACTTCTGGACTGGATCATTTCCTTTCCTTTTTTTTGTATATCAACTCTCTTGGTTCTGCCCTGATTCACCTTCTTTTGTAAGAAGGTAACCTTTCTGAAGATCAGCTAATTAGCTGAACTACACCATCCCTTACAAAGAGATCACCAATTATGTTTCAAAGAGACAAATTATCCATCACCCAGATAATTGCAAAATTCCAAAAACAGTTTTGAATCAGAATGTCATATTTTTCTTTTCCTCAACTTCCAACAGCATTATAGAAACATTGCTTCATTCTTTGGAGGTCCATTATTTTTATATAAATTATATTACACTATTTCCTCAGAAAAATATTTTTCTTTGGATTCCAAAGCCTGTGAAGGGGAGTATTTTCCCCCACTATTAATCTAAATCAGAGGTGGTATTCAGGTGCTGGCCAGTTCTGGAGAACAGGTTGCAGAAATTTTAAGTAGTTTGGAGAACTGGAAAATACCACCTCTGACTGGAACTTTTACAGTACCTTTCCCCTGCCACACTCACCAAACCACACCCATAGAACCAGTAGTAAAAAAAATTGAATTCTACCACTGATCTAAATTGATTGTGTGAACTATATCAAGTGCTACTCTGAGTTGGACAAGAAGCTCAGTTGACAGCATTGACAGCTATTCTTTTCTATATTCCCATCACTCAGCAGTTTAGACTGGCCTCAGTATTCAGACAGCCACAGTTCTTGAAAAGGCATTATACTATCATCTAATGGCAATTAGATTCTCTTCACAAAAGATAGGTATGTGAGTCAGCAAGATGAAGAAGAATTAATTTGCTTGTAATGGCAATTGCTTAAATATTTATTTTTATAATGCATTTATATGACTGTCATATCTTTGAAAGACTGTAGGTGTCTCACAACAATACATAATACAATTAAAATCAAATCAACCAGCCAGCCCCTCACCCCCATGCCAAACTAAATAATGTCACAACTCAATTGGCTTCTTAGTACAATGCTTGGAAAGTGAATTAGGTCTTCACATCTCTTGCCAAGACTAAAAAAGTAGGGATCCCTCTGATTTCTGCTGAGAAACTGTTCCAAAGGGTAGTGGCAGCTAATAAAAAAGTGTGCCTCTGAGATCCAATAAAATGGCAATATTTAACAGATGGAACTTGGAACACACCCACCCTGTTTAATCTAGAAAAGAGGTCACCAACCATTTGGACCTCAGGCTTCCACACAAGAGGATTTCCCCAAGGCTAAGTTCCACATTTTTCTCGCTTCCAACCAGAGAAAGGTCCCTTCCTCTAGGCCTCAAAGCCTCTCCCTGGAGCGCACACATGCTGGGCTCTCCCCACAGGGCAAGGCATCTCCCGAGGAAACCCCCACCCACCCACCAGCAGCAAGCCAGGTCAGAGGAAGAGGAAGGGGCTCCGGGCACCTGACTGTTGCTCTGTGCCCCACCTTTAGCAGAGCAGAGTGCCGAGAGAGATGAGAAAACTGACGCCGTCCCTGTTGCCCCATTCTGGGCCTCTGAACTGGATGGTAAGGGCAGACTTGCCCACTCTGCTCCCTCCCACCATCACCAGTCGGTATATTTCCTTCCCCGGGCTATCCCTATAGCCCGCAGCCATCAAGGAAGAGCCAGGCCAGGAGAGGCGAGCTGGAAGGTGCAGGAGCGCCGCACCTTTGCAGACATGGTTTTATAAACTTATAAAAATAGGGAAACGTACATTTCTGTGATTTTGTTTTTTTAATACTTACCTGATCTACTTGATCACCTTATGAGAAAGAGAGACACCAGATCAAGAAACTGACTCCATAGGAAGAGTAGAACTACAAAATTGTTGACATAGGCTACAGTAGCATCATCCTACAAGCCTGAAAGGTAAAATATTTTAGTTTTCCTGCCTCTTATAAACTTCTGAGTCAAGGACAGCCTCCTGCAGCTCTCCAGAGGTCCCATTTTGGGCCTGAAAGGCCTCCTGGGCAATTCCGGAGACCCTGTTTTGGGCCTGGAAGGCCTCCTGGGCAACTCTGGAGGCCCCATTTTGAGCCTGGAAGTCCTTGTGGGCAATTCTGGAGACTAAAAGTGGTTGCAGGGGGAGGTGCACCCCCACCCTGCCCGTGTCCCTTTTTTGCTAGCAGAGGCAGAAGCTGGTCCTTTACTATTTCCAGATTGGCCCTGCAGGCCAGATCTAAGCACCTTGTGGGCTGGATCTGGCCCATGGGCCTTGAGTTTGACACCCCTGTTTTCAGAAAGTTCTGTTTCTATTAGTTAGTCATTGATAAAACAAATCCAATGTTGAAAAGTATTGTTTCTTCCTTCTCCTTAATTTTAAGTCTTTCTCCATTTTTGCACATACTAATATTTTTTTTATTATACTTTCATCTGTAAGGATCTCTTCGTTTTTCCATTGTTGTGCAATCACAATTCTGGCCGCAGTTTACACATATAAAATTAAATATGTATTTCCTTTATTGTATTTTTCTGGTAAGATATTGAACAAAATTATTTCTGGTTTTAAATCTATATGTTGTTTAACCATTTTTTCTAATCAAGTATGTAATTTTGTCCAATATATTTCTGCCTTTGTGCATGTCCACCACATATGAAAATACAAACCCAGTATCTGATTACATTTCCAACATTTAGCTATAGTATAACCAAAAATTTTATCCCACACTCAGTAGATAGCCATAGATTTTTAAAATTAATTTTCATCTGTTCCTATTAGTATCTGATCTAATTCTGTTAGTTCTTTATAGAAACCATACATTTTAGTGCCTTTCTCATGATTGTATTCGCACATACAGCCACCATGCTAAATCAATCCCTTGACTTTTCAGTTCTTGATTAGTTTTAAGTTCCCCCTTTTCATTCAAAATGTCTTTATATCTTGTAATTTTTTTTCCAGGTTGGCATTGTTGGATGTATTAGTGCCTCCATCATGGAAAGCCAGACTGGTATTTTCATATAATGTTTTCTTTAATTTTTGCCCATACTAATAATAAAGCATTTCTAATATAATGTCTTTGAAAGTATCTATGTATTTTGTTTTTCTCAAACCATAAAAATGTGCCACCCCAGTTGCAAATCATGTCCCTCCAAAATCAGTAATTGTCCATGTCTCAAATGTTAAAAACAAGAAAAAACATGTTAAAAATAAGAAAAAAGTCAAGGAAACAATAGGTCCTTTGCTGCGAAAGTGGCAAGAAGGTGAAAAGCAACAGGGAAAAAGCAGAACTACTTAACTTGTTTTGCGTCTGTCTTTATACAAAGGGAAAAACAGTCCAACCTATCAAAAACAGCATCACAAAAAACAGATTAGGAACACAAGTTAAAATAGGGAAGAAAATGAAAAGTGAACACCCGTCTACCCTAGACAAGTTCAAATCAACAGGATGGATTATACCTCAAGGTTCTGAAAGAACTGGCAGACAAGATCTCAGAAACACTGAACTATATCTTTCAAAGATCCTGGAACACCAGGGAACTGCCAGAGGACTGGAAAAGAGCAGATGTAGTTCCCATCTTTGAAAAAGAAAAAAAAATAGATCCAGGAAACTACAGATATATCACCTTGACCTCAATACTAGGGAAGATTCTGGAAAAGATAATCAAGCAACGAATCAGTAAACACCTAGAAGCAAACAAAGTAATAACCAAAACCCAACATGGATTTGTTTAAAAACAGATCATGCCAGACTAATCTTATTGCATACTTTGACAAAGTGACAAAATTAGTTGACCAGAGGAATGCTGTTGATATAATTTACTTGGACTTCAGTAAGACAAAGTAAGATAAAGTAGATCATAACCTACTACTAGATAAAGTAGAAAAATGTGGGTTAGACAGCATTACTATGAGATGGATTTGTAATTGGCTGACCAACTGCACTCGACGTGTAGTCCTCAATGGAACTGCATCTACATGGAGGGAAGCATGCAGTGGAGTACCCCAGGGTTCTGTTTTAGGCCCAGTATTCTTCAACATCTTAATCAATGACTTGGGCAAGGAAATAGATGACGAGCTCATCAGATTTTCAGATGACACCAAGCTGGCAGGAATAGCCAATTGTCGAGCTACAGAACTTTTCCCATTCACTCAACTAGAATGAACTTCTGAAAACGTATCCAAACGTATCACAAAGGAATTCTTTATTGAGATGAGACAATTTCTGTAGGACTTCAAAGCAGCGTCTGAGGTCTCTCAGGCATACAGGGATACATAAGGGAGTTCAGAACCCCTCCCCTTATCTCAATGTGTATTAAGTGAAACAAAAGCAAGTATGTTAATTCCTCCTCACCCCTCTTGTAAGGAACGATCTTTTCACAGTTTCCCAGGACATATCTAATTTTCCCCACCCCCTTTTTAGAACGAACTATTCAAGAGATTCCCAAAGTACAATCTCACTGTGGAATTTTTATGACCTTCTCATCTCGTGGTTGTGCCTCTCAGAGGTGATAGTTCTGGCCATCTGGCTTTTCTCCTTCCATCATATCATGTGTGGGTTATACAAATTCGATATAAGATTAAATATATTCAGGTTTCATCAAGAAAGGATTTCTTTATCAGTCTCCCCCCCCCCTCCACTGAAGAAATGCCAGATACACGGATCTGACACCAACAGATAGGCTTTAACAGATAGGAAGATAGGCTTTAAGATACAGAAGGATCTTGACAGACTTGAACATTGGGCACTATCTAACAAAATGAAATTCAATGATGAAAAGAATAAGGTTCTACATTTAGGCAAGAAAAATCAAATGCACAGGCACAGTACCTTGCTTAATAGTAGTAACTATGAGAGGGATCTCAGAATGAGAGGGATCTCAGAATTAAATGGTGGACAACCATTTAAATATGAGCCAACAGTGTGCAGCAACTGCCAAAAAAGCCAACACAGTTCTAGGCTGCATAAATAGAGGGATAGAATCAAGATCACATGAAGTGTTATTACTACTTTATAATACCTTGGTAAGGCCACACTTGGAATACTGCATTCAGTTTTGGTCTCTACAATGTAAAAAAGATATTGAGACTCTAGAAAGAGTGCAGAGAAGAGCAACAAAGATGATTAGGGGACTGGAGGCTAAAACATGAAGAACAGTTGCAGGAACTGGCTATATTTAATCTAATGAAAAGAAGGATTAGGAGAGACCTGACAGCAGTGTTCCAGTATCTCAGAGGCTGCCACAAAGACGAGAGTGTCAAACTATTCTCTAAAGCACCTGAGAGCAAGACAAGAAGTAATGGGTGGAAACTAATCAAGGAGAGAAGCAACTTAGAACTAAAAAGAAATTTCCTGACAGAATAATTAATCAATGGAACAACTTGCCTCCAGAAGCTGTGAATGCTCCAACCCTGGAAGTTTTTAGAAAGCTGTTGAATAACCATTTGTATGAAGTGGTGTCGGGTTTCCTCTTTAAGCAGGGGATTGCACTAGAAGACTGCTCAGGTCCCTTCCAACTCTGTTATTCTATTTGATTTGATTCGATTACATTCCATTCCATTTCAAATGTATCCATTCTTTTTCACCCATGTAAAGGCACTGTCACATAGGCCGATGGATGCAAAAAGTATGTAAAAAGGACACAGCGGACGAGAAAATTTTTCATTCGTTGTTATCCGCTCTCAAAAGTGCCCCAAATTTGCATAAACAGAGTGGACAACAATGGAAAGGAACGGATGTGGGGAGAATATACCGAGGATGTAAAGCGGATGCTCCACGGAAGCCTAGCGGATGGAAGCGGATGGCACATCCGCAGGGCTTCCAGGGGAGCACAGCGAAGCGGACGCGCAGCGGAAGGAACGGATGCCGAGCAGATATAGCGGATACCTAGTGGATGCCTAGTGGATGCAAAGCGTTCCCTGCGCATGCGGGGAGGATGCATTGTGTCAGCCCTGCGGATATAAAAGGATGCAGCTCGCAAGCAGGTCACCATTCAGAGGAAACACCTGCTGCCAGACACATCTCAAGCCACAACCATGGGGAAGAAGAGGAAGCCTGTGCCATCTTCTGCCAGCCCTGGCAAGAAGGACAGGGCCACCATCCCACCCCCTGGCCCTGACTCTGCTTCTGCTGGGGCTTCTGCTGCTCGGGCTGACCCTGCTGGTGCTGGGGCTTCTGCTGGTGCTTACTATGCTGGCGCTGCTCCTGGTGCTTCTGCTGGTGCTTACTCTGCTGGTGCTGCTCCTGGTCCTGCTGGTGGTCCTGGTCCTGCTGGTGCTGCTGGTGCTGCTTTTGTTGCTACTGTTGTTGCTGCTGGTGGTGGTGGTAGTGTGGTGGACCAGCCCCTAGAACTTCGAAGCCCCTCTGATGAAGGCCCAGAAGGCCCTGCCAGAGGGAGGAAGAGGCATATGCGAGAACCGGAGAGGAGGCAATACTCCATCGAAGAGGAACATGAGGATGAGGTGCTCGAATGGCTGAGGGAGAATGAGTACCTATGGCGGAAGGTACACAGGCTCTATCGAGACACCAAGAGGAAGCAGGCGGCTTGGAGAGAGAAGGCGGAGAGCATGGGCTACACTTCGGAGGTCCTCCTCGGGTGGTGGAAGCACATGCACACCTGGTACGGGAAGCTGCACCTGAAGAAGTCTGGCCAGGCGGTGGTCAAGCTCACTGACCGGGAGACCTACATGATGGCCAAGTGTAGCTTCTTGGAGGGTGAGATCTGCCACCGAGGAGCAGCCCCTCTATCTACCCTCTCTCTCAGGCAGCCCACAGAGAGCCAGTCCTCTTCTGGCCAAGAGTCAGCTCCTGTGTCCAGGCAGGTATCTGTGGAGCATCCCACGATGGAGACCCCCCGACAGCTGCACACCCCATGTGGAGCACATGGAGGACGCCCTGACACAGTGGGAGCAAGGAGGGGGCACTTCCACCAGAGACCAAGCCACCCCCACCCCCAGCTCCACCTCAACAGAAAGCAGGCAGAGAGCCAGACCGGAGGGACAGAGCCACACTGTCCTGCTGGAGATCAGGGACACCATCAAAAGCAGCATAGATCTCCTCTCTCAGCTAGTATACACCGACATACCATCCTCAAACCGTAAGCCCTTCCTCACCTACGTCAACCAGACCCTCATGGACATGTCCGAATCCCAGTACCAGGTGATAAAGGAGAGGATCACTGGTCTTCTGCACAACCCTCCAGGCCCAGCTGAACCTTCTCCGACCCAGTCCAGGTCTGCTCCTCCACCCCAGGTGAAGTCACAGCCCTTCCGAGGCTTTCCACAGGCCCTCACCTACCAAGGCTACGGCTACCAGGAGCTCCAGCAGCACAGGCAGCCCTTCCCAGTCCAGGCACAGGTTCATCAAACACCACCGATGCCACCAACGCCACAGATGCCACCCACGCCACAGATGCCACCCACGCCTCACCTCTCTCACCTGCAGACCAGACATTCCTCCACCCCACAGTCAAGTCCGGCCTCAGAACATCTGTCATCAGTCTTGGGACTGACACCCCATGTCATGGAGGAAGGGGCTCTCAACCTCACAGGACTGAGCCAGCTCTCTGAGAGTTTCCTCCACACACCATCCCCTGTTGTCCTCTCAGGGCCAGGCACCCCAATGGCACCTCAGACCAGCACTCCAGCAACAGCCACCTCCACAGCACCTGGACCCTTCACCCCTGAGACGATGGGCATGCCTCAGAGTGACTGAGAAGAGTGCCAGAGACTGGGTTGCTAAACTATTGACTTTATCTTTGCTTGGGACACTTTTCTTGAGTCATTTTGCTTTTACAGTTTGTTATTAATAAAGTTTATCTTTGCTTCGCACACTTGGTTCATTTATCTTAGTAAATAAAGTCTTGGTGGAAACTTTTAGAAATGGTTTAAGCCTTTGCATGCTTGTGAGATGGGTAAGGATAACAGTGGGATGGGCAGGGATACCTGTGGGATGGGTAATAGCTGTGGGATGGGTAAGGATAGCAGTGGGATAGATAAGCCTCCAGTGCAAGCATAGTGGGATTGTGTGGTCCACCTTCCTAGGTGCCACACCTATGGCCCTTTATTATCAATAACAATTTAACCATTCATCGACACATTTCAACATAAACACAACTCTTTATTAAACGCCCTGTTCATTGTAGGCCCACCCAACATACATGGCCCAATCTCATAAGTGTGATGAGACAGGCTGAAGGAAGCATCCATTAAGCATCTACCATCCTGTCTTGCCACTCCACTGCTCCAGCTGGGGAGTTGCACAAGCCTGTACTGCAACACTGGGTAGCGGGTGCGCATGAGATTGTGCAGGATGCAGCAAGCTTCCACGATGTTCCTCACGGTCTCTGGGCGATGTTGTATGGTGGTGAGAAGTACCTGGAACCTGTTGGCCAGGATGCCAAAGGCGTTCTCCACCACCCGCCTTGCCCTGGACCGCCTGTAGTTGAAGATCCTCTCTTCACGGGTGAGGCATCTGGAAGTGTAGGGCTTCATGAGGTAGGTTGTGAGGGAGAAGGCATCATCCCTCACGATGAAGTAGGGTACATCTTGTGTGTCTTTGGGCAGGGGGTCTGGATCTGGGAAGCCCATGATGAGGTTGCGTTCCAGCCCCTCCTTGAGGTGACTGGCATTGTATACCTGGGCATCTGAAGAAGACCCGTTGCCTAAAGCATCGATGTCCATGAACTTGTATTCAGCATTGACCATGGCAAAGAGGATGATGCTGAAGAAGCTCTTGTAGTTGTGATAAGTGGACCCTGAGTTGGGTGGAGCTTTGCAGGCCACGTGCTTCCCATCTATGGCTCCAACAGTGTGGGGGAAGTTCCTCTTCTGATATTGATACTGCAACTTTCTTCCAGCCTTCTTCAGTGGAGGGGCACTGGAGGAGCTCCTCCAGGTATTCTTTGATGATGGCCTGCATCACTTCTCTGACCACAATGCTGATGGTGTTGTGTGACACCCTCCAGGCATACTGCATGCTGCTGTACGTGGTCCCTGAGGCCAGGTGGCACAGAGTCAGTGCCACCTTCAGCCCAGGGTCCAGGCTGGGCCGGAAGTTGGTGTTTGCCTTGGTCAACCTGGGTCTCAGCCGCTCCACAACTTCGTCAAACATGGCTGGCGGCATCCTCATGAAGTGAATGAATGCACAAGAGTCTTCGTTCCTCAGCTCCACCATCAGCTTGTTATACAGTCCGTACTCGGCTCTTCTCGTGATCCATCTTCGGACCCAGACACTTCTTGGATGCCTCCTTTGAAAGAGGTGAAAGAGCCTGTAGAGGGCTTCGCACTGTTGTAGAACAATGGCGGCTACCAAAAGGAGTGTGTGATGATCCATGGTGGAGATGACTGGATGCTGTGGAAGAACAAGAGCCAAATGAAGGCTGAAGAGTTCTGCACCGCAGGGCTGCTGGACTGAAAGTGAGATCCAGGTGATTTCTCTCCCTTTTTATAGGAAACATAGGTTTCCGCTAGGTGTCCTTTTGCATCCTCTGGACATCCTGCAGACATCCTAAATATCCGAGATATATCCCCTATAGGAACGTTTTTTCCATTTTAATGCTTTGTATGCAAGCTGCATCCGCTTTCATCCTTTCTATGTCCATGCTACTAACGCTGCGTGTCCGTTCTGTGTCCATTTCGCTTCCTCCCTGTGTCCGTTTTCCGCTGGAGCGGATGTGAGTTGCGCGGATGTGCAGCGGATGCCTAGCGGATATAGCGGACGCGTAATGGATGATGATGGACGTATAACGGATGTTCCCCATATGCGTAGCGGATGTAGAACGGACGCATTGGATACATTTTCCGCTCAAAAAGTTTTGTGCAGCTCAAAACTTTTTGAATGGATGAAATGTCAGTAGACGGATGCTGGACGGATATAGAGTATAAAAAACAGACGCAATGAGTACAGAATGGATGTATCGCATTAACCAATGGATGGCAAGTGTTTCTCTCCGTTTTACATCCTCTTTCCATCCGTTGGTGCTGTGTGACAGGGGTTAAGTACAGAGCCCGGTAGTATAGCTCCAAGTCAGGCAACCAAAAAAACCCTTTGTTTTTAGAATCTTGTAACATTTTCAAACTTATTCTTGCTTTTTTCCTTTGCCAAATTTATTTTGACATTATTTTATTTAACTCCTCAAAGTATTTTTTTTCCAGCATTGTCAGAATTGTTTGGAACAAAAATAGTAATCTTGGCAAGATATTCATTTTTATGGTAGCTATTCTTCCTATCAGTGATAGTTGTAAGTTTTTCTGCTTCTCTAGATCTAATTTGATTTGTTGCATTACTTACCCAAGCTGAGTAAGTTTCCATACTAGCCTTCAGTTCCAAATATATTTCTTACCAATGAAAGATCTCTTTCTAACAAAATGGACTAATCAAAGCTACAGACTGCAAAGACTGCTGTGTTTTGTTCATCAAAGACTTCATTCACTCATTCCGGATGCAGCTGTTGGCTACATAGCTCACTGGCAGGACAGGAATATAGAATCTGGTAAGAGCAAAGAGAGAGGTTAATCCTTTATGTGAACAAAAGCTGGTGTGTCAAAAAAAAGACTACAGATAGCCACTGCTCATGGACCTGGAGTATATGACTCTTAAATGTAGACCTATGTATCTTCTACAGGAGTTCAACATGGTTTTGATTGCTGCAGTCTATATCCCACCTGATGCCAATACTACCATAGCTTTGGGATTCTTGCAAAACATCGTTAATAATCAGCAGAATAAGTATCCTGATGCTTGTATATTAAAGTGGGGGACTTTAATCAGGCTGATTTAAAAGCAATGCTCCCTAAATTATATCAGCATGTTTGCCCCTCTGTGCCACTAGAGGGGCAAACTTATTGGACGAAGTATATATCAACATTAAACATGGCTACAGGGTTATACATTTACCACATTTGGAACAATCAAAATATATGTCACTGCTTTTAGCACCAGCATACATCCCCCTCAGGAGACAAGTTCTGCTTATAATAAAGATGGTGAAATCTTGGCCAGAGGATGCTTCCCAATAATTTCAGGATTGTTTTGGGAACACAAATTGTGACATTTTACCACACTGACTTAGTGGAGCACACTGCAGCTGTTTTGTGTTATATCAAACATTGTACAGATACTGTCACTGTGGATAAACATATTAGGATCTATCCCAATCAAAAGGACCAAGACCTTGAGATCCAGTGATGGGGCAAGATACAGTGTTGCTAGAGCTAGTCTAAAGAAAGTTATTTGGAAGGCCAAAACTGATTATAAAAGGAAGATTGTGGATAATTTTTATTATAATGAGGCAGACGTGGGCAGGGGGTTCAACAAATCACCAACCATCAACCAACCAATGTCAGCCCTGCTGAAGAGGATGCTTCATTTACAGAGGAGCTGAATAATTTCTTTGCTTGCTTTGAAGTGGAGAAACCAGAGACAGCTAAAATACAGCTACCAGCCCATTATAGTCTCCACCTCATTGTGGAGGAACAGGAGATGAGGAACATTTTGAGGGTTGTGGATCCTTGAAAGGCTGCCGGTCCTGATGGTATCTCTGGCCAAGTGCTTAGAGACTGTGCTGATTAGTTGGCTGGAGTCTTTGCAAGGATCTTTAACTGGTCTTTATTCCAATCCATATTATTTGAAGGTTTCCATCATTGTTCCTCTGGCAAAGAAGTTCCCTATCAATAACCTCTATGATTACAGACTAGTGGCACTCACTCCTATTATCATGAAGTGCTTTGAGTAATTGGTCTGTTGGCACATCACTTCTGGTCTTCCGCATATATTTGATAAATACCTGTTTACATTTAGAACAAATAAATGCACAGTGCTATAATCATTACTCTTTACACTGCTCTGACTCATCTGGAACAGTGGGGGAGGGGGGCTATGTGAGGATGCTTTTTGTAGATTTTAGTTCTGCATTTAATACAATTCCTCCACATAGACTAGTGTCTAAACTTATGGACCTTGGGCTTTTCTGCCTTTGGATTATAGATTTCCTATCTTGTTGGTCTCAGAGGGTCAGATTAGTTAATCATACGTCCTTGGTTCTTATTCTTAACACTGGTACACCACAGGGTTGTGTGTTGAGCCCTTACTCTATACGGTTTTTGTAATGACTGCATTCCCACTCGTGCCAGTAATATTATTATTAAATTTGCAGATGATACCATAGTGGTAGGACTCATCTCCAGAGGTGATGAGTCTGCCGGTGGTGATGAGGTGGACTGGTTGCTTTCGTAGTGTGGAGAAAATAACTTGGTCCTTAACACCAATAAGACAAAGGAACTTCTAGTGGACTACAAAAGGAATAGATCAGATATCCAGCCCTTGGTTATCAATGGAGATAATGGAGTGGAGCAAATGACCAGTTTTAAGTTTTTGGGTGTTATCATAAAAGAGGACCTGACCTGGGGTGCTCACATTGCAGCACTGGACAAAAGGGCCGAGCAGAGATTATACTACCTAAGACTTCTCAGAAAACAACAACTGAATGAAAAATTGTTGGGGACAATTTACTGTTGTACTAAAGAGATTATTTTAACATATTGCACCTGTGTAAAGTTTGCCAATTGCACAGTGGCAGATAAACAGTGCTCCAGAGGGTTAACATCATTATCCAGAGGATTGTTGGTTGCCCTCTCCCTCCTTCGAAGAGCTTTATAGCTCCCACTGCCTTAAGGAAGCTCAAAACATTCTTAAAGATCCATCTCATCCTGGGCACCCTTTTTTGAACTATTACCATCTGGCAGATGGAACAGGACAATGAAAACAAGGACAAATAGGCTAAAAAACAGCTTCTATCCCACTGCAGTAACTATATTGAATTCTACTACATGCTGTAATACTAATGCAGCATCGGGTTCTCAATTCAATTGTATAGAATGTGAAGGATGTGTGTTTTTGTTTTATTTTTATAGTGTTCTTATGTATGATGTACACTAATGATGGCATTTACTTTCATTGTACAAAATGCATTGACAATAAACTAAAGTAAATTAAAATTAGTTTAATATAGCTATCTTCCTTAAGCCCATGTCACACTGAACCAACAGATGCAAAGAGGATGTAAAACGGACAAAAAACCTTGCCATCCGTTCGAAAACGCGATGTACTCACTCCCTCCGTTTGGCTTCCTCTCTATCCGTCCAGCATCTGTTTATTGACGTTTCATCCGCTCAGAAAGTTTTGGGCTGCCTAAAACTTTTGCGCGGAAAATGTATCCAGTTCGTTCTGCATCAGCTACGCATCCGTTACGCATCTGTTACGCATCCGCTATATCCGCCAGGCATCCGCTACGCATCCGCGCAACTCGCATCTGCTCGGACGCAGGGAGGAAGCGGAACGGATGCAGAACAGATGCAGAACGGATGCCAAGCGGAAACAAAGCATTTAAAACAGAAAAAACGTTCGCAGAGGGGACCTATCTCGGATATTAAGGATGTCTGCAGGATGCCTAGAGGATGCCTAGAGGATGCAAAGGGACACCTACACTGCCTATAAAAAGGGGGAGCAACTCGCCTGCATCTTACTTTCAGAACAGCAGCCAAGCTGTGCAGACCTCTGCAGCCTTCATCTGCCACTTCCTCTTCCACAGCATCCAGTCATGTCCACCGTGGATTGTGACAAAGTCCTTTCGGCAGCCACCATCCTTCTGTAACAGTGCGAAACCATCTACAGGCTCTGTGAACTCTACTACGGGAAGAAAAGGAGGCACCCAAAAAAAGTCTGGGTCCAAAGATGGTTCGCCAGAAGAGCAGAGGACGGACTATACAACAAGCTGATGGTGGAGCTCAGGAGCGAAGACACTCGGGCATTCCAGAACTTCATGAGGATGCCTCCAGCCATGTTTGACAAAGTTGTGCAGCGCCTGACACCCAGGTTGACCAAGACAAACACCAACTTCCCTCCCAGCCTGGAACCTGGGCTCAAGGTGGCACTCACTCTGCGCCACCTGACCTCAGGGACCACCTACAGGAGCATGCAGTAGGGCTGGAGGGTGCCACCCAGCACCATCAGCTTTGTTGTCAGAGAAGTGGTGCAGGCCATCATCGAAGAATACAAGGAGGAGCTCCTCCAGTGCCCCTCCACTGAAGAAGGATGGAAGAAAGTTGCAGAGCAGTGGTATCAGAAGTGGAACTTCCCCCACACCGTTGGAGCCATCGATGGCAAGCACGTGGTCTGCAAAGCGCCAGCCAAGTCGGGGTCCACTTATCACAACTACAAGGGCTTCTTCAGCATCATCCTCTTCGCCATGGTCGATGCTGACTACAAGTTCATGTACATCGGTGCTTCAGGCAACGGCTCATCTTCAGATGCCCAGGTATACAATGCCAGTCACCTCAAGGAGGGGCTGGAAAGCAACCTCATGGTGGGCTTCCCAGATCCAGACCCGCTGCCCAACGACACACAAGATGTGCCCTACTTCATCATGGGGGATGACGCCTTGTCCCTCACAACCTACCTCATGAAGCCCTACACCTCCAAATACCTCACCCGTGAAGAGAGGATCTTCAACTACAGGCTGTCCAGGGCAAGGCGGGTGGTGGAGAACACCTTTGGCATCCTGGCCAACAGGTTCCAGGTACTTCTTACCAACATGCAGCATAGCCCAGAGACCATGAGGAGGATCGTGGAAGCTTGCTGCATCCTGCACAATCTCATGCGCACCCGCTACCCAGTCTTGCAGAACAGGCTTGTGGACCGTCAATAAGGCAATGGGGACATGGAGCCTGGGGAATGGAGGCAAGGGCAAAACCTGATCGACACTGAGGATGTGCAAGACCCCAACAGAGCCTCATGTGAGGCAAAGAAGCAGTGCAACCTCCTGAAACACTGGTGCAACTCCCCAGCTGGAGCAGTGGAGTGGCAAGACAGGATGGTAAATGCTTAATGGATGCTTCCTTCAGCCTGTCTCATCACACTGATGAGATTGGGCCATGTATGTTGGGTGGGCCTACAATGAACAGGGCGTTTAATAAAGAGTTGTGTTTATGTTGACATGTGTAGATAATTATTACATTATTATTGATAATAAAGGGCCGTAGGTGTGGCACCTGGCAGGGTGGACCATACAGTCCCACTATGCTTGCACTGGAGATTTATCTATCCCACTGCTATCCTAACCCATCCCACAGCTATTACCCATTCCACAGGTATCCTAACCCATCCCAAAACTATCCTTACCCATCCCACAAGCATGCAAAGGCTTAAACCATTTCTAAAAGTTTCCAGCAAGACTTTATTAAAAAAAAAAGAACTGAAGCAAGTGTGTGAATCATAAATAGACTTTATTAACAACAAGCTATAAGACAAAAATGAGTCTCTGGTACTCCTCTTGGTCGCTCAGTCTCAGGGGTGAAGGGTGCAGGTGCTGTGGAGGTGGCTGGTGCTGGAGTGCTTGTCATCAGCTCCTCCAGAAGCAGAAGCAGCAGAAGCGCCAACCCCAGAAGAGTGAGCCCATGCTGCAGAAGCCCCAGGAGAACCAGAGTGAGGGCCAGGGGGTGGGATGGTAGCTCTGTCCCTCTTGCCAGGGCTGGCAGCAGATGGCTGAGGCTTGCTGTGCTTCCGCATGGTTGTGGGGTTGCTGGCTGGCAGGGAGGCTGGCAGGCACCAAGGCTGGCAGGAAGGCAGGCAGGCAGGCACCAAGGCTGGCAGGAAGGCTGGCACCAAGGCAGGCACCAAGGCTGGCAGGGAGGCAGGCACCAAGGCTGGCAGGAAGGCTGGCAGGCAGACATGAACCAAGGCTGGCAGGAAGACAGGCAGCAAGGGTGGCAGGCAGACTGGCTGGCAGCAAGGCTTGCAGGCAGGCTGGCAGCAAGGCTGGCAGGGAGGGTGGTAGCAAGGCTGGCAGTCAGACATGCAGGCAGGTCAGGCAAGGCAGTCGATGTGTCTGGCAGCAGGTCTTTCCTCTGAATGGCGACCTGCTTCTGAGCTGCTTCCGTTATATCCGCGAGGCTGACGCAATGCATCCTCCCCGCATGCACAATTAACGCCAGGCATCCATTAGGCTTCTGCTGTGCATCCGCTGTGCTTCTGCTTCATCTGTTCCGCGTCCGCTGTGCATCCGCTGTATCCGTTCCACGTCCGCTTTGCTGCGGCCCCCCGGAAGCCTAGCAGATGTGCCATCCGCTTCCATCCGCTGGGCTTCCGTTCCGCTTTGCATCTGCCCTGCGTCCTCCTCGCGTCCATTTTGCTCGTCCGCTGTGTCCTTTTTGCATCCGTTGGCCAGTGTGACATGGGCTTTAATTGTTGCACATCTTGCTGTTAGTTGGATTCCTAAGCATTTTACTTTCTTAACTATCTGAATATCTATCTTCTTCAATTCTTTTTTCTGTTTATCTGTAATGTTTTTAATTAGTATTTTGGTTTTCTTTTTATTTTCAATATTCTTCCATATTTTTTATTAATTTTCATACCTTTATTTCTATATCTTGTCTGATATTTCTATTTAACATTTCTAATGTCAGTATAAATAGTAAAGGGGACAATGGGCATTTTTGTCTTATGCCTTTCTTTGTCTTGAAATTCTCTGTCATGTCTCCATTTACCATCACTTTTGCAGTTTGTTTCGATTATGTTTAGATCCTTAATCATATTAATAAATCTTTCACCAAAGTCCATATACTTCAATTGTAATAGTATAAATTTCCGATTTACATTATCAAATGCTTTCCACACATCTAAAAAGATCAGCACCATTTGTTTTTCAGGATGTACTTCATAGTACATGTTACAAATTTTAGTAAAAATTTTCTTGCTTTTTTGCCTACTTTACTACATCTATAATAAAGTTTTGCATCTACAAATGCATTAAAATCTCTCATCACACAAATATTTTCATAGTCCATTTCTATAATTTTCTTATGAATTTTTTTTGTAAAATTCTTCTTGTTTCTTATTTAGTACATATATTGCTATCAAGACTATCTCTTTATGATTTATTGTTATCTTCACCATCAATATTCTCCCTTCTTCATCGATGTAAATTTGTCTGGAATTTATTGTTTTCTTAATATATAGAATCATCCCTCTTTTGTTGTGCTATTGATGAATATAACTTCCCAATTTTGGAGTATTCCAGCAATTTCCAATGTTGTTTTTTAATGTGAACTTCTTTAGACAGATTAAATCTATTTTTAATTTTTGTAGTTTTGTAAAAAAAAATCATTTTAATAAGAGTTCAGTCCATTTATGTTAATTGACAATAACTCTAGTTCTTCTTCCATAATTTCATTTATAAATAGGTCTTGTAATCCTACGGGAGGCAGGGCTGATGTTGCGGCAAAATGATGTGGATAAACGGGGCTTCGTGAAATCCTGCTGATTTCTGCCTGCCAGGAGATCCTACAGAACCAAAATTATTCTGGAGGGGAAACGAAGACAGAGAGGATACTCTGTTGATTACAAAGAGACAGCAATCTTCTTGTTTGATCCGGAGAAACCCTCAAACTGGTGGGAAGAAAAAGACATTATGGCCAGATCGACGTTGTGACAACCAACCAAAGAAGAAATGAATAAATGATCTGACAATAGTGTGGCTGATCTGGGTGAGATTTTTCCAACTTTTGTTGAGAAACTTTCCCCAGAATATCTTTTTTTGTTGAAAGTGAAACTCAAGAGAGGAGGAAATGGAGTTTTCTCCCGCTCCTCAAAAATACCGCTGATTAAGACTTGAGCTACTGACAGATCTGAAAAAGAGAACTTTCAGAGAGAAATAAATTTCAGATCTAGAAGAAAGACTGGACTGGCTGCTACCCCAACAGTTTTTTAAATATTAGAATATATTTTTAAATGATATTTTGACTTGTGGAACCTTTAAAGAGAGAATTCCAGACATTTTAGAAATTTGGAAGCAAAAGTGGAGAAACAGAGCAAGGACAACACCTAGTGGTTGGGAATAACACCATGAAAGTTTAAGGAATTTAATATTAAGACTGCTACAAATAAGGTTGCCTGAAATAAAATAACACCTGCAAATTGTTTAAACTTGATATTTGGAAATATAGAAAACATTGAAACTCTTTAAATACTGAAACTCTCTGAACCTTTGTGGATTATAAATATGCCTGGCAATATGAAATCTAGTCCATCAAGCCAAAGATCAATAGAAAGTCTGTTACAAAAAGAAAAAAAAATACATTCCAAAAAGAAATGCAGACAATGTTTCAATCGCTATAAGAAGCCATGGCAAAAATCCATAATGAGATGAACAATGAGATGGGAGAGATGAAGAAAAAAAATACAAAATATGGATGAAAAAATAGGGAACTTTTCAGCAAATGATAGTTAAAAATGAACAAAAGATTAAGATGATAGAAGAGAAATCTGAACAAGCAGAGAAAAAAGTGGATGAAGTGAACCAAAGATTAACATGGCAAATCAAGAGCTAGAGGGAACCATTATAATGTTAGAAATATAGAAGGCTGAGTATTTCCTGAAATTCCAGAACATTGAAGAAGAAAAAGGGGAAGATCTCACTGATGGCAGAAGCTGTTGGCAGATGCCTTACAAATAAATAAGCAGGAGATGTTGGTAGAGATTGATGAATTCATACGAGCTATGTGAGAAGATATAAACTGCCAAGAGAAGTACATGTGATGTTTGTTAAAAAAATAATAAAAGCTGAAATACTCAAAAAAAGCAAGAGATGAACCATTGAAATACAAAGGGAAGGAAATTGTGGTCCTGAAACAGGTGCCTAGAAGAGTAAGAGACCTATGGAAACAATACTAATTCCTCACAGAGCAGTTGATTAAATACAATATAAACTTCAGATGGTTGATATCTGAGGGAATATTAGTCACTTGGAACAACAAAAGATATAGATTGGACTTCCTAGTTAAAGCATATGAATTTTACGGTAACCATTTTGGTACAAATGAGGAACAAGAGAATAGAGAGGAAGTAGAAGGTAGAAGACGAGGAATTAACAGGAGGGGAAAACACACAAAAAGAAGAAAGTGAAGAAGAAGAAAAATGAGTAGAACAAGAAGGAATAAGAGCAAAGAAACATTGAGAAATAAGCTCAACTAGGATGGCATGTTGTGTCATCACCTATTGTTGTAGGAACTAAATTCATATACCATAATAAGCTTAATTGTAGAAAAATATTACCATTTCACATTCTTATGTGGAAAAGCTTTGTTCCTACCATATTTAAGGCCCAGTCCCACTGGCCGATGGACGCAAAACGTATGCATAAAGGACACAGAGGATGAGCAAAATTTCGGGGGTGGCTCCATCCGTTTTCATCGGCTCCAAAAATTGGCTAAAATTTGCATAAACAGAATGGAAGAGAACAGATGTGGGTAGTATGTAGCGGGGATGTTAAACGGATATTAATCGGAAGCCTAGCGGATGAAAGCGGATGGAAGCGAATGATACCTCCGAAGGGGTTCCAGGAGAGAATTTCGAAGCGGACGCATAGCGGAAGGGGTGGATGCATAGCGGATGAAGCGGATGCATCACGGACGCCTATAGGAAACAAAGGGGTTGCCGCGTGGATGTATATCGGATGCAAAGTGTTCACTGCGCATGTGGGGTGTATGAATTGCTTCCACTCCACGGATATAAAACGATGCAGCACGCACACAGTCAGCATACAGGGGAAATTTGACCCGTTGCCTGAAGCATCGATGTAGATGAACTTGTAGTCAGCATCAACCATGGCAAAGAGGATGATACTGAAGAAGCCCTTGTAGTTGTAATAAGTGGACCTTGAGCTCGCTGGAGCTTTGCAAGCCATGTGCTTCCCATCTATGGCTCCAACGGTGTGGGGAAAGTTCCACCTCTGATACCACTCTTCTGCAAGTTTTCTCCAGCCTTGTTCTGTGGTGGGGCACCTGAGGAGCTCCTCCACATATTCTTCTATGATGGCCTGTACCACTTCTCTGACCACTTTGCTGATGCTGTTTTGTGGCACCCTCCCTGCATACTGCATGTTTCTGTACGTGGTTCCAGAGGCCAGGTGGCGCAAAATCAGTGCCACCTTCAGTCCAGGGTCCAGGTTGGGACAGAAGTTGGTGCTAGGCTTGGTCAACCTGGGTCTCAGACACTGTACAAGTTTGTCAAGACATGGCTGGTGGCATCTTCATGAAGTGATGGAATGCACAAGGGTCTTCATTCCTCAGCTCCAACTCGTCATACAGTCCAAACTCCATTCTTCTCACGATCCATCCTCGGACCCAAACAGCTCTTGGACGTCTCCTTCCTCTTCTTCTGTGTAAAACTTGATACAGTCTGAACAGGTTTTAATTCTGGTGATGAATGAGCGCAGCTATCATATAGACTGTTTCATCATCCATAGTGGAGAACAATGGATGATGTTGAAGACCAAGACCAAGGATGATGAGGTCTGTTCACCAGGGCTGCTGGACTCATACTGAGATCCAGATGATTTTCTCCCCCTTTTTATAGGAAATATTGGTTGTCCGCTAGGTGTCCTTCTACATACTCTAGACATACTGCAGACATCCTAAATATCCAAGATACATCCCAGATACAAACGTTTTGTCCGTTTTTAATACTTTATGTATGAGATTCATACGCTTACATCCTTTCTATTTCCGTGCTACTAACGCTGTGTAGACGTTCCATGTACCTTTTGTTTCCTCCCTCTTTCTGTTTTCAGCTGCAGCGGATGTGAGTTGAGGGGATGGCCAGAGGATGCAGAGAGGATACAGCAGACGTTTAACAGATGATAACAGACATAGAACATTTGTTGCCCGTATATGTTGCAGATGTACATCGTACGCGGTGGAAAGTTCATCTGTTCAAAAAGTTTTGTGCAGCTCAAAACTTTTTGCGCAGATGAAATCGCAGTGGACGGATGCTCGATGGATAGAGCTTATGAAACACGTATGCAGTGAGTACACAACGGATGCATAGCATTTTCCAATGGATGGCAAGCTTTTTTTAACATTTTACATCCTCTTTGCATCCGTAAGCGCAGTGGGACTGGGCTTTTAGTTAAATATAGTGGAAGTCATGAAATATATTGAGAGCTGTGGGAGTTTGCATGAGTTTCTATTTGTCAAAATATGCAGCATTAGTTGATTAATTGATCTAATTTGGATATGTCTGCTTTCCTCCCTTTTTTCATCTTCATGGAGATGGAAGACATTTGTTTCCATTTTAAATTCATTGTTCTGTTTAAACTGGGAGAAATTGTGGTTGCTTAAAATAAGCTAGAGGTATAGTCAAAATGCACTTGGGACTTGCATTGTAGATTTAAAGATGAAATTTACAGTGTAATTTTTATCTTATTGTATTTTCCAGAGAATAAGACCCAGTCTTATATTTTTTGGACCCCAAAATAAGCCCTAGGAGTTATTTTTGGGTAAACATGATTTTAGGTAAACTCCCTGGCACATGCACAAGAGATGGCAAGTGCACGGGGAATGATGGTATCCAGCAGCAGCTGCAGCCCTCTGGTCCCTTGGTTTGGACACTTGGGGGCTGCACAACATGTGCAGCACATGTGAGCAATTCAGATGAGCCACATGGAAAATTGAGAGTCGAGCTGGAGCAAACAGCCTTCCCACTGATTTAGTTTTCCCACAGCCCATGCTAAGTGTCCGGATTGCTGACCTATGGGCCACAGGAAAGCCAAGAGTCTATGGGTTGGAGCAGGCGAGTGGCCATGGCAGGCTCATCTTTGTGTCTCTCAGCTTACTTGCAGCTGTGCAGTGCATCGGGATCTCCTGCCTTCCATCCCGTGCCTCTGTCTACTGTTGCTGCTGCTGCACAAAGATAAGGCTTCCACAGTCAAATGAGGGCTTATATTAGGCACACACCTAAAATCGAGGCAGGTTTTATTTTAGGGGTAGGTCTTATTTTTGGAGAAACAAAAACATATTTTGTTGCTTGACATCCAGATATCTTTTTCAACCAGAATTCACTTGTCTAATACAAATACGTTGGAGAAGTGCACTTGCAATTCTCCACTACAGTAAGTAGAAGTACTAAAGCTAGAAAGCTCTTCTGTGATGGCCATTGTGTTGAAAAATAGCCTTCTTCATGAAATTAAATTCCAATACTTTTGACTCTGCAGAAGCAAGTTAAAACAGTTCCAGGGGCTGTTTTTAGTTCCATAGGAACTAAATAGTTCCATAGGAATTTGTTTATTATTGTGGGTGAAATGAGGACCAGATTGATGGAGACAATAACTGATTCTATGAACCACTTAGCGAGGGCTGTAAAGCCTTATATAAGTCTAAGTGCTATTGCTATTATGATAGTCTGGTCTGCTATTTCCCAAACAGGAATGTTTGATAAATGTGATTCTCTCTATGTTGTTTTTTTATTTGATGGTTAATTGGTCTTAATGTAAAAAGATTGAAAAGAATACAAGAAATGAAACATAATATTAGCATATTTAAAAACGTTAAGGTCAGAAATTGCTTATCTATTGGGAACTCTACTTTGTGGAACAGGACAATCTTCATTAATAAAGGATTAGGTGAGACAGGTTTACCTTACAAATACATTCACAAAAGTTAAAAGTGTCAAGATTTTATCTTGAAAAGTAATATAATAAACAATAAGATATAAAATGTTGACTAGAATTATTATAAATGAGATGATGGAAGATGGATTTATTTTTTATTTTTGTTTTAGAAATAAAAGAAAAAATTAAAGATTTTATCTTGAAAAGGATTCCCAATTGATTGCAGCAAGTTATTGTAAATGCAAATGGGTTTTTATTTAATTTTATGTCTTAAAATATCAGGAACTGTAATAGTTATAGTTAATATTTATGAATCTAATTTATATTCTCGTATTACATTTTAGGAATGTTTTTTACATTTGAATGAGTAGATAAGATAAAATAGTAATAAGAAGAAATTTCAATGAAATATTGGATTCCCAAACTTCATAGAAATGCACTGGCATGAAAAAAATCTCCAGGCATTTATGAGAGAAATAGTTAAGACTCATGAATAATTTAATTTAATAGACCTCTCACATTTGATATAGTCATCTTAAAAAGAATACACATTTTGTTCTGGTGTGCATTGTATAAGCTATTTCACCAAATGGCTATAAATATAGATCAATTGCCAAGCACCCAAAATGCAGTCATGTGTTTGGTGTTGGAACTTCAAATCTGGGTCAAGTAATTTTTTTAGGGTCTGACCTAATTGACCAGTCATAAGAACTATGTGTAATAATGGGCAAGTTGGGTTACAGTTGCTAGATATTCCTCTAAAATGTATTTAAACTATATTTAAATTTAAACTATATTATCCACTTATTTTTTGTTAGCTTCTACTAACATCGTCAGAATGTTAAAACTACCAATGAAGAGATATTCACCTTTATGTGTCATTGATCAATTTAGCCATTGCATGTGTAATAAGCCCATCCACCCGCCTCCCACCTGTGATTAGCTCTATCGTTTTTACTTCAGACATGTTAATCAATGGAGGCTCAACTCCTATTGTTGACAGCATTCTATCCAGCCCCCTCCATCACACCAACAGACCTCCACCTCACAGGCATATTTGATATATCAACCAGATTCATTTGTTTTTGTGCCCATAATCTTGTAATCAGCCCAGCTCATTCCTCATTGTCCATGGCAGCTCTGCTGGGCTCCTCTGCATTTGGCCCAGACTGGCTATGCCTCCATAGGATGTGTTAAGCCTGGGTTCCCCAACCAGGGTTAGGTAGACAAGCTAAACAGAATGTGCAGCGTTAGTCAGATAGGCACACAGATAAATGAGTGAGCTAAGCTTGTATGTTTATTAACATACAGTAAAAATAACAGATACGCTTGTGCTATCATTAAATATATTTTATTCCAGTATAAGTTTATAGCATAGTCAAAAACAGTCCAATATTCATTTACCATGTAGTCAGTCCATTCAGGGATATTCAGTTAGCAAAGTCCATGTAGAATATCCAATTGTCAGTTCATATAAATCAGTCCGTTGTTCTCTCTCCCGTTCGAGCAATGCAGTCTTGCTTCCAAGCAGTAATCAGGGATCATCAAAGCCAGAGAGAGAGAGAGCAAGCTGTAGCCTTGCTACTTTTATATGGTTTTCATAACCACACCCACAGTTGCTATTTTACAGTTAAAGCTGCATACACTAACTATGATTCATAGTTAGTATTTCACCTAAAACAGTTAGGGTGAACAATGTTATCCCTAACAGGATGAATCTACATACCCAAGAGGGGGAGTTCTGTCGGTCCCTGTTCCCCAATGGGAAATGGTCTCTGCTCATCCTGCAGGATCTTTCCTGGTACCTCAATGCTTGGTAAGCCAGTAGCAGTTCAATGTGCCTATTGATGGAATTATTGTTGGAAAACCAGGCTTCTTTCAGGACATGTCCCCCTTTAATTGCATCATGGGCAACAACTTCAGCCTCTTGAAAATTAAACATATAATTGTGCTCCTTCATGTGTGTCCAGATCTGGGAGTGCTGTTCTTTGTGCCAAACAGCTAATTCATGTTCATGCACTCTAGTCTGTAACTGCTTAGCCATTTTCCCTATGTAGTTGCTTACACAGTTACTGCAGTTAATAAGGTAAACCACCAAGGATGCTTCCTCTTTGGGTAATGTTTCTTTTCGGCACATCATTTTCATTCTCAGGGTTTGATCCGGACATTTTCATTCCCAGGGTTTGGCACACAAATCGTCACCTTGACCCCATGCACCAAAAGGATGTGTGCAGCAGTTTTGGATGTCCCCGTATATATGAGAGCACCCTCCACACAAATGTTCCACTTGTATCTTCAATAGGCTGTTGGGCATTAGTTATAACACACTTTCGGATGAAGTCCAAAAAAATAACCATTGAGCTTACAGACCTGATAGAGATGTGCCTATTCCTTTGCTTTGGCCGTTAGTGTGCTGCAATGGGTGTCTACCCTATTGAACAGTGCCCGAATACAGCTGACTTTATGTGCAGTGGGATGGTTGCTCTCATTGTGTAAAATACGGTCTGTGTTCATGATTTTTGTATACAAGGCTCCCATCTGGGTTATGGATAACTAGCACATCAGAAAGGCCAGCATGTTATTGGTCTCCTTCTCCATCATAAATTCAATATCTGGGTATATGGAATTAAGGATTCTCATAAATCTGGTCTTATCTTGCTGTTTAATAATGGCAAATATGTCATTGACATGACATGCCAAAACCTGGACATGTATATTTTCATTGTCTCATATTCCAATTAATGGAGGACCACCTCTGCAATCATTCCCGAGATCGGGGATCCCATAGGTGTACTCTTTATCTGTTCATACCTTCCGTCAAATGTAAAGTAGGTCCTAAGGCAGAAATTCAACAAGAGGAAGAGATTGGCTAAGGGATTTGGGGTTTCATAACTCCTTCTCCAATAGTAGCTCCTTTATAGTTAGGACCTCTAATTCCTGAGGGATGGATCTGAACAATGATACGACATCAAATGACACCATTGTCTCATCCTCCCCAACTTCCATTCCCTCCAGCTGTTGCAGAAAGTCGGTAGAGGATCCCACGATGGTAGTGGTACCTTCGATCAGTTGTTACAGTTGTCCGTATAACCACTTGATTAAACCAAAATGGGAGTGCCATGAAGGGAGACAGTGGAGCACAGGGGTACCTCTGCCTTGTGGATCTTTGGTAACCCATAGATCCATGCTATGGCTGAGTCCCTTGGTTGAATCATTTTTAGATCCTCCTCATCAACGTTCCCCTGTCTCTTAAGTTTATCGGCTATGTTATTAATTTGGTTCTTAAGCAATGTCATGAGATCCTTATCCAGAAGTTGATAAGTGCTCCTGTCATTGAGGAGGTCATAGACCTTCCTATTATAATCTGTTCTATCCATGACTACTGTCACTTTGCCCTTATCTGCTGGCAGTACAACAATGGGATTATCCTTTCTCAATTCCTGGAGGGCCAACATTTCAGGTATTGCTAGAATGGCACTCTGCTTATGGCTGATAAGGAGCCCTATCAGCCATTGTCTGATGGAATTTTTCACCTCTTTGATAACCTCGAGTCGGAAAATTATTCGAGGGCTTCAGCAAAATCAGCCAGTTTGGCATCAGTCAAATTGTCAATGATGCATAAAGGCAAATATCTCTTCAATGGTAGATTTTACACTCAGATGATGTTAGCATAGGCTAGCGAAAGGTAAGTGGATAATATAGTTTAAGTTCCGGAGTTCATGATGTCTGTCTCTTCTTTTATAGAGACACCTGGAACTCGTTTTATTTATATATATATATATTTGTTTTTTTAAATTTTTGCGGGTACTTACATGTGTGCTGTTCAGCTTCCTTTGGGTATTATCCCATGTCATTGTAGTGCTTTTAAAGTTGTAGCAACGTTTCAGCAGAATCTCATCTGCCATCATCAGGCTTCTGTATAGAATTTGTATGTGGGTCAGAGTGACTCTGTCACTCTGTGACTCTGATGTGGATCAGAGTGAGACTCTGACCCATATACAAACTCTATACAGAAGCCTGATGATGGCAGATGAGATTCTGCTGAAATGTTGCTACAACTTTAAAAGCACTACAATGACGTGGGATAATACCCGAAGGAAGCTGAACAGCGCACACACACACACACACACACACACACATATATACACACACAAATATATCTATCTATGTATGTGCATGCATGTATGTATATACATACATATATATATTTGTGTGTGTATGTGTGTATGTATGTATATGTGTATATACACACACTCGCACAAACACACATATATACACTATCTTTTCTGCAAATTCTAGTAAAATATTATGTATAATTAATGGACAGCCCTGAACTTGATGAGTTGAGGACCATAGCAGGTAAGTTTTTATCTTGAATAGGAAGCTGAAACAATTTGCTTATTCTAAGTAATACTTCTTTCTTAATTTATTTTTCTTTTCTGGTTGTTAACATTCAACAGAGTCCTGTCAAGATCAATCAGATTAGTCTTGATGAAAGTGGTGAGCACATGGGTGTCTGTTCTGAAGATGGAAAGGTACATCAAGAGCAAGTTTTCTTTTTTCTCTTTGTCTCTAAAGGTCCTTAATTGTTATTTTTCCAGACCACTGGAAGATCTGTGTACAGTGAAATACTATAATAACATTACCTTGGCGCATCTGCCTTACTACAAAACACACTTCAGAAAACTCATCATTAAACTCAGATATATTCAGTTCAAATCTACTTTTGGAAAAGTAATTACAAAAAATGTCAATACTGTTACTGGTATTAAGCTGATTAACAGCTATGGCAGAGGCACATGTCACTGCAATTATTGCTGTGGTGCCAGTTATAGTTCACTGACTAGTCTGATGTTCCTGCAAGAATGTATCTTAATGCTTCTTTGGTATAAATCCAGAAAATTGGATTCCTGTGTGCAAAATTTCTATGGACTGGTACTTTTTCATCCATATATATTTAAAAACTTTTATGTTTGCTACTTCTGGAATATTTTGATAAGCAGTCATCATCTATCAGGCTTTATAGTCAGAGAACTATTACAGCATTAAAGAAATGTGAAATCAATAACACATACACACACCGTTTCTTTTAAAAAATGTGGCACCCTCTGTCTCGACTGGGAACATACATCATTTTTGTGCACAGCCAACAATTACCCATGTTTTTTGGGAACAGAGAGCTGACATTTTAGTGATTTTGAGGACTGATATCTTCACTTATTAGAATATCTTTATTTGTTTATTTTTAAGTGTGCAGCAGCCTTGACTAATAGTAATTCAGGGTGATAAAACTCTGCTATCTAATCAGATGCCTTTCCATGAAATAACATCGCTTGTAAGTTGCATACATTTGATACCACTCCTCAAGGTGTGACTGACTGAAGTGGTCCAGGCTTGTTTATTATTGAATTCTTTGGCAGGTCTGTACCAAATTAAACAACAACCTCACTGTACATAACCAAGCAGTATAGTTATTTTAACAGTATTAAGTTATTAATATTAATAACATATTAAAATGTTTTAAAATATTATTTTATTTTAACAGTATTAACTATTTAACATATTTTAACAGTATTAAGTTTCAGATGTAGGTATATTACATGTGTAGCCATAGACCATTGCAAAAACTATACATTGTATGAGCTGCAATGTAATCAAGCTAATTTTCACTTAGTATTCATCATTTAAGAGAGATAATTTCCATACATTAATTGTCATACCTTTAAATATTTGATCCATAACTTCAAGCTGAAAAAAGAATACCACACATTAATGGATCTGGGAAAAGAACCTGACAGCAAAACAGAGGTGGTATTCAGCAGGTTCTGACCAGTTCTGAAGAACTGGTAGCAGACATTTTGAGTAGTTTGGAGAACCGGCAAATACTACTTCTGACTGGCCCTGACCCCATCTATTCTCTGCCTCCCGAGTCCCAGCTGATCGACTGGATCTTCTTTTGTTGCCCTGCACAGGAGAACAGAGCTGGAAAGCAAGTAGTGGGGTGGGGAAGGAATGGCATTTTACAGTTAGTGGGGTGGGAGTGAAGTGGGGAATGGAGATTTTAAAGTATCCTTCCCCTGCCATGCCCACCAAGCTATATCCACAGAACCAGTGGTAAAAAAAATTAAATCCCACCACTGCAGCAAAACATTATTTTGTCCTCATTAGTTCCAACACTGAAAAAGCCCAATATTCTATTCTTTTGTTAAAGGAATGATAGAATACATAGTGTAACAAGGTAGATGTAAATTAATATCATATATTATGCCAAAACAAAATATTATAGAACAGTCTGTCAAGTACAAATGTACATTCTAAGATGTGAATGAAAATGTCAAATCATGTACCTAACATTATTCATGCACCTAACATAATTAAAAAGGCACAAAAAATGTTCTTTCTATGCCAATACAGAGAGCTCAGATTGTCCCAGGAGCTACTGATATAGTTCTACAGAGGAATTATTGAGTCTGTCATTTGTACTTCTATAAATGTCTGTTTTGGTACAACAATCAAATAGACTCCAGCAGATAGCTAGGTCTGAAGAAAAAACTATTGCAACCAACCTGCCTTCTAGTGAGAACCTGGGTCAGAAAGAGAACTGAGAAAATATCTACAGAACCTTCACATCCTGTTTCAGCTTCTCCCCTCAAGATGCCGCTACAGGACATTGCATGCCAAAAAAACTAGACAACACTGTTTTTTCCCTCATTTCTTCACTCTGCTGAATACTTAACTTCCATAGTTCTGTCTTATGTCTGGGTATATTATCCATGTAGTACAGCTATATTAATTGTATCTTTCTCATCTGTTCTATTCTTTTTTAAAAAATAAATTTTATTTGAGTTTTTACAAAAACATAATACAAATAAAACATCTTTTTTTGAGAATATAGCATGATCCCGAGGTATCACTTCTTCATACAGACACAAAATAAATTTCATATTCATCGTTTGTGTTCTGTTCCATATCTTATTACTATTTTAATATTTCTCTATAATTTTTCTCCTCCCTTGGTTTTCTCACCTTTATTTTTAACTAATTCATATCTAAATTCAATTATTTATCTTTTTCTAAATTTCAATGTCTTTCCAATCATTATATTTATACTTTTGTCTGTCCTGTTTCAATTTCATATTATCTTTTCTCATTAAACAAATTTTCCCCTGTAGTTACTAATTGCAGTATGACACCTTTATATCTTTTAATTTTATCCATTCAACTTTAATTTAAACTTCAATTTATGCCTTCAAAATTGTAACATTCAATATAATACATAACTTCCAATCAAATTCTGCTTGGTAAATTCTTAAAATACACACTATGTTCTTTCTTTATACACATACACACACACACACACACACACACATATGTGTGTGTGTGTGTGTGTGTGTGTGTGTGTGTGTGTGCTGTTCAGCTTCCTTCGGGTATTATCCCACGTCATTGTAGTGCTTCTAAAGTATGAACAGCACACATGTAATTACCCGCGAAAATTTAAAAAAACAAACATATATATATATATATATATATATATTTTAAGTTTTCGCGGGCATTTGTTTGTGGATCTTTGGTTATTCGGGTTTTCTCCCACGTAAAATTGGAAGTATCTAGGCAACGTTTCGATGAAGTCTCATTCATCATCTTCAGGCTTGTTTCTTTGGCTCTGTGCTTCTCAGAGTTATGAGAGCTTGCAGCTGCTTCTTCCTTTTAACTGCTGGTGGGGGTGTGACTTGATTGGGTGGGTGCTTGGCTGTGTTCTGATTGGCTGGGGGTGTGTTCTCATTGGTTGGGGGTTTGGCTGTGTTCTGATTGGTAGGGGGGTTGGCTGTGTACTGATTGGCTGGGGGTGTGTTCTGTTCAGGTGGGGGCTTGATTGTGCTCAGGTTAGTCTTAGTTGCTGGGGGATTTGAGCTGGTGAGCTGTGATCCTGTTGTTTGGTTTCGCGTTTGTGGTCATGCCACATCTTCATGGTGGGTGTCAGTTCGCTTCTTGTATAGGTCAGAGGGGTTTGAAGGGGGTAGTGGTGCAGCTGCGGTACGGCTTCTGGTCCGTGGTCGTGTCTCATCTTCTGTGTGGGTGTGAGTCTTTTTTCTACGTGGAAGTGTGGTGGTAGCATGTTGTGTGGCACTCGTGGGTGTGGGTCTGGTGTCATTCTTCATGTTAGGTACTCGTTTATTAATGAGGGCAGGTTTCCAAATGGTTGGTAGGCGGGAGGTATCATCT
>BLBF01000019.1:12587810-12655745 GCA_015471245.1 Laticauda colubrina | reverse complement strand
GTCTGTGAGTCAGACTTTCACAGCCGTTTCAGTTTTAAATTTGGGGCTAGCCTACTGCTGTGCCAGAATGGCTTTTTTTTCATCCTGATTGGTTGGGAGTCTTGGTCTTTGTTTATCAGTCTTGCAGTTTGCTGTGTTCTGCTTGATTGATGTTTCCAATATCTTCTGTCTGTTTTGTAGCTTTTTTGTCTTGATTGGCTGGCAATATCGTGTTTTCTGTAATTCTGATTGGTTGGGAGTCTTGATCTGTGTTTTCCAAGAGCAATAAAAACAGACCAAGACTCCCAATCAATCAGGATGAAGAAAAAACCATTCTGGCACAGCAGTAGGGGGTCTTTGGAGGCTTTTAGTGCATTGTGTTCTTGTATTGGAGGCTTTTACTCAGAGCCAAGCTGCACTAAAAGCCTCCAATATAAGAACACAATGTTGCTAGCCAATCAAAGCCACAAAACAGATAGAAGAAATTAGAAACACCAATCAAGCACAACACAGCAAATTCCAAGACCAATAAACACAGACCAAGACCCCCAACCAATCAGTATGAAAAAAAAAAAACTTTCTGGCTCAGTAGTAGGCTAGCCTCAAATTTAAAACTGAAACGGCTGTGATAGCCTGACTCAAAGACGAACTCAATACAGAAGCCTGATGATGGCAGATGAGATTCTGCTGAAACGTTGCTATAACTTTAAAAGCACAACTACAATGACATGGGATAATACCCGAAGGAAGCTGAACAGCACACATGTAAGTAACCGCGAAAACTTAAAAAAACAAATATATAAATGTATATGTATGTATGTATGTATGTATGTATATATATATATATATAAAAAAAACAATAGTAAATAAAATACTGATTCCATTAATTCTATCATTAATATTAGAATCTTAAAATCTTTAACATTTCTTTTCAATTGAATATCATACTTCCTTGTGAACACTTACAAACTTTCCATAATTTATTCTTTTTTTCCATATTTCTCTTCACTTATATTTTTATAAATTATTAATAATAATTAAAATGTTCCCATCCTTTCCTAATTTCATTCTCTCATTCACTTTTATTTCATTTATCTATTAACAAACTTTCCACTGCATTACAATAAGTATTTTATCTATCATTTTAATCATACATTGTTTCATATTTTCTAAAATTATTTCTATTATTTAACAATACTATCTTATGTACCTTTGCAGAATCCCTTTTCAATTTAATTTTCACCCATTATCTCTAAACAGGCTTATACTTTCAATCCTTATGCATTTTCCCTGTTTCTCTATATCTTGTTTCTGTCTTTTATAACTTCTTTTCCTTTCCTTATTCCCCCTCTTCTTCTCCCTCCCCTTTTTGTCCCCTTGTCTCTCTACTTCTAATCCTCTCTTCTGTGATCCTCTCTTTTGTTGCTTCTTATTATTGTAATTATTTTTCAAACTATTCTTTTTTTGTTGTTGTTTTTTCAAATCTTAAACTTTTCATTCTCTTTCCCCCCTTTCCTTTTTTTCCCCCACATAAAATTACTTGATCATTGAAGATGGCTTCTTCTTTGTCCCAACCTTCTTGTTCTACAAGCTGTTGTTTCTCATAGTTCCAGATCTCAATTTCTAAAAATTGAAATACAAAGCCAAAAGAACCTCTTCCTTCTTGTGCATCTTCTTGCTGATTTGTAAGTTCCATTTTCAATTCTTCTAAAAGTGAAGCCATTTTAAACACTTTTAAATAATCAGCTGATTGATTTTAGTCATTTAAATCCAATAGCCAAAAATCACCAAGTAATCCAAATAATCCAAAGCTGTTTCTTCTTGCTTCTTTTTTCCACTTTCCCTATCCTGGGGTTCTATTATTTTGTTGCAAAGTTTCAGTTAGAACGTATCTTTTATGAATCTTGTTAAGGTTTCACTGTAAGTTCCTTTTAATTCCAGGCAGTCTCCTCCATTTCTCCAGATTCTGAACTTTTATTCTTTCCTCTTCTCTCCTTTCCTGCTTTTAAAGGTTTTTGAGCATCCAAAAGTATTTATTATCCCTTTGACATTTTATTTTCAGCTTAAATGCCTATTGATGTCAAAGTGGATTTTGGTCAATTTCTTACTTAAATCTCTTTACTGTCAGTATAAGGAAGGGAAGAAAAAAAAAGCTAAATCCTTTCCCTTCCCTCTCTCCTTTGCTGCTTCAAAGTCTTCTTTGGGAACATTATTTTTTTATAGTTCAAATTCCAGGGTACCTTACGTTGTTGCTTTTTCAGTTTAACCCGATCAGCCAAAACTTTCTCTTCTTATCTTCCTCCTGCACATTCTTTTCCGGTTGAGTTCTTCTTTGAGGTGGCCATTTCTGATCACTGCTGCAACTGCCTTCGGGAAAGGGAGTAATGGCCAGCTGAGGAGGAGAGATGCGGCTCTCCTCAACCCTGCAGGCAGTCTCCCCCCTCTTCACCACCTCTACGGGATGGCTTAGCCCCGAATCCAGCTGGCTCGGGGCACTCCGGTGGTGAGCACGGATTGAAACCACGCATGATTGCGGATTTCGGTTTGTCGCCGAAGAAGCTCAAACCAGAAGTCCTAATCTCCTATTCTGTTGATATCATTGTTATGATTATTATAATTTGGTACTATGATTATTATTACTTTGTTATTTTGCATATATAATGAGAGCTTATGCACTAGAGACAAATTACTTGTGTGTTTAATCACATTTCACCAATAAAATATTCCATTCTATAACATAACATCTGCAGTTAAAAGCTGGCTAACCCATATGCCTGAAGCAATAAAAGTATGGCTTTGAGGAAAGAGAGTAAAGATAATAAAAATAGTGGTGCAGTCATTTTACTTGAACAGAAGCACCATGTCAAAAAAGATTTCCCATATTATCTGGTTCATGCAATTTACAGCTTTAAAGGTACTATTGTTTAATATTTTATAATAATAAATAAATAACTTCAAAATACTTCTGCCATTTGCTTTTTTAAAGCAAAGTTGCTTTAAAAATTACCATTTGCTTTTTTAATTTGATAATTATTTTGACCTTTTCAATTAAATAACAGATAAATTAATACAATACTAAAAGCATTATTTATTTCAGGTGCAGGTATTTGGATTGTACACAGGAGAAGAATTCCATGAAACATTTGATTGCCCGATTAAAGTATGGAATGTGTTTATGTTAATTTATTCATTATGTTATTAATTTATTTTTTAACTTGTTTATATATTTTACTTCATTTTCAACAGTATAGTACTGTTATGTTCAAAAATAGTTGCACTTATTCCGACAAGATAGGAATAACTAACAACTTGGCTTGTTAAATTAAAGTTACCTAATGATCATCAGCCCAGAAATATGTTGTATTATGAGCCAGGTTGTGTAGGGTCTTAGAGCACAATAGAATGGAATTCAGTTGTGGAACTAATTGTCCAGTTGGTTACAATATTTCTTGGCCTTAGTACAGTTAGCCAGAATGATACTCCCAAAAGCTGGAAGATACTAACTAGGACAAAGAAAATTGATAGAGTCAAAAGAAAGTAGCATTGATTTTAAGTTCAGAAAATAGATTTTAATTAATATTATTCTATATAATTCTGTATGAATTAATGTTTGCTTTTTCTTTTTGAAGGAATAACAGATATAAGTAGTCAATTAAGGACAACTGTCAGTTGCTAAGCAGTGCTATTGTAAAGCACAATGTCATAAGGTTGCGTTGCTTGGCAGCATCTTTTTGGCAATTTCATTTGTCAAATGAAATTTCATTAAGCAAATCCTGTGACATTGTTAAGTGCAATATCACATGTTTGCCATTTAGGACCTCTTGCTGGCTTCCTCATTGATTTTGCTATCATACAGTGGTAGTGAAGAATATAAATGACAATTGTATTATTGCAGATTGCTGTGACATTGTACTGTGTTTCTCATAAAACATGACCACTCAAAAAAGAAGGCCAAGCACTGTTTTGTGTGCATGGGGTAAAATTAAGCCCTGTCCCCAAAATTTGGCCCTATTTATGTGCATGCACAGCTAGTTTCTCTTATTGCTTGCATTATGGACAATACAAAGCAGTGAGCAGAGGGGGGAAAGGCAGAGGGGGAACTTGCCCCATATGCCCCACATCCTTCGCCACCGGGCCACTTCTTTTGTGGCCTTGCCTGGCCAATGGGCCGCTTCTTTCTGTTTCTTCTTCTTTTGGCTGCATGCAAGAAAAGCAGAAGTCTTTCTTTCTTTCTCCCAAATTACACCAGAAATTAGCAGATCCTGCAATGCATCATGCTCCAAGAGGCTATGGTGGCATGACAAGTCTCACAGAGACTCATTTCTGGTGGAGTTTGGGGGAGAGAAAGAAAGATTTCTGCTGCTTTCCTTGCACGAAGCCAAAAGTAGAAGCAGCAGAGACCCTGGGAAATTCCCAAAAAATCTGCAGGATAATCCCCCTGTTTTCCTACCGATCGATCGTTCTTTATTTGGGATCGCAGGATACCATCTCTCTCTTTCTCTCTCCCCTTCCCCACCAAGAACAGAGCTGGAAAACAGGTCAGTGAAGGAATGTGGCTGCCCTGGAGTGTGTGTGTTTGTGTGAGGGACCTGTGTGTGTGTGAGAGAGAGAGAGAGAGAGAGGGAGGGAGGGAGAGAGGGAAGGGGAGAGAGAGAGAACATCACTGCCAGCCCTCTGAGGTTAAATTGAATCTCTCTCTCTTTTTCTCCCCACTCCCTCCCTCTCTCTCTCCCCCCACTCCCCCAGTGGCAGTGGCAGAGCTTCAATGCCTGGCCGATGGTTTGGCCATGAAAGAAGTGGCCTGGGCATCATGTGAGTCATTTGAGGGGAAAAATAGGATACCCCTTGAAAAGACAGCCTAGCTGTTTTTTCATGGGTCACTAGAAAATAAGGCCCTGCCTTATTTTCTAAGAAACAAGATAATTACACACCAAGCGCCCAGATCATGATCACTTGACTTCTGGGATGCTGTAACAAGTGGAGTTTTGAGGACTAATCATAAGTACTACTTGTTCAGCAAATCATTAACTAGGGACTACTGTAATCCTAGCATCGCAATGCAAGTGTATTTATTTTTTTCTCCATTGTGTTCAGATTGTTGCTGTTCACCCTCAGTTTGCGAGATCGCATTGTAAGCAGTTTGTAACAGGAGGAAACAAAGTAAGTTTTCTCATTTCATAAACTTGTAAAATTTGAATAGGTAAGCTATAACAAGCATATACTCAAGTCATATTTATTACCATAGAACTGAATGTGATATGTTTTTTGGCTGATGTACTTATAAGTGCATCCCATGTGGGATAAAGACAAATCAAGATTAATATTTTCTTTCCTTCAGACAGTATAGGGGTTTAATAGAAGATATGATGTCATGTGTGCTAAAATCCCATTATGCAAATGGTTCAGGTTATTTATAGATAGCATATAATTTGCTTTATTTTGTCTCTTATCATTCCAGATAATTCTCATGTTCATACTTATTTGCATTCTTTGCTACAGGATCATTTGTGGCATACATCTATTACTACCACAAAGATCTTAACTAAAATTGTTTAATGCCATATGTGGTCCAGTAGCAAAGAATGCAAATATCACGTTGGCCAAGTTTTTTCAGTTTGAATATTCTGCTTATCAGTAGAATTCTTAATTTTGGACAGGTTGACGAGTCTATCCATCTGATATAAATCTGGATTGGGATGGCTGGCAATAAACATTTGTGAATTACAAAGTTCATGGAGTTTAGTTGTAAGAAATGAGTATTTTGTGATCTACAAGAGTTTAAACAATAATAAATGGACTCATATGTAAATGACATAAGATTCTTTGATTTTGTTGCAGGAGCATGTTTAAATCTCTGAAATATACATCACTGTATAATATACAGTGCACAAGGTGTATTTATATTTATGGATATATCTTGTGCATATGTATGTACACTGATCATTTTTGTTTGGATTTGTTCAGTATTATAGTGAAGGAGATAGCTCTGTGCAGGCAAAAGGATGCAGGTATCTATGAGTCCTACAACAGAAGTGGCTGCTTGAAGCTGTGCATGGAGGACTTTGAATACAGATTAAAGCAAACAGGCCTCAGGCTCGGTACTAAGATTGACACCCTGAATATATATATCATTTGTATTTTGCTTTGACCTGAAGACAAATGGTTTTGCTGTGTGGAATCGAAAAGGTCTTGCTGTATGACCGTGCAATCCTTAGTAAATGTCCAAATGTGCATGCAGCTGTCAACTGGTGGTAGATTCTTTAATATAAAAAAATGATGTTGGATAGAACATACAAACAAATTTGCATTCTGAACTATATTTAGTGTTGCTTGCATGTATGACTTTGCTAGGCTATGATTCTGATTGATTCACATCAAGGCTTTTTTCTAGTATAGAATATGTTATTTATTTTCTTACGTATATTTCTCATTTGTATTTTCCACTCCCAATTCTCTGATCATTTTTTGGTAGTTCTGCCCCTCTACCTTTCATTTTACCCAAACATTGAGATGTATATATGAAAGAGGCAAATATTATAATTGGGATAATTTAAAAAATAATTTATAATTTACAAATTATTAGGCATTCTTAAATTACAAAATCAAATTAACTAGTGATGGATATAGAAGTGGCTTTTCTAACAAAATTACTCTGATTTATTCATTATGGTAATTGCATAAAGAAATAATA
Source organism: Laticauda colubrina (assembly GCA_015471245.1). Taxonomy (NCBI): domain Eukaryota; kingdom Metazoa; phylum Chordata; class Lepidosauria; order Squamata; family Elapidae; genus Laticauda; species Laticauda colubrina. The sequence goes on along the minus strand of BLBF01000019.1, from coordinate 12,649,075 downwards.
TATTAATCTATTAATAAAGAATAAGGTATTTTAGATGGGAAATTTGTATGGATACATTACTCTTTGAACTCTTTGAACTGGATTATTGCTTAGATAAGGCATAGCAAACTAAAACTAAATCAATATTTTCCTGATAATTCTGTCTTTTGAATGGTCATTTTCCTATTCTGGGGAAAAACCCTTATCCTAAACAAACAGATTGACAGCTTGAGATCCTATATTTTATTCGGTCTATGAATGCTCAAATGAGCATAAGTGATGGATATCTTATTTCAGCTATTCATGATTTAATAATGTCCATCTTTCTATCTAGGACAGATCTGGTATCATTAATCTTTTTACTGATCACCACCAAAATAGATTTTTGCAATGCAGCTTCCACAAGGTTGCCTTTGAAAAAAACCCAGAGATTGCACCAAATCATTGCTATGAAGCATTTATACACCTCTTCAATTGAAACCACATGCTCTTTAGGTGGTATACCAAACAACAAGAAAAAAAAAGAAAAACTGAAATCAATAAATACAAAATAATATAAAACACAATAAATGTGCAATCAGAACTGAAACATTTATCATTTGGGTTCTCATCCTAATCTCATGGGCTCAAAAAAGAACCAGGTATTAATTATCTTCCTAAAGGCCTTTTAGGTTGGAGCCTATCATATGTCAACAGGAAAATTGTTTCAGTAGACAGGGATAATCTGCCTTCTGGGTCCCAGAAGATGACATGCTTCAGTGAAGAGGCCCAGAATGTGCCTTCCCTATCAGAGTGTTTAGGGTGGGTAGATACCCTTGACAGTGATCAGTCTTGCAATTAAGCTACTCCTATGCCATTTAGGGCATAATCGGTAATACCTTGAACTACACCTAGAAGCTTATTGGGATCTGTGCAGCTTGTGAAGCACAGATATATAAGACCATAACAAGAAATATTCATAACAATCTGCACCATCGTGCTGAACCTTTTGAATGGTCTTCAAAGGCATATACAGTATACTGCAGTAGTACAGTGAAGAGAGTACAGTGAAGAGTTAGGTGTGAGTGACTATGAACAGAGTCCCCCAGTCTATGAAGTACAGGTCAAAGTTGTGCAAAGATCACATTGACCACAGCTATTAAGTAGGAATTTCAAATAGGAATTGTTAGTATGTATGAAGAGAATTTTCTTCAATCTGTTTCCATTCTATCAAGTTGTATTTCAACTATCATAATTCCCAACTATCATGGTAGATGTCTGAGATGAAATAACAAAGGCAATCATAAAATTCGGGGTATGGTATTTTGCCCTTGACCACAATTCTACTACGGCGTTCTTTTATGTAATCAAGAGAACTTGGTATCATACAAAAGAAATATGCTCTTTTTTTGACCAATGCCTAAAGGACTGACTAACTGAACCATTCCTGCTCTTCTCATACTATAATTAAGTATAGGAAACATTGAATGGAACACTTGGCAGAAGATGGTAATCTTACAATAATAATACATTATGAATAACAGGGCATTCCTAGCCCTGTTGGAATCTTGTGGCATAAAGATAATAGTGCTACCGTAAGCCATAACCTTCTCCCCTTAAAATATGGTCTAATCTTAAAACATAATAGAATAAAAGACTTGCTAAATAAAGGTGGAGAAGATGAAATAGAAGGTCTTCAGTTATCTCTTAAAGAGATGCCACATTTTTAACTTTCTAGCTTAAATTAATTTTGTATGTAGCTATTTTAAGTATGCTTAAAAAAATTAAATAGCTAAAATTTTGAAAATGGAAAAAAGAACTGAGAACACACCAGTTTTGAAATAATCTGTTGACTGCTAATTTTTAAGTACCTTAAACTTTTGGATAAAAATATATCTTACCTTAAAATAATATGTTTACAAATTAGAGCATAATATAAATATTGAAGAACATAGGTCTACATTTTGTTGAATGTCGGATAGCTTTCCATTGTCAGTTTTTGATGAATATGATCATCTTTATTGATGACCAAAAAATAGATAGTATATTAATTGAAGAAGTGCATTTTTTCAGTTTGTTGATGCTGCTCATCCCCTTACTGTTTTAATATTCTTATTTTCTGAAAGTTTTTTTACAGTAAACTTTAGTATAATTTGTTAATAATTATTGCCAGAGTGGGAGGTCTCTGACACTTCCTGGGGAAAAATTGAATGACAAATAATCTAATGCAAATATAAAGTTTCTTTCATTTGAGCTTGTCTTCTAAGAATCTTTTTGACATGTTGGGCAAATTTTCTTGCCAATAACATGGAAATAGTATATCACTCTACTATACCTGGACCTACATGATGATATGTCTCATGAGCTAGTAGAACTGCAGGGTGGATTTGAAAAATGTATGAAGAATTCACATTATATTTTTTATATGTACACACAAAGACATGTTAATTGATCTTAGACAAAAAGCAAAGGGTAGTGATTTCTACTATATGAAATTAAAGAATCATTTCTACATTAGATCATTAAGTCCAGAATATAAGTGAAGCAGAAATATTTTGAATAGTTGTTGGCATTTCAGGAATAGCTGTCGGATTTATATTTTTCCTGATAATCTTGCAAAGTACTATATTGGGTTCTTTTAAATTGCCTGGATTTTTAGTATCAGCAAATACATACTTTGTAAGCAAGTGCCCTTTATTTTTGAACCCCATAATATGTGCTTCATAATAACTGTTTAGATCACTTTGACAAATTATTAAATTGTCACTATACTGTTTGCAAGACAGTCCATTTTTAGAAACAGGATAGTCAGCTGTTTGATATTGCATTGGTAGATGAAGAGGACCAGAAAAGAAAGGCAGATTGCTTTGTAAGCTATAAAATGTCAGTCAGTAAATACTGAGAAGTCCTATTTAAGTGAAGTAAGAGTAATACCACAGCAATGTCTGTTCAGGTATTGGAAGATTTACTTTAAATTGTGTACACTTTATAGTTGTAGTAACTTTTAGCTTGGAATTGCTGTCTGAAATAAATTCCCTTTAAAATGTTGAAATAATATTCTGTGCATCCCAAAGCTGTGCTGAACAACAAGAAGTACAAAAATATATTTTCCACTATTGATACATCTGGAACCTGGTGCTAAAACTAGATCTAGTTGCCCTAGGTCAGGAGGGTTAAACTTACATTGTCACAGCATCGTCACATGACATATTGTGATTTTTTCCCCTGGGAAAAAAAACTGGGTGTGGAAGTGGCCAGCAAGTGAGATCTCCATCTTTTAATTACTCTTACAAAAAACTTCTACCAAAACAGAAACTTTTTTTCAGTACTGGAGATGAGCTATAAAAATGGTATAAAATATGTTAGAAAATCTGTATTTTTCTTTCACTTAAACATTCAGACTTCCATCTCTCTTTCCAACCTGATATTCAAATGTTGCAAATATTAGATAATCATGTAGCAAATATTGGAGTAGGAAAGAAAATTTCAGAATCCTCTGATGAAAAAACTCATTTACTTGTTCATATTTCCTACATTTCTATTTATTTCTATTTTTATTATTTTTATACACAAGGCAGTGAGCTTACCTAATATTTCTTTCTCCTCTTTTCCCATAACAACCACCACTCTGGGCTGGGCTGAGAGAGCATGGCTCAAAATCATGTAGCTAGCTTACATTCCTAAAGCCCATGTCACACTGGCCAACGGATGCAAAAAGGACACATCGGACGAGCAAAATGTTCCATCCGTTGTTATCTGCTCTCAAAAGAGGCAAAAATTTGCATAACCGGAGTGGATAACACGGACGCAGGGCGGATGCAAAGCGGATGCGGAAAGGAAGCCCAACGGATGGAAGTGGATGAGAGCGGATGGCGCATCCGCTAGGTTTCTGGGGGGCCTCAGCAAAGCGGACACGGAACAGAAAGAGCAGATGCAGAGCGGACACCGAGCGGATGAAGCGGATGCACAGCGGATGCACAGCGGATGAAGCGGATGCACAGCGGAAGCCTAACGGATGCACAGCGGAAGCGGAACGGATGCCGAGCGTTAATTGCGCATGCGGGGGGGATGCATTGCATAAGCCACGCGGATATAAAGGGAAGCAGCTCGCACGTGGCCAGCATTCCGAGGAAAGACCTGCTGCTGGACACTTCGAGTTCCTTGCCTGCCCTCCCTGCCTGCCATCCCTGCCAGCCTTGCTGCCAGCCTGCCTTCCAGCCAGCCTTGGTGCCTGCCAGGCTTCCTGCCAGCCTACCTGCCAGGCTTCCTGCCAGCCTTGGTGCCTGCCAGCCTCCCTGCTAGCCAGCAACCCCACAACCAAGGGGAGGAAGCGAAAGCCTCAGCAGCCTGCCGCCATCCCTAGCAAGAGGGACAGGGTCAACCTCCCTCCCCCTGCCCCTGACTCTGCTTCTGCTGTGGCTTCTGCTGAAGCTGCTCCTGGCGGTGGTGCTTCTGCTGGTGCTTACTCTGTTGAAGCTGCTCCTGGTCCTGCTCATCCTGCTCGTGCTCCTGGACTTGCTCGTTCTGCTCGTGCTCCTGGTCTTGCTTGTCCTGCTCGTCCTGCTCATGTTCCTGTTCCTGCTCGTGCTCCTGGGCTTGCTGGCCCTGCTGGTGCTTACTCTACTGCTGCTGATCCTGGTCCTGCTGCTGCTGATCCTGCTGGTGCTGCCACTGCTGCTGTTGCTGCTGCTGCTGCTGCTGCTGCTGATTATGATCCTGCTGGTGAGGATGATGATGATGATGATGATGATCCTGCTGATGCTGCTGCTGGTGGTGGTGGTGTGGAGGAGCAGCCCCTACTACCTGGGAGCCCCTCTGATGAGGGACCATCTGGTCCTGTCAAAGGGAGGAAGAGGCGTATGCGGCAACGGGAGAGGAGGCAATACTATATTGAGGAGGCGCACGAGGATGAGCTGCTGGAGTGGCTGAGAGAGAATGACTATCTGTGGCGGAAGGGACACCGCCTGTACAGGGAAACCAAGCGGAAGCAGGCTGCTTGGAGAGAGAGGGCGGAGAGTATGTGTTACACTTCAGAGGTGCTCCTCAGCTGGTGGAAGCACATGCACACCTGGTACGGGAAGCTGCACCTGAAGAAATCTGGCCAGGCCACTGTGAAGCTGACAGACAGAGAGACCTACGTCATGGTAAGGTGCAGCTTCCTGGAGGGTGAGGTCCGCCCCCGAGGTGCACCAGCAGCCCCTCTCATGACCCTCTCTCTCCGGCAGCCTGCTGAGAGCCAGTCCTCTTCCGGCCGAGAGTCAGTCCCTGTCTCCAGGCAGGTTTCTGTGGAGCGTGCCACGGCGGAGAACCCGCAGACAGGTGTGGTAAGCATGGTGGAGTGTGTGGAGGACTTCCTGGTGCGGTGGGAGAAAGGAGACATCGAGTTCACCACAGTCCTAGCCGCATCCACCACCCCCAGCTCCGCCTCCGCAGAAAGGCAGAGAGCCGGACAGCAGGAGGGGCAGAGCCACACTGTCCTGCTGGAGATCAGGGACACCATCCGCACCAGCATAGATCTCCTCTCTCAGCTGGTCCACACCGACTCCGACTCCTCTAACCGCAAGCCCTTCCTCACCTATGTCAACCAGACCCTCAAGGAAATGGCGGATCCACAGTACCAGCTGGTGAAGGACCGGATCACCAAGCTGCTTCACAACCCTCCAGATCCAGAGGAACCTGCTCCCACCCAGTCCAGGTCTGCTCCTCCACCCCAGGTGATGTCCCTCCCATTCCAAGGCTTCCCACAGGCCCTCACCTACCAGGGCTACGGCTACCAGGAGGTTCAGCAGCACAGGCAGCAGCCCTTCCCAGTCCAGGCACAGAGTCATCGGGCGACACCGTTGCCACCGGTTCCACTGATGCCACCGATGCCACCCACGCCAATGATGCCACTGACGACAGCGATGCCACCCATGCCAATGATGCCACCCACGACAGTCCTCACCCAGCTACAGAGCAGACAGCCCCACTACACTACTCCTTCCTCCACCCCACAGCTAAGCTCGGCCACAGTACATCTGTCATCAGTACTGGGGCTGACACCCCATGGCATGGAGGAAGGACCTCTCAGCATCACGGGGCTGAGCCAGCTGTCTGACACCTTCCTCAACACACCATCCCCTGTTGTCCTCTCGGGGCCAGGCACTCCAGCACCACCCACCACCACAGCACCTGGACCTTTCACCCCTGAGACTGGGCACACCTCCGAGTGACCGATAAGAGTGCCAGAGACCGGGTAGCTGGCTACCTGTGGACTTTATTTGGACGCTTGACTTGGGTCATTTTTCTGTTACAGCTTATTGTTCAATAAAGTTTATCTTTGATTCACACACTTGCTTCATTTCCTTTTTTCAATAAAGTCTTGGTGGAAACTTTTAGAAATGGTTTAAGCCTTAGCATGCTTGCGGGATGGGTTAAGATAGCAGTGGGGTGGGCAGGGATACCTGTGGAATGAGCAGGGATACCTTTGGGATAGCTGATAGCTGTGGGATAGATAAACCTCCAGTGCAAGCATAGTGGGACTGTATGGTCTACTCTCCCAGGTGCCACACCTATGGCCCTTTTTTATCAATAACAATGTAAGCATTGATCCAAACATGTCAACACAAACACAACTCTTTATTAAACGCCCTGTTCATTGTAGGCCAACCCAACATACATGGCCCAATCTCATCAGTGTGATGAGACAGGCTGAAGGAAGCATCCATTAAGCATCTACCATCCTGTCTTGCCACTCCACTGCTAAAGCTGGGGAGTTGCACCAGTGTTTCAGGAGGTTGTGCTGCTTCTTCCCTTCCTGTGAGGCTCTGTTGTGGCCTTGCACATCCTGAGTGTTGATCAGGTTTCGCCCTTGCCTCCATTCCCCAGGCTCCATGTCCCCATTGCCTTGTTGACGGTCCACAAGCCTGTTCTGCAAGACTGGGTAGCGGGTGCGCATGAGACTGTGCAGGATGCAGCAAGCTTCCACGATCCTTGTCACGGTCTCTGGGCAATGCTGCATGGTGGTGAGAAGTACCTGGAACCTGTTGGCCAGGATGCCAAAGGCGTTCTCCACCACCCGCCTTGCCCTGGACAGCCTGTAGTTGAAGATCCTCTCTTCATGGGTGAGGAGTCTGGAGGTGTAGGGCTTCATGAGGTAGGTTCTGAGGGAGAAGGCATCATCCCCCACGATGAAGTAGGGCACATCTTGCATGTCATTGGGCAGGGGGTCTGGATCTGGGAAGCCCATGATGAGGTTGCGTTCCAGCCCATCCTTGAGCTGACTGGCATTGTATACCTGGGCATCTGACGATGAGCCATAGCCTGAAGCATCGATGTACATGAACTTGTAGTCAGCATCGACCATGGCGAAGAGGACGATGCTGAAGAAGCCCTTGTAGTTGAAATAAGTGGACCCTGACTTGGCTGGAGATTTGCAGGCCATGTGCTTCCCATCTCTGGCTCCAACGGTGTGGGGAAAGTTCCACCTCTGATACCACTGCTCTGCAACTTTCTTCCATCCTTCTTCAGTGGAGGGGCACTGGAGGAGCTCCTCGTATTCTTTGATGATGGCCTGCACCACTTCTCTGACCACAATGCTGATGGTGTTGTGTGGCACCCTCCAGCTGTACTGCATGCTCCTGTAGGAGGTTCCTGAGGCCAGGTGGCGCAGAGTGAGTGCCACCTTGAGCCCAGATTCCAGGCTGGGCCGGAAGTTGGCGTTTGCCTTGGTCAACCTGGGTGTCAGGCGCTGCACAACTTCGTCAAACATGGCTGGAGGCATCCTCATGAAGTTCTGAAACACACGAGTGTCTTCGTTCCTCAGCTCCACCATCAGTTGTTGTACAGTCCGTACTCTGCTCTTCTCCCGATCCATTTTCGGACCCAGACGGTTCTTGGCCGCCTCTTTTTCTTCCCGTAGTAGAGTTGAAATAGCCTGTAGATGGCTTCGCACTGTTGCAGAACGATGGCGGCTGCCAAAAGGACTGTGTTACGATCCACGGTGGACATGATTGGATGCTGTGGAAGAGGAAGAGTCAGATGAAGGCTGCAGAGGTCTGCACAGGTGGGCTGCTGGTCTGAAAGTGAGATGCTGACGAGTTGTTCCCCCTTTTTATAGGCAGTATAGGTGTCCCTATGCATCCTCTAGGCATCCTGTAGACATCCTTAATATCCGAGATAGGTCCCCTCTGCGAACGTTTTTTCCATTTTAAATGCTTTGTTTCCGTGCTGCATCCGTTCTGCATCCGTTCCTAGTCCGTTCTGCTTCCTCCCTGTGTCCGAGCGGATGCGAGTTGCGCGGATGCGCAGCGGATGCCTAGCGGATATAGCGAATGCATAACGTATGCATAGCAAATGCGTAGCGGATGCAGAACGGATGAACTGGATACATTTTCCATGCAACCCAAAACTTTTGGAGCGGATGAAACGTCAATAAATGGATGCTGGACGGGTAGAGAGGAAGCAAAATGGAGGCAGTGAGTACATCGCGTTTTCGAACGGATGGCAAGCTTTTTTGTCCGTTTTACATCCTCTTTGAATCCGTTGCATCCGTTCAGTGTGACATGGGCTTAAAGTAGAATTTGAACTTACAGTCTCTTCATGTCTAGTCTAGTGCTTAACTACTAGATCAAACTGGCTCTCTTGGACTTGTTTTTTTGGCTTTCTTTTCTCTTATTCTGATGGCTTTTGTTATGTTTGGCAATTGGATCATTATATATCAGCCATTGTGAACCTGTTGGTTTTTAAAATAGTTTGGATCTTCTTTATTTGGTAAATTTGATGTGAGTATCATGGCCAGTTCATGATTTGTAATTTTGATGATGACTAACTTAACTATATTAGTGAATGTTCTGTTTTTTAGAATGATGTCCAAAAAGTGACTTGTAATGTCATTAGTTTTCATAAATCAGGATTTCTGTCCTTAGAGTGCATTCCAATCCCAACATTTTTTATTTAGTTTTGCATATGAAATGTTCATACTAGCAGCTAAAGAACAGTAATACTTCAACTTTTTTTCTCTTAAATCTTTATATTGTAATTGAGAATATAAATTACCCGGAATATAATTGATCAATATCGTAAATCATTTTTCTGGAGAAGGAAAGAAATAGAAATGTAATTTGTAGTGCTTACAAATAGAAAGGTAGCTTGAAAACTTTCTTCTTGAAATTAATTGTTCTTTTAAAACATGTTCTAAATGCCATTTCTGTTACTTTTTAAAATGTCAATTTTTCAGTTGAAGTTTCAGCCCACTGATAATGTATCTTATTTAACATTTCTAATTAAGATGACTGAAGAATCTTTTAGACATATTCAAGACTAGACTATATATAATTAGCATTAGTGTTAATTTTGTTTCAACATTTTGTTAAATTGAAACAGCTGTTTTATTTTAATTCACTGTTGCCTGAAACTAGATTTTAATAACTGTCCTGATTTGTTTTAGTGCATTTGTTATGCATTATGAATTCTTAGACTTGGTCTAAATAATAAGTATTTCTAAACAAAAAAGTAGAGCTATTTAGCCTACAGCATGAGCTGTTCAGACTTTGAATCACTGAAATTTTATCTCATAATTTTTAACAGTTCATAGAAAACATAACAAACAGTGAGCACCTTTCAAGGCTATTCTATAAAGCAAGAGTTGTGGTTAGATTATAGACATTCTTCAGAAATAACAGTACAGGCCTCAGGGAATAATGCCTAAAGGCTAGTACTAAACTGTAAATTTTGAAATGTAGAAAGAAAAGTATATAATTAGGAGATATCTTAATTATAATTAAGTTTAGTTAAATGCAAATGATGTTTAGGTGCTAACTCCACTTATTGATGTTTGGAATATGGCTGTCATACATAACAAAAAGGCTAAGGAGCATCTTTTTGACCTAGAAGATTAATATGCATATCTGATCGAGAAAAACAGATTTGTACTTGGGAAATATTTGTTATAGCTACCTTGACTTCAGAAGAAGAAAGCATTGCATGGAAGAAGACATAGACTACTTGAAGTTGATGTTACAATTTTCCTTTCCTTGGGTTGGATGAAACCTTGCTGAAGTAATTGGAAAGAATACAACACAACTTCAGGCCTTTTTAGCTCCTTACCTCCCAAACAATCATTACATATTTGCAGTGTGGACTCCCATATGTTATGGGTAATTCTTTGAAGGACTTCAAATGTGTCCTGTGTTTACTAACCCACTTTTTGATGGCAACTCCAGGGGAGTTCCATTAATTTTTAGAAAAAGGTCTTCATTTATAAGGCAGTTGTCAGCAACAGCAGTTCTATTATTCTGTTTTAAAATGTTATTATTATATTTTTTTTGTTACCAATTACATTCTTGATGCTTTTGTTTATGGTAATGGTTTCTTCTAGAATGTTATAATTATGATAGAGACTGTTTTGGGGGATGGAAAAATAATTGGTAAGTAGGGTTGCCAACACAATAAATACCTTTTCCCCATAAATCAGGCAAAGTAATTAGTTTTCCTAAATTCCCATAATTGTCTCATCATAAAACAAGTCAAGCTATTCATGTGAATGTAGGGACATCTGACTCCTATACCCATTTAATCTATATAGCATCTCAAAGTGCAGTGCAATTTTATAATTCTTGTGCTGTGTTATTCAGTAACCAGTTGAAGTGGCTATACAAATATATCTGACTATTGTGATTCAAATAGATTTATTAAGTAAACTGGTGATTTCAGACGTGTAGATCACAGACCAGAGGTGGGATTCAGCCAGTTCAGACCGGTTCAGGCAAACCAGTTGTTAAGATTTTGCATTGTTCGGAGAACCGGCTAATTGCATCACTGTCTTGCTCTGCCCACCCCACCCCTCCCAATCACTCCTTATCTCTCCTTGCTTGCCTTAGCCGATGCCTTGACTCACGCCAGAGGCATAGCTGCTGCTGTTTTCTGGTTCCCTTACTTGCCTTGCCATGCGGCCCAGTTGATATTTGCCTGGTGAGTCTTTGCTTCTCTCCCAGATGCCTCCCACATGGTCTCTGTGGCCCATCCTGCTTCCCTGCCTTCCCTGCTGCCTTCCATATGATCCCCATGGCCCAGCCTGTTTACCTGCCTTCCCACATAGTCCCCTTGGCTCAGGCTGCTTGCCTGTCTTCTTTGGGACACGTGGAGCGAGACACCAGGGGGGAGGGGAAACAGGGTCACAGATGACTGTAGATTACATATGCAAGAATTGGCTTCATACAGGGAATACCAGTATGTTGCCTCTAATGAATCCTTTGAAGTTTATTTAAGTTGGGCTTATGAATCATTATTTAATTAGAGTGATTGCTGGAATCCTGACAACAAACCAACTCTCATAATAAATCAATATTACTGGGGTCCTGGGTCCTGGCCTCTCCGATCACTCTCTGACATCTGGGGTGCATGGAGAGAATCTAAGGCAGCCTTGACAGAGATCAGGCTATCAGGAGGAAAAACAGACTTTCCCTCCAGCCAGAAGCAAACAGAAGCTGGTAGCATAATTGAATTCCGAAATGGAGAAATCTGCCTCAGTGGAAGACAGAAAACCAGATAAGTACTGGTGGGAAAAGAAAATTCCTAAAGCCTCTGAGGCTGAGTTTCCCCATCCCCAGGCTCAAAAAGGGAGAAGGCCCTTGAGTGAATTGAGAAGAGTGGATTGGATGTGGAATTGGGCACAGGTCAGGGCCCAAAGTCCCTGATGGAATCCCTGGGGAGATCTATGGAGAAACTGTGGGAGGAACTTGACTGGGTCACAATTCAGGTTGCTTTCCAAAGCAGATGAGAGTTTTTACAGTGCCCTTTGAAGTGAGGAGAAACAGATGAGACCACAGCCCTTCTTCTTCACTCACAAGAAAGAAAAGGAGTCTGAAGCTGCAGCCAGTGCCTCCTCCATGCAGCAGGCAGCCCCCTCCTCCTGTGCGAACTAGAGCCAGTGAAGAAGGCCAGCCATCTAGAGCACAGGCTTACAGGAGGAGGGAGGAGTAGTGTTCAATGAACTACCCTGGTTCAGGGGGAAATTTGATGAGGACCCAGGACAGCTAGCTCTATTCCTTGACTCAGCTGAGATCCACCTAGAATGCTTTGGACACCTCTATCCCTCCCCTAGATCCATGGTGAACGCCATTTCTGGGGTTGGAGTCAGAAGCAAGAGAATGGCTAGCAACCCTCCACAAGAGAAGCTCCCCCCCCAACTGCAGGACGTAGATGACTTCCTATGATTGCTAGAGGCCAAATTTGAGGAGGTAGAGAAGAACCTGTACATGGAAGATGAGCTCAGCAACCTAAAGCAACCTAAAGGCAACCCATCAAGGAACACATCCATGAATTCAGGAGGATCAGTGAGAAGATACCTCTTTTGCCTGAATGGATGCTGGTTCATTTTTTCAGAACAAGCCTAGATGAGCAAATTAGCCAAGTAACTGCCTATCTGGACATCCCAAACCAACTCTCTGAGTGGTTCTGAATGACCACTAAAATTGACGGGGCATTATGCGCTAACAACACGAGAAAACTGCCAGAAACCAAAGAGAGAGATCAGCCAGATCAGAGACCACCCAGCCAATGACAAATCACAACTGGTCACAAAACTAGCCCTCTCACAAAGCCCAACTAAATGCTACCAAAGCGGGGGAAGGGTCAAATGGCAGCAGCGTGCACAACCCCAGGCCTGAAACCAAGGCCAGAACCACCACCCAAAGCACAACCAGAACGAGGCCCCAGCAAGCCACCAATGTGTCCCAGAAGTCCCTTCAGACTGCAGAGGTCCTTCCCTACCCACTCATAGGGGGAGGTCCCCCAGACAATGATGACCAGTTGCCTGACTTCTATGACAGTGAGGATGAAGGTGAAAACAACCCAATGGTATGCCGGTCCCCACTTTCATCTTCCCAACATGACTCATAGCTCCAAAAACAGAGATTTAGGGGACTTTCCAAGCCCTAATGGATTCAAGTTATACTAGGTGCCTGATCAACCTAACCACAGTCCTGAAACTGGGGATCAGAGCGAAAAGGCTGGCCCACTTGATCTGATTCGAACAGGTCAATGTTGGGAGGAGCCCTATTGGGAGGAGCCCATGCCACTCACTTAACCGAACCAGTGAGGCTAGAGCTACTTGATCACTATGAATTCAATTCGTAGTGGCCCCCAAAATGTCAGATGCAGTCATACTGGGACTCCTGCTTCGACAAGTGGGGCCCAACCATCTGGTGGCAGAGCGGCAGGGGATATCATAGGGACCCCAACTTCTTCCTCACCATCAAATAGAAGCACCAACCATGCAGGGAACCTTCCCAGAGGGATAACCAGAACAACTGGCAGCTACCTCCAACAAAAACCCAGGAGCCATACAGATCCCAAGAGAATATCAGGACCATGTGCAGGTATTCAGTGAGAGTGAGTGCGACGTCCTACCTCCCCACCATGAGACAGACTGTGCATAGAAATCATCCCCGGGGCAAAACTACCAAAGCCCAAAATATATGCCATGATGCTACAGGAAATGGAAGAAATGCACAAATATATAGACAAAAATCTAGCAAGGGGGTTCATCGAGCTAGTCAAGTTTTGTTCAAAAAGAAAAAAGATGGGACTATGAGATTATACATTGATTTTAGAAGAGGTCAATGGTCTACAACACCACCTGCTCATGAAGGACATGTGATCTCAGCTGGGCAAGCAAAAGGTCTTTGCCAAATTAGACCTCAGAGAGGCATACTACCAAGTCAGCATCGGGGGGGGGGGGGAATGAATGGAAAACAGCATTCAACTGTCCCCTAGGGAGAGTACAATTCAAAGTCTTGCCTTTTGGACCAAAGGAAGCCATGGTGGTGTTCATGCAGTTAATAAATGAGGTATTACATGAGCATCTTTATAAAGGGATCCTTGTTTATTTGGTTGACACTCTATACTGTGGCCATGGATGACCACATACCCCTAGTCTGTCAGATACTGGAAAAACGTCTAGCGGCAAACCCGTACTTCAAGCTACCTGGGCTAGCGAGTCTCCACTGAGGGCATAGAGATGGATCCAGCCAAAGTACAAGCTGTCCTAGGATGGCAACCTTCTCGCACCCACAGACAGCGACAAATCTTCTTAGAGTTCACAAACATATTTCGGCAATTCATCCCCTCCTTCATGAGGATTGCCAAACCCATGACTGATCTCCTGAAAACAGAGTCCAAGAATGAAACCCCATCTGGGACAACTTCTACAGTGGGACATAACATGCTAAAAGGCATTTGAAACACTGAAGGAACTGTTTTCAAAAGTACCAGTGCTGAAGCATCCTGACCCCAGTGACGTGGCAGTGGGAGCAGTGCTACTCCAAAGAAATTACCAAGGTGTCAGCATTCCAGCAAACCTCCACCCCAAGAAATTCCCACTTTCCCAGTCTCAAAATGTGACAGTGTGGGAGCATCTGGTCTCAGTATGGCTTCCAAAGCTCATAGGAGGGAGCCTTCAGCCCTGCACATACACTTCCCGCAAGCTCACGGACACAGAGAGGCAGTGGGTTGCATGGGAAAAAGAAGCTTTCATGATGAGATGGACGCTCCTAACCAGGCACCACCTGCTGGAAGGGGGACAGAGTTCGTTTGAAGTCTGGACCAACTAAAAAAATTTGGAGGCTCTTAAGACCCCACAAAAACTATCACCCAAACAAGTCTGTTGGGTTCAATATTTCAACCGGTTGAACTTAATGCAAAAGCACATCCCAAGTAGGAGGAACCTTTTGGCTGACACCTTCTCCTGTATGCCCCAATACAAATGCAAATGGGAGGAGATAGTAGATGCCATTATCCCCTCTACCCAAATAGCTGTCCAAGTAACTACCAGATTACAATATCATTACCAACAAGACAAATCCCCAAGCGACTTAACCATGAAACTCAAAAGTGAACTACTAGTAGAGCCCTGTTTCTGGGAGAATCAACATCTTGACAAAAAGAGATGACCTAACATGGAAGGGGATGAAACGCTATGTGCCAGAATCCACCAGTCTTCCAGAGGAGTCACACCACCAAACCAGCAGGCCACTTCGAGTTCTTAAATACTTTACATTTAGCATGGAGGCCATTCTGGTGGTGCAGCATAAAGAAAGAAGTGGACAGTTATGTGAAGAGTTGTACCATCTGCACTGCAATGAAAAAATGACCAGGAACATTCCTGGACTGCTACAAATGGTAGCAGAGCCAACAAGGCCATGGGAAGAGATCACAATGGACTTTATAGTGGAGTTGCTGAAAAATGGAGGGGAACATTGTGATCTGGACTGTAATAGCCTTATTTTCCAAAGAGGTGCACTTCATACCTTTCAGCGGAGTACCCTCAGCCCAGCCAGTTAGCCAAGCTGTTCCTGAAGCACAGCCTGCATGGAATACCATGAAGAATTACCTCAGACAGAGGGGTCCAGTTCATGGCTAAGTTCTGGAGGGAGTTCCTGCAGTCTAATGGGTCATCCCAGGGCCTTAGTTCAGCCTTTATCTGAATACCAGTTGGGGGGGGGGCAGAGAAACTGAATGCCATGGTAGAGCAGTACCTGAGGTTCTATGTGAATTATCAGCAATTCAATTGGGCAGATCTCCTGCCTTTCGTGGAGGTTGCGTACAATAATTACACAAAGCTATTAATAAGCTTTTCACAGTAGCACTGGACTAACCCCTCCTCAGAGTAGTGAACAGTATGGACTTCATCCCAATGCATGAGCATCCAAGGGATTCCCCCCCTCATCAGTTAGCTTGACCAAGTGGATGTCAACACTAAAAGCAACTTGGGAGAATGTAAAAATGGCGCTAGCTAAAGCAGCGCAGACCTATAAAAAAAACAGGCAGACAAACAGCAAGCCCCGCAGTGGTCATTCCACGTGCGGGAGAAGGTGTACCTCTCTACAAAATATCTGAGGCTAAAACTCCCTAGCAAGAAACTCGGGCCAAAGTTTATGGGACCCTTTCCCATAGTAAAGATTATCAACCCAATCACAGTGCAGTTTAAGTTGCCCCAATTGCTAGGGAAGATACACTCGGTATTCCATTGTAGCCTCTTAAAATCTGTGGTCAGATCAACCCTGAGGCCCCTATGTTGTGAACCCCCAGACCCCATGGTCACAGAAGGCAAAACCTATTATAAGGTGCAGCAAATTTTTGACTTGAGGTGGTACAGGAGACAACTCCAATACTTAATGAAGTGGAATGGCTACCCATTATCAGAGGCATTTTGGGTAAATTTGGGTTGAGTAGGAACGTCCAAGCTGATTGCCTTATAGCAAGATTCCACACAGAAAATCCACCCAAGCCTAGGGGGGATTTGCAACCCTAAATTCTATATCTGCACTTAAAAGGTTATAACTAAAATACCAGAGTTTTTGCCTGCAAATATCTTTAATTGGAGAATGTGAATGTCACCTCTATTGAATCCTTTGAAGTTTATTGAAGTTTGGCTCAGGAATCATGATTTAACTAGAGTGATTGCTTGAATCCTGACAGTGGGTGGGGAAAGTTCCATGGTGCTATTGACAGTTACAATCAGTTTTGAATTTTAAAAAGAAGAAATTTAAGTAAGAAATTTGTGTTACTTTACTTTGACACTAACAGGCAATTTTAAGCTGAAATTAAAGTGTCAAGGGGAAAATAAAGATTTTTTGGATACTCTAAAGCCCTTAAAAGGAGGAAAGTGGAGGAAAAAAGAAAGGCTGGAACTTGGATGCCACCTGGAAATAAACAGAATTAACAGTGAACTTTAAAAAAAACTTCCAAAAGATATATTGTAACTGAAACTTTGTTAAAAGATAACAGAGCCCCCAGAAAGGAAAAGTGGAAGAAAGAAGCAAGAAGAAAAAGCTCTGGATTACTTGGTGATCTTTGGAATTTTGGATGTTGGATTTTTAGTGGTTTGAATTAAAATCAATCGGGTGGTTGTTGAAAAGTGTTTAAAATGGCAGTACTCCTTGAGAAATTAAAAATGGAACTTTGAAAAAAAAGAAGAGTCACAAGAGGGAGGAGGATCCTTTGGCTTCACACTTCAGTTCTTAGAAATGGAGATTTTGAACTATGAAAAACAAGAATTGCTTGAAGAACAAGAAGGGTTGGATAAAGAAGAAGCCATCTTTGATGATCAAACAATGCAATGTGAGAGAAAATGGAAAAAGGGGGTAAAAGGAGTTAAAAATTCAAAATTTGAGAAAACAGCTAAAAAAAGAATAGTTTAAAAAGTAAACACAATGTTAGGAAGAAGCAGAAGGGAGGATTACAGAAGGGAGAATGAGAGAGAGAGGACAAAAAGGGTGGTAAGAAAAAGAGGGGAAAGATAAAAAGGAAAAGAAGTTATAAGGGATAGAAACAAGAAATAAAGAAACAGGGGAAACGTACAAGGATTAAAGGTATTAGCCTACGCAAAAGAGATAATGGTTAAAAATATAAATTAAAAGAGAGGATTCTGCAAGAGTAGAAGAGATAGTGTTGTTATATTAGAAATAGTTATGTGCTAGAAAATATGAAACATAGGTGATTAAAGTGAAAGGCAAAACTGGCATTGTTATGTAATGGAATGCTTACTAATAATTAAATGTAATGAAGAGATAAAGGAAATAAAAGCAAAACAAATGGAAATAAGAGGAAGGAATGAAAATACTTTAATTGTTCTTAATGATTTATAAAATACAATTGAAAAGAAATGCAAAAGATTTATAATGAAATCAATATCAGTTGCCTGAATGAATTTGAATAGAATAACCATTTTATTCATTTTTTAAATATATATTTTCTTAGTTTAGTGTGTATTTTTAAGGGAAAGTACCAAGCGGAATTCAGTTGATAAGAGTAATATGATATCAAATAGATATTAGAAACTGAATGTTATAATATGTATAAATTAAATATTTAATGAGATTTGATAGGATAATAATTATAAGATTTAAAGGTGATATACTCTATTTGATAATCATAGGGGAAATCTTGCTTTTTAATGGCTGGAAGAAGAGGGAATTTTTTTTTTCCCTTTCCCTTTCGGGATGATGATGGAAAAAGAATATATGAACTTTTAAACAGGACAGACAAAAGTACAAGTATAATGACTAGAAAGATATAGAAATTTAGAAAAAGTTACATAATTGAATTAGAAAGGAATGACACAATTATGAAATAAGGATGAGGAAAGTAAGGGAAGGGAATTGAATACATAAGATGAATATGTAATTGATATTATGTCTGTATGGAGATGTGATAATCTGGAATCATGCTGTTCTCAAAAAAAGATGTTTTAATTTCATTAGTTTTGTAAAAATCCAAATAAAATTTTTCAAAAAAAACCCAAGTATCTTAGAATTGAAAACAACTATTTTTGGCAACAATGCTTTATGAAAATAAAAATATTGGACCATGTATTTTCCAATTATTTAAATAAGCTCGTGATAATTTTTCCTACAAACTGTTCATACTGACTATTTTGATAGGCTCTCTGAATTTGCAGAATTCAGATTCTCTGAGAAGGGTGGATTTGCAGTATTAAAAAAGAAAACAAGATAATGATGATTTAACGACTGCTGGATTTCTATACTAATTACCTGATGCCTGTATCCATAGGGTCCCCATTTGTACCACCCAGAGAACCAATGTATGCCTGTAAATACGTTAATGGTTGCTTGGCAATTTATCTATTCCACTATATTTATATATTTTTCAAAATATGTTTAAACTTTTTTAAAAAATGGGAAGTTGACTTTCCACGAAGCAAAACACCATCTTCCCAAAAAAATCTATATATTCCATCATTATTTTTGTAAGTAATTCAAAGCAGCAAGCATTCCAGATGTCCCTCCTCCTCTTCCTATTTTCTGCACTACGGTCCTATGAGATAAGCTAGGCTGAGAGAGGGATTGACTGACACAAAATCAGCCAGTCAGTTGCTAACTCACTGAGCCATTTCTGAACTTTCCTGCAATGTGAAAAAGAGAGCTATCTGCAGCCAGTGTTTTGTTTAGAAATATGTTAGCCTATCTTTAAAAAAGCAGAACAATTATAAGTGCAGGACTATGCATTGCTATGGTGGACTGGGATGCATTTGTCTGCAATTCTTTAAACAAAATATGGCCTTTTCTGGGGAAGAAAGGCACTTGCATAATCCCAGGAAGCTGCTGCATCCCAGGAAAAAAATGCAGCTGCCTTAAAGAATTACAAACAGGTGCAGTATTCCTTTCTCTGTGCTCCAAAATATTTTTTTTGCATTTGAATCCAAAATGCAATATACAGTACAAGAGGGCAAGTAAGAGTATACAATCAAGAAATGTTATTTGAAATCAGTGCTTTGTAAACTTTTCTGTGGCAAGTCTTCCCAGCCTATCTATCAGAATCCAAATATAGGGTTCCATCTTTAAGTGACATTTATTGGTGCTTATTTTGTTTCTACTAATAATAAAGAAATGAGTGACAAATCATAATTTTTATAATTATTCCTGAAGTGGAAGAAACAATTATATAAAAGACTTCAAATTTAATTGAATATATAATTACAATTAAGCCAAAGATGCAATTCCAGTAAATTAGAATTTGCTCACAGAAATTCCCAGATTAATCCATGACATCTCCAGCAAGTGATAGGAAAGTTTTTTTTCCACTTAAGGCCCAGAAGAAATAGTATTGAATTAAATAGACTATAACCGTGATGGCGAACCTATAGCATACATGTGCGTGTACACTTTTGGCATGCGAGGACAGAAAGGTTAGCCATCACTGGACTACAAGCATAAAAGTAAATATATATATATATATATATATATATATATATGTGTGTGTGTGTGTGTGTGTGTGTGTGTGTGTGTGTGTGTGTTTTCTGAGGTTTTCGCGGGTATTTGTATGTGGATCTTTGGTTATTCGGGTTTTCTCCCGCGTAGAATTGGAAGTATCTAGGCAACGTTTCGATGAAGTCTCATTCATCATCTTCAGGCTTGTTTCTTCAGCTCTGTGCTTCTCAGAGTAATGTGAGCTTGCAGCTGCTTCTTCCTTTTAACTGCTAGTGGGGGTGTGACTTGATTGGGTGGGGGTTTGGCTGTGTTCTAAACTACAGCAAGAAAAAGATAAACCACATAAATTATCCCATGAATTATGTTGATCCTTATCTAACTTCTAGCAAATGTTAGAATATTCCTCTGCATAGGCATGAACAATAAATCTGTTTAATTGGAACTTCATGTGTGATCTTGCTGTTTCATAACTGACATTCATATTTTCAATTCACTTCAATTTTTTAAGAAATTGCAATGAAGAACACTAGAATGCCACAATAAACACTGACCTGCAGGTTGGACCAAACTATGAGATGTGCATAATATCAGCTATAATGTTTCCGTTGGTCCAGCAAATGCCAAATTTTGACTCAGTCTCAACCCTTGCTATTGATAACCCCAGGTTCCACACCTTCTCCAGCAGCACTGTCTGTTTTACAGAGAATTCATGGCAGCTTGACTGAAAGTTTTGGAGGAGAGTCAGAAAAGATGAGAACCTTCATAGTGCAATGTGAGTTATTTATGGGGACACGAGCAGCACAGTTTCCAACTTCTTTTGTACTAAGTCTCCTCATGTCTTCAGCATCAAAAGGCACTCTTAATCATTAAATGTGATGATTCTATTATAATAACTATCAGAAGATAAGGGAAACCTTCATGGATCACTTTGCAGATTCAGTATGAGAGGTTATAACAACGTGCTGGATTCATAAACTACAAGGATATAGAAGAGTCCAGAATATATAGCAGAAGTTCAGTTGGTCACAGTAGGACCTGTAGGATTAGAACATGGCAGTTCTGATGGCTCAATTCAGACAGATTCTGAATAACTGAATCACTGATGAATTCATCAGGTAATGAGTTCCATATACTTTAGAAAGATACAGATACAGATTAACAGAGTTGGAAGGGACCTTTTAAATCATCTAGTCCAACCTCGGGCCCAAGCAAGAGAGCCTACACCATTTCTGACAAATGGCAGTCCACTCTCTTTTTGGAAGTCTCAAGTGATGAAGCTCCCTTAAACTGTTTCATTGGTTGATTTTTCTGACTGTCAGAAAAAAATTATTTATTTCCAGGTTGAATCTCTTCCTTAAGAGCCTGTCACATAAGCCGACGGATGCAAAACGTATGTAAAAAGGACACAGCGGTCGAGAAAATGTTCCATCCATTGTTATCCGCTCTCAAAAGTGCCCCGAATTTGCATAAGCAGAGCGGACAACAACGGAAAGGAACGGACGGGGAGAATTTTTTCCGTTTTAATGCTTTGTATGCGAGCTGTATCCACTTTCATCCTTTCTCCATCTGTGCTACTAACGTTGCGTGTCCGTTCCGTGTCCGTTTTGCTTCCTCTCTGTGTCCGTTTTCCGCTGGAGTGGATGCGAGTTGCGTGGATGCGCAGCGGATGCCTAGCGGATATAACGGACGCGTAACGGATGATGACGGACATCTAACGGATGTTCCCTGTATGCGTAGCGGATGTCTAATGGACACGTTGGGTACATTTTCCGCTCAAAAAGTTTTGTGCAGCTCAAAACTTTCTGAGCAGATGAAATGTCAATAGACGGATGCTGGACGGATAGAGAGGATGAAAAACGGACGCAGTGAGTACAGAACGGAAGCATCGCATTAACCAACGGATGGCAAGTGTTTCTCTCCGTTTTACATCCTCTTTGCATCCGTTGGTGCTGTGTGACAGGGGCTTTAATCAGTTTCCATCCTTTACTCCTTGTCTGGCCTACAGCTGCTTTGGAAAATAGCTTGACCCCCTCCTCTCTGTGGCAGACCCTCAAATATTGGAACACTGCTGTCATGTCTCCCTGGTCCTTCTCTTCACTAGACTAGCCATGCTTAGTTCCTGTAACTGTTCTTCATATGTTTTAGTCTCCAGTCCCCTAATCATCCTGAGATGAGATTGCTGCCTTGAACACTGTCTTCAAAGCCAGGGAAGCTGCACAAGCCTCTTTACAAATAGCTCCTCTTTGCAGGAAGGGCTATTCAAGCAGTAAACAGCTCTACATCATTCCCTAGAGGTATATTTTTGAATATTTCTGTTGCTCACATAGCTGGGAGAAAACCATTGCTGCAAATGGATTCAGGGGCACTCCATCAATCCTCTGCACATAATTCCAGACCAACATACAGAGCTGTTAATTCTTTAAATCAATGGTCACTAACCAGTGGGCCTGGGACCACTGGTGGTCCATGATAAAATTTTGGTGGTCCACAGAAAAATGTCACCCCCAAAGAACCCCCCAAAGCAATTAATCCAGGCTGCGTGGGAACAGAAGGCTGTGCCACCCAAATGGCCTGTGGCAATAGAAGGCTTGCATCACTTGCATTGCAAACAACACGAGGTAGTGAGGGGAAGGGGAAGGAGCGAAGGGGGCAAACTTACCCCACGTGCCTCACCTGGCCACTGGGCTGTTTCTTTCCACTTCTTTCTCCTTCTGCTTTTGGCTACATGCAAGGAAAGAAGCAAGTCTTTCTTTCTCTGCCAGAAATGAGTCTTGGGACCCTGCAAGGCATCCTGCTCCAAGAGGCTGTGCCGGCATGACAAGTCTCACAAAGACACATTTCTAGCAGAGTTTGGGGGAGAGAAAGAAAGACTTCTGCTGCTTTCCTTGCATCAAGCCAAAAGTAAGTCTGTCTGTCTGTCTCTGTCTCTCTCTCTCTCCCTCCCTCCCTCCCTCCTCCTTCCCTCCGGTAAAATACCTGCTATGAAGCAACTTCCAATGCCAATTAAGGAGATACTGATTTTAAAGCAGTCTTTGGACTCTAACTTGCAGGAGGACTTTATTAGAACTTTGAAATCACCAACCTTAGTGCCTACCTTTACTTTTCTGATGCTGAATTTACACTGCAATACTCTGAATGGGTTATGGGTCCAGAAAAAGATTGAATTGTAATTAAAGTTGAGAGACTGCCTGTTTTAAAAGTAAGAAACAAGGCAAAAGGCTTTGCAGGATGGCTGAAAAAATTAAAGAAAGCTCCTACCCTGTTTGGGTCAGAAGAACTGTATTATTTGGGCTGTAAAGATGGAACGTTTCCTAAAAGCTGAAGAGCTTTGGAATATTATTGAAAATCCACCCCAGGCACCATTGAATGCTGCAGATCAGAAGCTGCATGATAGAGCATTGGCTTATATCATCTTAAATTTAGAAGATGATCAGTTTATCAATTTAGCTGATTTAAAGACTGCAAAGTAAGTCTGGGATAAATTGAGGACTGTTCACGTAAGTGTATCTGTATACAACATCATACAATTATCAAGAAAGTTATATAGAGCTTATTTGCAGCCAGGAGATTCAGTGGAACAGCATTTTGTTCATATGCAAACTTTGTGGAGTTAGAACAGTGAGGGATGAGGATTCCTGAATCTCAGAAAGTGCTGCTAGTTTTGAACAGCCTAGGTGAAACATGGGACATTGTTTCTGCAATGTTTGAATGCAAACTACATTGCATTCAAAGCTCTGAAAGCATGTAAGATATCTGAAGAGCAGAAACGCCATTATGGAAAAAGCCACGAGGAGGAGAAATTCCTTTGGAAGGAGCCCAAGAGGAGCAGTGGAAATTTCTACAGCCAGGCTGTTTCCAGAGAGCAGCACAGAGATAAGAGTCACACAGTTTCCAGAGACCAGCAGAACAACAGTAGAAGATATCAGATTACAGCTAAGCAGAAAGCCCAACAACAGAGATGATGCTTTATCTGTAGAGAAACAAATCATCTACAGAAAGACTGTTTGCAAGACAGAAGAAGTTTGCAAGGGCAGGTTGATGGACAAATTGCTGTAGCAAAAGTCAGCTCTTGTAGCAGCAGAGATCAGTGGCTGATAAACAGTGGGGCTAGCTAAATGATTATTAGTAATACTAAATTGTTTTACAGGATGGATGCAGCTGCTGGAGACACAGTAGCCTTGGCAAATGGCAAGAAGGCTAAAGTTGTTGGAAGAGGCAGTATGCAAATTCCATATTTGGAAACAAGGTTTAATAATGTTTTATGTGTGCCAGAAATGGAACATAATTTGCTGAGTGTCTTTAGTTTAGACAAGCTAGGATTTGAGACCACATTTGTAAAAGGGTAGTGTCTTATGGGATTGTCTGTGCAAAGGGCATAAAGCATGATAACCTTTATATATTACAGGGACAAAAAGTTCAATGTGCACAAACATTTGACAATGTTGCAAAACATGATTCATGTGTTCATCTTTTACACAGAAAGCTTGGGCATGCCAGCTTCCAAGTTTTGCAAAAGATGGGCTAATTTGCAGAAAGTTTAAATTTAAAAGAATGTAAGGCATATTTGGATTGCACAATATGCAAAACATCAAAGTCCAAGGCATTCCCAGTAAGCAAGAATAGCACTAGGCAGACAAGAAGAGCTCTATAGTTGGTACATGCAGATTTGGTGGGCCCAATGCAAGCCAGCTTGGGAGGAGCTAAGTATGCACTGGTCGTTGTAGATGACTATAGCAGGTTTGGGTTCTGCTATTTACTAAAGAGTAAAACAGAGGTGCTACAGAAATTTAAACAATGGGTAAGCTTTGTAGAAAGAAAGTATAAACAACAGTTATGTCAGCTGCAAACTGACAGAGGTTCAGAATTCCTGTCAACACATTTTCAATAGTGGTTGATCCAGTTAGGAATAAAACACAGACACACAAATCCTTACACAGCAGCTGAGAATGGTGTTGCGGAGAGACAGAATGGAGTCTTGCAAACCATGAAGGAATCACTGCTAGAGGATTCTGGTCTAAGCAGGTCATATTGGGGTGAAGCCATATTGATTGCTAATTATTTAGTTAATATGTTGTGAAGTTCCTCTATTAATGATATTCCATATGCAGTGGTATATGGGAGAAAACCATCTCTAGCACATTTAAGGGTGTTTGGGAGCAATGCGTGGGTGCTTATTCCAAAGGCAATTAGGAGAAAGGGGCAACCAAAGGGTAGAAAGCTCAGGTTTGTAGGCTTTGAGCCAAGATCAAAGAGTTATCGCTTTAGTGATGGCAGCAAAAAAATAGTGTTTTCAAGGTCTGCAAGCCTTGCAGAGCAAAATTGGAACATAATTGATGCAAATTTCTGGAATAATGCATTTAGTGATGGTGATCCACTTAGTGACGGTAACTCACTTAGTGGTGGTAACTCACTTATTGACAGTGTCAGCATTCAGGGAGGAGAAGCTGATATGAATAATATCAGATATGAAGATATGAAGCAAGACAGGGCTGACACACAGGAGCAGTCAGTACCACGCAGGTCAGAGCGATGGAACAAGGGGATTCCATCTGACAGATATTCTGCTAGTAAAGTTAAAGTGTGTAATGTATGGTTTGAGCCAAGGAATTACAAAGAAATATTGGCATTACCTAAAATTGAACAAGTAAAATGGAAAGAAGCCATGGACAAGGAAATGAAATCCATGGGAAAATATGAAGTGTTCACATCTATGACTTTGCCACAGGGTAGCAAAGCTGTAGGATGAAAGTGGGTATTCAAGAAAAAGGTACTGCCCAACAATGAAGTACAACATAAAGCAAGGTTATTGGCACAGGGGTTTTCACAGGTGAAAAATGTGCACTATGATGAGGTATTCATGCCAACTGTAAAGAGAGAGAGCGTCAGGCTGGCAGTGGCACATGGCAATAAAATTTGGCATTTTGACATAACCACTGCATTTCTCAATGCAGAATTAGAGAAGAAATTTACATGGTTCAAGCACCAGGATATAAAAGTAAAAAGCTTAAGTTTAAACTTATATAAATTGAACATGGCTGTTTATGAGCGGAGGCAGTCAGCCAGGAATTGGAATATCTATTTAGATATTGCATTGAAAAGACTTGGGTTCAAGAGTTACAAGGCTGATGATTGCATATACACTGGAAAGTTAAAATGTGGGGATCAATGCGTTGGATAGGGATAAAAAGGAATTCTCATGTATTTGGAGGGAACTGTGAATGTGGATCTTTAAATACATGTATCTGAAGAATATTAAAGTTAATTGGATTTATGTCTATTCCAGTTATGAAGGGAGGAGTGTCAGAGTATATTCATGAAGTGGAATAGAACATGGTAACAAGGACAGCCAATGAATAGGCATAGCAACTAAGTCAGTCAATGAGGATTGTTTGGAAACTGAAACTAGAAGTACCCTAGATGTGGCTCTACATGAACCTTTGCAGCTCTGAAGCTATATTAAGGGCCTGTTACATAGGCCGACGGATGCAAAACGGATATAAAAAAGACACAGCGGATGAGAAAATGTTCCATCCGTTGTTATCCGCTCTCAAAAGTGCCCCAAATTTGCATAAGCAGAGCGGACAACAATGGAAAGAAACGGACGGGGAGAGGACATAGCGAGGATGTAAAGTGGATGCTCCACGGAAGCCTAGCGGATTGAAGCGGATGGAAGCGGATGGCACATCCGCAGGGCTTCCGGGGGAGCACAGCGAAGCAGACGTGCAATGGAAGGAATGGATGCAGAGCGGATGCAGAGCGGATGAAGCGGATGCATCACAGATGCCTGGCAGAAGCCTAGCGGATGCAAAGCGTTCACTGTGCATGCGGGGAGGATGCATTGCGTCAGCCCCGCGGATATAAAAGGATGCAGCTCGCAAGCAGGTCACCATTCAGAGGAAAGACCTGCTGCCAGACACAGCTCCAGCCAGCCAACAACCATGGGGAAGAAGAGGAAGCCTGTGCCACCTGCTGCCAGCCCTGGCAAGAAGGACAGGGCCACCATCCCACCCCCTGGCCCTGACTCTGCTTCTGCTAGGGCTTCTGCTGCTCGGGCTGACTCTTCTGGTGCTGGAGTTTCTGCTGGTGTTCCTCCTGGTGCTGGTGCTTCTGCTGGTGCTTACTCTGCTGGTGCTGGTGCTTCTGCTGGTGCTGTCCTGGTGCTGGTGCTTACTCTGCTGGTGCTGCTCCTGGTGCTGGTGCTTCTGCTGGGGCTTACTCTGCTGGTGCTGCTCCTGGTGCTGGGGCTTCTGCTGGGGCTTATTCTGCTGGCGCTGCTCCTGGTGCTGGGGCTTCTGCTGTTGCTTACTCTGCTGGCGCTGCTCCTGGTCCTGCTGGTGCTCCTGGTGCTGCTGGTGCTCCTGGTGCTCCTGGTCCTGTTGGTCCTGCTGGTGCTTACTCTGCTGCTGCTGATCCTGGTCCTGCTGGTGCTTATTCTGCTGCTGATGATCCTGGTGCTATTGGTCCTGCTGGTCCTGCTTTTGCTGCTGCTGTTGTTGTTGCTGCTGCTGCTGCTGCTGGTGGTGTGGTGGAGCAGCCCCTCGAAGCCCCTCTGATGAGGGCCCAGATGGCCCTGCCAGAGGGAGGAAGAGGCATACGCGTGAACGGGAGAGGAGGCAATACTCCATCGAAGAGGAACATGAGGTTGAGGTGCTGGAATGGCTGAGGGAGAATGAGTATCTATGGCGGAAGGGACACAGGCTCTATCGAGACACCAAAAGGAAGCAGGCTGCTTGGAGAGAGAAGGCGGAGAGCCTGGGCTACACTTCAGAGGTCCTCTTTGGCTGGTGGAAGCACATGCACACCTGGTATGGGAAGCTGCACCTCAAGAAATCTGGCCAGGCCACGGTCAAGCTGACAGACCGAGAGATCTACATGATGGCCAAGTGCAGCTTCTTGGAGGGTGAGATCCGCCACCGAGGAGCAGCCCCTCTGACAACCCTCTCTCTCAGGCAGCCCGCAGAGAGCCAGTCCTCTTCTGGCCAAGAGTCAGCTCCTGTGTCCAGGCAGGTATCTGTGGAGCGTCCCACGACGGAGACCCCCCCAACAGCTGCACTCCCCATGGCAGAGCGCGTGGAGGACCCTCTGACGCAGTGGGAGCAAGGAGAGGGAACTTCCACCAGAGACCAACCCACATCCACCCCCAGCTCCACCTCCACAGAAAGCAGGCAGAGAGCCAGACCGGAGGGGCAGAGCCACACTGTCCTGCTGGAGATCAGGGACACCATCAAAAGCAGCGTAGATCTCCTCTCTCAGCTGGTACACACCGACATACCATCCTCACACCACAAGCCCTTCCTCACCTACATCAACCAGACCCTCATGGACATGTCCGAATCACAGTACCAGGTGATCAAGGACAGGATCACTGGTCTTCTTCACAACCCTCCAGACCCAGCTGAACCTGCTCTCACCCAGTCCAGGTCTGCTCCTCCACCCCAGGTGATGTCACTGCCCTTCCAAGGCTTTCCACAGGCCCTCATCTACCAAGGCTACGGCTACCAGGAGCTCCAGCAGCACAGGCACCCCTTCCCAGTCCAGGCACAGGTACATCGTATGCCACCGATGCCACCAACGCCACAGATGCCACAGATGCCACCCACGCCACAGATGCCACCCACGCCACAGATGCCACCCACGCCTCACCTCATTCACCTGCAGACCAGACATCCCCACTACACTCCTCCTTCCTCCACCCCACAGCCAAGCCCGGCCTCAGAACATCTGTCATCGGTCTTGGGACTGACACCCCATGTCCTGGAGGAAGGGGCTCTCAACATCACAGGACTGAGCCAGCTCTCTGAGAGCTTCCTCCACACACCATCCCCTGTTGTCCTCTCAGGGCCAGGTACCCCAATGGTACCAGCACTGGGTGGAGCTTTGCAGGCCACGTGCTTGCCATCTATGGCTCCAACGGTGTGTGGGAACTTCCACTTCTGATACCCCTTCTCTGCAACTTTCTTCCAGCCTTCTTCAGTGGAAGGGCACTGGAGGAGCTCCTCCAGGTATTCTTCAATGATGGCCTGCACCACTTCTCTGACCACAATGCTGATGGTGTTGTGTGGCACCCTCCAGCCATACTGCATGCTCCTGTACGTGGTCCCTGAGGCCAGGTGGCGTAGAGTCAGTGCCACCTTGAGCCCAGGGTCCAGGCTGGGCCGGAAGTTGGTGCTCTCCTTGGTCAACCTGGGTCTCAGCCGCTCCACAACTTCGTCAAACATGACTGGTGGCATCCTCATGAAGTTCTGGAATGCACGAGGGTCTTCGTTCCTCAGCTCCACCATCAGCTTGTTATACAGTCCGTACTCTGCTCTTCTCGCAATCCATCTTCGGACCCAGACACTTCTTGGACGCCTCCTTTTCTTCGCGTAGAACAGGTGAAAGAGCCTGTAGATGGCTTCGCACTGTTGTAGAACGATGGTGGCTACCAAAAGGAGTGTGTGATGATCCATGGTGGAGATGACTGGATGCTGTGGAAGAGCAAGAGCCAGATGAAGGCTGAAGAGGTCTGCACAGCAGGGCTGCTGGACTGAAAGTGAGATCCAGGTGATTCCCTCCCCCTTTTTATAGGAAATATAGGTTTTCCGCTAGGTGTCCTTTTGCATCCTCTAGGCATCCTGCAGACATCCTAAATATGCGAGATACGTCCCCTATGTGAACATTTTTTCCGTTTTAATGCTTTGTATGTGAGCTGCATCTGCTTTCATCCTTTCTACATCCGTGCTACTAGCGCTGTGTGTCCACTCAGCGTCTGTTTCACTTCCTCCCTGTGTCTGTTTTCTGCTGGAGCGGATGCGAATTGCGCAGATGCGCAGCGGAATCCTAGCGGATATAGTGGATGCATAACGAATGACGACGGATGTCTAATGGATGTTATCCGTATGCGTAGCGGATGTCTAGCGGACGCGTTGGATACATTTTCCACTCAAAAAGTTTTGTGCAGCTCAAAACTTTTTGAGCGGATGAAATGTCAGTAGACGGATGCTGGACGGATAGAGAGGATGAAAAATTGGCGCAGTGAGTACAGAACGGAAGCATCACGTTAACCAATGGATGGCAAGTGTTTCTCTCCGTTTTACATCCTCTTTTACATCCTTTTTGCATCCGTTGGTGCTGTGTGACAGGGGCTTTAAGCTCTGAGTCTGTCTATTGAAAATGAAACAACTTCTCTACTGTGTGTCTTGCTTGCCTGCTGAACTGAAAACTAAAAAACTAAAAATTAACAAAAATAAAGTGAAACTGATGCCTGTTTTCTGTTGATTTACTGTTCAGCTCTGAACATATCTGCTTCTCTTTGAGTTTGATCCATGTTGGAGAAATCTACAACTGGTATTGTAAAAATTATTTTTTATATGTTTATAAAGAAGTTAAATGAAGCCTCAATCATCTGTGTTTACTTTTCTGGCACTGAATTTACGCTGCAATACTCTGAACAAGATTATATTATAACAGTCTGTAAGCTGAGGCATAGAACAGTCCAGTATCTTATTTTTTTAAATATAATCATTGCTGCACTTCAATGACTACATGTCCTCGGCTTGATATTTAAACTTAGATTTTTTTCCCATTATATTTTATTGTGTTTTGCTAATCTGTATCACCATTTCTATAAAATGTTAATCCAAGGTGAGGAAGAGTAATAGCTCAGTGGAAACAATTTCTGCTTTTTAAAATTTATTTCCTCTGTTTATTCTTGTTCATCATTGTATTTGGTGAGGGGTATTTATTGGGGGAGGGGCATTACGTCTTTCATGTGGACTATCCAGGTTTTTGGAACTGGACAAGTACAAATTTAATATATAATAATAATATTGCTGATTTTATCACTCCCTTCTCCAAGTAATGCTGAAAAGACTGAAGATTAGATCATTGTTGATTTAGTTCAGTATAATTTGGCATAAGGCAGTGTTTTGTATTTTTCAAAATATGGATATTTTTTTTGAGAAATCATGTGAAATTGTGAAATATATAAAATCAAAGTGTGGCCTCTCCCCTCCCTCTAAAAGAAGCAAACTGGCTCATTAGGAAACAAAATAATATGTAGAGGACTCTATTCTGAATATAAATTATTTCCACAATGAATGTATGGTCTATTCACCCTTCCCTGGGAAATGTTTTCTTATGATGTCTATAACCCAATTACATAAGTACTAAGGGCCATTGAAATAATAACAGTAATCAGTTTTGCATAACAGAAATATTCATCTCCCTTCTGTTTTCTTTTTTTACAATTGTCTACTCATAATCCATTTGATGAAAGGCATTAATTTAAGTTGATTTAATATTGAAATGAATTTATTTTTGCTGCATTCAATAGAAGTCATACATGTAAATGGTGGAAACTGCACAATTTTTGTTTCTTTAATAATGCAAGTATGTGTTTTAGTTTATCAACTTTCTTCAATCTAATTTACTGTGACTAATTTTGAACTTGTTTCAAAATGTTTGTCTTTTGATACCTCCTTGTGGCTGTGCATTAAATAATCACACTCCATTTTTCTTAAGCAAAAAATCAGTTTAATAGTTGAATAATAATTATTAAATACAGGTTTCCATGAGTTGTGCTTACTCATTCTTTATTCATACACTGGCCTTGATCCAGGCAATTAATGGTGATTTTTTCCCCCCTCACTGTTTCTTCCATAACAGTTTGCAAACTGGTCTGTCTTTAGCAACTATAATAGAAATTAGGGGAAAAGCATATGAAGCAAATGTTGCAAAATGGTCTTTCCTTCCCACAATCTTACTTAATATTATAAACATAATATTTTTCATTGTAAAATCTCAAAGGTGAACACTACATATTCAAGAAATATATATTAGAATATGTATGTCTTTCAGTCAGTCTGGATTCCTGGCAACTTAAATCGTCGTAATTTTCGTGGTAACATTTGCAGAAGTGGCTTGTGATTGTCTTATTAATGCTGAAAGAAAGTTAGTGTGTCAGAGTCATGCAATTGGTTTCTGTACCTAAGATCAGGGGTCCCCAACCATCGGGCCCCGGACCAGTATCGGTCCGTGGATCATTTTGTACCGAACTGCAAAGAATGAATAATAATGATTAAAATATATATAAAAATATGTTTTTAGTAAAGAAATAGTAAAGAAGCCCTTTACTATTGGGGAAGAATTGATTTTGCCGGTCCTTGAAAAAGTGTTTCTGCATGAAACTAGTCCCTGGTACAAAAAAGGTTGGAGACCACTGCCTAAGATAGATGCAACTCCCATCTTCTAATTCAGTAGCTTTAATTATCATAACCCATTGACTTTCAAATTGGATTATGGATTAAAAGCAAAAAAATTATATGATCTGCAGAAAAAAACAGAATAAATCCAAGATTAAATCTAGATGTAAATGTAACCAATAGAACATAATTGTATTTTGATACATTAATTTCCATATAGCTTTACTAAGTGCAAGTAGTTTTTGATTCAATCTATGTAACTGCTTAAATACCTAACTTTAACAGCAGCCTTATCAAAATCTGCTGAATTTTGAGGGACTGGCTATAGCAGTATGGAGATATCAGGAACTGTAATAAATAAGAGATTAATTGAATATTGGATGTCCCATTCTGTGGTATTCCACAGCACTACTAATCATACCATAGTTTAACAGTTATGTATAATACTCAGAGTCATGGATTCCTTTTACTTTCCTGTTGTGAAGGGAAAATTTCTAATTATTTTTGATTCTGGGCAAACTATTACAGTATTATATATGTTTGATTGAAGTAAGTAAACTCCATAATTTGATTAATTATACTGTAATAATAATGTGTGACCAAATGATGATGATGATGATAATGATGGGCAGAACAGTACTTGGAGACAGCAGAATACAAGACAAAGGTCTGCAATTAGAAATTGACTGACAGAACCATAATTTATTAATTGCAAAAGGCAATTTTATTTGGAACAGTAAAGATATCGTGGACGATACCTTCAACATTATAAAACATCAACATCTTGGGAAGAATTCAATAGGTGGATAAAAGTGCCAGATCCAGTCCGAACATCTGGCTAACTATACAACGAATCATAATAATGTATATAAAGATTATGGCAAAAGAAGATAATATCAATAGTAATGGGCACCTCAAAGGCAATCCCAAAACAATTTAAAAATATTTGAATACCACCAGGATTGGAACAGCTTATCCTGCAATAATACTTTTAACACTTTGCTGATCTCTAACTGTATTAGATTGATTGATACTATTGTTATTATGAAACATCAACATCTGCTTATCCTAAATCTTTGTAAAGGACTCAATAGGTTGATGAAAATGCCAAACACAATCTAAACATCTGGCTGAGTGTGTGACCAATCCTAATAAGGCATGACAAGGCAAAGTATTACATGGCCAAAATGTAGTTTAAAAAAAAAAGCAAACAAAGTAGATAATCATAAGACCTGGCAATGGCTTAGAGCAGGAAAATTGAAGAAAGATCCAAAGGAGCTAATTTTGACTGCATAAGACCAACCCTTAAGAGCAAACATAATATAAAACCAGAATTGAGGGGACAACAGACTACAAAGAAAAGTGACCATCTAGTTAGCTGCTGTAAGAAGATCACTGAGTGACTATAGATAAAGGCATGAGAAAGTAGCCGCAATGTTTCATTGGAAGATCTGCAAGAAATACCATTTACTTGCAAGCAAAAACTGATAGGAATGTAAAACAGAGAAAGTCTGTTCCCAGAGAAAATAAAGAAGCTAAAGTGTTCTGGAACTTTAGAATTCAAACAGACCAGAGCCTGCCCCATAACACTCGAGACTTAACAATTCTTGATAAGAAAGATAAAAAGTCTGTATAGTGGATATTGTAGTATCTTCTATAGCAGGGTAGTAGGGGAAGAACTTGAAAAGATAATAAAATATACCAGATAAGTTATCGAGAATATGCTTCAAAATTTGTAAAGAAGGGACTTTTTATCATTTGTGGTGGACATGTCATAATGCAAAGAAATATTGGACTAGGACTCATATTCTAATACAGAATATTCTTAAAGTGAATATAAAGATACAAGCAGAAACTTTTCTTTTGGGTTTAATGGAAAAAGAACTGGAAAAAAATTTGGAACTTTGATGTTATATATGTTGATGGTGGCAAGATTACTTTGTACACAAAAATAAAAGGATATTTCAATGGAAGAATGGCTGCAAAAGTTGATGGAGTTAGCAGAGGTGACCAAATTGACTGCTTTGATATCACTTTTTAAAAACTTTCTCTTAATACAGGTACTCTCAAATACTTTTTTAATAACATTTGCCTACTTTTAAGTATTACTTAAGCATTATATATATGTAAAAAAATTACAAAAGAAAATGATGTACCAATTTAAAGAAAAACAATGTTAAAAGGATGTAAAAGAAAAAAAATATTATTCCATAAGGGTAGTTTGGAAGGAAGGATCTAAAAGTAATACTGAAGTTTAAATCTTGTATGCAAAGAAGTTAAAGAAAAAGATATATTAAAAAGTGCTGGTTTTAAAAAAGTTTTTTTTTTTAAAGTTTAGTACTTTGAAAGAAAAAAGGTGGGAAAAAGTAGGGTTGCACACAGACACCCCTTTTTTGCAGTAAAGTCAAAGAACTTGAAATAATATAATGAATGTTTGTAAATAAAAATGATGATAATATGCAAAGATTATTAGGTGCAAATAGAAATACATGCTATTTCCATAGCAAGGAAAATAATGCAGGAATGGTTAAATTGATTATTTCATTCAAAGAGGAAAATATGTTTTCATTTGGATATCACTTCTGGATGTTGTGCTTGTGATTAAAAAAAATGAAACTTTGACTTTGATTTTGTTGATCAGAAACATTTGTCTTGATAGAAATGACTAGTTATATATTAATATTTAAAAGCAAAAAGTTGATGGGTATTTTTATCTTGTACTGTGCTGAGAATAGTCAGAAGTCAATGCCCTTTTTTTCTTTTCCCTTGTATCTCACACCCTCTTTCCAGTGGTGAGATTCAAAATGTTTTACTACCGGTTCTGTGGGCATGGCTTCGTGGGCGTGGTGGGGGAAGTATACTGTAAAATCTCTATTCCCACCCCATTCCACGGGAAGGATACTGCAATCTCTCCCCACTCCATTAACCTCCACGAACCATTCTCCTATACAGGGCAACAAAAGAAGACCCAGCTGATCAGTTGGGACTCAGGAGGCAGAGAATAGAGGGGGTGGGGCCAGTCAGAGGTAGTATTCAGAACTACTCAAAATTTCTGCTACTAGTTCTCCAGAACTGTTCAGAACCTGCTGAATACCACCTCTGACCCTTTCCCCAACTCCCTTTTTTCCCTTAATTTCTTATTTTTTCTTTGTATTCTATATAATAAAATAAAACCTTAATAGAAAAGAAAAAAGGAGAAGTATTTTCATTTCTATTTGGAAACCACTCTGGACTTTATGCTTAAAGTGAAAATAAATGAAATTTTGATTTTGTGTTTTACTGATTAGATAGATTTGTTGATATAGAAATGGCTAATATATAGTACAATGTAAAAGTTAAACATTGAGGTTTGATGTTACTATCTTTTTTTACTGCACCAAAGGCAGTCGGAAGTCAATGCTTTTTCTTTCTTTTTCCCTTCTTTTCTGCACTCTTCTTTACTCTATCTTTCCTACTGTTTGCTTTTGTATTTTATATTATAAACAAATAAAAAAGAGCAAATAATAAAATATAAAGATCTCCAAGCAGAAATAGATAACCTTGGCAAAAGAGAGCAAGGGTAGTAACTGGAACATTACTTGAACACCATTGGCATTAAAAAATCATGATCAGTCAATTGCAAAAAGCAGCTTTACTTAGAACAGCTTATCTCCTATTACAATATCTTTACTATCATTAAACTTCAACCATCAGCCTATTCTGGGTCATTTCCAAGACAAAAAATGCCAAATGCAATCTAAACATCTGGCTGACTGTGTGATCAAAAATTGTTGTTGTTGCTGTTTGATCAAAAATATTACAAATTTGTTCCAGGGACAAAATTGCCCAAGCAAAAAATGTACTCTTAAGACCCCCAAGGGATGACAGAATTAAGAGACTACACTGACACAACTTAACCTGAGGGTTCATACACCTGGCCAAATCCAGAGTAGCATCCCCTGTCCTCTTCAAAGAGAAAAAAGATGGGTTGATGAGATTATGTGTGAATTTTTGAGGAATTAATCCAGTATGTTTGGAAAATACCTTCTTGCTGCCCCTCATGAAGGACATGCTAGCCCACCTGTCAAAAAGGGAGGTGTTCACCAAACTAGACCTGTGGGAGGCATAAAATCGAGTGCAAATCGAAGAAGGTGATGAATGGAAGACTGCCTTTAAATGCCCTTTAGGCAGCTTTCAGTTCAAAGTAATTCCTTTTGGACTACAGGGGCCTCCCACAGTCTTCATTCAATTAATAAATGAGGTGCAAAGAAATCCTTGTGGACTTGTCCAACATTCTGAACTTACTGAAACCTTAGAAGAACAAATCAAACTGGTGCCCCTGGTCCTGGAAAAATTCTTCACTGCTGAGCTGTACACGAAGCTGTCAAAATGTAAATTCCATACAACCCGCTACATGGCCACTGAGTGTCAAACAAGGAGGTGGAGATGGATCCAGCCAAAGTCAAAGCAGTCTTAGACTGGAAGCTGCAATGAGCCAGAAAGCAGATTCAGAGCTTCCCGGGTTCACAAACTTCTACCGACTGTTTATTACTTCCTTTGCTGAAATTGCCCTGCCCATCATGTAGCTATTGAAGATGGGGAGGCCTGCAATGGCCATGGTCAAGCCAACCCCTAAACTGGACTTTACAGTGCTAGTCAGCATTTGAGAAGTTAAAGAACTTGTTTGTTTAGGTGCCAACCCTCAGGCACCCTGACCCAAGAGAACACTTTGTCATCCAGGCCGACATGGCAGTTCTCCAGGAAAACTTTGATAGTAATTTTCAACCCTGCGCACATGCCTCCAAAAAACTGATAGAAAGCAAGAGGAGATGGGCCATGTGGGAGAAAGAAGTGTACACAGTTTGTTGAGCCTTATTGACCTGGAGACACTTCCTGGAGGGCACTCATATTCCATTTGAAGTGTGGACTGTCCATAAGAACTTAGAAACATTATAAATTTGCTAATTTCTTTTTTTTTTTTCCTCTGGTCTCTCTCATTATTTACATTTGGGTGTTATCTTTTCCCACTCCGATTACCTCTTCTGTATAACAATTGTAAATTTATTTATTAAGATAAGAAATATAGAATAAGAGTTTAGATTGTTGATAATTGACTTGATTAATATTCTGAGAATTGGGATAATCATATTTTGACTAGATATATAAATTATAATAATAAAAAAGAGAATATATAGTAAGAATATAAGGAATACTGTAAATTAACTATCAATAATTACAGAATTTAATATTCAATATTGAGTATATTAAAAGTTATATGTATGGTGTATATATAGGTATTATATAAATTGTTAAATAATGCGGTATAGTGATATATAGAAATTGAATACAAACTCATAAAATTTACTTACTTGATTTAGATTTAAGATTTGGAAAAATATAGTTTAATAGATAAACTAATTCTGCATAGATTAACTGTAATATTGAGGCTATAATATTGAATGGTAATTTGGGATAATATAATTAATATAATTCAACAACAGAAACAAATATTAAAAGAAATTACTTCGACAACTACCACATCCTTAGGCTCCAAATAGAATGCATAATGCATTGTTTCAGATATCTTAACACACGCTTAGCAGCTTGCTGGTGCTTTCAGCTGTCTCAGCATTAAACCTCACAAATTGGTTAACACTGATGCTATATCTCGCCTTGACCAATTACTGAGATAAGATAAACTACCAATCAAGGATTGATAAATGTTCTTATCAAAAATTTGAACATCACTATGGCTAAACTCCTGGCTCATCGGTGTTTTAGCTGGTTTACAAAGTTCCATTTTAAAACTTTTTAGTAATTGGTTAATTTTATCTGCCTGTGAGATTTTACATCCTCCCCTAGTTCTATATATTGTTTGATTTCTCCTGCTTTATCTTAAATTTCTGTTCTAACAGTAAGATTATTTTAGTAGCTTCTTGTTCAGTTTTGGTGATTAATGCTATGTCATCAGTAAATAATAACAACAATGAAATCACATAATTACTTTCTCTTTTAAACAAACATGGATCAGCCATGCCAGCTACAAAGCCTATTTTTGTTAATTCTTTAACTATACATTGGTTCCACTCACATCCTGATTGCTTCAAACCAGAAAGACTCTTTTTCAATTTCCAGCAATCATAATCAGTATTGTCATTTTTGAGACCCAAAGGTTTCTTTAAATATATAGTGTGTTGCAACGGTGCATGCAGATATGCTGTCTTTACATCCAAATAATTTACAATATGTTTCTCCTTAGCTGCCCACACTAATGCTGCCCTTAATGTAGTAGCCTTCAGACTAAGTGCAAACACCTCATCATAGTCATTTGCTGTCTGATTAAACCTTTGTGCTACAAACCTGCTTTATGGGTAACAGTCCCATCTACATCTGTCTTCAGTTTATATATCCATTTACATCCTATGCCATGTTTATCTGGTGGTGACTTAACATTTTCGTATACCTCCAATCTTTTTAAATATTCTAATTCCTTATTCATTGCTTCTTGCCAAGCAGCCTGATCCTTAGCAGGATACAGTTTTAGTTCACTATAATTACTTGGAACTATATTCATTTGGCATACAACACTAGCTTGATAACTATCAGGTGGTCGTGTTAATCGGGTTGAACATCTTGGTAATACAGGGCTAACCTCCTGTGTTATACAGGGTTAACCTCCTCTGCCTGTTCTTCCTCCTATTCTTCCTCTTTAATGGCTATTTGTGGTTTACTTATTTATCTTTAGGGATTATTTGGGTGTCAATAATATCATTGCTGGATTCCTGTTCCAGTTTATTCCACCCAATGTGCTCAAGAAATTTTGCATTAGCACTACAATAAACATGAGCTGTGCCTTGATCCTAGAATCTAAACGATTTATGGCTGGCCTCATAACCCACAAAAAATAACTTCTTAGGTCTGTGTTGCCCTTTCAGTCTCACTTGTGAGGGAATATACACCCATGCTGGAGCTCCAAATGTGTGCAGGTAACTTAAATTTGGTTTTCTGCCATGCCAACAAGTGAATGGCAATTCACCAGTTGTTACATTAACTACATTGTTTAAAACATGATTACTACACATTGTGGCCTTACCCCACAGTGTTTCAGGTAAACCTGAATCAGATAACATAGTGCAAGCCATGGCTTGTAATGTTTGCCCTCTTTGTTTTAGAAACGAGTTATGTTGTGGTCTGTTATGCTCAACACCAGCCAATTTTAACAGTTTGGAATCTTTTGTTAACAAACTCAGTCCCATTATCAGTAACTAAAGTAACTACTTTACTTTTCATTTTTCTCTCTACAAATCTTAGCCAGTCAAAGAAATGTTGGAATGTTTCTGTTTTGTTTTTCATAAGATAGCAGAAACCGTGTCGTGAGTCTATAATACTCAAAATATAGCAGGCACCTCCTAAACTTGGTTTTTTAGGACCAATTATGTCAGCAAACACAATCTCTAAAGGTTCTTTGGTCTTAAACCCTTTAAGTCTGTTTGCAGGAGTAACCTTGCTCTTCTCTTAGCTACATGCATTACAGTTTAAATACTTGCTACAGGGTTTCAATTTTACTCCCTCTGACAATTCAACAGTTTGTTTGAGCATTTTGAAATTAATATGCCCTAGACGTCTATGCAGTAAATGTATATATTCATCATGTGGCTTCGCATTGTTATAAACTGAGTTAGCCATCTTCAACTGGTCATCATGTATCACATATAAATCATTCTCTAATGTAGCAGTCACACTTTTACCCTCTTTCTCTATTATACAGTTATCTCCCTAAAGTTTACTACATAACCAAGATTAACTAAAGCCCTTACTGATAATAAATTAAATTTCAGTTTAGGTACATATAACATAGTTAAATGTTTGTTTATACAAGAACAATATGCAGTACGTTCACCTGATGCTTTAATCTTCCATCCATTTGCCAATGATACATGTTGCTTACTCGTGGACATCTTTACAAACCTTTTTCTATCTTTAGTAATGCATTATGATGTTCCACTATCAACAACCCACAAATCATGGTTTACATTTGAATTGCTAGACATAGCTAAACTAACATTTCTTCTTGGCCTTCTGGTGATTACCAGTATTCTGTTGTTTTCTTTTCTTACAGAATTTAGCTGTACGTCCCCTAGCTGCACAAGAAAAACATTTCCTAACATTATAGGCAGTTGAAGACAAATCATCTTCTTGTGATTGTTCCTTCCTCAGTTGGTCCCTATCCAGCTATCTTCTTGCTTCTTCTAACAACCTTCCGGTTATGTCAGTCAATGTCAGTTTATCTCTGGGCAGGACTTCCAGTTAAGATACATAATCATCATAACTTTCGTCCAATGAGGACAGAATGATGTAAACTTGATGAAGCTCTGAAAATATCAGTTCCTTTTCATGTAGCTCTTGAAAAGTTTTTTTTTGTGAAGTGCAAATGAGCGAACATATCTCCACCTTTCCGGAGACGTGCTCTAAACAGTTTACATGTAAGATGTATGTGTGCACCTACACTGTCACGAACATAAATCCTCTTCAAATTCTCCCAACACCTAGCAGCAGACTTTTCTCCACGAATATGGACTAGCTGCTGGTCACTCAGTGTTAGTCCAATTATGCAAAGAGCTTGTTTATTGTTCTGTTTAAGTCAGCAAGCTTCTTAGCATCATCCTCATTATTTGGATCCCAAGCATTTACATCCGGTAGATTTTGAACTACATTCCATAACCTTTCTCTACGCAGAAGTAGACTGCATTTCATAGACCAGGAATGGTCTATGATTGTCTTTGTTCCATCCAACCGGGTTATCAGTGATAGACTTGTTGAGGTGTCTTGTGCCATCTTTACTAGGATAGTAACCCACAATTAAACAGTAAACAGCTGTCTGTATATAATACTGTATATTCACAGTAACTCTCAGTTATCTGAGCCTGGTATGGCCTGGGCCCATAACCAGTGTTGAGGTAATTCCCCGTTAGGCGAATGTATGTATACAGGGAGACGTATTTGAGAGTAGTGTTTGAATAACACACAACCAGCATACAGATACACTGTATAGTGAAAATGTAGGTTTTTACTTCCAATAAATGTTTAAGCAAAGTCCAACAAAACAGTCCAAGTCATTCACGGTTAAAGCAATCAGTTTTCAGTCCAGGGATAATCCAAATAACGAAGTCCAGTATCATAAATAGTTCAGTAAAAGACCCACATCAAATCCAAGACTAACGATGATCAGCAACAGTCAATAGGGAAAAATGCAGGAACGGCAACACTCTCAGCAACAACAGAACAGAACAACCCAGGTTTCTGGCTCCATCTTATGGCAGTTTGAGGAACCAAAGCAAGGAGAGCAAGGCACAATCATCATCCCAACTCCACTAGAGGTTATTAATATGATAACTCAATTATAAATCTTACTCTGAAACCCATGTCTAGATAATAAATTTCCTGTAAGATTCTGCTGACTGACCATCTTCTCAATAAGCTTCACAAGGAATGGGAGTTTCATGACTGGTAATTAGTTATCAAAATTTGCTAAGTCCAATGATATTCTTTTTTAAAAAAAATTATTAAACATACACAAAAAAGAAAGAAAAAGACATTTAAAAACCAATGAACATGGTGCAATCATCCCAACCCACATAATTGTCTTACATTGTTAAGTTGTATAAAGAATAATACATATATACATTCCATATACATAGTATATAATATATACATAAACCTTAATCATGTCTTATTTTCTTGATCCTTCCTTTTTTCCAACCAGTGATAAAACTTATCCCATATTTTGTAATAATCAGATTCATCCTTATTTTTTAATTCTTTTGTCAATTTATCCATTTCTGCACACATCCAAAATTTTCTAATTATTTCTGTTTCTCCTGAGGTTTCCTTACATTTCCACTGTTGGGCATAGGCTAATCTTGCAGCTGGGATTCCATGGATTATGAAGTATATAATATCTTTATCATATTTTCCCTCATTAATTCCTAAGAAGAAAAATTCAGGTCTATATTCTATTTTAATTTTACACATCTCTTCTAACCATTTCTGGATTTTCTGCCAAAATATTTGGACTTCTTTGCAGTTCCACCATAGATGATAATACATTCCATTTTCCTTATTATACTTCCAACGTACAGGGGAAAGATTTGAGTACATTTTAGCCAATTTTGATGGTGGAATATGCCATCTATAAAACAATTTATATAAATTTTCTTTAAACAATATGGCCAAAGTCATTTTTTTTATTTTGTTCCCATAAATTTTGCCACCCATCCAAATTTATACTATATCCAAAATCTTTCAACCATGCCAAGGACAGC
Source organism: Laticauda colubrina (assembly GCA_015471245.1). Classification (NCBI taxonomy): domain Eukaryota; kingdom Metazoa; phylum Chordata; class Lepidosauria; order Squamata; family Elapidae; genus Laticauda; species Laticauda colubrina. The sequence continues at coordinate 12,606,925 of BLBF01000019.1, read as the reverse complement.
TTCCTGAAGTGGGACACATCATTGCCAAAGAGGTGATGACAAGGGGCCACTTCTTTGTCAAAGAAGCTAATTTACTGTATGGGCACAATTGTGGTTCACCTCCCTGGCTGCTTTTACAGCTGAGTAGGGGGCCAGGATCCAGATGCCAAACTGACAGCACAGAAAGCATTGTCCATTTCCTTAGGAGTCACCAGTTCAATTAATGTAAGTTGCATGTAATAATATATTTTATGAACCATAGAAATAGCAATTATGTCTATTTAGATGAAAAGTGAAGAGGACTCCAGTTTTCTTCCCATGGTTACATGAGAAGGAAGGAATAAAACATGAGGACAAAGTATGTAAATCTTTATGAATCTCCTTGTTTATACATATTTGTTGTAGTAATTTCCAGGATTGCAATTAAAATTTGATATTGCCCACTTTACACAGGTTAATATTTTGGAAGTATGACATTTAAATCATACTGGGTGATTTAGCTTTATCAAACTATTCAAAAGCAAAAATTCTGGATTACATTTTTGCCTGTCCTAGATTTTATGTAATGTCCTAAAATTAGTTCTGCTTGTATTTCTTTGTCTATATTGTTTTTTTTGTTGTGGTCATTTAAAACCTGAAGACATTTTCTCCTGTACTTTTTATTTTACAGTGAACTTTATATATATGATATACCCATTTATATTAATCTATTTTAAATACTTAAAATTACTCTTCTACCCAGTTATTGTTATTTGAAAAGAATTGGATGAATAGATGGAAGCATTCTGTTTTACATGAAGGAGAGGGACCTATAAGGAGTGTGAAATGGAGAGGAAATCTGATTGCATGGGCCAACAATATGGTGAGTTCTGCTGGGTTGATAGTGTACTTCTCTGGTGTCATTACCTTAATTCATCTTAAAGTGGTTTCATATGTGTGAGCATGTGTATTTTAAAACTGAAGGCAGAAAAGATAAGCCTGTAACTTGTTCAAGAGAAACATTGTTATCATCATTCAGGAAATGTTTAGGAATTTAATTTGCAGAGGATTGTAGAATAAACTCTTATTTAGGATTCTTCAGCCCCAAACCATAGACTGTAGATTGCTTTATGAACAAGAACTGTTGACTTACTGTCATATGAAGTCTTAAATATTTCTCTTACCCTCTGCCATGGTTTTCATGTAATTCTCACTCTTTGCTAGTAGGAAAACATAAATCTATAGAATAACTCCTCAAAGTTCAGAAGAAAAATGTACTCTTATTCACTTTTCTGGGAAACGTAATACCATCACATTCCTTCACAATTTCCTCCTCAAAATCAGTGCATTTTCTTTAAGGCAGAACTAGGAGACCTGTACCTTCCAAATATTCTAATTTGGATATTTGAATGCTTCAAATTTCCTCACATTATAATCAATGGTGAAAAATTCTGGGAGTTGTAGTTTAGAAACATTTAAAGGGAGACTAAGATGTGCAACCAGAAAAGTCATTATGTAGGATCTTTTAAATACTACATCTTGTGAGAGTATTCAGTCATATATAAGGCTGATAAATATTCCAAAAAAGTTTAAGGAAAGAAGGACTCCCCCCCCCCCCATAAAGTAGTTTTAGAGCAATTTTGTCGAGTCTTCCCATACGTTTAAGAGACAGAGATTTCTTCTTCAAACATTTCTAGTTTAATTTTGGCAATCAGTGTTAAAACAATGGAACATTTGTTAGTATATGTTTTTTCTCCTGAAAGGAAGAAATTGTAGCATTCACTTCTGTATACTGTGATTTGAAATTCTTGTCCAAGAGGAGATATTGTCCAAATAATTTACAGTTTTGTAATTACAAAAGTGGAAGCATAAAGAGTTTTATCTCTTGGTCATAACCACATCTTGTTCAGTTTCAATGACAGAAAACATGATACATTTGTAAAGAATTTGTAATCAATTTTGCTAGCTTAGACAGAGCTAATTTCAAGAAAGAAATGAGTTCTGAATAACATGTTTATAAGATAGCACAATTTAATTCTCACAATTTAAAGAACAGAGAAAAACAAATTATTTCATGTATTTTGTAAATCTTATCACACATTTGTAGTTTTCTTGTATAATAAGGAATACAAAAAAGAAAGATCAATGCGCATGTATGTATATGTGAGTTTTGTTTGTAAACTGCAGCAGCAAAGTAAACTTACATAATTGCTTCCCTTGTTTACTACATTTTTAAAAGCTTGCTTTAGAAGAGAATTCACATTAAATTTTCCTGCCAAATTTTTCCAATTGTTCACTAAAATCTTTTTTGTGCCTCCAATAGTGCTACCATCTTGATATAGCCTGTAATACTTCTATGTTTTATATAAAAAAATGTCACACAGAACTCTCTTACTGTGTATTAAAATTCCAGGGCGTGAAGATATTTGACATGATTGCTAAGCAAAGAATCACCAATGTGCCCCGAGACGATATAAGCCTCCGTCCTGATATGTATCCCTGCAGCCTTTGCTGGAAAGATAATTTAACACTGATTATTGGCTGGGGAAATTCAGTAAAGGTACAATTACCTATCTTTGTAATAAATGCTTGCTGCTATCACAGACAAACAGGATTATTTCTGAAAAGTGATAGAGAAGGGGGGGGAGAAGGAAACTTGAGAACTGCTGCCATAGAAATGTCATTGGGCTGATCTTCATAAGAAGGAATAATGACAAATGCCCAGTAGTCAGACAGATTTCTCTTAAGTATGTGAGTAGGCAAGACTGGGATGATCTTCTTCCTTTGTCTTCCAGTAGTGTGCTTTGAGAGCTGCTAAAAGAGCTTTAGTTTCTTTAACTGCTTAGTTTGAAAAGGTAGTATATAAGCTGAATGTTTTATCAACTATTTTCCATCAGCCTTAACTTTAGTGAGTAATGAATCCTGGGATGTTGAACACATGCTTTCTTGGAGAGGTTATAGTGTTGGCAGACACAACAGTTTTCTACCAAACAATTGCCCTTCATTTCTAACCAAAGACCGAAAAGGACAAAACTTTAACATTTCCTTCGTGGAAGTAAATACCACTGAATACTTGAGTAGACATTGCAAATACAATGGCTACTTGAGTAGACATTGTAAGACTGAATCCTAAGTAATTTTTGGAAGTTGTATGATGTTATGTATATAAAAATGCTTATTTCCTTGACCAACCGAAACATATATTGATATGAATTTAAGACAGTGCTAAAAATATGGAAAGAATTATTTTGTGGCAAAAATAAAAATAAGTAACAAAGAATCATAGTTCTTTCCATAGACAAAATCTTTCTTGGATGAATCTGAGGCAAAAAAATTTCTACGAAAGAACTACAAACAGCATAAATTTGGTAGATTTCAAAATGACAAACTTTTTGGAGGTTTTACCATGACAGAGTTGCTAATCTGACAACTGTAAAAGCTATGATACTAAATTTAATTTAACTTGAAATTTAAACAAGAATGAACTCTTACAGATATTTCTGAGACATTTAGGTACTTTATATGCTGTTCCTAGCATTAAATTGTAATATTTACTGAAATTATAATCTTAACATTACTGTGGTTACTTTGCCAATACATCAGTATGATCTTACACTATTTTCTAAAACAAGTAATTATAATTAATATGATTTTCTTTATAGATATGCTCAGTGAAAGAACGGAATGCAAGTGAAATGCGGGATCTACCCAGTCGTTATGTGGAAATAGGTACGAATGTAATACTTTTGTGAGTAACTTACACTAAATAATAGTTTTGTACAATTAAACATTCAAAATCACAAAGTTTCCCTCTTTTTAAAAAGGTCTTTACTTGCAATATTATATATTTAGTACATTCAAAGTATTTCAGGGGAGAACTGATTTGATCTAGTAATTAAGACATCAGGAGATTGTAAGTAATGGACCTATTTTAGGCATGAAAGTTGGCTGGCTGACATTAGGCCACTTACTCTCTCATAGTCTCAGATGACTATGGTGTCAGGCTCAGATGGAAAATTGGTCAATAAATTTCTTTTGCAACCAATTGATCAACATTTGGTTGATTAAAAAAAACAACAGAATGAAAACAAATCGATGGAAGAAAACACTGATGGAAGAAAACACTTATAAAAAAAATCAAATCAATGTATTTTAGGTATGATTCTGGCATGATTCTGTAAATAGTAAGTCATTAGAAAATGGTAGTCCATGCTTATAGATGTGAGATCCAGTTTACTTAAACAATGTACAAAATATGGATAAAGATGCATGGTCTCTTAATCATATATGAGGCTAACTCAGAAATTATATTCCTGAGAGGGGCGGAGCTGGCGTCATGATGATATGGCATGCAATCTTGGAGGTCTGAGATCGCTGCCGATATCTTTGCTCCTGGACGGTCCAATTGGATCTAAACCATCCCGAAGATGTGGTGAAAGTGAAGAATGCATCCTGTCGATCCCAGGGATACTGCAAAGTCCCTGGTAGATCCAGGAAAAGCTCTTTTTGCCAGCGGCAAAGAGGCAACCATTAAAGCTGCTAAAATTGGGACAGCTCCGAAATAAAAGAGAACAGAAAGAGAGAGTGTGCCCGTTTGGTGAGAACTTTTTTTTTATTCTAAGATCTGAAAGGACACCATAAGAAAAAGAATCTGTAAAAGTTTTGACAGAAGTGATTAAGTGGCAATTTTAAACAGGAATGTCAAATGTTTTTTTCTCTTAGCTGGATTTTCTATGCATGATTTTATATTTTGAAACTGGACTGGGTTTTTTTTCCATTTTTTTTTCTCCTTCTTGATTTTGTAACATTTTAGGCTAGAGACTCCCTTTTAGTTATTTCTTTTTTTAAATATCTTTTTCTTTTTTATTATTATTAATTCGTAGTATATTTTGCTTGGAAAAGGAGGGGGGAGAGTATAAGCAAAGAAACTTTGTAACACTGCCAACTAGAGGCTTGGAAATATTCTATTTCTCTTGTGACCAGACAAAGCTGAGAAAGAAAGAACTGAGACTTTTTTTCAAGGACTTTGCTGTTTGATAAGATAGAGGGAAGAGCATGGGAAAGTATTGCAGGTGCTCTTCTGGGTTTCTATCAATAGCTGGAGTCTGGTGTTGAAATTTATAGGAAAAGAAAAGGTGATAAGATTCTGGATAAGCTCTTTTTAAGAGTGTTAAAACAAGAGTATTGGATAACTAAATAAAGTGCAATGTGTTCTTTTTATTTTTCCTAAGCTGTGCTACCCCTCCTCAATAGTTTACTTTTTGAAATAGCTATTTGGATTTTTAGTTCTTTGGAACTTGTCTTTGCTTTTTTTTCTGCTTCTCTTTGGAAGTTAAATTTTTACATTTGCTTTTTATTTTAAAAGAAAAGATTTAGTATTAATGATTCCCTTCCTTTTCTTTTTAAGGGAGTAGCTTTTTTTTCTTTTTTTCTTTCTGCCTTTCTGGTATTTTTGTTTTTCCATCTACCTCCAATACTGGTTTTTTTTCTTTTTTTTTTAGTCTTCCTGGCCTTTTTTTTTTCTTTTTCTCTTATGCAGCCTTTTATATTTGAGACCTCTTAATTGGATTAAGGTGTTGAATAACCTGGAGAATTTTTCCTTTTTTTTAGCTTTTTATTCCTCACTTTTCCGTCTTTTTTTAGCATTTTACAACTTTTTCTCTCTTCTGTGTGTTTAAGGTCTTTTCCTTCATTTTTGAATTTTCACTGTTATCAAACCAATCAATTGGATTAAGGTATACAAGAACCTGAATAATTTTTTTCTCTTCTTTTTTATTATTATTACTATTTGGCTTCTTTTTCCCTACTATTTTTACTTGGAATTGCAATTGGTTATTTCACAATTGGGTTAAGGTCTAGAAGAACCTGAAGATTTTGAATTGTTTGAAATGAGTAGGAAATTAACAGCTCCTGGTTCTTCAACTTCTACTCCCTCCTCTCCACCATCTAGAGGACAACGTTCAATACAGACAATGTTAAGGCAAGAGAAAGAAAAAGAAAAAGTGACCCTGCAGATGATTATGCAAGGAATTCAAAACATTCAAACAAGATCAGAGAATATTGAAAAGAGAATAGAGAACATTGAACAAAGAACAGGGAAAACCAATGAAAAAGTGGAGAACATCCAACAAATGATGGTGAAGTATGATGAGAGACAACTAAAAATTGAAGAAGAAGGTAAACAAAGAGATAAGAAGATTGGAGACATTGATAACAGATTAACTGTGGTTGAACAAGATAAAATTGGTATGCTGAGATGGGAGATGGAAAGATCAGAATTTTATCTTAGATTCCAAAACATAGAGGAAGAAAAAGGACAAAATCTAGCTGAGATAATGATAGAAATATTGGTTGAAGCTTTGGAAATAACTGAAGAGAAGATGATGGATGGAATAGATGAGGTCTGTCTGAGTCTTCACAAGATCCGCAATGAGAAATAGCCTACCAAGAGAAGTTCACATCAGATTTACAAAGAAAGCCATTAAAAGGCAAATATTGCAAGTGGCAAGAGAGAAAACATTGAAATATAAAGATAAGGAGATTGTGATTTTGAGACAAATACCCAGAAGATTGAGAGAGATGAGAAGAGAATACTGATTCTTGACCAAATTGCCACTTAAATAAGAGGTGAATTATAGATGGCTGATTCCAGAAGGTTTAATGTTCACATGGCAAGAACAGAGATACAGAATTGACTCAATTGAGAAAGCTGAATCATTTTACACAGAATTTTTCAGAGGGAAAGAGGAAGGGGCAGAAAAAGAAATTTCACTAAGTGAATTCCAAGAGGACTGCCAAATGACGACTGAAAAAGAGGAAGGTGCAGTAGGTGGAAAGGAGGAAGCCAAAGAATAACATTAACCAAGATCCACGAGAGCTGCCAAACCTAATTATAAAATATAACCATGGAAGAGAAAAAATTGATTACAATGAATATAAATGGACTTAATTCAGTCGTTAAAAGAAGGAAAACTTTCCATAAATTAGAGAAATTAAAATTTGATATAATCCGCCTACAAGAAGTACATATTAAAAAGCAATATGAACAATTGTTGATACAGCCAAAACTAGGGAAAATATTTACCTCCTTGACACAATGCAAGAAAAGATTTATACTGATGACAACGGAAGAATGCTAATGTTGGAAATAATGGATAATAATATGAAAACACTCCTGATTGCAATCTATGCCCCGAATGACAAACAAGAAGAATTTAATAAAAAATTACATATGAAAATAATTGAACTGGACTATTCTAATATAGTTATGATGGGAGATTTTAATGGAATTGTAGACAACAAATTGGACTATACAGCATAGAAAATAATAAAGCAAAATAAAAAGACTCTCCCTAAATCCTTTTTTAAAATGGTAGATGAAATAAACTTAAAAGATACATGGAGAGAAAGAAATGTTAAAATTAAACAATACACTTTCTACTCAAATAGACATTTATCATGGTCCAGAATCGATATGATATGGATGTCAACAGAATTGTTAATTAATATTCAAGAAATAAATATTGAAACAAGTACTTGGGCAGATCACAATCCAATGACAATTAAATGGAAAGGACAAAGAAGAAGATCTAAATGGACGTTAAATGTGTAAAACTTCACACAGTGGATGGAGAAAGAACTGGCTTTTTTCTTTAGAGAAAACAAAAAAGAAGATAACATCAATCCAGAATGTATGGGACGCAATGAAGGCATATGTCAGAGGCTTGAAATTGACTATACAAGGAAAATAAATATTAGCCTCTAAGGCATTAGAGGATGAGTATAAAGGATTTGAAAAAGAGTTACAGAAAATGCCACAGAAAAAGGACATTAAGTTAAATAATGTTGTTGATATAACCAAACATAAAATATGTCTAATAGAAAAAGAAGAATTAGGACAGAAAATTAGAGGTGCTAAACGGAACTACTTTGAAGATGCAAATAAACCAGGTAGATGGTTAGCATATAAAGAAAGGATGAATGAATCAATCAATCAATGAAAAGATTGCAGTTAATAGATGACCAAGGCCAAGTTTGCTATGGTGGTAAAGAGAAGAAGAAAATCATTCGAGATTATTATGGGAAACTATACACACAAGAGAATATTGATTAGAAAAAGTCAAACAGTACCTACAGAATGCTAAGTTACCCCAGATACCTAAGGAGATTGAAACAATGTTAGAAAGCAATATAACGATGATGGAGTTAACTGAAGCACTCAAGAAGGAAAATAATGGAAAGGCACCAGGCCCAGATGGACTTCCGGCAGAATTTTATAAAACATTACAGGAATTGTTGAATCTTCCATTATGTTATGAAAGGAGTTATGTTAAAGATTTTATCTTTTTTTATGTAAATTTTTTTATTTTTTAAGACAAGTACAGACAAAACATAAAAACGTAAACCCATTTTCCATTTTATGTATATACAGTGTGTCAGTTGGTTACAAATCTTTTGTGCTATCCTTTCATAGTCACCATTCACACATTAAATAAATTCTCACATTGTCAAACTAACATATGCTTATATGTTTATCAGTTATTAATCATTCATGACAAAACTATTTATTCCATCATTTTATATGAGATATTCTAGATTTTATTATGAAATTTATATTGTACTTTCATCCAATGGTTATATATATCTATATTATATTTTATATCGATCTATTAAACTTCTGTTACAAGATTTTGTAATCTATTACATTACCATGTCTTTTTCTGCAACCATTGATAAAACAAATCCCATATCATGTAAAATTGTTTATCTTCTTGTTCTCTGATTTCAAATGTCAATTTACTAATTTCAGCACAGTCCATAATTTTTTTAATAACTTCCTCCTCCATAGGTATTTTTTCATTTTTCCAATTCTTACCAAATACAATCCGAGCCGCTGTTAAAACATTTACAATCAAATATTTCAATTCTTGATTGTACATTTCCGGTATAATTCCCAATAAAAATATCTCTGGCTTAAAGTCTATATGTTGTTTTATCATTTTTTCCAACCAAATGTGGATTTTAGTCCAATATCTTTTTGCATCCAAGCACGTCCACCACATAGGGTAATATGAATCGGGTATCTGATGACATTTCCAATGTTTATCCAATTTGTTGTTAAACATTCTCACAATTCTTGTCTGGGGTAAATTCCACCTGTAAAACATCTTATACAAATTTTCTTTATAAGCAGTTGATTGTCATTTTATAATTTTGAGACCATAATTTCTTCCATTTCTCTAAATCAATCCCATATCCAAAAATTTTCCCCCAAGCAATCATTGTTTCTTTAACTTGTTCCTCCTCTAATTTAAATTCTAGTAGATGTCCATTTTTTGATTATATTTTCAACAGCACATATCAAGATTTCATCTAAGTCAGTCAACTTATCATAAATACCTTCTAATTTAATATCTTTATCAAATCTAGATTGTATTTGCAAATATGAAAACCAATTCATTTTTATATTTTGTTCTTCCAACACTTGCACAGATTTAATTTCAGCCTTTTCATTCAATATCTCACCATATCTTACTATTTGTTCCTTTTTATATATTATTGGATAAGAAAAAGCTTCAATGGTAGATATCCATAATGGAATTTTTAAGTAATATTGCTTTTTTATCTTCTCCCAATTTAAAAACAAAGCCTCTCGAATATAATGTCTTCTAAAATACCCCTGTGATTTGGTTCCCTTATACCAGAGGAAAGCATGCCATCCCAACAGCAAGTTATGTCCTTCTAAAGTCAATAATTTACAGTTCCTTAATGTTATCCATTCCTTTACCCACATCAGGTTTGTTGCCTGATAATACAAGTCCCAGTTGGGCAAAGCAAACCCTCCTCTTATTCTTGCATCTTGTTACAGTTTAAAATTTATTTTTGCTTTCTTACCCTGCCAAATATATTTCACCACAATTTTATTTAAGTCTTCGAAAAACTCTTTCCCTAATCAAATTGGAATTGTCTGGAATAAATATAAAATTCTAGACAATACTTTCATCTTAATTGTAGATATTCTCCCAATCATTGATAATTGTAAATTTTCTCATTTTGTCAAGTCTATCACAATCTGTCCTCCTTCAATGTACTACATCTTGGTGTAATATATATTCCTAAGTACTTAACCTTATTTGTGATCTATATTTCTAAAACTTCCTCCAACTCTTTCTTTTGTCTTGCTAACATGTTCTTTGTGAATACCTTTGTTTTATCTTTGTTTATTTTCAAACCTGCTACTTTTCTTCTATCTTTTCTATTAATTTAGATGCTGTTCCCAATGGATCCTCTAATATAAATACCAGGTCATCTGCAAAGGCTTTCAATTTATACTCTTCTTTTAAAATTTTCATTCCTTTTATTTCTTTTTCTGCTCTAATATTCCTATTCAACATTTCCAATGTTAACACAAACAGCAGAGGCAACAGTGGGCAATCTTGTCTCGTCCCTTTTCTTTTATCTATAGACTGTTAATTCTCCATTTATCATGACCTTTGCAGTTTGTGATATATTGTTTCAATGGCTTCAATAATTTTTTTACCAAAGCTCATTTGTACCAGTTGCAATAACATAAATCGCCAACTCACATTGTCAAAGGCTTTTTGTGAATCTAAAAAACATCAAAGCCATTTGCTTTTCAGGATGTGCCTCATAGTATTCCAAAGTATACAGAATTATTCTCATATTGTCTTTAATTTGTCACTTCAGCAGAAATCCATTTTGATCAGTATGAATAAAATTATTTAAATATCCTTTCAGTCTTCCTGCCAGGATTGAAGCAAAAAATTTAGTCTGAATTTAATAGGGATATAGGTCTATAGTTTTAACTTGCTGCGGGTCTGTGTCTTCCTTTGGTATAACTGTAATATATGTTTCTGATCATGTTTTGGGTATTCTCTTCTTTGACATAACTTCATTCATGACTTCTAATAATTGTAGATTCAGTATTTCCTGGAAAGTCTGATAAAATTCCACTGGCAATCCATCTGGACCTGGTGCTTTTCCAGCATTCTGTTTTTTTAAGGCTTCTGTTATCATCATTATGTTCCCTTCTAACATTGTTTCAATATCTTTGGGTATCTGGGGTAACTTCGCTTTCTGTAAATACTGCTTAATTTTTTTCTTCTTGAATATTCTCTTGATAATACAGTTTTCCATAATAATCTTGTATAATTTTTTCTTCTCATTTTCATAGCTAACATGTCCTTCTTCATCTATTAATTGACTAATCCTTCTTGATTCTCTTTCCTTTCTCAGTTTATAGGCTAACCATCTGCCTGGTTTGTTTGCATCTTCAAAGTAATTCTGTTTAGCATTTATGTCCATTTTAATTTTAATGTCTTTTTTTTTTTTTGTGGAAATTTCTGTAATTCTTTTTCCAGTCTCTTATAGTCGTCTTCCAGTCTTTTGAAAGTCTTTCTTTTCCTTGTATAATCTGTTATCAAACCTCTTGTGTAGGCCTTCGTCGTGTCCCAGAGATTCTGTAGAGATGTATCCTCTTTTTTATTTTCTTCAAAAAAGAAAACCAATTCTCTCTCAATTTTCTGTTTAAAGTCTTTTTTCTTTAATATCATATTATTTAAAGTCTATCTACATCTCCTCTTTTGCCCTTTCCAAGTAACTATCATTGGGTTATAGTCTGCCCAGGTACTTGTTTCTATTTCAATTTCTCATATATTAGAAAGTAATTCTGCTGACATCCATATCATATCTATTCTAGACCATAATGCATGTCTGTTTGAATAAAAAGTATATTGCTTGTTTTCCACATTTCTCTCTCCATGAATCTTTTAAGTTTGTTTCCTCTGCCATTTGAAAGAAGGATTTTGGTCATGTCTTTCTAATTTTCTTCATTGATTTCTGTGTTTATAATCCAATTGATCATTAATTATTCCATTGAATTCTCCCATCATGCAAATATTAACTTAGTCCAGTTCAATATTTTCATATGTAATTTACTATAGAATACTTCTTGGTTATCATTTGGAGCATAAATTGCTATTAAAAGTGTTTTTACATTAATGTCCATTATTTCCACCATCAAAATCTTTCCATCATCCAATATAGATTGCTTCTGCCGGAATTGTATCTCTGATATATAAGACTACACCTCTTTTTTTACACTGTGTCAAAGACGTGAATAATTTCCCTATTTTTTTTCTTTCAATATGTATTCATTTGTTTTTTAATATGTACTTCTTGTAGGCAGAGTATATCAAACTTTAATTTCTCTGATTTATGAAATACTTTTCTTCTTTTAGTAACTAAATTAAGTCCATTTATATTAATCTTAATCAATTTTCTTTCATCCATATTAGACTTCTTAGGAAGGTTTTGTTGCTCAAGTAGATCTTAGTTCTCGTTGCTCTCTGGGTACACCACCTACTGCACCTTCTTCTTTTTCTTTTTCAATTATTGCTATACACTTCTCTTAAAATTCGATTAGTGATTCTTCTTGTATCTTCCTCCTTTCCTCTAAGATATTCTAGATAGAATAGCTCAATTTTTTCAACTGTGTCATTTCTGCGTTCCTGCCAGGTGAACAAGAGACCTTCTGGTATCAACCATCTGTAATTTACTCCTCTTTTAAGTAACTCTTTAGTCAAAAATAAATATTCTCTTCTCATCTCTCTTACTCTTCTTGGCACCTGTTTCAGCACCACAATTTCTTTATCTTTGCACTTTAATATTTTGTCTCTTGCCACCTGCAGTATCTGTAGTAATAATTGTAATTTATTGTATTATAACTTTATACAATTGTAATTGTAACAGTTGTAATAATTTTCTTGGTAAATCTGATGTAAACTTCTTTTGGTAACTTGTTTCTCATTGCATATCTTGTATAGACATGGAACACTTCATCCATCCCATCCATCATCTTCTCTTTAGTTATCTTTAATGCTTCTGCCTATTTCTATCATTATTTCAGCAAGGTTTTCACCCTTTTCTTCTTCTATATTTTGGAATCTCAGATAGAATTCTGATCTATCAATTTCCCATCCCTATTGTCCATTCCTGCCCTTTTCAACTTCGCTCAATCGAGTATCAATATCTCCAGTTTTCTTATCTCTTTGTATATCTTATTCTTCAATTTTCTTTAATCTGTCTTCATATTTCATCATCATATGTTGGTGTTACTTTCTCATCTGTCTTTTCAGTTCTTTGCTCAATATTCGCTGTTCTCTTTTCAATCTTTTGGATTCCTTGCATAATCATCTGCAATGTCACTTCCTTCTCTTTCTCCTGTTGTAACTTCATCTGTATTGATCGGTGAAGAGGAAGCTATTGGCATTGAAGAAGCTGGTGCTGTTGTCTTTTTACTCATCTTGTAATATTTAGCAATAAAAAAAAGAAAAAGAAAGGAAAAAATAAAACAAGAGCAAGCAACTGCCACTCCAATATAAAATATAAAATAAAAAATAAAAAGAGGAGGGATTTGATTTGAGGCATTTGTATACCTTAATCCAATTGGTTCCAGTAATATGCAAAAAGAAAAAGGGAGAAAAAAATGTAAAAAGAAGAATGGTTGAAAAAGTAGAGAAGATTTTTTTAAAAAAAAAAAGGGAAAGGGAAAGAAGAAAAAAGGAACCACAAAGGCTGACCATCACAGCCAATGCCAGCCTGTTCGGCTGGGGGCCCACCTTGGATCACAAGTAACCCAGGGGCGGTGGTCGCAAGAGGAGCTATGTCACAATATAAAGTGGCTTGAACTCAGGGTGGCCCTTTTGGCACTCAGCAGTTTCCAGCAGAAGGTTTTGGGACAGCATGTCCTCACAGACAATGTGGTCACCAAAGTCCACATAAAGCAGTAGGGGGGCACTCGTTACAGGTCCCTCATGCAGGAAGTGACCCAACTGTGCTTTTGGGCAGAGAGACACTTTCTATTGATATGGGCTGAGCACATCTCAGGAGTCTCAGATGTGCAGGCAGACTGGCTTAGCAGGGCCACAGTTGAGTGTCATCTGCATCCCAGTCTTTTCAAGGAGCTTTCAGAGTGGTTCGACCATTCGATCTTGAATCTCTTTGCCTCTCTGTTGAACAATGAACTTCCAATATTCTTTGTGAGCTTTCCAGCATCAGGGGCAGAAGGGCTCAATGCACTAGGCTGCCCGTGGCCCCAGGGTGTGTTGTATGCCTTTCTCCCTCTTCCCCTAATTCCAAGGGTAATCAGGAAGGTGCTGTCGAAGAGGGCAGAAGTCTTGTTGTTAGTTCCCCACTGGCCCGGACGATCGTGGTTCAACGATCTGGTCAGCCTATCGATTTCCAGACCTTGGAGGATTCCCCCAGACAGAGTCTCCCTCAGCCAGTATCCCATCAACCATCCGGAGTCCCAGTGGCTCCAGGTGACCAGATGGCACTTGACCATCTGGCACTTCTGAGACAGGAGAAGTTCTCCAATAAAGTCATACAGACAATCCAGGTGACCAGGTGGCCTTCCACTACTAGGATGTATGACACAATGTAGAAGATTTTCTGTGGTTGGTGTTTGAAACATCACATTGAACCCACCTCGGTTTAGTACTGGATTTCTGCAAGAGGTTCTGGACAAGGGTCTCTCCTCTACTTCCCTGTTTGTTTTTATCAGATTCCACCTGGGAAAGCAGTCCCTCAAATACTTAGATAATAGACATAAAATGGTTATGGTAATGGCCAGCAGCTTGAATTGTATTTCTAGTCCACTTAGAAATGATTGCAGCTCAAATATAGTAGTATCACATGGGCAAACTGATTTCAGCCTGTTAACTCTTGTGCATTAAAATATAATTTCTAGAAGTAGTTTCCTAAATAGAATAGGTTATTTTGTTTATTTTATATTGATGGTGTTTCTGCTTCCTTTTTATGTTTATGTATATGCTTTTAAAATTCAGAAGAAAATGTATTTATACTTTCTAAAAATCTTTAAGGTGATTCATTTTATAAGACTTTCATGAAGCAAAAATCCCTTAGTATTTGCTGTACATTCCTACTAAGAAAATAGTCCTATTAGGAAATATTTGTGTTCATTATTAAATTGTATCAGGCAAAAATTTAGTAAATGGCTTACCTTGGACTAGCTGTACAGGTCATATGAGTGGATTGTTCCAGAATGAGAACTATTTTACACAGGACAGAAAGATAGTTCATAACATTTTCAAACATATAATAAATATAGTCCTCTATGCTTCAATTTTATGAGTCTATCAACCTTCTAGTAATCTATGATTGTTTTCCTTTAACATTTTTTAGCTTGTGAGGGAAATATTCTAAATACAAATATTATATTTTGTAAGATGCCTTATAATCACTCAAAATTTATTTGAATGATATATTTCATAGCTGTTAAATCCTGTCTTTTCATCAGGATCTTAGGATCCCATAAATAATACTCTGATTTTTCCCTACAAGAGCCAAGCTGCAAAATAGTTCAGAGTATGACTATTCAATCTCACCCAGTGAGCTTCCATAATTAAAATGTGATGTTGTATGTAGGATTTCATAATTTTAATCCACTCCATCAACCATTACATCATGCTGAAGTTATCTCTTCCCAACTATTAATTGGGAATTAATTAATTCCTGCTTATTAAATTGGAAAAAGTGCTGATTTCAATTTATATCTTTATAGATTCAAATAGTGTAGTTATTTTATATCATCAAGGAAACTAGACTGTATTTGAACTTGAATATGTTGGGAGAGGAGGACTTATTATTCCCTGCATATAGTTTATGTATAGTTTATGTCAAATACCTGCATATCAGGTCTTTGCAGGGCAAAGGGATTTCTACAAGACAGGCAGACTGATTCCTTAAATTCAACCAATTGTTTCCTGAGCATCTGAGTCTAACCCAATAACTAATAACTCCCACTTAAAGTTAACCATTGTACTTGAATTGTGTTTATTATGCAGTTCAAGTTTGACATCATTTCAATGTATTTTACACCGATTTACTGTTTGTGCAAAGATTTAAACTCTGAATACTTTTAGGTTTTATTATCTCTTGAGCATAGCATTAAAAATAGCATTTCCTTGCTTTCCAGTTCTAAAGTTACTACAAGTTTTCATACACAGTATATTTATTTTGTATTAGAAGATTATGTTGAATTTATGTCTACAATTATATAAAAATTCTGATCAATTCTGATCAGTTGTAATACTGAAAATATTGTACTAGGTATTCTTTTATGTAGGGAAAATCCAGCGATATTCTCTTTTTGGGTCTCATTTTGCGTTTTGTTTTCCTGTTCATTTGATTTCTTTCTTTTTAATTTGCAATAAAAAAGTTGTAGCAGGAATGTAACTTGAGAAGATATGCATTCTTTCTGAGTGGATTATACATGTTCTTGTGATTAAAATTAAATCTCATTTGGAAATATTGTATAGTAATATTATATCTGAATTTGATTATTTTGTTAGTTAAAAGTAACTAACTGCCACTATTTGTACTCCCACTCACACTAAAGGACTTCAAAGCCAATCTGTCATCATATGCATTTCTGGTAATCTCAACAGACAGAAAGCCTTATCTTGTTTCCCTCCTTGTTGACCAATGGGAGAGTGTAAAGAATGTTATTCAGTCATCACTCCAACTCTGGAGCCAAGACAAATTATGGAGTTATTGTAATCTCATTATTCCCATTCCATACAAAACAGAAAGGTGAATTCTCAGTACACCTCCATGAAAGGTTACTGTAAATTTTTCAAGCCACCTTTTGTCTATTGCCTATAATAGTCTCTTCATACTTATCAATGAAGGGGTATCATGTCCAAAATTTGCAAGCATGCTCCCCCCTCCCCCAAGTAATTGTAACCATGGCTGCCTATTGCTTAGTGTCTAGAATAGCAGAAAGTGAGAGAGACTTATCAATGAGTAGGATGCTGAAATACTCCAGGGTAGATACATTGCTTTTGACACTAGAAGCTGGGAGCTAAAGCAAAGAAGTCCAATAATAGAAAAAACAGATTGTTACAAATGTTACAGAGCTTCAACATTACAAAAAACTCCCAAAATCTTAAAACCAATACATGTGTGATGGCCACATATCAACTAGAGCTTATTCTGTACCATCATCCAAGTCTTATGTAGTGAAGTTTTATATTCATAATAGTGTTATGACAGGATAACCTTTTGACATAATTAATCTATAATCCAGACTTTCAGAAAGTTCTTGTGAAATTCAGTAAAGCCCATGTTCCTTCTTTTTTCTTTTCAATGGAGCTTGGATGTTGTAATTACTGCAGCTTTCCACAGATGGTGGAAATACCACCATTTGTGACAAGCTGCAGTAATTACAACATCCAAGCTCCATAATATTCTTGGTAACCTTAAAATAATGATCTATTTTGAATTGTTAAATTTCCAAAATATACATTCACATTGCACAGTATCTTAGATTACTACCTTGTTGGGTAACTGAAGGTTGGTTTTATCAGTCTTGAGCATATAATTTTCTTCTACAAAAATTAAAGTTGATTACCCTAACAATCAATTTTATGGTAATCAACTTTGGTATAGAATACCAATTGAATGCCAAACAACTTGTCAAATTTTAGAGTTTAATTTTAAAGGAAAATTAAATGCATGCTGATCTGTCTCTCAGGAAATTATTATAATGATATTAACTTCATTTATATATTGAAATGTCTGTGATATTATTTCATCATGAAAACATAACCAATAATATGAATTAATAGTAAACTAGCTGTTTCTTTATTTATCTGCTGCGCAGTGTCTCAGTTCAACACTGAATTTTATATCAGTGGGATAGCACCTCTCTGTGACCAGCTTGTCATTCTTTCATTTGTAAAGGAAATTTCAGAGAAAATGGTAAGTAACATTTTTATATACAAATAATTAAAGTCTCTGTTGAGTGGAACTCAACCTTTAATGACTACATTGATTAATCTAATGAATTGCCTTGATAGTTACATAAGTGCTTGGTTTAAAATATGTACTCCATACTGGTTCTTAAACAGAACTATTTTCTTTCTATATTCATATGTGGATTTCTCAGAAATGTTAAATAGCGGGATTATTATCATCTAGCTGCTTTTGGCATGCTATTAATTGACCAATCTCCTTCTTTTAGAAAATTCATGTTGTCCAACTTTGTATTTTAGTATCTTCCAAGTTAAAAAAGGTGCTTGAATGCTGAGCCAAAAAAGCATACAGTGATTACCATTTGCAACCTTCCTAGCCAGCTTCTGACAAGCAAAGTCAATGGGAGAAGCTGGATTTGCTTAACAATTGCATGATTCGCTTAATAACTTAATAAAGTGATTAACAATTGTGGGGGGGAAAATCACAAAATCAGGTATGACTCACCTAATTACCATCTTGCTTAGCAACAGAAATTCTGGTTTCAATATGATTGTAAATCAAAGACTATCTTTATTGAAGATTCATCAGAGAATAAAGGAAAGAGAGACATATTTAAATAAATATTTAAATGTATTTGTTTAATAAAAAGAGGCAAGGTATTATTAGTACCAATTTGTTTTAATTTTGTATTAAAAAAGAAAAAAAAACAATAATTTAAAAAAGTCTTCCAAGGAACAAACTTTGAAAATTTAGAATAATCTAAATTGATTATAAATAGTATCAAAGACAAAATAGTATCAAAGACATCCTTTTCATCTGTTGAAATAATTACAACAGGTCTATTTTGACATTAACTACCCTCAGGACACAATTTAGCATCATAAACTTTCCAAATCATAGCAAACTGATGTCAAATAAGTGGCTCTCTTAACCTGTAACAAAGGGTAAATGGTATGAGTAATCACAACATCTTCATCCCTTTCCAATACCCCTAGCAGATTTTGGGGTGGGGAAGATGGAGATGGGGAAAACAAGTGAGAAAAGGATCTCATTCACATCACTGCTTAAACATTTGAAGAAAGTGGAGTGTATACTCAGTGACAGTAAGAAGAGGATGAGGAAAAAGGTCTGGAGACCCTAAAGTTCTAGTGGTGCAAAGTCCAATAGGTACACAGTGATGCAGACTATTGAACAGGAATTAAAGTTTCATAAAAATGACTGCTAATTTTGCACTTTCTTGTAAATAAAGTCTGTCAAAGTAATTATTCTCAATGGTTGTAGGAAACAAGAACTATTTGATAAAGTTGTCTCAATTTGACAATGTCTACTTCAGTTGAAAATGTCTAGATATATAGAGA
>BLBF01000019.1:12539271-12587800 GCA_015471245.1 Laticauda colubrina | reverse complement strand
TGGCATGTTATATAAAGTTTGCTAGCATCAAGTGAAATAGCTGTGCAACATACCTTTTTTAATAATTAGACTACATTTCTCCTTCTTAAAGTTCCATATCGGAAAAAAACTAGTCTATAAAATGTATTTAATAGTCATGTTGTGAAGCTCCATTGGAAAGCATTTGATACTGTTTATTTCTTTACATGGACATTTTTTTATCAAAGAATACACTGGAGGAATAGTCTTGATATTTTGCCACAATGAAAACTTGAAGATTCAAAACTTGAGAAAATGGAAAGCCCATGTCCCACTGCACCAACGGATGCAAAGAGGATGTAAAACAGACAAAAAAGCTTGCCATCCATTGGAAAACGCGATGCATCCGTTGTGTACTCACTGCGTACGTGTTTCATACGCTCTATCCGTCAAACATCTGTCTACTGCTATTTCATCCGCTCAAAAAGTTTTGAGCTGCACAAAACTTTTTGAGCAGATGAACTTTCCACTGAGTACGATGTACATCCGCGATACATACAGGCAACAAATGTTCTATGTCCGTTATCATCCGTTAAAACGTCTGCTGTATCCTCTTGGCATCATCTGAGCATCCTCGCAACTCACATCAGCTCCAGCTGAAAATGGAAAGAGGGAGGAAGCGAAAGGTACACGGAACATCCACACAGCGTTAGTAGCACGGAAATAGAAAGGATGTAAGCGGATGTATCTCGTACATAAAGCATTAAAATGGACAAAATTTTTGTGTACGGAACGTATCTCGGATATTTAGGATGTCTGGAGTATGCCTAGAGTATGTTTCCACATACTCCTAGTGTGTACAGACTACAGGAACACTAGTTCCACTAGGACACCTAGTGGAAAACCGATATTTCCCATAAAAAGGGGGAGGAAATCATCTGGATCTCACTATCAGTCCAGCAGCCATGGTGCACAGACCTCTTCACCCTTGGTCTTGCTCTTCCACATCATCCATTGATCTCCACCATGGATCATCACACACTCCTTATGGTAGCTGCGATCATTCAACACCAAAACCAAGCCCTGTTCAGACTGTTTCACCTTTTCTACGCAAGGAGAAGAAGGAGACGTCCAAGAGCTGTGTGAGTCTGACGATGGATTGGGAGAAGAGTGGAGTTTGGACTGTATGACAAGCTGATGGTGGAGCTGAGGAATGAAGACACTCGTGCATTCCAGCACTTCATGAGGATGCCACCAGCCATGTTTGACGAACTTGTTGAGCGTCTTGAGACCCAGGTTGACCAAGCCGAGCACCAACTTCCGTCCCAGCCTGGACCCTGGACTGAAGGTGGCACTGACTCTGTGCCACCTGGTCTCTGGAACCACATACAGAAACATGCAGTATGCGTGGAGGGTGCCACACAACAGCATCAGCAAAGTGGTCAGAGAAGTGGTGCAGACCATCATCGAAGAATACATGGAGGAGCTCCTCCAGTGCCCCACCACTGAAGAAGGCTGGAGGAAAGTTGCAGAGAAGGGGTATCAGAAGTGGAAGTTCCCCCACACTGTTGGAGCCATAGATGGGAAGCACGTGGCCTGCAAAGCTCCAGTTAGCTCAGGGTTCTCTTATCACAACTACAAGGGCTTCTTCAGTATCATCCTCTTTGCCATGGTTGATGCTAACAACAAGTTCATGTACATTGATGCTTCAGGCAACGGGTCAGCTTCAGATAGCCAGGTATACAACGCCAGTGACCTCAAGGATGGTCTGTAACACAACCTCATCATGGATTTTCCAGATCCAGACCCCCTACCCAATGACACACAAGATGTGCCCCACTTCATCATGGGTGATGACGCCTTCTCCCTCAGAATCTACCTCATGAAGCCCTACAGTTCCAAATACCTCACCCGTGAAGAGAGGATCTTCAACTACAGGCTGTCCAGGGCAAGACGGGTGGTGGAGAATGCCTTTGGCATCCTGGCCAACAGGTTCCAGGTAGTTCTCACCACCATGCAACATCGCCCACAAACTGTGAGGAGCATCGTGGAAGCTTGCTGCATCCTGCACAATCTCATGTGCACCCGCTACCCAGTGTTGCAGAACAGGCTTGTGGACCGTCAGCAAGGGAATGGGGACATGGAGCCTGGTGAATGGAGGCAAGGACGAAACCTGATAGACACTGTGGATGTACAAGGCCCCAACGGAGCTTCATGTGAAAGGAAGAAGCAGCGCAATCTCCTGAAACACTGGTGCAACTCCTCAGCTGGTGCAGTGGAGTGGCAAGACAGGATGTTAGATGGTTAATGGATGCTTCCTTTAGCCTGTCTCATAACACTGATGAGATTGTGCCATGTATGTTGAGTGGCCCTACAATGAATAGGGCATTAATAAAGAGCTTTGTTTATTTTGAAATGTGTTGATCAACAAATAAATTGTTATTGATAAAAAAGGGCCATATATGTGGCAGCTGGGATGGTGGACCATACAGTCCCACTATGCTTGCACTGGAGGTGTATCAATCCCACAGCTATCCTTACCCATCCCACAACTATCCTTACCTATCCCACAGCTATCCTTACCTATCCCACAACTATCCTTACCCATACCACAACTATACTTACCTATCCCACAACTATCCTTCCCCATACCACAACTATCCTTACCCATACCACAACTATCCTTACCCATACCACAACTATCCTTACCCATCCCAAAACTATCCTTACCTATCCCACAAGCATGCAAAGGCTTAACCATTTTTTCAAAGTTTTTACCAACACTTTATTAAGTAAAAAAAAATGAACCCAGTGTGTGAAGCAAAGATAACCTTTATTTATAACTGTCTTAAGTAAACTGTATGACTTTATTAAAAAAGGAAAATGAAGCAAGTAAAATGTCTTAAGCAAAGATAAAGTGAACAGGTAACAACTTAGTCTCTGGCACTATTCTCAGTCACTCTGAGGCATGTCCATGGTCTCAGCTGTCGAGCGGCCAGGGACTGTGGAGGTGGCTGTGGCTGGAGTGCTGGTCTGAGGCGCCATTGGGGTGCTTGGCCCCGAGAGGACAACGGGATGGTGTGTTCAGGAAGCTCTGAGAGAGCTTCAGACTCAGTTCCGTGAGGTTGAGAGGCCCTTCATCAAGGACCTGGGATGTCAGGCATAGTACTGATGACAGATTTTCTGTTGACGGGCTTGGCTACGGGGTGGAGGAAGGAGGAGTGTAGTGGGGCTGTCTGGTCTGCAACTGGGTGATGTGAGGTGTCTGTGGCATGCGATGTACCTGGGCCTGGACTGGGAAGGGCTGCCTCTGCTGTGGGAAGTCCTGGTACTCGTAGCCTTGGTAGGTGAGAGGCAGTTGAAACCTGTGGAAGGGCTGTTACATCGCCTAGGGTGGAGGAGTAATCCTGGAGTGGGTCGGAGCAGGTTCAGCTGGGCCTGGAGGGTGGTGCAGCAGTGCTGTTGTCTTCTCCTTCATCACCTGGTACTGGGCCTTGGGCAGGTCCATGAGGGTCTGGCTCATGTATGTGATGAAGGCCTTTCAGTTCAAGGATGGTATGTCACTGTGGACCAGCTGAGAGAGAAGATCTGTGCTGGTTTTGATTGTGTCCCTGATCTCCAAGAGGACAGTGTGGCTCTGGCCCTCCAGTCTGCCTCTCTGCCTGCTTTCTGTGGAGGTAGAGCTGGGTGTGGGTGTGGGTTGGTCTCTGGCTGCTGCTTCTTCTTGCTCCATTTGAGACAGGGGATCCTCCATGTCCTCCGGCATGGGGAGTGCAGCTGTTGGGGGGGTCTCTGTCATGGGGCCCTCCAAAGACACCTGCCTGGACACGGTAGCTGTCTCCTGGCTGGAAGAGGAGTGGCTGTCTGTGGGCTGTCTGAGGGAGAGGGTTCACAGAGGGGCTGCTCCTCGGTGGCGGATCTCACCCTCCAGGAAACTGCACTTGGCCATGACGTACATCTCCTGGTCAGTGAGCTTGACAGCGGCCTGGCCAGATTTCTTCAGGTGCAGCTTGCCATACCAGGTGTGCATGTGCTTCTACCATCCCAGGAGTACATCTGCAGTGTAGCCCAGGCTCTCTACCTTGTCTCTCCACGCTGCCTGCTTTCTCTTGGTGTCGTGATACAGTCTGTGGCCCTTTCTCCACAAGTACTCATTCTCCCTCAGCCATTCCAGCACCTCCTCCTCATGGTCCTCGGGAATGGAGTTCTGTTTCCTCTCTCTCTCTTCTCCTTCCCTTGCCTCTTCCTCCCTCTGGCAGGGGCTTCAGGGCCTTCAGCAGCAAGGCTTTGAGGGCCTTGGGGCTGGTCCAACACAGCAGCAGCAGTAGCAGTAGCAGTAGCAGCAGCACCACCAGCAGCAGGAGAAGCAGCAGCAGCAGCAACACCAGCAGCAGCAGCAGGAGAAGCACCAGCGGCTTCAGAGTCAGCACCAGGGGATGGGATGGTGGTTCTGTCCTTCTTGCCAGGGCTGGCAGGAGTAGCCACAGGCTTTCTCTTCTTCCCTGACTGACGAACCATGGTGTTCTTTCAAGATGTCTCTGGCAGCAGGTCTTTCCTCTGAATGGTGACTGCTTGCGAGCTGCATCCTTTTATATCCGTGGAGCTAATGCAATTCATCCTCTCCACATGTGCAGTGAATGCTTTGTATCCGCTATACATCCGCGATGCATCCGCTTTGTTTCCTATAGGTGTCTGTGATGCATCCGAGTCATCTGCTACGCATCCGCTCCTTCCGCTACACGTGTGCTTCGCTATTCTCCCCCGGATGCCCTGTGGATGTGTCATCTGCTTCCATCCGCTGTCATCCGCTAGGCTTCCTATGAACATCCGCTTACCATCCTCGCTACGTACTACCTCCGTCCTTTCCTTTTCGTTCTTTTCCGTTCTGTTTATGCAAATTTTCGCCACTT
The DNA here is from genome assembly GCA_015471245.1 of Laticauda colubrina. Lineage (NCBI taxonomy): Eukaryota > Metazoa > Chordata > Lepidosauria > Squamata > Elapidae > Laticauda > Laticauda colubrina. Next base: position 12,582,932 of record BLBF01000019.1, on the reverse strand, counting down.
TTGAGAGCGGATAACAACGGATAGTGCCACCCCTGAAATTGCTGTCCTTTTTGCATACATTTTGCATCTGTCGGCCAGTGTGACCTAGTCTGAATGAATAGTTGCCATTAAAAAACACTTATGGATTTGATAGGTGCATTCTTGTTCAAATGATTAACACTTTTAAAAGAAAGTATATTATCTTTGAGAAATAATCTTAAAACCCCTGATGAAACCTAAGGGTTTCACATTAAGGGCCTGTCACATTGGCCGACGGATGCAAAACGTTTGTAAAAAGGACACAGCGGACAAGAAAACATTCCATCTGTTGTTATCCGCTCTGAAAAGTGCCCTGAATTTGCATAACCAGACCAGACAACAACGGAAAGGAACGGAGGGGGAGAGGACGTAGCCAGGATGGAAAGCGGATGCTCCACGGAAGCCTAGCATATGGGAGCGGATGGCACATTCACAGGGTTTCCGGGGGAGCATAGCGAAGCGGACGCGCAGCGGAAGGAGCGGATGCCAAGCGGATGAAGCGGATGCAGAGCAGAAGCCTAACGGATGCCTAGCGGATGCAAAGTGTTCACTGCGCATGCGGTGAGGATGCATTGCGTCAGCCCCGCGGATATAAAGGGAAGCAACTCGCAAGCAGGTCACCATTCAGAGGAAAGACCTGCTGCCAGACACAGCTCCAGCCAGCCAGCCAGCCAGCCAGCCAGCCAGCCAGCCAGCAACCATGGGGAAGAAGAGAAAGTCTCTGCCATTTGCTGCCAGCCCTGGCAAGAGGGACAGGGCCACCATCCCACCCCCTGGCCCTGACTCTGCTTCTGCTGGGGCTTCTGCTGCTGGGGCTGACTCTTGTGGTGCTAGAGCTTCTGCTGGCGTTCCTCCTGGTGCTGGTGCTTCTGCTGGTGCTTACTCTGCTGGTGCTGGTGCTTCTGCTGGTGCTGGTCCTGGTGCTGGTGCTTACTCTGCTGGTGCTGCTCCTGGTGCTGGGGCTTCTGCTGGGGCTTACTCTGCTGGTGCTGCTCCTGGTGCTGGGGCTTCTGCTGGGGCTTACTCTGCTGGCGCTGCTCCTGGTGCTGGGGCTTCTGCTGGGGCTAACTCTGCTGGCGCTGCTGCTGGTCCTGCTGGTGCTCCTGGTCCTGCTGGTGCTCCTGGTCCTGCTGGTGCTCCTGGTCCTGCTGGTGCTCCTGGTCCTGCTGGTGCTGCTGGCACTGCTGGTGCTTACTCTGCTCCTGCTGATCCTGGTCCCTCTGGCGCTGCTGGTGCTGCTGGTGCTGCTGGTGCTGCTGCTGCTGGTCCTGCTGGTCCTGCTTTTTCTGCTACTGTTGTTGTTGCTGCTGCTGGTGGTGGTGGTGTGGAGGAGCAGCCCCTACAACCTTGAAGCCCCTCTGATGGGGGCCCAGATGGCCCTGCCAGAGGGAGGAAGAGGCATACGCGTGAACGGGAGAGGAGGCAATACTCCATTGAAGAGGAACATCAGGAAAAGGTGCTGGAATGGCTGAGGGAGAACGAGTATCTATAGCGGAAGGGACACAGGCTCTATCGAGACACCAAAAGGAAGCAGGCTGCTTGGAGAGAGAAGGCGGAGAGCCTGGGCTACACTTCAGAGGTGCTCCTCGGCTGGTGGAAGAAAATGCATACCTGGTACGGGAAGCTGCACCTCAAGAAATATGGCCAGGCCACGGTCAAGCTGATGGACCGAGAGACCTACATGATGGCCAAGCGCAGCTTCTTGGAGGGTGAGATCCGCCACCGAGGAGCAGCCCCTCTGACAACCCTCTCTCTCAGGCAGCCCGCAGAGAGCCAGTGCTCTTCTGGCCCAGAGTCAGCTCCTGTGTCCAGGCAGGTATCTGTGGAGCGTGCCATGACAGAGACCCCCCTGACAGCTGCACTACCCGTGGCGGAGCGTGTGGAGGACCCCCTGACAAAGTGGGAGCAAGGAGAGGGCACTTCCACCAGAGAACAACCCACATCCACCCCTAGCTCCACCTCCACAGAAAGCAGGCAGAGAGCCACACTGTTCTGCTGCAGATCAGGGACACCATCAAAAGCAGCGCAGATCTCCTCTCTCAGCTGGTACACACCGACATACCATCCTCAAACTGCAAGCCCTTCCTCACCTACGTCAACCAGACCCTAATGAACATGTCGGAATCACAGTACCAGGTGATAAAGGACAGGATCACCGGTCTTCTTCACAACCCTCCAGACCCAGCTGAACCTGCTCCCACCCAGTCCAGGCCTGCTCCTCCACCCCAGGTGATATCACTGCCCTTCCAAGGCTTTCCACCGGCCCTCACCTACCAAGACTACAGCTACCAGGAGCTCCAGCAGCACAGGCAGCCCTTCCCAATCCAGGCACAAGTACATCAGATGCCACCAATGCCACTGATGCCACCGATGCCAGCCACGCCACCGATGCCACCCATGCCACAGATGCCACCCACGCCACAGATGCCACCCACGCCTCACCTCGCTCAGCTGCAGACCAGACATCCCCACTACACTACTCCTTCCTCCACCCCACAGCCAAGCCCGGCCTCAGAACATCTGTCATCGGTATTGGGGCTGACACCCCATGTCCTGGAGGAAGGGGCTCTCAACATCACAGGACTGAGCCAGCTCTCTGAGAGCTTCCTCCACACACCGTCCCCTGTTGTTCTCTCGGGGCCAGGCACCCCAATGACGCCTCAGACCAGCACTCCAGCAGCAGCCACTTCCACAGCACCTGGACCCTTCACCCTTGAGACTGGGCATGCCTCAGAGTGACCAAGAAGAGTGCCAGAGAGTGGGTGGCTACCTGTTGACTTTATCTTTGCTTAAGACACTTGGGTCATTTTTCTTTTTCAGCTTGTTATTAATAAAGATTATCTTTGCTTCACACACTTGCTTCATTTATTTTATTAAATAAAGTCTTGGTGGAAACTTTTAGAAATGGTTTAAGCCTTTGCATGCTTGTGGGATGGGTTAAGATAGCAGTGGGATGGGCAGGGATACCTTTGGGATGGGTAATAGCTGTGGGATGGGCACGGATACCTGTGGGATGGGTAATAGCTGTGGGATGGGCAGGGATACCTGTGGGATGGGCAGGGATACCTTTGGGATGGGTAATAGCTGTGGGATAGATAAACCTCCAGTGAAAGTATAGTGGAACTGTATGGTCCTCCCTCCCAGGTGCCACACCTTTGTCCCTTTATTATCAATAACAATGTAATCATTGATCCACACATTTGAACATAAACACAACTCTTTATTAAATGCCCTGTTCATTGTAGGCCCACTCAACATACATGGCCCATTCTCATCCGTGTGATGAGACAGGCTGAAGGACGCATCCATTAAGCATCAACCATCCTGTCTTGCCACTCCACTGCTTCAGCTGGTGGAGTTGCACCGGTGTTTCAGGAGGTTGCGCTGCTTGTTCCCTTCACGTGAAACTCTGTTAGGGCCTGGTACATCCACAGTGTCTATCAGGTTTCGTCCTTGCCTCCATTCACCAGGCTCCATGTCCCCATTCCCTTGTTGACGGTCCACAAGCCTGTTCTGCAACACTGGGTAGCGGGTGCGCATGAGATTGTGCAGGATGCAGCAAGCTTCCACGATCCTCCTCACGGTCTGTGGGCGATGCTGCATGGTGGTGAGAAGTACCTGGAACCTGTTGGCCAGGATGCCAAAGGCATTCCCCTCCCCCCGCCTTGCCCTGGACAGCCTGTAGTTGAAAATCCTCTCTTCACGGGTGAGGCATCTGGAAGTATAGGGCTTCATGAGGTAGGTTCTGAGGGAGAAGGCGTCATCCCCCACGATGAAGTAGGGCACATCTTGAGTGTCGTTGGGCAGGGGGTCTGGATCTGGGAAACCCATGATGAGGTTGCGTTCCAGCCCCTCCTTGAGGTGACTGGCGTTGTATACCTGGGCATCTGAAGCTGACCTGTTGCCTGAAGCATCGATGTACATGAACTTGTAGTCAGCATCCACCATGGCGAAGAGGATGACGCTGAAGAAGCCCTTGTAGTTGTGATAAGTGGACCCTGACTTGGCTGGAGCTTTGCAGGCCACGTGCTTGCCATCTATGGCTCCAACAGTGTGTGGGAACTTCCACTTCTGATACCCCTTCTCTGCAACTTTCTTCCAGCCTTCTTCAGTGGAGGGGCACTGGAGGAGCTCCTCCAGGTATTCTTCGATGATGGCCTGCACCACTTCTCTGACCACAATGCTGATGATGTTGTGTGGCACCCTCCAGCCCTACTGCATGCTCCTGTACGTGGTCCCTGAGGCCAGGTGGCGCAGAGTCAGTTCCACCTTGAGCCCAGGGTCCAGGCTGGGCTGGAAGTTGGTGCTCTGCTTGGTCAACCTGGGTCTCAGCCGCTTCACAACTTTGTCAAACATGGCTGGAGGCATCCTCATGAAGTTCTGGAATGCACGAGGGTCTTCGTTCCTCAGCTCCACCATCAGCTTGTTTTAGAGTCAGTCCTCTGCTCTTCTGGCGATCCATCTTCGGACCCAGACACTTCTTGGCCGCCTCCTTTTCTTCGCGTAGAACAGGTGAAAGAGCCTATAGATGGCTTCGCACTGTTGTAGAACGATGGTGGCTACCAAAAGAAGTGTGTGATGATCCATCGTGGAGATGATTGGTTGCTGTGGAAGAGCAAGAGCCAGATGAAGGCTGAAGAGGTCTGCACCGCAGGGCTACTGGACTGAAAGTGAGATTCAGGTGAGTTCCTCCCCCTTTTTTTAGGAAATATAGGTTTTCTGCTAGGTGTCCTTTTGCATCCTCTAGGCATCCTGCAGACATCCTGAATATCTGAGATACGTCCCCTGTGTGAACGTTTTTTTCCATTTTAATGCTTTGTATGCGAGCTGCATCCGCTTTCATCCTTCCTACGTCCGTGCTACTAACGTTGCGTGTCCGTTCTGGGTCCGTTTCGCTTCCTCCCTGTGTCCGTTTTCCGCTGGAGCGGATGCGAGTTGCACAGATGCGCAACGGATGCCTAGCGGATATAGCAGATGCGTAAATGATGACGACGGATGTAGAATGGATGTTCCCCGTATGCGTTGCGGATGCAGAACAGATGTGTTGGATACATTTTCTGCTCAAAAAGTTTTGAGCAGCTCAAAACTTTTTGAGCGGATGGAATCTCAGTCAACGGATGCTGGACGGATAGAGAGTATGAAAAACGGACGCAGTGAGTACAGAACAGATGGATCGCATTAACCAATGGATGGCAAGTGTTTCTCTCCGTTTTACATCCTCTTTCCATCTGTTGGTGCTGTGAGACAGGGGCTTTACCTATTTGATAGATTTTCTCAAGGGTGTCCATCCTGAGAGCAGTAATTACTAGAGCTGAAATGTTTGGCCAGTGGTTTCAATATTGCCATTTTTTAAATTAGATTTTTCTTCACTTACTCTTTGCCTATTTTTTTCGAGTGCTGACATTAAAATCAAAGGATTAGTTCTTTATATGAAAATGTATTGAATTCTTGTGTTGTTTTACATATGTTGTAAAATGTTCAAGCAAAACACCCAGGAACTATTTATAACTTGGCTGAAGGCTGTTTCTAGTTAAGAAATCCTATTGGGGAATAAAACAGTTCTCTCTCACATTGTGGCTAGACTCAAATAATTATGTTAAGTCACAATTTTATTTACCATAGTTTGCTAAATAAATCATAGCTGACTGTAAACTCATACATTGTTCTAAGTCCTAGACAATGATTTCCAAACCATGCCAGCTGTAATGCAATAAGCAACAATATTATCATTCAGTGTTGTAAATGGCAATAAATATTTATGTGGGGGATGTGGTTGGGTGTTTCTTCATTAGCTGAAGGATTTAGATTTAGTTAGATTTTAATGGTTTGAGATGAATTTTCAGCTATTCTATGAATGTCTTTTTATATTAAATATCAGGTTATAAAACTACAAAATTATCAACAATAAAGGTTGTCCAAATCATTACTAATAAAAACAGTACTTGCTCACTTTAAGTTGTTAGATCATACTTTTTCACTCACAGTCTGTATTGTATAAATAAAAGATTATCTAAAGTTTCAGTTCCAATGCTCCTTTTCTAACTTTCATAAATCCTGAGATTCCCATTACTTTTGTATATTGTGCTTTCTCCAATCAGAAAATAATTTTAAGGTATTAATGGAAACATCTATTTTATACATGAAAGAAATCTGACAAAGTAAATACTACATTTGATTATATCGACTGTTTGGTTGAAACTGTGGATTTCGTTGTATGTATACTGTGTATATACGAACAATGACGATAAAGAATTCAATTCAAACTGTTTAAGACAACTGCAGTTGGGATTAATAAATTCTTATAGATAGATCATTAATATAGGATGAGCTTTTTGAAGGCTGAGTATTATTTTCTTTCTGCAGGAAAAAGAATGTTGTGCCCGACCAAGACTTGATATAATTCAGCCATTTCCTGAATCTTGTGAAGAAATATCTTCCGATGCACTCACAGTAAGATGCTTTCAAGAAAATGAATGTCGAGATTATTGTTTAGGTAACAATTTCTTCTCAATCTGTTTGCTAAGTTTTATAGCAAAGCCTACATTCTAAAGTCTACATCAAGGGTATCAAACGCAAGGCCCAAGGGGTGTTTAAATCTGGCCCGCAGGCCTGGCCTGGAAATAACAAAGGACCAACCTGTGGTGCTTTTGCTAGTAAAAATAGGACACAGGGCTACACATGTCTCCCCATGGCCCATTTTTTGCCTGGAATGGCCTCCTGGCCTCCACATGGCTCCTGCATCCCATTTTGGACAGCAGGGTGCTGCAGGAGGCCTCTGTCCCACTTCCCCACCCATCCCAGGCTGGCCTGTGGAGGATAACTACAATGCTGGTCTGGCCCCCAAAGAAATCCAGTTTGAACCCCTGGTCTAAATTATGGCCTATATTCTAAAGTAAAATTGACCTATTTATCACAAAAAGATAAAAACAATATTCTCCAATCTATATTATCTTAAATCAAATGTTATAATATGTATCATCATATATTTATCATATATTTTAGTGTATACTTTATCATATTATATGTTTTCTTTGTAATTGCTACTTATTGCATGTATGAGTGAAGTACCTACTTAAAGCCTCCTTGAGATTCACTGAGAACTAAGGAATTTTGGCAAAACCTGCTTCAAAGTGCACATATGCAATATGGATCCCATGTTTCTACTCAGTTCTTTTCCACTTATCGCATCTAGAAATTTTGAAAACATTCTTTTTCCAAAGAAGATTCTGAATTTTTATATCATTCATTGTGATACTCCTTGTGATACTTTCAGGATTTCTTGTCAGAAATCTTTCTAAAAAGTTTTCAATGATGAAAATCTGCACATGTGCAGAATCTACACATGTGAATATAAACAGAGAGGACTAACTGAAGAATATTCACTGATGAGTAACCTGTCCTTTCAGTTTAAGTATATGAGAACTCCTGTATTGATAATTTGTAACACTTTAAAGAGAGGATTTTGTTCTGAAATTGATCTCATTGTTGGTCCCAGATTTTTAATCATAATTTCTTAAGTAAGATAATAAAATCTAGTATTTGCATGTGATCACTCCCTCTTTGAGGTATGAATTTGTGAATGAAGGATGCTGCTGTAGAGAGTGGCAATATGAGTAGTCCTTAGTTTAATACAAAGCATCCCGTATAGTTAGTTGCACATGTGAATATTCCACGACTGTATTGTAATGCTAGAAATTCGAAGGGAAATTGATTTAGTTGTCTATCTTTTACAGAATATTCTGAAGGTGAATCACTTTTTTATATTGTCAGCCCAAGCGATGTGGTAGTGGCCAAAGAACGAGATCAAGATGATCACATTGAATGGCTCTTGGAGAAAAAGAAATATGAAGTAATTATTAAACATTTTCCATCTTTTCTTTTTAATAATGCTATGGGAAAAACAGTTCTCTATTTTCTAATTGTTACAACAAAAATAATTGTTATGTTTAGGAATTGTAATAGGTGCTGTGGTTTCAGACCAAATTATATTCTCTCTAGTTACATTTATTTATTTAGATAACTTGAGATAATGATAGCCATTTTGCTATACTAATTAAGATGCTGGGCTAGAAATCAAGGAGTCTGTAAGTTCTAATTTCATCTTTGGTATAAAAGCAGATGGGAGACTTTGGGCCAGTTTTCTCTCAGTCTTAGGAAGAAGCAGTAAGAAGCCATATCTGAAATATTGCTAAATAAAAATTGCAGGGATACTCCAAGCAATCTTCAAGAGTCAGCAATTACTCAAAGGCAAACACACACACACACACACACACACACACACAACATAGCTTTATTTTCGTAGTAACAACCCACGAACCATCTGAAGCATCTGCCATTATCCCTGAGTTATATGCATGAATGTAGCATCCAATATTATTCCTACGTAAAATTCTGACAGTTACTTAACTATGTCAGTTAGATAGTAAAAGGACCATAGTTACTTAAATATTTGCATTTCCATGTGTAAACTTACTTATTTTTTTAAAAGTAGATGAATATGACTTTTGAATAATTTATTCAAACCCAAGCTTTTGATTCTAATATCTGAAAGTCAGCTGTGATGCCAGATAATAAAGATTCATACTTGAAAATAATAAGAAGTTTATATTCAGTTTGATAATCTGATTTGACTTGAACTGAATCAGACATAATCCTATGTGCTTCCTCCTTTTTCAAGCAGCAATGAACCAGAAATAGTTGTAATGTTTTTAGTTTTCAAAAGAATGGGTTAAAATAATATATATTAGGCTTCTCACTGCTTCAGGAACTAATTCACATTTTAAAGAGCCAGATTACCTTGTATTAATCCAAAGAATAACTTGTTTCAATATGTTGTGATTCTGGAAATCAAAGACAACTGAAGCTTTGTCCACTCCTTATCGAGCATGAAATAAATTGGTAATCCATATACAATTTTGGTTCTTTTTATTATAATGGTACATAGTTCGAAGGACATTAAAACTTTATTTACAGAATGTAATCTGTCACATGCTGTGCTATAGTAAGTTATTAAAATGTTAACATCCATTAATATTTTGTTTTTCATCAAAATAAGATGAGATGTATTAGAGCATATAGAAATTATATGTTGAAAAATACTTATTTCAAAGAAATCTATGTGTTGATTTTTCATATTACTTTTGAACTGTTCCTAAAAATAATCTTTTACCATTTCATGTGCTCAGTAACTTGAATGATTTTTCCTATTACCACACTTACCAAAATCAATCCAGAAGTGCCCAGTTTGTCTAGGGAGATAAGATTTAGCCAAATCCCCACTGCATTACTCTATCAGACACATGTTTTTTTAATCTAAACAATAGAGTCTTTGTTTTGGTTGCATTTGCCTCTAAAAATATCTGACTGGCTTTGCCAATAGCAGTCATGAATACTATTAGAATTAACTTCACAATTAGTATTTTATATTGTGCACAAATATAAGCACAAAAATAAAGGGACATCAGTTAATTAAAATATACCAAGCAAGTGTTTATAATAAAAGAAGATGATAAGCTAGACCATACAATAACACTGCATAGCTAATTAAATCTAATAAAATTAAACAATGCATAATATAAAAGTCAGGGAAGTCAGGCCAGAAGCCTATAAATTTCTAATCAGAGGAGCGTAGTGAAGATAGGGAGGAACATTGCATTGTAGTGTCTGAAAGGCCAGAATTATTTTTTTATATCAGCACTCGGTTCTAAGAAGGAGCCAGTTGAAGGTTCTATTGTATATATATATAGAGAGAGAGAGAGAAAAAGACTGCAGATGCAGTATTTTGAATCTGAGACAGCACATAAGAGTGATAATCAAAATAAAATATGAAACAAGTATCAAGTATAGTTAATTTGCTACATTTACTTAGTTCATTACGAATGCTAGTTAGTTTAGCTGATTGAATATACAGCATAGCTTTTAATTTCAAGCTTTAGTCATTTATATTATTTCAATAATTTCTTGGGTATTTCAATTATCAAAGGTATGACATGGTGCAAAGAGATGAAGCATCCAAATTTATTATGCTATTTAATGTTATCTGAAATTTTAAGGTACATCCTAGTAATTTGTGACAAATGTCTTTCATAGAAACTGGGTTTTTTTTAAAGCTGTGGATCTTTGTATATTTCACATAATCTGTTCGAGTATTAATATACTTTAATAATTTTTGTAATCCCTATTAAGCTTTCACTTCTCATTTTAAGTTGCAATAAATCAGTTTCATTTTGACATCATGGACTCATGGAGTTATGTAGTAAATGAGCTGCAAATTAAACTTGATAAAAAATAATTTCCAACTTATGAAGAATACATTTATTCAATGTTAGTGAAACATTAGGAAAACAAGTCAAGATTAAGGTATCTTTCTAATGCAGATGTTCGTTTAAAAAATATTTCTTTTGATTGTACTACATATAGTGCCAATCTGAGATTTGGTCCTGTGATATTAACATGGAGTGAACCCAGAGGGGGTTTGGGGAGAATAACCATTGTTTTTGCTGATTATAAATTTGATTCTGTTTCTTTTACCAAGACATTAAACATTCTAGACATTAAACATTCATGCAGAAGATACAAGAAACAAAAGACGATCTATGTTTTTTCTATTGAAATTTTCAGTAATGTCATTTTTTTTACTGTATTATATAGGAAGCTTTGATGGCAGCTGAAATCAGTCAGAAGACTATTAAAAAGCACAAGATTCAGGTAAGTCTACAAACTTGACTTTTGAAATTTAACTGCTTCAGATATGTCAGATATATACAGTATAAATAAACAATGTCTATCAGCATTGTAAGATTAAACATATATCTTCAAATTTCTAATTTCCAAACTTTCTCTTAAACATTGAATATTTCCAAACTTGTGACATGGTGTTAGTATTTTGAGTTTCCCTTCTTTTTGTCAATGGCAACTAGTGATCTGAAATGGACATGGGAAAATGCATACTTAACCATCAAGATATGGTTAAAAGAATTAAATGTTATGACATATTAAAAAAGCCAAGCACATAAGTATTATGTCAATAGCAGGGAATTGCTTTAACATCCCATCTGTTTTGGCCCAATCAAGAATAATAATAATCATCAGCCAAGGAGCATTCTGTGATTTATCTAATATATGCAATCTACTTAACTAATAATGCTAATATGAAGATTTCCAGCATTGTATTTTAACTAGTGTTTGTTTATTCTTAGCTGTGACAAATATGTTTTAGTCTCTAATTGCATAAAGTCATAGAAGACATTATTTCTAAACACGCACAATGCATATCTCTCACCACTAAATACTCTCTATTAGCTGTGCCTATGAAATTAGACGTAATCATATTAAAGAGGTTATTCCTTCAAGGAAATATTAAGCCATGGAATGCTTGTTTTACAAACTGTTTACAGAAAGCTACATAACTACAGTATTCTCTCTTTTTTTAATGATTATCCAGCTCTACTTTTTAATTTTCATTTGCTGTTATAGACAGCAGACTAGAAGAAAAAGAACTAGAGAAAATCACAAAATACAAAGTCCTGCCAATAAAATTAAAATATCCATGGCAAAAACAGCAAAAATCATACCAATAGTAATAGGTACCTTGGGTGCAATGCCAATACAGCTGAAGCACCACTTGAGCAGGATTATCTTGACAAAGTTGTCATCCGACAATTGCAAAAGGCAGCCTTAACTGGAACAGCTTATATCCATCCAAAAATGTCCTTTATTCTCAATAGGTAGACAAAAATACCAAATACAATTTAAACATTTGACTAACTGTGAGATCAGTTATAATTACAGCAGCAGCAACAACTCATTAAACCTATATTCCACCTGACTAAAAATGATTGTGGGCAGCTTTTAATAATCTAAAGAAATTACAATAAAATAGATTGCTTTGGAAGTTGTTGTACCTGCAAGTAGGTACATATGGGATAAAGGACTCCTTTGGGTTGCCTGATTCTACAGTAAGATATTTAGTGCTTTCGATCAAAATCAGTTGTTTGAATTGGGTTTGGAAGTGGTGAAGAACTGGAATAAAATATCCAGATCTGCCAATCCCAATAAGCAGTCTAGCTGCTCTATTCTGAAGTAACTGACATTGGGGACCATTTTCAATGACAAATTCACATACAGTGCTCTATAGCAGTCTACCTAAAAAGTCACCAGAGCATGAATAACTTACTGGATAAGATCACAGTTGTGACTCTCATGTAGATGTTAAAGGCCATAGGGGATAAATTGGAACTTTGCGACAACACAGCACCACATTCTGTAATCCAAACATCCAAATAAGAGTATAGTGCCTCGTTATCACAATTCTGATACTCTGTCCTTTCCAGCAGAATACCATGGTCAGTGATATAGAAAATCACTGAGAGGAGTCAGGAGGAGGACTAAGGCACTTACACTTCCCCTGTCTTTTTCCTGTTGTAGGTTGTCCTACAGAGCAAAACAGAACAAAGCATTTTCTGTTCCACAGCCAGGCCTGAAGGCAGATTAAAATGAATTTAGAAAATAAATTTCATACATACATCCTGGAGTCGATTGGCCATCTTCTGCTCTGGCACCTTCCCTAGGAAGGGAATAATGGCTATTGATTAATACTCGTTTTCATCCTCTCCTTTCATCCTAAATTTATATCCAGATAATTAGAGATCTAGAATAATATTATCAAAGATTTGAAGAGAAAAGGGCAGACACAGTTGTCAGGGCACCAGTGAGCAGAGTTGTATCCTAGATAAAAAGGATGCTGAACTATTGAATTTTCAAGTATTCTCGGATCACAATCTTATTGAATGCTTATTGTTAAAAATATAACATAACATATAGCAAAACAAAAACCTTGTATTCTGAGATCGTGGAACAATAAAAGAGTGAAAAAATCTTTGTATTCTTCAAAGGTAGGATTAAGAGCTTACACAAATGATAAATGGTGCTCATACCTTTCTCATACCAGCTGCAATAATCAGTATTATTTCATCTGATTCAATATGACCAAAATAGGAAAGCTATTTTCATGCTCTAACCATTCTTTTTTTTTTTTTAATTGATTTTAAAACATAAACAAACATAACATAAAAACATAAACCATCTTCCATATATATACATACAGTGTGCTGGTTGATTTACATATTATTTTGTGCAACAATTACATTACATATACTCTCATACTTTCAATCAAAAATATCAAGTACATTAATATCTTTATTAATCAATCATTGACTATACTTTTATTCCTTCATGTTTTATAAAATAATCATATTTTACTTAGTTTATTTTATAACTATTCATATTGTCCTCCCAGATCTATCCTAGAATCATTATAAATATAATTTTAAAAGAAAAAAATACATCTTTATATCTTTATTATTTTCTAAAAATCTACATATTCCATTACTATATTTTATTATCTAACCACTGATAGAATAGATCCCAACTTTGTAAAATTGTTTATCATCTTGTTCTCGAATTTCAAATGTCAATCAACTCATTTCAGCACATTCCAAGATTTTCTTAATAATCTCCTCTTGGAATGGTATCTTCTCATTTTTCCAGTTTTTAGCAAATACAATCCTAGCTGCTGTTAATACATTTACAATCAGATATTTCAAATCTTTACAATATATTTCAAGCAAAATTCCCAATAAAAAAATTTCTGATTTCAAGTCTATATGCTTATGTGTCATTTTTTCCAATCACATGTGGATTTTAATCCAATATTTTTTAGCATCGGGCATGTCCACCACATATAGTAATATGAGCCAGGTGTCTGATGACATTTCCAACACTTTTCAGACTTATTCTTGAGCATCCTTGCTATTCTTGTCAGGGGAAAGTGCCACCTGTAAAACATCTTATACAAATTTTCTTTACATGCTGTTGACATTGTTATTTTATAATTTTGAGACCACAGTTTTTGCCATTTCTCTAAGTCAATCCCATGTCCAAAATTCTTCCCCCAAGCAATCATAGTTTCTTTAACTTGTTCTTCTAATTTAATTTCTAATAAATATCAATATAATTTTTTAATCACCTTTTCATCAGCACCTGTCAAAATCTTATCTAAATCAGTCAATTTATTATAAAAACCTTCTGTTTTAATATCTTTATCATACCTTGATTGTATTTGCGCATATGAAAACAATTCATCTTTATACCTTGTTCCTCTAATTTTTGTATAGATTTAAGTTCACCCTTTTCATTCAATATTTCACCATATCTAACTGTTTGTTCCTTTTTGTATATTATAGGATAAGAAAATGCCTCAATAGTCGATAACCAGACTGGAATTTTCAAATAACATTGTCTTTTAATCTTCTCCCAGTTTAACCACAGAGACTCCCGTATATAATATCTTCTAAAGTACCCCTGTGTTTTTGTTCCTTTATATCATAAAAAAGCATGCCACCCCAACAACAAATCATGTCCTTCTAATATCAACAATCTGGTATTTCTTAATGTTATCCATTCCTTAACCCACATCAATTTCGTAGCTTGGTAGTACAACTCCCAATTAGGCAAGCCAAATCTTCCTCATCTTCTAGCATCTTGCAAAAGTTTTAACTTTATTCTCGCCTTCTTACCTTGCCATATATATTTCAACACGATTTTATTTAAATCTTCAAAATAATCTTTTCCAAGCCTGATTGGAATTGTTTGAAACAAATATGAAATTCTGGGTAATATATTCACCTTGATTGTTGATATTCTCCCTATTAGTGACAGTTGTAAATTTTCCCATTTCACCAAATCTAGCACTATCTGCTGCTTAAGTTTAAAATAATAATTCTCTTTTAATATATCCCCAAGAATTTAATCTTATTCGTGACCTGGATTTTCAATAGGTCTGCTAATTCTTCCTTTTGTCTTGATAACATGTTCTTTGTCAGAATCTTTGTCTTGTTTTTATTTATTTTCAAGCCAGCCACCTTTCCATATGTCTCTATCTTTTCCATCCATTTTGGTGCTGTTTCTTTTTTTTTTTTTTTTTTTAAGTTTTTATTAATTTTCTACAAACAAACAAACATACAAAACATTAAAAACATCTACTTTTTTATAAAATTGTCATTTTATAATATATACTTCCGGTGTATCGGTTGGTTCATCAGTTTTGTGCATTCATTTTATAGTGTCAATTACAATTATATTGCATAACCACTCATATTGTCAATCCATATTCTAATATTACTAAAAAAAAATAAAAAAATAAAAAAAACTTTTTCTGACTATACTTTTAATCATTCATGCTTTGCGAGATAACAATACTTCAAACAGTTTATTCTATAATTTGTCGTATAATCATAACAAATCAATCCTAAAAACTCTTCATATATATAATATTAATGCTCTATTATTGTATTTTATCATCTAACCATTGATAAAAAAAACCCCAAATTGCATAAAATTGTTTATCTTCTTGTTCTCTAATTTCAAATGTCAATCTACTCATCTCAGCACATTCCAATATTTTCTTAATAATTTCTTCCTGCAATGGTATTTTCTCATTCTTCCAGTTTTTAGCAAATACAATCCTAGCCGCCGTTAATACATTTACAATCAAATATTTCAAGTCTTTATTATATATATCAGGTAAAATTCCCAATAAAAAGATCTCTGGCTTCAAGTCTATGTGTTTCTTTGTCATTTTTTCCAACCACATGTGAATTTTAGTCCAATATTTTCTAGCATTCTCACAAGTCCACCACATATGATAGTATGAGCCAGGTATCTGATGACATTTCCAACATTTTTCAGATTTATTCTTGAACATTCTTGCTATTCTTGTCGGGGGAAGGTGCCACCTGTAAAACATCTTATACAAGTTTTCTTTATATGCTATTGACATTGTCATTTTATAATTTTGAGACCACAATTTTTGCCATTGTTCTAAATCAATTCCATATCCAAAATTCTTCCCCCATGCAATCATAGTTTCTTTAACTTGTTCTTCCTCTAGCTTAATTCCCAATAAATAACCATATAACTTTTTAATCACTTTCTCATCAGTACCCATCAATATCTTATCTAAATCAGTCTGTTTATCATAAAATCCTTCCGTTTTAAAATCTTCAAGATATCTTGAGTGTATTTGCGCATATGAAAACCAATTCATCCTTATACCTTGTTCCTCTAAATTTTGGATCGTTTTAAGTCCACCCTTTTCATCCAACAGTTCCCCATATCTAACTGTTTGTTCCTTTTTATAGATCATAGGATAGGAAAATGCTTCAATAGTCGATAACCAAATTGGAATTTTCAAATAACATTGTTTTTTTATCTTCTCCCAATTTAACCACAAAGACTCCCGTATATAATGTCTTCTGAAATACCCCTGTGTTTTAGTTCCCTTGTACCATAAAAAAGCATGCCAGCCCAACAGTAAATCATGTCCTTCTAATGTCAACAATCTATGTTTTCTTAATGTTATCCATTATTTGACCCACATCAAACTTGCAGCTTGATAATACAATTCCCAATTAGGCAGGCCAAAACCTCCTCTATTTCTAGCATCTTGCAAAAGTTTTAACTTTATTCTCGCTTTTTTACCTTGCCATATAAACTTCAACATAGTTTTATTTAAATCTTCAAAATAGTCTTTTCCAAGTCTAATTGGTATTGTTTGAAAGAGAAATAAAATTCTAGGTAAAATATTTATCTTAATTGTTGAAATTCTCCCTATTAATGACAATTGTAAATTTTCCCATTTCTTCAAATCTGTAATTATCTGTTGTTTAAGTTTAATATAATTATTCTCTTTTAATGTGCTACATCTTGCTGTCAAATATATCCCCAGATACTTAACCTTGTTTGTAATTTGAATTTTCAAAAGATCTGTCAGTTCTTCTCTTTGTCTCAACAACATATTTTTTGTCAAAATCTTTGTTTTATCTTTATTTATTTTCAAGCCAGCCATCTCACCATATGTCTCTATCTTTTCCAATAATTTTGGAGCGGTTTCTAACGGGTCTTCCAGAATAAAAGCTAAATCGTCAGCAAAAGCTTGTAGTTTAAATTCTTCCTTTTTAATTTTCATTCCTTTTATATTTTTGTCATCTCTAATATTTCTATTCAACACTTCCAAAGTTAATACGAATAACAAAGGAGATAGGGGACATCCTTGTCTTGTACCTCTTCTTATATTAATAAGATCTGTAAATTCTCCCTCCATCATTACCTTTGCTGTCTGTTTATTATATATGGCTTCTATTGCTTGAATAAATTTTCTGGCAAAGCCCATCTGTTCCAATAATAATAACATAAATCTCCAGTTCACGTTGTCAAATGCTTTTTGAGCATCTAGGAATATCAAAGCCATTTGTTTTTCAGGATGAGCCTCATAATATTCCAAGGTATCCAAAATTACTCTCATGTTGTCTCTAATTTGTCTCTTTGGTAGAAATCCATTTTGATCTGGATGGATAAAATTATTTAAATATTTTTTCAGTCTTTCTGCTAAAATTGAAGCAAAGATTTTATAATCTGCATTCAATAAGGAAATAGGTCTATAGTTCTTAATTTGCAACGGGTCAGCCTCTTCCTTTAAAATAAGAGTAATATAAGCCTCTGACCATGTTTTGGGTATCATCTTTTTTAACATAACTTCATTCATAATTTCTAACAATGGAGTGTTCAATGATTCTTGAAATTTTTTATAGAATTCTGCCGGAAGCCCATCTGGACCTGGTGCTTTCCCATTATTTTGTCTTTTAAATGCTTCATTTAGTTCCATCATTGTTATATTGCTTTCTAACATTTCTTCAGTCTCTTTAGGTATCTTCGGTAAGTTAACATTCTGTAAATACTGTTTAATTTTTTTCTCATCAATATTCTCTTGATTATATAGTTGTCCATAATAATCTCGAATAATTTCCTTTTTCTCCTTATTACCACAACAAACTTGACCTTGATCATCTATTAGTTTCAATATTTTTCTTGATTCCTTCTCCTTTCTCAGTTTATATGCTAGCCATCTACCTGGTTTATTTGCGTCTTCAAAATAATTCTGTTTAGAATTTCTAATTTTCTGTGCCAGTTCTTCTTTCTCTATTAATTCCATTTTATGCTTAATTACATCCAGTTTCAATTTAATATCTTTTTTCTGTGGTATTTTCTGTAGTTCTTTTTCAAGTCTTATATATTCATCTTCCAAGGCCTTAGAGGTTTGTCTTTTTCTAATATTCTTTTTTCTTGTATAGTCTATTATCAAACCTCTTACATATGCCTTCATTGTATCCCAAACATTCTGTATTGAGGTATCTTCTTTTTTATTTTCTTTAAAAAAAAAGACCAATTCCTTCTCCATCCATTGTATAAAATCTTTCTCCTTTAAAATGGTATTGTTTAATGTCCATCTCGATCTTTTTCTTTGTCCCTTCCATTTAATTGTCATTGGACTATGATCTGCCCAAGTACTTATTTCAATATTTGTTTCTTGAATAGTAGATATTAGTTCTGTTGAGATCCAAATCATATCTAACCTGGACCATGATAAATGTCTATTAGAATAAAAAGTATATTGTTTAGTTTTAACATTTCTTTCTCTCCAAATATCTTTTAAGGTTAATTCATCTGTCATTTTAAAAAAAGATTTAGGGAGAATCTTTCTATTTTGTTTTGTTGTTGTTGTTATATAGTCCAATTTATTGTCCACAATTCCATTAAAGTCTCCCATCATGATTATGTTAACATAGTCCAGTCTAATTATTTCCATATGTAGTTTTTTATAAAACTCTTCTTGTTTATCATTCGGAGCATAAATTGCAATCAAGAGTATTTTTTTATTATTATCCATTATTTCCACCATTAATACTCTTCCATCTTCATCCGTGTAGATCAGTTTTGCTAGAATATCTTCTTTAATGTAGAGAACCACTCCCCTTTTCTTACATTGAATCAAAGAAGTAAATATTTTCCCTAATTTTGGCTGTACTAACAAATGCTCATGTTGCTTTTTAATATGAACTTCTTGTAAGCAAATTATATCAAATTTTAATTTCTCTAATTTGTGAAAAATTTTCCTTCTTTTAACAGCTGAGTTAAGTCCATTTATATTCATTGTAATCAATTTTTTTTCTTCCATGATTATGCTTTATATTTAGGTCTAACAGCTCTCGTAGCTCTCACTTCAGGTTGTTCTTTACTGTCTACCTGTCCACCTGCAACTCCTTTCTCTTTCTCAATCTCCAGTTGTTCCTCCAGAAGCTCAATTAATGAGATCTCTTTCTCTGCCACCTCTTTTTTTCTTCCAAAAAATTCTGCATAAAAAAGTTCTGCTTTTTCAATCGAGTCAATTCTATGTCTCTGCTCTTGCCACGTAAAAATTAGTCCTTCTGGTATCAGCCATCTGTAGTTCACTTCATTTTCCAGTAGCACTTTGGTCAAAAATCGATATTCTCTTCTCATCTCTCTCACTCTTCTAGGTATTTGTTTTAAAACTACAATCTCTTTGTTTTTATACTTCAATGCTTTTTCTCTTGCCACTTGTAATATTTGTGTTCTGATGGATTTTTTAGTAAATCTAATATGTACTTCCTTTGGTAGTTTATTTCTCATCGCATATCTTGTATAAACTCGGTATATCTCATCTACTCCGTCCATCATTTTTTCCTCAGTAATTTCCAGAAGATCTGCCA
This sequence comes from Laticauda colubrina, assembly GCA_015471245.1. Taxonomy (NCBI): domain Eukaryota; kingdom Metazoa; phylum Chordata; class Lepidosauria; order Squamata; family Elapidae; genus Laticauda; species Laticauda colubrina. The sequence goes on along the minus strand of BLBF01000019.1, from coordinate 12,563,289 downwards.
ATATTTCTATCATTATCACAGCCAAGTTTTCTCCTTTTTCTTCTTCTATATTTTGAAATCTAAGATAAAATTCTGATCTTTCCATCTCCCACCTCAACATCCCATTTTTTTCTTGTTCTATCACTGTTAATCTAGTGTCAATATTTCCAATCTTCTCCTCTCTTTGTTTTCCTTCTTCCTCAATTTTTTGGAATCTCTCCTCATATTTTCCCATCATTTGTTTAAAATTTTCATCAGATTTCTCTATTTTTTTGTCCATGGTATCTATTTTTATCTTAATATCTTGAATTCCTTGCATAATCATCTGTAAATTTACTTTTTCTTGTTCCTTATCTTGCTTCAACATTGTCTGAATTGAAAGTTGTCCTTCAAGTGGTGGGGAAGCAGAGGTAGAAGCAAAAACGCCGAATGATTTTGGCTTCCTGCTCATTTTGATATTTCCAAGTCTTCAAGCTCTCTTTGACTTTAAATCCAGCTGGTATAGTAACCAAATATAGTCCAAAAAATCAAAAAGAAAAAGAAAAAATCCAATATTAAAAAGCCCAAAGCCAAAAAAGAAAAAAGGAAAAAGGAAAAAGAAAGGTCTTCAGGTTCTTCTAGACCCTAATCCAATTAAAATAGATGGAAGAAGCAAAGAAAGAGAAGAAAAAAGAAAAAACTCTGAGGCTTTCCCTTTGAAATAAAAAGCAAAAATGCTAGAGTTAAAATTAACCAAAAAGGCTGGCGAGTAGGTGTTTCAAAAGTATATATATATATATATATGCACTGTACACTGCACTTTATTTCTTTATCCAAGGCTCTTATTATGACTGTCTTCTCCAGCAGCTTCAAAGCCAAACCTCAAATGTTGAGATATTGATAAGAGTCCAAGAGAGCACCTTTAATAATATTTTACTGTATTCTCCCTCTATCTTATCACATTAAAATGTCCTTGAAAAGAAGTGCTTTTCTCCCCAATTCAAATAAAATATTTTCAAGCCTCTAGTTGGCAGTGTTACAGCATCTCTAAATACTCTTTCCCCCCCCAGCCAAAAGAAAAAATGTTTATAAAGAACTCAAACAAAAGAAAAAGATAGTCAAAGGGAGCCTCTATCCTAAAAAGAAAGTTAAAAAGATAAAAAATAAAAATCAAGTGAAAAATAAAAATATATATAAGAGAAAATTCAATCCGGTTACCTACAAAGTCACCTTAAAGTCCTCAAAGAAAATAAGAAAAAAATAATAATCCAAGTCTCAATTTGACATCACTTAAACGCCGCTCAACCCAGGTTCAGTCAAAAGAAAAATAAAGTCACAGATTTCTTCTTTGTTCAGGATGTCCTTTCAAGTCTTAATCAATTTATAATACAAAAGAATTTCTCACCCAACCGATACACGCTTATTTAAATCCCTTTCTTTCCGGAGTTGTCCCGACTTCAGCAGCTTTAGAGGCTGCCTTTCTGCTTCCAGCAAAAGGGCTTCTCCCGGATCAAACCAGAGATTTTGCGATATCTCTGGGATCCTGGGACTGTGCCCTTCACAATCCCCGTCTCTACGGGACGGTTTAGGTCCGTTAGAACCGACCAGAGGCAAAAATATCAGCTGAGATCTCAGAGCCCCGAGATCGCAGCTGTAACACCGAGACGTAGCTCCGCCTTCTCTGGTGCTGTTTCTATTGGCTCTTCTAAGATGAAAACCAGATCATCTGCAAATGCTTGCAATTTAAATTCTTCCTTTTTAATTTTCATCCCTTTTATGTCCTTTTCTTCTCTAATATTTCTGTTTAACGCTTCCAATGTTAACACAAACAACAAAGGTAACAATGGGCATCCTTGTCTTGTTCTTTTTCTTATATCAATAGTCTGTCAATTCTCCCTCTATCATTACTTTTACTGTTTGTTTATGATATGTAGCTTCTATTGCTTGGGTAAATTTTTTAGTGAAGCCCATCTGTTCCAGCAGTAACAACATAAATCACCAGTTCACATTATCAAATGCCTTCTGCGCATCTAGAAATATCAAAGCCATTTGCTTTTCAGGATGTGCCTCATAATATTCCAAAGTGTCCAAAATTACTCTCATGTTGTCTTTAATTTGTCTCTTTGGCAGAAATCCATTTTGATCAAGATGAATAAAACTGTTTAAATATTTTTTAAGTTTTTCTGCCAATATTGAAGCAAAAATTTTATAATCTGCATTTAGTAAAGAGATAGGTCTATAGTTCTTAATTTGTGATGAATCGGCCTCCTCTTTTGGAATGAGTGTCATATAAGCTTCTAACCATGTTTTAGGTATCCTCTTCTTTAACATAACTTCATTCATAACATAACATTATTTAACATAACTTATAAGAGTAAAAGATTCAACGATTCTTGTAATGTTTTATAAAATTCTGCCAGAAGTCCATCTGGGCCTGGTGCCTTTCCATTATTTTGCTTCTTAAGTGCTTCAGTTAGCTCCATCATCGTTATATTGCTTTCTAACATTACTTCAATCTCTTTAGCTCTGGGGTAAATTAACATCCTGTAAATACTGTTTGACTTTTTCTTCATCAATATTCTCTTGTGTGTATAATTTCTCATAGTAGTCTTGTATGATTTCCTTCTTTTCTCTGCTACCATAGCAAGCTTGGCCTTGATCATTTATTAGTTGCGAAATTTTCCTTGATTCTTTCTTTCTCAATTTATATACTAACCATCTTCCTGGTTTATTTGCATCTTCAAAGTAATTCTGTTTAGCACCTCTAATTTTTTGTGCTAGCTCTTCTTTTTCTATTAAACCCATTTTATGTTTAATTATATCCATTTTTAACTTGGTAACCTTTTTCTGTGGCATTTTCTGTAACTCTTTTTCAAGTCCTTTATACTCTTCCTCTAACGCCCTGGAGGCTAACATTTTTCTGATATTTCTTTTCCTTGTATAGTCTATTATCAAGCCTCTGACATATGCCTTCATTATACCCCATACATTCTTGATTGATGTATCTTCTTTTTTGTTTTCTCTAAAGAAAAGAGACAGGTCTTTCTCCATCCACTGTATAAAGTCTTTTTCCTTTAAAATAGTATTATTTAATGTCCATCTAGATCTTCTTCTTTTCCCTTTCCGTTTAATTGTCATTGGATTGTGGTCTGCCCAAGTACTTGTTTCAATATTTACTTCTTGAATATTAGTTAATAAATCTGTCGACATCCATATCATATCTATTCTGGACCATGATAAATGTCTATTTGAATAGAAAGTGTATTGTTTAGTTTTAGCATTTCTTTCTCTCCATGTATCTTTTAAGTCTATTTCATCCACCATTTTAAAAAAGGATTTAGGGAGAGTCTGTCTGTTTTGCTTTGTTGGTTTCTGTGCTGTATAATCCAGTTTATTATCTACAATTCCATTGAAATCTCCCATCAAAACTATATTGGCATAGTCCAGTTCAATTATTTTCATATGTAATTTTTTGTAAAATTCTTCTTGATTATCATTCAGGGTATAAATTGCAATCAGGATTGTTTTTATATTATTGTCTATTATTTCCACCATTAGTATTCTTCCATCATCATCAGTATATATCAATTTTGTTGGAATAATATCTTTAATATACAAGACCACTCCTCTTTTCTTGCATTGTGTCAAAGAGGTAAATATTTTTCCTAGTTTTGACTGTCTCAGCAATTGTTCATGTTGCTTTTTGATGTGTACTTCTTGTAGACAAATTATATCAAATTTTAATTTCTCTTATTTATGAAAAATTTCCCTTCTTTTAACAGCTGAATTAAGTCCATTTATATTGATTGTGATTAATTTTTTTTCTTCCATGGTTAAATTTTGTACTTAGGTTTAACAGCTCTCGTCAATCTTAGTTCGTGTTATTCCTTGGCTTCTTCCTTTCCACCTGCCACACCTTCTTCTTTTCCAGTCATCATTTGGTAGTCCTCTTGGAATTCAGTTAGTGAAATTTCTTTTTCTGCCTCTTTCTCCTCTTTAAAAAATTCTGCATAAAATGATTCGGCTTTTTCAATTGAATCAATTATGTATCTCTGTTCTTGCTATGTGAACATTAAACCTTCTGGGATCAGCCATCTATAATTCACTTTCTTTTTAAAGTAGCGATTGGTCAAGAATCGGTATTCTCTTCTCATCTCTCTCACTCTTCTAGGTACTTGTTTCAAGACCACAATCTCCTTATCCTTGTATTTCAATGTTTTCTCTCTCACCACTTGCAGAATTTGCGTTTTAATGGCTTTCTTTGTAAATCTGATATGAACTTCTCTTGGTAAACTATTTCTCATCGCATATCTTGTGAAGACTTGATAAACCTCATCTATTCTATCCATCATCTTCTCTTGAGTTATTTCCAAAGCTTCCACCAAAATTTCTATCATTATCTCAGCTAAGTTTGGTCCTTTTTCTTCCTCTATATTTTGAAATCTAAGATAAAATTCTGATCTATCCATCTCCCATCTCAGTATACCACTTTTATCTTGTTCAGCCACAGTTAATCTATTATCAATGTCTCCAATCTTCTTATCTCTTTGTTTACCTTCTTCTTCAATTTCTTGGAGCCTCTCATCATATTTCATCATCAATTGTTGGATGTTCTCCACTTTTTCATTAGTTTTCCCTGTTCTTTGTTCAATGTTCCCTGTTCTTTGTTCAATGTTCTTTATTCCCTTTTCAATATTCTCTGATCTTGTTTGAATATTTTGAATTCCTTGCATAATCATCTGCAGGGTCACTTTTTCTTGTTTTTTTTTCTGCTTTAACATTATCTATCTTGAGCATTGTCCTCCAGATGGTGGAGAGGAGGAAGCAGAAGTTGAAGAACCAGGAGCTGTTAACCTCCTACTCATTTTGAAAAATTCAAAATCTTCAAATTCTTCTAGACCTTAATCCAGTTGTAAAATAACCAGCTACAATTCCAAGTAAAAATAGAGAAAAAATGTGGAAAAAAAAGAGAAAAAAAAAACCGAATAATAATAATAATTAAAAAGGAAAAAAGAGATTCCTTCAGGCTCTTGTATGCCTTAATCCAATCGATTAGCTAAATGACAATAAAAATTCAAAAGTGAAAAAAAAAGAGCATCAGGACATCATAAACAAACACGAAAAAAAGAAAAGTTGTAAAATCCCAAAGAAGGCAAAAAGGTGAGGAAAAAGGCTAAGAAGAAAAAAGAAAGGAATAAATTCTTCAGGTTCTTCAACACCTTGATCCAATTAAGAGATCTCAGATATAAAAAGGTACATAAAAATGGAGCAAAAAGAAACCAATATGCAAAGTAGACAAGTTCCAAATTACCAAGTTCCAAAAAACCAAAAGTCCAAATGTCTATTACCAAAAAAAAAAAAAGGATAAACTGATGGGGGGGGGGAGTTCTCTTCTCTCTTCTCCGAAAACTTATCATCTTTTCTTTTCCTGAATTTCAGCACCAGACTCCAGCTGTTGATAGAAACCCAGAAGAACACCTGCAATAATACTCTCCTGTGCTCTTCCCTCTATCTTATCAACCAGGCAATGTCCTTGAAACAAAGTCTCAATTCTTTCTCAGCTTTGTCTGGTAGAGAAAAAACAGAATACTTCCAAGCCTCTAGTTCAGGGGTCTCCAACCTTGGCAACTTTAAGACTTGTGGACTTCAATTCCCAGAATTCTTCAACCAGCTTTGCTGGCTGAGGAATTCTGGAAGTTGAAGTCCACAAATCTTAAAGTTGCCAAGGTTGGAGACCCCTGCTCTAGTTGGCAGTGTTACAAAGTTTCTTTAGCTTTCACTTTCCCCCTCTCCTTTCCAGACAAAATATAAGCAGGATTAACTAAAAAGGAAAAAATGTATTTAAAAAATAACTAAGAAGGAATCTCTAGCTTAACATGCTGTTAAATCAAAAAGGAGAAAAAAGTAAATAACAAGAAAAAAAAGTAATCAGTCCAGTTTCAAAATATAAAATCATATATAAAAATCCAACAATGAAGAAAAAAGAATTACGTTGACATCCTTGTTTAAAATCGCCACTTAATCATTTCTGTCAAAACTTTTACAGATTCTTTCTTTTCTTTAGGGTGTCCTTTCAAGTCTTAAAGTATAAAAAAAAAGATTCTCACCACACACTCTCTCTTTCTATTCCCTTCTGTCTCGGAGCTGTCCCAACTTCAGCAGCTTTAATGGCTGCCTCTTTGCTGCTGCCAAAAAGAGCTTCTCCTGGATCTTCCAAGGACTTTGCGATATCCCTGGGATCAACAGGACTATCTAACCATTCTTGAAGCCATAGTAATACTAATCCATAATATACTCCCAAGAAAATGCAGGGGTTTTTTTGTGCTTAATTTGTATTTTCATTTGAACATGCAAATGGTCCTCACAGAGCTTTTTATTGAAGCATGCACAGGAGTAGAGATACCTCCAACAAAAATGTAGAATTTTTACCACCCATCTCATTCCCTACAGATTCAGCCTTACCCCTACTGGGAGGCAGTGTTCCAGGAACAAAAACATTTCTCAAAGCTTGTTATAAAGTTGTCAATTGAAACCAGTAAAACAATATTTACTTATAGAAAGAATGATAGTAGTTTATTATAGCCTGAAGTGGTTGAAGCAAAATACTTTGGACATATCAAAGAAGAAGACAGATCTCATGGAAGCATGAAAAGAATGCATTTTATGTATGCAGGAATGATGGCACATTTAATCCTTTGTAATAATGCCTTGCTTCTCTGTAATACTTTTTCTTCTTCTCAGAACATCTTGCCAAGATAGTTCTGTCTCAGGGCTGAAAAGGGAAAATAATAAGCTGGGTATAGGGAGTTTGGAGTCTTTCACTTCCCAAATACTGATTTTTCTCGAAGTCATATATAAAAGAATAATATGCATATTTATGCTTGAATTAAAATCACTATTTTTGGTATTATTTGGATGCTTCACACTTCATTATCATCTCCACATATGGTAGGGAAATGATACTTTAACATGACTCATTGTTTTAATTTGTCCCATATCTGAAAATATGATGTAGTCATGTATATAATGAGAGCATATTCTATCTTTAAAATCTATTGAGTGTAGGTCTGGATAAGAAGATGCATATCTTGAAACTGATCAAACAATTTGATCCTGTATTTCTTTTTTCATGTCTTTATTATCTTCAATGTTATATGTGGTTAACAGATTAAGAGCATTGAAGGGAGCACAATTACATTCAATGAATAGATGAAGAATATGGTCTTTTTCCATGACCATTTGTAGTTCTGATCAGACAACATAACATTCAGACTGAGCCCATTTTTTTCAAACTTTATTTTAACAGTACTTTTGACAAGTGTTTTGTTGTTATGTAAATTTGTATACTATCATGTATAAACTAAATCATTATATTTAACAAACGGGTTACAGTACTTGAAAACAAAGTTCATTACTGAGTGCTTACCTTTGACTTTTAACTAATTTTGACTGATTTTGTTTTATCTTAGGATATAGGTTTAGCATACATAAACCATCTATTAGAAATTGGAGATTATGATTTGGCCTCAAGGTAATGTTTTTAGCTTATTTTTATGCGCATACAAATATATATATATATATATTTATATATATATATTTATATATTTATATATTTATATATTTATATATTTATATATATAAGTTTTCGTGGGTACTTATATGTATGCTGTTCAGCTTCTTTCAGGTATTATCCCACGTCATTGTAGTTGTGCTTTTAAAGTTGTAGCAATGTTTCAGCAGAATCTCATCTGCCATCATCAGGCTTCTGATCATCAGAAGCCTGATGATGGCAGATGAGATTCTGCCAAAACGTTGCCACAACTTTAAAAGCACAACTACAATGACGTGGGATAACACCCAAAGGAAGCTGAACAGCATACATACATACATACATACATACATACATACATACATACATAATCATGGTTGCTGAATTTTATGTTTTTGATTGCCCTTAGTCAGATTAAAAAGTAATTCATAATTAATTTCAAATTACTGCTGTTACTTTACAAATAATGATGTGTGCAAAAAACATTCTATAACATTGAAAATATGATTTATGAACACTTTGCTTCTTATATATTTTCTCTTCAGAAAATGTCAGAAGATACTTGGCAAAAACACAAATTTATGGGAATGTGAAGTTTATAGATTTAAAGAAATTGGGCAACTTAAGGTTTGTATGACTGAACACTGCTTGCTTGTCACACGTAGAAGTTAATAAATCATATAGTCATTATGTCTTTATTACTTTTCCCAAAAGTAGGCATATTCAAAATTTGCTCCATTAGGTCTGTCTTTATCTATTTGTTTCACCTGTTATTTTCTCCATGTGAGTTGGATCTGTGTGGATTCTATATTTCTTTAATGCACAATAGGGTAAGCTTATTAATTGAATTTCAAGAAATAGCATTACATCCTAGAATCTAAAATTGAAATAAGTCAATATTCATGGCCTAAGAAAAAGTTGAAACATGCTATTAATCATTTTTGAAACACGAAATTTAACAGAATATAATGTTTTGGTTGCTTTTTTTATATATCAGATATGGAAGCTGAATTATGTCCATCTGAGTTTGTCAATTCTCTTTCATACTTTAAAGAGTTGTAACTTTTCAAGATTCTTTAGATTTTAGAAGTTTTTAAAAGCATCATAGACACTTGTGGTTTCATGACTCAAGAGTTTGTAGATGGATTCATTCATAATATATTCAGAAATTAATTATGTTTCAACATAACAGATTTTGGGCCTGTTGTGTACTGCAAGATAAAAAAGAACTCATGAGATTAAATTACTGGCAGAGCAGAGCAGGAAATTTTAAGGGACATATTTGTTAGCAAGCATCAAAGTTAATAGATTGACCATGGCAGATTGCTAAAAGGCTGTTACTTCTCAGGCAGTAGAAAGCATTTATGAACATGTGTATTGATTGTATATCCATATTCTCTCTATGAATTTTATGTCTTCCTACTCAAACTCAATGAACCAAAAGGAGCATATTATTAAGATCTCACAGTAGGTAGTCCTTTTGAGCTGTTAAATTTTGTTCAAGAGTGCAAAAGTATTGCAAAACTGCAGTTTTTCTCATAGCAGCTGCCTTCGTACGGAATTAAAGATGGATGGCAAGACAATAGCACTATTTATGGGGGGAAAGCAGGTTAGCAGGCAGACATTTTGCCAGATTAGAAGATAGCTTCTCAGGTTTGCTTGCCTTCCTTTATTTCACTTCACCCTAAAAGATGTATGGATAAATGTACTATTTCTGCCACCACCAATCCCTTCTAGATTTATTTTAAACTTGGGTATAAAATTTAATACCAAAGCTTTATGCTATTCGGAACCCTTTTAAATTTAGAAAATCTTTGTGGATTGTCCAAAAAACCTGTCAGGGAAATTATTGCCTTTCCAAAGTGTTGATTGTTGTTATTCAATCACTAAGTCATATCCAACTCTTCGTAATCCCATGGACTTTATAGCCCACCAGGCCCCTGTCCTCTACTGTCTCCCAAAGAATGCCCACATTGATGTTCATTGCATCAGTGACACTATCTAACCTTCTCATCCTCTACTGTCCCTTCTCCTTTTGTTTTCAATCATTCTCAATATCATTTTTTTCTAGTGAGTCCTCTCTTGTTATTTGGTGGTCAAAGGATTTGAGCTTCAGCTTCAGTAATTTTTCTTCCAAAGAATAGTCAGGATTGATTTTCTTTAGGATTGACTGGTGTGACCTCCTTGAAGTCCAAGGTATTTTTAAGTCTTCTCCAACTTCACAATTGAAAAGCATCAATTCTTCAGCACTGAGCCTTTGGTCCAACTTTCACAATCATATAAAACTACTGGGAAAACCATAACTTATCTCTGCTTTTTCAGGCATCTTTTAATTTTATGACTGCAGTTGCTATCTTCAAAACTCTAGGAGCCCAAGAAAATAAACTCTGTAACTGCTTTCAGTTCTTTTCCTTCTATTTGCCAGGAAGTGATAGGATCAGATTACATGATCTTAGTTTTTTTAATGTTGAGTTTCAAGTTGACTTTTGCAAGGGGCTCTTTAGTTCCTCTTCACTTTCTGCTGGTAGAAAGGTATCATCTACATATCTTAGATTTTTTATATTTCTCATGACAATCTTAATTCTGGATTGTGATTTATCCAGCCCAGCATTTCACATTAGTCTGCGTATAAGTTAAATGAGCAGGATGACAATATACAGCCCTCTTACAATCCTTCCCCTATTTTGAAGCAATATTTTGTTCCACGGTTGTTCACTGTTGCGTCTCGACGCTCAGGTTTCTCAGGCGACAGGTACGGTGGTCTGGTACTACCATATTTTAAGAACTTGACACACTTTATTATGATCTACACCAGTGGTTTTTAACCTTTTTGAAAGAATCGCCCCTTGAACCATTGGGGAAGTTATCATCGGCTCCCTCCCCCAACATAATCTCTCAATCACAACACAGGGAAATAATTCTTCAATTTATGCAAACATGTTTTTTTTTCTTTAAAATTGTCATCAGGACATATCAATGCAAATAATTTATTTCCAGTCTTTTTCCCATATCTCAACTGTGTGAAAAATTCTGATGCTACCCATCACTTTACTTCCAAACTTCATGATGCATATATTTCATTATTGTCTTATTTATTCAAGACACTTCAATGAAATGACCACTGAAAACAAAATTCAATTGCAAAAAATGAAATGCCTGAAAAAAACAGTAACATTTAATGATTTAATTACAAGTTAATTTTAAGACGCAAAAAGAAATATAAAAAGGGCATAAGAACAAACCGCAATGCAAGAACTAAGAATTTCAAGACGAAAACTCTGAAACTAAATTAAAATTTGAGGAAAATATATATTCATGCACACTGTAAAAAGGGTTAAAAAGACACAAAGAATATTTTTACAGAAGGAAAGCAACAAAAATCAGAGCGACAAATTTAATGGGTAGAGTGATAGAGGCTGCTGCGCAACACACATGAAGATGAGTGATGCGTATTCACATATGTACAGCATTCTGTACTGAAGCTAGCTGAGGGAACATTTTAAAACACAGTTCAATCCACTAATAGTGATCGATCTGATGTTTTTGTACAACAGATATACGGTGGTTCACTGTACGAAAAAAGTCTCAAAAGTGTCCCCAAAACTTCTCGCTCCATCGCCCCCATATCGCCCCCCCCTTCCATTCCTTCGCACCTGTGTCACCCCTTTTTTGTTCCATTGCCCCCCTGAAAAATGAAATCGCCCCCTGGGGGGGCAATATCGCCCAGGATAAGAACCACTGATCTACACAATCAAGACTTTAACATAGTCAATGAAGCAGAAGTAGTTGGGGTTTTTTTTGAACTGCCTTGCTCTGGCCTCCGCCACCTGTGTCTTCCTTCTCCCAGGAAGAAAGCAAGATCCAGCAAATGTTGTAAATTTAATTTCTAGTTCCTCTGCCTATTTGAAACACAGTTTTTACTTCTGGTAGTTCTTGGTTCACATATTACTAAAGTCTAGTTGTAGAATTTTCAGCATGACCTTGCTAGTTTATGCAGTTGTATGGTAATTTGAACATTTTTTGGCATTGGCTTTCTTTGAAATTGGAACCTAAAATGACCTTTTCCAATCCTGTGTTCATTGTTGAGTTTTCAGAGTTTGCTGGCATATCGAGTAAAGAATTTAACATTAGGATTTTAAATAGTTCAACTGGAATATTGTCACATCTTCTAGCTTTGTTTCTAGTAATGCTTTCTAAAAAATTTGGAAAGATTAAGCATACTTTAATTGTTTCTTTCCTTAGGCAATTAGCCACTATTTGCCAAGACAAGATTTGATTCTGAAGCCTTTCATTTATGAAATGGTTCTGCATGAATTTCTAGAGAGCGATTATGAGGTAAAGTATTATTTGTTATAATACCTCTGCAACAGAGCAACACCTCTAAATTTGTCACTATATTGGTAGAGAGTAGGATGAGACATGCAATCTGTTGGTGGTGTTCAACCAGTTCTCACCGGTTTAGGAGAACCGGTAGTGATAATTTGGCATGGGTCACTGAACTGGTAGTGACTTCTGGCTGGTCACATCCCTGAACCAGTTGCCTGGTCACCACTCGCTCATTTGCCCCACCCACCAGATTCTTGCTTGCCCCGCCCAGTCACTCCTCACTCCACACTGGGTCCTTGTGGCTTAACCTGGCTTCCCACATGGTGCTTGTGCCACAACTGAGTAGCTCTGATCTTCCTGTTCACAGGTAGGCCTGCAAGTCGCATTAGCTTTGCCCATTTCTGGAGCTTGCCTCCCCCTCCCCCACCATCCCCTGAGCTTGTTGATGGCTCCCCCACCATTCCCAAGCTCACTTGGCTGGCTTAGTTGCTGGCGTGGCCCTATCCCAGACGGGAGTGCTGGCTGCGGCCTAGCTAGCTGTTTCCCCCATCTCCAGGCTCACCTGGCGGGACCGGGAGGGTGGGCAGATGTCCCGGGCTGCCCATGTTGTGCACAATTTGAAGCATCAATGGGAAGCATGTTGTGCACAATGGGAAGCATCAATGCTCACGGAGCAGCAGTTTTCTTCTTTCTCCCAGGGGATGTGCCGCTGCTGAACTGGCCTGGCAGGTGGGTGGGCAGTCAGTCCTTGGGGGGCATCTCTGCTGTGCTAGGGCTGAGAGGGGCAGCAGAGATGGCCATGTGCAGCAGCCCCAGTACTTCTGCCCTCCCTGCCCTCCCAGAATACTGCTACTGCAGATGTTCGCTTTTTTCCTCTCATCTCTGGGACCGCTGCCGCCCACGTCTTCCTTCTCCGGGGAGCAAAATGAAGAAAGGCGTGGCCACAGCATACTCTGGCCTCTGCCGCCTGTGTCTTCCTTCTCCCAGAAAGAAAGCGAGCATCCAGCTGTGGCCGCCACAGCAGCTTGCTTTCTGCCTTCTCCCAGGGCATGAAATGAACAAAACGAGCAGCCACAGTGGCTCTATGCTCCAGTCGCCACCCACTTTCTGCCTCCTCCATGGGTTTGTGCTGCTTCCAGCCTAGCCTGGCCAGTAGGTGGGCAGATGGCCCTTGGGAGGCATCCACTGTGATGGGGGCTGAGAGGGGCAGCAGAGGTGCACAACTGTACATGTGCAGCAGCCCTGGTACTTCTGCCCACTCTCCAGGAATACTGCCAGTGCCGCTGTAGCCTCTCGCTTTCTGCCTTTCTCCCAAGGGACAAAATAAACAAAGCAAGTGGACACAGTGGCGGCGTGCTACGGCCACCGCTGCTCACTTTATGTCTTCTCGCATAAGACATAAGTCAGACCAAGTGTATGTGTGTGTGTGAGAAAGATAGGTATGTGTGTGTGTGTGTGTGTGTGTGTGTGTGTGTGATTTACATCCATTCAATTCCTGTAGTCCAGAGCATTTTTCTTTAGAAAGGATTGAATTTGGGAAATATTAAATCAATACTGATTTTCCTGGAGGGATTTGTGACTATATGCTAATATTTGCTGACTCCTGCTTATATTTTCTGTTTAGACTCTTGTACATGTCATCGGAAAGAGTATTAATGCCATTAGTACTGTAGTTTCTCCCCCTTTAGATCTCTTGAGAGACAGACAGAGACAGAGATGGAGATGTGGCTTCGTAGGAGTGCATGTTGGAGAAGTATCAAGAGAAATGCTAAAAGGGCAATCAGTTTGGAATTAAATTCCAAATGAAATTGGGTCTTCAGTATAAGGAGATTTCAACTGCAGGTTTCTAAAAATCTTATTAGGATATTAATTTCAGATTCTTAGAAACCTGCAGTTGAAATACTGAAATGGTATAGGGTTCCCTCAAGGTCCCTTGTAAGTATTATTCTGTTATTCTGACACCTTTCCCAGGACCTCTACTTTTGGCATCCTCAGTTTTCCTGCCTAAGACCTCCAAAGTCCCTTTCGAATCTATTATTCCTCAGCTAAATAGCTAAGAGTCTGAGGATGCCAGAATCTGAGTAGAGGTCCTAGGAAAGGGGTCACAATAACAGAGTAACACTTAGAAGGGACCTTGGGGGCAACTCTATATTATTTCAGAGAAATGGCTGTCCAGTATTTTCTTAAAAACTTCCAGTTATTGAGCACCCAGAACATCTCTAGACAAGCAGGTCCACTAGTTAATTGTTCTCACTGTCAGAAAGTTTCTCCTTAGTTTTAGGTTTCTTCTCTCTCTGTTCAGTTTCCATTCATTGCTTGTTTGCCTTCTGGTGCTTTGGAAAATACATTGTTCCCCCCCCCCCCTTTCTGGCCACGGTTAAGCTGACGGACAGAGAGACCTACATCATGGCCAGGTGCAGCTTCCTGGAGGGTGAGAACTGCCACCGAGGAGCAGCCCCTCTGTCTACCCTCTCTCTCCGGCAGCCTGCTGAGAGCCAGTCCTCTTCCGGCCGAGAGTCAGTTCCTGTCTCCAGGCAGGTTTCTGTGGAGCGTGCCACGGCGGAGAACCCGCGGACAGGTGTTGTAACTGTGGTGGAGCGCGTGGAGGACTCCCTGGTGCGATGGGAGAAAGGAGACGGCGCGTCCACCACAGCCATACCCGCATCCACCCTCCAGCTCCACTTCCACAGAAAGGCAGAGAGCCAGACAGCAGGAGGGGCAGAGCCACACTGTCCTGCTGGAGATCAGGGACACCATCCGGAGCAGCATAGATCTCTCTCAGCTGGTCCCCATCGCCTCCTCATCCTCCACCGCAAGCCCTTCCTCACCTATCTCAACCAGACCCTCAGGGACATGGCAGAACCCCAGTACCAGGTGGTGAAGGACCGGATCACCGAGCTGCTTCACAACCCTCCAGATCCAGAGGAACCTGCTCCCATCCAGTCCAGGTCTGCTCCTCCACCCCAGGTGATGTTCCTTCCATTCCAAGGCTTCCCACAGGCCCTCACCTACCAGGGCTACGGCTACCAGGAGGTCCAGCAGCACCGGCAGCAGCCCTTCCCAGTCTAGGCACAGAGTCATCGGGCGACACCGTTGCCACTGGTGCCACTGATGCCACCGATGCCACCCATGACACTGATGCCACCGATGCCACCAACGCCACCGATGCCACCAATGCCAGTCCTCACCCAGCTGCAGACCAGACAGCCCCACCACACTGTTCCTTCCTCCACCCCACAGCCAAGTCCGGCCTCAGTACATCTGTCGTGGTACTGGGGCTGACACCCCATGGCATGGAGGAAGGAGCTCTCAACATCACGGATCTGAGCCAGCTGTCCGAGAGCTTTCTCAACACACCATCACCTGTTGTCCTCTCAGGGCCAGGCACCCCAGTGGTGCTTCAAACCAGCACTCTAGCAGCACCCACCTCCACAGCACCTGGACCCTTCACCCCTGAGACTGGGCACATCTCCGAGTGACCAAGAGGAGTGCCAGAGACTGGCTGGCTGGCTACCTGTGGACTTTATTTGGACACTTGACTTGGGTCATTTTTCTTTTACAGCTTGTTGTTCAATAAAGTCTATCTTTGATTCACACACTTGCTTCATTTCTTTTTTTTAATAAAGTCTTGGTGGAAACTTTTAGAAATAGTTTAAGCCTTTTCATGCTTGTGGGATGGGTAAGGATAGCAGTGGAATGGGCTAGGATACCTGTGGAATGAGCAGGGATACCTTTGGGATGGCTAATAGCTGTGGGATAGATAAACCTCCAGTGCAAGCATAGTGGGACTGTATGGTCCACACTCCCAGGTGCCACACCTATGGCCCTTTATTATCAATAATAATGTAATAATCATCCACACATGTCAACACAAACACAACTCTTTATTAAATGCCCTGATCATTGTAGGGCCACTCAACATACATGGCCCAATCTCATCAGTGTGATGAGACAGGCTGAAGGAAGTATCCATTAATCATCTATCATCCTGTCTTGCCACTCCACTGCTCCAGCTGGGGAGTTGCACAAGTGTCTCAGGAGGTTGCGCTGCTTCTTCCCTTCACGTGAGGCTCAATTGGGGCCTTGCACATCCTCAGTGTCTATCAGGTTTTGCCCTTGCCTCCATTCCCCAGGCTCCATGTCCCCATTGCCTTGTTGGAGGTCCACGAGCCTGTTCTGCAAGACTGGGTGGCGGGTGCGCATGAGATTGTGCAGGATGCAGCAAGCTTCCACGATCCTCCTCACGGTCTCTGGGCGATGGTGGTGAGAAGTACCTGGAACCTGTTGGCCAGGATGCCAAAGGCGTTCTCCACCACCTGCCTTGCCCTCGACAGCCTGTAGTTGAAGATCCTCTCTTCACGGGTGAGGAGTCTGGAGGTGTAGGGCTTCATGAGGTAGATTCTAAGGGAGAAGGCGTCATCCCCCACGATGAAGTAGGGCACATCTTGCGTGTCGTTGAGCAGGGGGTCTGGATCTGGGAAGCCCATGATGAGGTTGCGTTCCAGCCTGGGGTGACTGGCGTTGTATACCTGGGCATCTGAACATGACCCGTTGCCTGAAGCATCGATGTACATGAACTTGTAGTCAGCATCGACCATGGCGAAGAGGACGATGCTGAAGAAGCCCTTGTAGTTGAAATAAGTGGACCCCGACTTGGCTGGAGCTTTGCAGGCCACGTGCTTGCCATCTATGGCTGCAACGTTGTGTGGGAAGTTCCACGTCTGATACCACTGCTCTGCAACTTTCTTCCATCCTTCTTCAGTGGAGGGGCACTGGAGGAGCTCCTCCATGTATTCTTCGATGATGGCCTGCACCACTTCTCTGATTACAATGCTGATGGTGTTGTGTGGCACCCTCCAGCCATACTGCATGCTCTTGTAGGTGGTCCCTGAGGCCAGGTGGCGCAGAGTGAGTGCCACCTTGAGCCCAGGTTCCAGGCTGGGCCGGAAGTTGGTGCTCTGCTTGGTCAACCTGGGTGTCAGCCGCTGCACAACTTCGTCAAACATGGCTGGAGGCATCCTCATGAAGTTCTGGAATGCCCAAGTGTCTTCTTTCCTGAGCTCCACCATCAGCTTGTTGTACAGTCCGTACTCTGCTCTTCTCCTGATCCATCTTTGGACCCAGACGCTTCTTGGCCGCCTCTTTTTCTTCCCATAGTAGAGTTCACAGAGCCTGTAGATGGCTTCGCACTGTTGCAGAACGATGGTGGCTGCCAAAAGGACTGTGTTACAATCCACGGGTTGACATGACTGGATGCTGTGGAAGAGCAAGAGTCAGATGAAGGCTGCAGAGGTCTGCACAGCTGGGCTGCTGGGTTGAAAGTGAGATCCAGATGAGTTGCTCCCCCTTTTTATAGGCAGTATAGGTTTTCCCCTAGGTGTCCCTTTGCATCCTCTAGGCATCCTCTAGACATCCTTAATATCCGAGATAGGTCCCCTGTGCGAACGTTTTTTCCATTTTAAATGCTTTGTTTCCGTGCTGCATCTGCTAGGCATCCGTTCTGCATCCGTTCTGCATCTGTTCCGCTTCCTCCCTGCGTCCGAGCGGATGCGAGTTGCGCGGATGCCTAGCAGCTATAGCGGATGCGTAACGGATGCAGAATGGATGCCTAGCGGATGCAGAACGGATGCATTGGATACATTTTCCTCTCAAAAGTTTGGAGCAGTTCAAAACTTTCTGAGCGGATGAAACGTCAACAAACGGATGCTGGATGGATAGAGAGGAAGCAAAACGGAGGCAGTGAGTACAGAACGGATACATCGCGTTAACCAACGGATGGCAAACTTTTTTGTCCGTTTTACATCCTCTTTCCATCCGTTGGTGCAGTGTGACAGGGGCTTAATATATGATGTATTTTGTATAATTCTTTCTGCATTTGTAGTTATATTCAATGTGTCTATAAACATTTTGTACAGTTGTATATGTTCATATATGTGCAGTCACACTTATCCTTGTGTGCTCATGTGCATACATTTTGTTGTGTTTTCCATTGACATTCATAGATGCGTTGCATATTTGCATACATATATTTATATACATATATTCATATTACTGTTGTTTTGCACTTCTGGTTGGATGCTAACTGCATTTCGTTGCCTGTATCCATGGCAATGACAATAAAGTTTAATTTAATCTAATCTAATCAGTTTCATTTGATTATCATCTGCCAGTATGCCTAAAGAAGCACTTTTGTGTGTTGTGGTGGCATTTGCTTTTGAGAAATGGACAATAACTGCTTTTCCTGCATTGCTAAAGCAACAGATGATATCTCAACTGCATATATTCTATATAGGTGAGCCCAGTGGTGAGATTCAGCCAGTTCACACTGGTTCAGTAGAACTGGTGGCTAAATTTTTGTGGAGCTTGGTGAACTGGCTGAAGTGAGGGGCAGGAAGCCCTACCATGCCTCGCGATGGGGAGAGAAGAGATGGCAAGAGGAGTCTCATCTCACTCCATGCACCCCAATGAAAGGCAGCGGCAACCCAGCCTCTTCCTTCCCTGCCCTCTCTGGCACTGGAAGCCAACTGTCCGTCGGTACTTCTGTCAAGTACTGGATCCTTTCCACAACAAATTTGTTGTGGAATTTATTTGTTACTCACAAATAAAGATATGTGATGCTTAGGTTTATTTTAGTTCTTCCAATCACGATCAGCAACAACAACAGAACTGCATGCTTAGTCAGCGTTGAGAGCAACTGCCTGTCAGCACTGTTTATATCCGTTCTCCACCCCTCCCAGCTAGCCTAACATCCACTCATTAACTAATAGCCCGTTCCCCCTCCCCATGCCTAATTAATTATGACTATTGCCTCTTAACCCTCATTCCCCCTAACTCATTTGAAACATTCCCTCTCATCAGATAACATCCCCCCCCCTTTCCAATGCATTATCCTGATCAGGAATGAAATAAAAAGCGAAAATCAATCCATTCAGCCACGGCGTCCTTGAGCAACAGCTGAGTGATCTGCCCGTAACTCCAGAACCTCTGTCAGGCCCTCCCATACGCTGCCAGTGAGGATGTTGTCAGCATCGCCGCTTCACAGCTGATTTGGGAAGAAATGTTGGCATCATATTGCTGCTGCACAGCTAAGTTGGGGAGGAATGCCAGAATGTGTGTCAGACTCCAGACCCATGTCTGTAAGCTGGCCAGATTTCTGAGCCTGACATGCGGCCCCCTCTACCATGGCTCCTCCTAAAAAGCAAAGGACAGAATTAATCGGCCCTACCCATCGACTTTTGTCCCTCCCACCTGCCTTGGTAGGATGTTGCCAGTGGAGTAGTCTTTGCAGTCATGGAGCTGACACATCTGTATGGGGTACCAGGAAGCATCTGCTAAAGCAGCGGTGGCCAACCAGTGGCCCACGGACCACTGGTGGACCTTGAGAAAATTTTGGTGGACCGCAGAGAAATATCAACCCCAGAGCATCCTCCCAAAGCAATTAATCCAGGCTGTGCAGAAACACAAGGCTGCGCTACCCACATGGCCTGCAGGAATGCTTCCCTCCCACTCACTCCTTACCTGGCAAACTTGCCTGTGAAAATTGCTATTTTTCCTTTTTCCGACCATCATCTGTTCTGCTGTGCCGGGAGATTTAGATTAGCTAGGAAGCAGGAAATGATTGGATTTCTTACTTTCTAGCTAGTCTTTAGATCTCCAGCTCTGCTTCCCTTAGGACTGAAGGTTTGCTGGCAAGCAAATTCAGTGCAGACTGACAGCAAGCAAATTTGAGAGACTGAAGTAGCCAATGGCAGATAGATAGATCACTGAATGATTCTGTGAGCAACTCAATCTGCCTATCTGCCTTGCCTGATTTTGGGTAAAAGTTGTTCTTTTTTAAAATAAAAAAATCAATATTGACATGCATGGTGTATTGTGAGTTAATTTTGTGAGTTTGCTTGCAAGCAAATTTTATGTGACAGATTGAGCTAGCCAATGACAGATAGATAGATTTCTGAATGAATCTGTGATTCTGTGAACAACTTAATCTGCCTGCCTGCTTTGCCTGATTTTGGGTAAAAGTTGGTCTTTTTTTATAAAAAAATGCAATATTTATATAAATATGTATAATATTTACATACAATCCATGCCCAGCCAGTCACATGACCACCAAGCCACACCCACAAATTAGGCTACACCCACAGAACCGGTCAGTGGTCTCTGGGATCTAAAATTATGAGTTTGGTGGTCCCTGAGGTCCAAAAGTTTGGCGACCCCTGTGCAAAAGGATATCCCTTCCACTTGACCAGATATTATAACACTCCTCATCACAGACGGGAATCAAGTATTCAAGGGTTCTAGTCGTGTCATATCAGCTGGTTTTAGTAGTCTACTATGGAAAATGGGATGAATCCTTTTGCATTATGACGGTAATTTCCCATCCACACGTCGGAATTCCTGCACATATTTCATGAGCTGGTCAACCCTTTTGTTTTATTGCCAGCAAATCTTCTGCTTGCTGTTCAGTTGATTTGCCCTCAAACCGGGTTCTCAAGGCAGCCAGGAAATGACCAATATCGCTTAATCCAGCCGATCTTTGGCAATGCAAATCACAGCCCACTCATTGGCTTCCCCCTTCAACACACCTGTGACTGTCACCACCTTTGCCCAATGTGATGGGTAATAGTGCCCATATAAATGATTATCTGTCCCCAAAAGACTGCCACTTTATTTGCATTTCCATCAAATGTTGCATTCAGAGGAGGGGGACTCTACCTCCCTTGTAGTGGCCCACTCCAATGGGATATAGGATTTCCCTCACTCTGATCCAGTACCTAAATCCACTAGGGATTTGCTCTTATCTCCAAAAGCAGGTCCCAAATCCCATTCCTGCATGTCAGATGACCAATTATCATAACGAATGGATAATGCCTGCCCTTCTAGACCTCAACTCTGCATTCTCCAAACCCCTTTCAGCCTCCATATCATGTAGTCTCATGGGACTAGAACTATATATGGGGTCATGAGCTGAAATGGAACCATTGCTTTCTAAGATACCATCTTTGTCACTGGATAAAGTGAGGAGGACGACTCTAAGCAGCAAGCATTTCCAGGCCCAATAAAGTGAAAGAAGAAATGTGAGAGCAGCGCCCTCCCAGATCTCTTTTCCTCCCCAAACAGTACAGTTCTCCTGAAGGCCTCTGCTTTGACGGACCAGCCGGCTCTGCCTCTTTCCACAGTGTTCAGGCATGAGAGGGGCAGGTAGAGGCAGAGCTGGTGGGCACATCAAACCAGAGGCCTTTAGGAGAAGCACATTGTTTGAGGGTGCAAAATGTGGGCAGGCACTGCTCTCCCATTTCTTCTATCATTTTGCTGGGCCTGGAGGTGCTCTCTGCCTTGTGAAGCCCTCCTCACTTTATCCAGTAACAGAGCTAGCATCTTAGGAAGTCATGATTTAATTACAGCATTCAGCATGTAGTGGAATTCTCTTTCTTTGACCAATTTTCTTGGGGAAAGTGAGGGCATCTCCATGGTAGTGAGTGGGGCAAACTCTGTGGTGCAGCACAGCAATGGAGAAACGGGCAGTGGAGCGGCTGGGCAAGGGAAGGAGGGAACCGCTTTTCCCTTTCTTCTTCCTGCTCCTACTCCTTCCCTCATGCCATCCTCTCCGTTTCCCATTTCTCCATTGCAGATAGCGGGGGGGGAGTATAATTTAATGACCAGTTTGCCCAGGGTCAGGTTGGTTGTTGTGGGAGGCTTGTCCTGCATGTGAAGTAGCCCTGGAGAACGGGGATGGGCCATGCCTCCCATGATGGCTAACCTGACCCTGGGTGTACTGGTTGTTAAATTATTTGAATCCCACCACTGGGTTAGCACTAAGAACATGAAAGAGCTCTCCATGAAAAAGGTTATCTAAAAAACAGGAAAAAAAATATGCTGGATACAGACAGCAATCCTTCTTCCCACTTGGAATGGTGGAGGCATAATTGTAGTTCCTAATAGGACTACAATAATATAAAAGGGGGAGGGATTATTTGCCTAAATTGGACCAATTCATATTGCCCAGATGACAGTGATGATTTTTGTTATTCTCTTAGTGCCTTTGATCACCTAAATGCCCAGCCTTTTGATTTTATTTGTTTCTTTATTTAGAAAAGTTATTTGCTTCCCATCTCATATCCAATGAGTCTGGGTTGCTTACAGCATAAAACATTAAAGCAGAAAAGACATTTAAATCAACACTCATGGCACACAGCAGGTAAAATAATTGACAATTACAAACCACTAAAGCCAGATGGGAAAGACAGGAGCTGGACACACAGGGGGTGGGTAGGTGAGTTTTAATTAATCAACTCCAGTATGAAGCTCCCTCATTGAGTCCCCAAGCCATCTGGCAGAGCCTGGTCTTAAGGCTGTTTTGAAACATCAGAATCAGAAGCCAATAATATAGTTCACAGGCAGTAATTGTTGTTTGGTTTGGTTAAATAAGTAATAAAAACTCTAATATATATAATCAGTGGCATGCTTGGTGCTCCATGAGCTTAATTGTTTGTTTCATTACCAACTAGGTCAGTGGTCACCAATTGGCAGGCCATGGCTCACTGGTGGTCTGTGAGAAAATTTTGGTGGGCCACAGAGAAATGCCCCCCCAAGCAATTATTTCAGGTTGTGCGGAAACACAAGGCTGCGCCTCCCACATAGCCCGCCCATCTGCTGGCCTCCACTCTTCGGCTGAGTACAAACTTGCACAAAGCAGCACAGCCCTCGCCAGCCAGAACGAGGTAATGATGCTGTTGCAGCAAGAGACTG
The DNA here is from genome assembly GCA_015471245.1 of Laticauda colubrina. Classification (NCBI taxonomy): domain Eukaryota; kingdom Metazoa; phylum Chordata; class Lepidosauria; order Squamata; family Elapidae; genus Laticauda; species Laticauda colubrina. Next base: position 12,540,710 of record BLBF01000019.1, on the reverse strand, counting down.
ACGGTACAGGGGGGCTGAGGCAATGATGGAGATGGCTGGAAGGTGCAGGAGCGCCACGCTATTTGCATTTGTGTGACACTGCCACACCTTCCAGCTTGCCTCTCCTGGCCTGGGCTCTTTCTCAATGGCCGTGCATGGTAGGGATGGCCTGGGGCAGGAAAAGTACCAGCTGGTAGTGGTGGGAGGGGGCAAAGTGGGCAAGTCTGAGCTCACTATCCAGCTCAGAGGTCCAGAATGGGCTGGCAGCATCAGTTTTCTCATCCCTCTCTGTGCTCTGTTCTGCTGCCCCCCCCCCCCCCCCCATGGCCCTAGCCATCGCTGCCTGGGGAAAGCACAGGAAAAGTGAACAGAAACATAACTCCGACTGGGACGAACTGAGATTGAGGAAAGCACAGGCAAGAGAAGATGGAATGTGCTGCCTTTGAAAAGCGCTGCTTTCTGTTGCCTATACCTTCTTCCAATCTCTGCTCTTTCCCCCCAGAGAGAGCTGTTTCTGCTCACTTGCTTTTCCTAGGGGGGGACAGCAGAGATTTCAGGGCTACTCTCCCCCCTCAACAAGCCAGGCCTGGAGGAATGCAAAGAATTGCGGGCGAGCACCGGAGAAAGGTGTGTTGGAAATACCAACACATGTTTCCAGTGAGCTCTCCTCTGTCCCGAAGTAAGATTGAGTAGGAGAAAAGGAGCAGGGGAAAGGGTAGGAGGGAAGGAAAAGCCTCGCTGGCTTTCCTTTGGCATGGGGTAGGAGGAAGACCAAATGCCCAGACTAAAAGAGTGCTGAGGAAGACAAGTTCCTAATAACCAGCCTGTTTGTACAGATGAGCGCTTGAGCTTTTCTGGACTCGACACCCTCCCTTCAGCCTTCTCTGCTTGGACGCTGCAGAAGAATCATGGAGCTTAGTCTCGGGGAGACTTTGGCATGGAGGCGGTGTTGCCTGGTTATTAGGAGCCCAACTTTCTCAGTGCTTCCTGCCTGGCCCTCTTTCCCTCCCCCAACTCTAAGTAGCCACAGCTAGCAAAGGAGGGAGAGGTTTCCTCTGAGTTGAGGGAGATATGAGATGACAGGAGACCAGATTGGGGGCGGCTCTGCTTTTCTTCCGTTTGAAGGGGAGCCGGTTCCTCCCCATCCAGATCTTCCCAGCCTCTAGGCACCATGTGGCTTCGTTTAAATCCCAGCAGTATTAAATCATCTTTCCCCCCCAAAGAATGAAAGAGGCACCTCCTTTCCCTTCGCTCTGTCCCACAGTTATGATTAAGTATTTACGATTTTATTATAATTAAATAAGCATTTTTATATTTTTAAAAAATATATCTTTATATATATATATATGTATGTATGTATGTATGTATGTATGTATGTATGTATATATGTATGTATGTATATATGTATGTATGTGTATGTATATATATATATATATATATATATATATATATATATATAT
>BLBF01000019.1:12436975-12530996 GCA_015471245.1 Laticauda colubrina | reverse complement strand
TTGCCAGCCAATCAAAGCCACAAAACAGACAGAAGAAACCAGAAACACCAATCAATCAAACTCCAAGTCCAATGAACACAGGTCCAGGCTCCCAACCAATCAGAATGGACCAGCCTCAAATTTAAAACCAGGAGCTGTAAGACCCATGTGGCATGGAGATCTTTCTATTTGAGAGTGCAGGTTTCCAAATGATTGACAGTCTGCTGGATTCATCTCTTCTATTCAGAATATTCAAAGAATATTCATATTCTATTCTATTCCAGCAGACTGTCAATCATTTGGAAACCTGCACTCTCAAATAGAAAGATCTCCATGCCACAAAACAGACAAACACCTGAGCACAGACAGACTCCCTCTGATGCCTCCAACTCAAACACCCCCCCCACCAGGCACCCAGGTGAAACCTAACTTGCTGATGAATAGCAGCCGTCCTTTCACACGAAGCCAAACTGCACTGAAAGCCTCCAACACAAGAACAGAGTGTTGCCAGCCAATCAAAGCCACAAAACAGACAGAAGAAACCAGAAACACCAATCAATCAAACTCCAAGTCCAGTGAACACAGACCCAGGCTCCTAGCCAATCAGAATGGACCAACCTTGAATTTGAAACCAAAAGCTGTGAGACACACATCCATACAGAAGCCTGATGATGGCAGTTGAGATTCTGCTGAAACGTTGCTACAACTTTAACAACACTACAATGACGTGGGATAATACCCGAAGGAAGCTAAACAGCACACATGTAAGTAACCGCGAAAGCTTAAAAAAACATATATATATATATGAATTAATTTTATTTAATTAATTTTATTAATTTAATTTTAATTAATTTAGAATAAGTTTAAATTTAATATAAAAATAATTTTTTAATATTAAATATATTATCTTTTAAAAATTTCGTATTAGTGTCCTCGTGATTCAAAAGTATGAGTTTGGTGGTCCCTGAGGTCCAAAAGGTTGGCGACCCCTGAACTAGGTAATATCATCAAAGTGAATATGGGTACAAACTTGTATCCATAAACCAACATATAAACCTTCTCCTTTTATATATTATACAATGCAATATTAGTATAACATAATAATAGTATAGTATAAGTTTTTTGTCTTCTATTCAGTTGTGACCAATTCTTGAATACTAGCTTTTTTTCGCAAGATTTTTCATAATTATTTTGCTATTGCCTCCTTAGGGCTAACAGAAAGGGACCAGGCCAAAATCATTCCATTAGCTTTCATGCCTAAGGCAGGACTTACAGTTTCCTAGTTTCCTTAATCACTACACTATACTGGTGCTCACCTGCAATAATTTGAATGTGTTAAATATATATGGTTGCAAGCAAACTCCTTTTTAAAAAAGGGGAAGAGTGATTTTCAATGGTTAATTGTGATATTATCATCTAAGTTATTTATGAACAAGCAAAAATTGTCTCTTCAATAAAATCATCTTTCATATAGAGTTTTTTTTATAATTAATTGCACCGTGTGTGCACAGTTTCTGATCATTGTTACACCAAAATGTAAATTGCTAAAGCTACTAATTGAGCAAACCCAGCCTCTGAGGTTAGATCAGTGGTGGTTAACCTTTTTGGGCTCCTGTGCCAAAAATTGTGCGTGATTGCCCTCGTGCACTCATGTGCATTGCAGAAAGCAATGCGTGCCCCCCAACATCCCCTACGCGTGTGCGCGCAATCCCCACCCACCTCACCACCCCCTTACCTGTACTGCACCTCACAGCTGATTTTTGGCTGGTTTGAGGCCTTTTTTGGCCTCCCAAAGGCTTAAGGAAGACTTCTGCAGACTTCTACAAGCTTTGTAGGCTGAAATCTACCCATATTTCATCACTTTCTGTTTTTCCGAAAAAGATGGAACTGATGAAACAGGGCTAGATTTCAGCCTACAAACTTGCAGAAGCCTGCAGAAGCCTTCCTCAAGCCTTTGGGAGACTGAAAAAGACCCCAAACCAGCTGAAAATCAGCTGTGAGGTGCGCATATGTGCAGTGATGTAAGTTTGCCTGCAGTTCGCGTGCCAGCACAAATGGCTTGTGTGCCACTGGTGAAACGCGTGCCATAGGTTCACCATCATGGGGCTAGACATTTTCACACTCCAGGATCTGAAATTTAAGGAGACCACAGGTATGGCATTACAACTTGGCAAATAAAAAAAACATTTCAAACACTTATCAAGTGTTCATTCATATGCCTCAATAAGTCATCTCCTTGTTCTACTATTATATAGGCTTCCAATTTTTTTAAAGACAATCTTTGTTACAAATTGACCAATGAACAAAAGGAAAAGATGGAATTGATTTCAATGCACAGGTATATGCAACATTTAAAATAACCCCACATTTCCAATTGTTTTAAGGGTTTTGCAACATTAATTAAAGAATGGCCTGGGAATCTATACAACAATCCAGTCATTGTCCATGCTGTATTGGACCATCTGAAGAAAGATCCACAGAACAGGACATTGCTGAAAACTTTAGCAGAATTGTAAGTCTGTTGACTCATGAATTCAAATGATACCCACAATTGACGAACATCTAAATAACCAGTTGCAGTTCTTTCCTTGAATAATTTTAAATACGTTTTTCCACATAAAACTAATTTGACTTCTTCCCACCTCTACTTTTGTGGGTGGAGGAAGAAGTTAAAATATTTATTAGAAATTTCATATGAAAAGATTTACATAAACAGCAACATTGTTTCAGAGATAGTATCATTGTACTTTAGTTTTGATGTATAAAATTTATAAGGCAGGGAAAAGAAATGTTATTCAGATGCTCCCAAGTAGCAGAATGTGGTATCTTGCTTCTTTTTTCTTGCAATACAAGTTCACGAATGCTATTGTTCATGCTATATCAACAGTACCTGATTGAGCATTAAGGGATTATGAGATTTTGTACAAAAATCTCCCAGTGCTGTTGTTTTATCCAACCTCTTCTCTTTATAGTTTTCAATTTGACTCTTAGAATCTTAGGCCACTAGCTCTTTGTTGGTTACTTGTGCTGGAAACAGATGCTCAACTATGGGATTGACACTGAGATTTTTTGTTAAATCTTAGTAGGAAATATGTAGGTTTAGCTTCTGGAAAACTGAAAAGTAAGACCCACACTCCATCTTCACCTCCTTTCCCATTTGCACTATATCTGAAATAATTGTATATAGAAGCTATTTTAAGAGCATTGGATAAAATTCTTGATACAGTGAAAACTGTCCCCATCTGTATTTTATGATAAATGGGGGGGGGGGAGGAGGGAGAGAGGGAAAGAGAAAGTATTTGACTGTTCTCTTGAATTATTTTAGATATTAAAATAAAAGTTTTAATGGGGAACATGCTATCAGTGAAGTTTTAATAAAGAATTAAATAGATTCAGAGAGAGGGATAACTGTTGAAAGTATCATTAAAATCACAGCACAGAAATCATGGTACAAAAAACAAATATTCCAGATTGCAGTTTTGCAGTTTTTACACAACAATGTTCACATATAAATATGTCCTATTTTGTGTTCTTCTCAAGAATGCCTTTAACAATATTCCTGGTTGGCCCGCACTATTTAAGGTTTTACTATCCTTGAAGCCTGTCTTAATCAGAAAAGCTAAAGAACACTGTGAGTCTGTGTGGAAGAAAATTGAAGGAAAAAGTGTCATCCTATTACTTTTCTAATAGATGTAGACAGAAATGTTTTCTATTATTCCAAATAACTATGGGATGTTTTAGCTAAATGATTTCTGTGCTATTCGATTGCTTTCTCAAAAGGCCCACCTCTGGGTCTATTCATAACATATCATCTTTCTTATTAGGTACACCTATGACCAACGCTATAGAAAGGCCCTTGAAATTTACCTCACACTGAGACATAAAGATGTTTTCCAGCTGATCCACAAACACAATCTTTTCAGTTCTATCAGGGACAAAATTGTTCTACTAATGGAGTTTGATTCAGAGGTATGATGGATTTCAAGTTATGTGCTAAAACTTTTTTTCTCTTTAAGAATGCTTGCAGATAAAAATAAACTGAGTTTAATCACCTGAACTTTTTATTATGCTATCTGAGAAAGGTAGATTAGTCATACAGTCACATATTTATTATTAACAATAGTGCTTACTTTTTCTGAAATATTTTAGGCAAAGCTGCATTGGGTTGAGGAAGAAGACAGAATATTATATTGGGAAGAAACTCTTCATTTTTCTGATCTTAATCCATAATTATCATTCAAGTGTTCCCAAGTTGAAAGAACAAAATAGTAAAAATATAGCCTAGTCCTTAAACAATTTTAAACAACAGGCATTTTCTTAAAGAATCCAATATTTTCAAATGGACATGAGGGATAGTGAGCCAAACTGTTTAATGGTTTTAGGGAAAAAAAATAACTTAGCACACAGATGCAACATGAATCTTTTTATTTTGTTCTTTTTCCTGTTGGCTGATCTGTTTGTAAATAATCTTCTATTATAACTATTATAACAATTCTGGTTTTCCTGGAGACTCTCCATTCCCTCCCCAGTATTGCTATTCCTGAGAAAATTAAAATAGCTGAACTCAAGTGACAGAAATATCAGATTACAATGACTTTTCCAATAAACACAGTAGTCTTCATAAATTGGATATTATCCCTCTTTAGCACTGGTAAAAGTTTATATGTGAGGAATATGATTGTTGCAGTCCAACATACAGGAAAACACTAGGTTAAGAAAAGCTAAATATGTTATCTCGTGCTTCTGTTTTGCACTTCTATTTGTATAAAGAACCGGCATAAAGAATTTAGATCTTCACATTTCTTTCCCAAAGGCCAAGTACGCCCTAGGCCTTTGGTGATGAACATATGACACTTGTGGCAGAGGTGGCACACAGAGCCCTCTCTGTGGACATGTATACTATCATCCCAGCACAGATGAAATGCTGGTGGACACACATTAAAACAAGCAATGGGCAGAACAGGGCTTTGATTGGTGATGAGGTTTCATTTTGCGCCTCCCATTTAAGTTGATAGTCAGGGGAGCTGTTTGCAAACGGTCCCTCTCCTTCTGCTTCGAAAAGCCCTCCCCAGCCTCTCACTTTTTCCATCCCTGATTCCCTCCAGTGGTTGTCATTTGCTTGCTTGCTTTCAAAAATTACACAGATACACAAGCAAATAACCTGTGCGTTATTGAGACCTAATTGCAAAGAATGGGAGGAGGTGTAAGACTAGACTAGACTAGCATACCACTCTCTTATCTCTGCAGCAGTAATGGATACCTCACTGCCCACCTCCTCGCCCCGTGTTTGGTCCCCTTGGTATATTCTTTTCCTCTGGCAGGATTGTCTCAAATGATGCCTTCACTGTTCAACAGCCCGCCCCCCCAAGGTTCAGACTAGGATTAGGGCTTTTAAATCAACCCCTGCAAATTTTCAGCCTTCATCAGAGCAATAGAAAGGAGAGAAGGAGATAATGACTCTTTATCATCGCCCTTCTTTGGTCTGGTCCCTCCTATTCTCCTGTACTATGGAAACCCTTCACAGTCAACCTGTTTCTCTGACATATTCCAAAGAGGACTGTTCCCCCGTCTCCTTTCAAGAGCCCATCTGATCTCCAGAGCTGAGCTCTGCTGCTTCCTCTTACCCTCCCCATACCAGCGACAGCAGCAGATAAAGGGAGGTTGGCTGCCCTGGAACTTTGGCAGGATGCCTGGAAAAGATCTGGCTTGGGGAGGGGAGGGTGGCGGTGGGATGCTGAGGCCTTTCCTCGCCAAAAGGGCTTGGCTGATTCGTTGCTCGAGGATGACTGAGGATAACTCGAGGATGACTCGAGGATGACTGAGGCATTGATGGGTGGTGTGTGTGTGAGAATGAGTCAGTGAGAAAGACAGTGTGAGTGTGAGTGTGTGAGAGAGAGAAACTTGCTCCCCTTCTCATCAGAAAAGTTTGCAGTCGCTCTCAAAAGTTCAGTTTCTCCTCCAAATGCCTGAGAAGATGTTTTTAAGAAGAGTTCACTGGCTTTGTTGGGATTAGGGGCCACAAAGGAAATTTTCTAGCATTCTAACAGTGCAAAGGTGAATTTTAGGAACAGATTTTGTGTAACATGGAGACAACCCTGTGTTTTCTTATTTCTCCAGGTAAAGCCAGTGATAGGCTGCAAATTTTTTAATAATTGGTTCCCTGCCCTAATGATTGGCTGGGTGGGCATGGCTGGGTAGGCATGGCTGGGAGGAGGTCATGTGACTGAGTGGCCGTGACCAACTCTGTCACTTGTGTGGGTGGTACTTGTCTGAGGTCTCTGGTGGGTGGAGGAGGAAAGAAAGATCCAATCTACATGTGTGTGTGTGTGTGTGTGAGAGAGAGAGAGAGAGAGAGAGAGAGAGAGAGAGAGAGAAGAGAGGGAGAGATCCAATCTTGGAGTATTATATCAGGGCTGGCAGCGCAGCGATTCTCTCTCTCTCTCTCTCTCTCTCTCTCTCTCTCTCTCTCTCTCTCTCTCTCTCTCTCTCTCTCTCTCCCTCCCTCCCTCCCTCCCTCCCTCCCTCCCTCCTTCTCCCTCCCTCCTTCTCCCTCTCTCCCCCCCCCTTCCTGGCTCACATTCTGCCTCCCCTGTCTAGCTCGACACAGGTGGCAGTGCATTTCACATTGCCCTTTCCAAGCTCACTGTCAATGAGGCTGGGCACTGGTGATGGCTGGCTTTTTGCCGAGCTTTGTCCAGTCAGAGGAAAATGGACTGGAGCCTGGGGAGGAAGCCTGCGTCAAGCTGCACTGGGAAAGCTGACTGCAAGAAGAAGAGTAGCCGTGTGAGCTAGACCCAGACACTTCCCGGGTCCCCTCATCTCAGAAGCAGTAGGGCCTAGAAGGAAGTTGTTAATTTCCGCTGCAAATAGCCTCCAGCAGCCACGTGTTTTTTTAGGTGCAGCTGAAGTCCAGTTCATGACAAGGGCGACGTGGGCTGGCAAGAACAATGGTTCAACTCTTCCCTGGCAGCCAGCCATGGAAGTCATGGCCATAGGACAATGAAAGAGGCAGTCATGGGGGAGGAAATGGGGAGATTAAGAGCCAGGGCCTCTGAAAGGGGAAATGGGAAATGCAAGATTAGCCCAGGGCTTTGACAGATTAGACCACACCTGCCTGGACAGAAAATAGGTGGATAGGTTAGGGAAGGGAGAGGGAAAGAGGGGGGGGAAGAGAGAGAGAAAAAAGAGAGGGAGGGAAAGAGAGAAAGAGAGAAGAAACAGACAAGAAAGTAATGAAAGAAAAAGGGAGAGAGAAAGGAAGAAAAGGGATAGACAAAGAAAGGGGGGATGGAAGGGAGGAGGGGAAAGGGGGGGAAAGAAAGAGTAACTGTGAGAGGGATCTTAAGGTCCTGTCCCACTGGCCGACGAACACAAAACGTATGCATAAAGGACACAGCGGATGAGCAAAATTTTGGGGGTGGCTCCATCTGTTGTCATCCGCTCCAAAAAGTGGTGAAAATTTGCATGAACAGAACAGAAAAGAACGGAAAAGAAAGGACGTGGGTAGGATGTAGCGGGGATGTTAAACGGATGTTCGTAGGAAGCCTAGCGGATGACAGCGGATGGAAGCAAATGACACATCCGCAGGGGTTCCAGGGGAGAATTGCACAGCGGATGCATAGCGGAAGGGCGGATGCATCGCGGATGATGCGGATGCATCATGGATGCCTATAGGAAGCAAAGTGGATGCATAGCAGATGTATATCAGATGCAAAGCGTTCACTGCGCATGCGGGGAGTATGAATTGCGTCAGCTCCGCGGATATAAAAGGATGCAGCTCGCACGCAGTCAGCATTCAGAGGAAAGACATGCTGCCATATACATCTTGAAAGAACACCATGGTTCGTCAGTCAGGGAAGAAGAGAAAGCCGGTGCCTACTCCTGCCTGCCTACCACCATCCCACCCCCTGGCACTGACTCTGAAGCTGGTGCTTCTTCTGCTCCTGGTGCTGGTGCTGCTGCTGGTGCTGCTGCTACTGCTACTGCTACTGCTACTGCTACTGCTACTGCTGCTGCTGTGGTGGACCAGCCCCAAGGCCCTCAAAGCCCTGCTGCTGAAGGCCCTGCTCCTCAAGCCCCTGAAGGCCCTACTCAAGACCCTGCCAGAGGGAGGAAGAGGCAAGGGAAGGAGAAGGGAGAGAGGAAACAGTACACCATTTCCGAGGAGCATGAGGAGAAAGTGCTGGAATGGCTGAGGGAGAACGAGTACCTCTGGAGAAAGGGCCACAGACTCTATCACGACACCAAGAAGAAACAGGCAGCTTGGAGAGACAAGGCAGAGAGCCTGGGCTACACTGCAGATGTACTTCTGGGATGGTGGAAGCACATGCACACCTGGTATGGCAAGCTACACCTCAAAAAATCTGGCCAGGCCGCTGTCAAGCTCATTGACCGGGAGATGTACGTCATGGCCAAGTGCAGCTTCATGGAGAGAGATGTCAGCCCCTCTGACACCCTTCTCCCTCAGACAGCCCACACACAGCCAGTCCTCTTCCAGCCAGGAGCCAGTGAGCCTGTCCAGGCAGGTGTCTTCAGAGGGCAGAAACCCCCCCGACAGCCCCATGCCGGAGGACTTGGTGGATGACGCCCTGCTGTCACAAATGGAGGAAGAAGCGGCAGCAACCAGAGACCAACACCCCCCCACCCCCAGCTCCACAGGATGCAGGCAGAAAGGCAGACTGGAGGGCCAGAGCCACACTGTCCTGTTGGAGTTCAGGGACACAATGAAGACCAGCACAGAACTGCTCTCTTACCTGGTCCACTTGGACAGAGGTTCCTCCAGTGACCATACTTTCATCACCTACGTGAGCCACACCTTGAGGGATATGCCCGAGGCCCAGTACCAGGTGTTGAAGGAAAAGATCACAGCACTTCTGCACAATCCTCAAGGCCCAGCTGAACCTACTCCAACCCAGTCCAGGTCTGCTCCTCCAACCCAGGTGATGTCACAGCCCTTCCACGGCTTTCAACAGCCCCTCACCTACCAAGCCTACGAGTTACCAGGGCTTCCCACAGCACAAACAGACCTTTCCAGTCCAGGGCCAGGTTCATCGCACGCCACAGACACCACACCGCACCCAGCTGCAGACCAGACAGCCCCACTACACTCCTCCTTCCTCCACCCCACAGCCAAGCCCGTCAAAGGACAATCTGTCATCAGTCTTGTGCCTGACATCCAAGGTACTTGATGAAGGGCCTCTCAACCTCACGGGACTGAGTCAGCTCTCTGAGAGCTTCCTGAACACACCATCCCCTGTTGTACTCTCGGGGCCAAGCACCCCAATGGCGCCTCAGACCAGCACTCAAGCCACAGCCACCTCCACAGGTATAGGATAGATAAGGATAGTTGTGGGATAGATAAACCTCCAGTGCAAGCATAGTGGGACTGTATGGTCCATCCTCCCAGCTGCCACACATATGGACCTTTTGTATCAATAACAATTTATTCATTGATCAACACATTTCAAAATAAACAAAGGTCTTTATTAATGCCCTATTCATTGTAGGGCCACTCAACATACATGGCACAGTCTCATCAGTATTATGCGACAGCTTCAAGGAAGCATCCATTAACCATCTATCATCCTGTCTTGCTACTCCACTGCTCCAGCTGGGGAGTTGCACCACTGTCTCAGTAGGTTGCGCTGCTTCTTCCCTTCACGTGAAGCTCTGTTGGGGCCTTGTACATCCACAGTGTCTATCAGGTTTCGTCCTTGCCTCCATTCACTAGGCTCCATGTCCCCATTCCCTTGTTGACGGTCTACAAGTCTGTTCTGCAACACTGGATAGCGGGTGTGCATGAGTTTGTGAAGGATGCAGCAAGCTTCCATGATGCTCCTCACAGTCTGTGGATGATGCTGCATGGTGGTGAGAAGTATCTGGAACCTGTTGGCCAGGATGCCAAAGGCATTCACCACCACCCGTCTTGCCCTGGACAGCCTGTAGTTGAAGATCCTCTCTTCACGGGTGAGGTATCTTGATCTGTACGGCTTCATGAGGTAGGTTCTGAGGGAGAAGGCATCATCACCAACGATGAAGTAAGGCATATCTTTTGTGTCATTGGGTAGGGGGCCTGGAACTGGAAAGCCCATGATGACATTGCGTTCCAGCCCATCCTTGAGGTCACTGGCATTATATACCTGTCTATCTGAAGTTGACCCATTGCCTGAAGCATCGATGTAGATGAACTTGTAGTCAGCATCAACCATGGCAAAGAGGATGATACTGAAGAAGCCCTTGTAGTTGAAATAAGTGGACCTTGAGTTGGCTGGAGCTTTGCAGGCCACGTGGCTCCCATCTATGGCTCCAACAGTGTGGTGAAAGTTCCACCTCTGATACCACTGTTCTGCAAGTTTCCTCCAGCCTTCTTCAGTGGTTGGGCACTTGATGAATTCCTCCACATATTCTTCGATGATGGCCTGCACCACTTCTCTGACCATTTTGCTGATGGTGTTGTGTGGCACCCTCCACGCATACTGCATGTTTTTGTATGTGGTTACAGAGGCCAGGTGGCGCAGAGTCAGTGCCACCTTCAGTTCAGGGTCCAGGCTGGGACGGAAGTTGGTGCTCGGCTTGGTCAACCTGGGTCTCAGACGCTCTACAATTCCGTCAAACATGGCTGGCATTCTCATGAAATTCTGGAATGCACGAGGGTCTTTATTCCTCAGCTCCACCATCAACTGGTCATACAGTCCAAACTCCATTCTTCTCACAATCCATCCTCGGACCCACACAGCTCTTGAATGTCTCCTTCTTCTCCTTGTGTATAAAAGGTGAAACAGTCTGAACAGGGTTTGGTTCTGGTGATGAATGATCGCAGCTACCATACGGGTTGTGTCATGATCCATGGTGGAGAACAATGGATGATGTTGAAGAGCAAGACCAACAGTGAAGAGGCCTGTACATCACGGCTGCTGGACTCATACTGAGATCCAGGTGATTTTCTCCCCCTTTTTATAGGAAATATCGGTTTTCCACTAGGTGTCCTTCTACATACTCTAGACATACTCCAGACATCCTAAATATCCAAGATACATCCCAGATACAAATGTTTTGTCCGTTTTAATCCTTTATATACGAGATGCATACGCTACATCTTTTCTATTTCCGTGCTACTAACACTGTGTGGATGTTCTGTGTATCTTTCGTTTCCTCCCTCTTTCCATTTTCAGCTGCAGCGGATGTGAATTGTGAGGATGGTCAGAGGATGCAGACAGGATACAGTGGACATTTAACGGATGATAACGGACATAGAACATTTGTTGCCCGTATATGTCACGGATGTACATCGTACGCGGCAGAAAGTTCATCTATTCAAAAAGTTTTGTGCAGCTCAAAACTTCTTGCGTGGATGAAATCTCAGTGGTCAGATGCTGGAGGGATAGAGCGTATGAAACACGTATGCAGTGAGTACACAACGGATGCATAGCGTTTTCCAACGGATGGCAAGCTTTTTTTAACATTTTAAAAAAATGACAATAAAAGTTATCTTATCCTACCTTCCTTCTTTCTTTCTCAACCCCTTTCCTCCCCACACTAGGGGTGGGTTTCTACCAGTTCTGTCTACCTCTGTAGAACTAGTAACTCTGAAGAGCAGCAGACATAGAACTGGTTCTATCTCTGCTGATGTTTTTGCCCATCCGCCCACTTGGGCTCTTCCCTAACCTTTATTTTCTGATTTTTTTCAACTTCAGCTGCTGTGCGAGGCTCAGCTGCTGTGCGAGGCACAGCTGCAGTTAAAAAACCAGGAAAAAAGGGCTTTTTCAAAGGCTGCTTCTTTGCACACAGCGTGCTGATGATGATTTACAGGTGCGCGAGCAGCGTGCAGGGAAGCACATTGTAAATCACCAAACCTCATAAATCACCAAACTGGTAGTTAACCCTGTCAGATCCCACCCCTGCCAACACCCTATTTTGTGTTGGCTTCCCAGCCAATTACTTACCAGGTCTGATCCTTTTTAGTTTTCTAAAATCAGCCTACTGAAATAAATACCAAACTAAACTGCCCAATAATTTCCCTACCATCACTATCCGTATCACTATCCCTACCATTTGCATCCGTTGGTGCAGTGGGACAGGGGCTTTAGGTTGTATGAACTAGATTTTTGATTGCTGTCAAGCATCAAGCTTCAGCTATGTGAACTCGTAGTGAACATTAAATCATAGGCCACAATTGATGGCGGGTTGTTTTTTCATGGATGGATGTCTGTCTTCACTCCTGGCAACTGTCTGGACATGTATCTATGTTTTTCTTGAGAAGATTTTTGAAAATGGTTTGTCCTTGCCTTCTTCCTGAGAGACCTAAGGTCCCAAGAGGTTGGGCTTTTAAAGCAGGACTATAACCCACAATTTTCTGCTTTTAAGTGCCAGTTTATTATATCAATCTCCCAAGATGTAATAGAATCCCATCATTACCATCTAATTTTACACCGGTATTTGTACCATTCTTCTCCTAGTTGTGCAACTGGCATCATGACATAGCTATGTCATTTTTCTTCAACACAGCTCATCAGAGTCTGTAGATGTTTGTAAATATTTAACATTATGACTTTTATTTATCTCTTTGCTAACATGGACTTCTTTCTTTCTTTTAGAAAGCTGTTGACATGTTTTTGGACAATGAAGATAAAATCTCTGTGAGTTTAACATCTAATTATATTATTGTTGGATGATTGCCCCATCACCTTTTATAAATATGATCAAATATTTTGTCACAAAAACAATCAAGTCTTAAATTTTAATGCTCTTTGATTTAGATTGATAAAGTTGTGGAAGAATTAAAAGATAGGCCTGAATTGCAGCATGTGGTAAGTATATTAGTTTGTTCTTTGTCTTAACACATAAGAGCATAAGTAGCACAACTGTATAGTTCAATTTTAGCAACATAGGTACTGTCGTAGTGTAAAATACTTTAAAATATAGAAATTCAACCACACTTAATAAAGAAAAACGCATGGTAGACCAAGAGAACTCACTGGGGTCTGTCTGACATAAGTAATCCTAATTTCATCACGTTACAGCAGAGGTGGTATTCAGCAGGTTCTGATAGTTCTGGAAAACCAGTAGCGGAAATTTTGAATAGTTCAGAGAACTGGCAAATACCACCTCTGACTGGAGATTTTACAGTATCCTTCCCCTGCCATGCCCACCAAGCCACACCCACAGAACTGGTAGTAAAAAAAATTGAATCCCATCACTGCATTAGTCTAAATGGGAAACCCTCAAGTTAAGCTTGGTTTCTGAAAATGTACATGTGTTTTTCTTGTCAACAATGTAAAGACAGTTTGTAATTGACTCCTTCTGGATTTTTAAAATTTCCCCTAATGAATCTAGGATTTTATGATGCTCTCAAAATTTTAACTACGTTTGACCCTGCTTAACATATTGTGGATTAGCCTAGGTTGGTGCAGTTTTTCTGCTTATTAAATTCCATAATATATTAGCCAGTTATAGCACAGATCATTCTTCCCTAATCCTCCAGATGTAGTTATTCTGGCTGATATAGAAGCTTAATTCATCACATCATAAATAATTGGGAAGGGGAAGACTAGTATTCCAACACGCTATCCTACCCCCATTTTCCTCTATTGGCCATGTGAGCCAAAATTTCTTAAGTTTGGTTTGCCCCACTTTATGACTTTTCTTGCTACATTTGTTAAGTGAATCACTGCAATTGTTAAATTAGTAACACATTGTTAAATGAATCTGACTTCCCATTGACTTTGCTTGTCAGAAGGTCACAAAAGACCCTGGGACACTGCATCCATCATAAATATGAACCAGTTGTCAAGCATCCGAATGTAAATCATGTGATTGTGGCTATACTATAAATGCTCATAAGTGTGAAAAATTGTCATGTCACTTTTTTCAGTAATGTTGTAACTTTGAATGGTCACTAAATGAACTCTTGTAAGTAGAGGACTATCTATATGTATGATATAAGGAAGACATATAAGTGAAATTCTATACCTTGTTCTTAAACAAATTTTGTCATCAATTAGCAAGGCTAAGGAAGGTGAAATATTGTTTTGATTAGTCTGATACTTTTTTTGAGGGGTTGGTTTTCCTTCGAATTTATACTTAAAGAAATTGGAAAAGTAAATTAGTTATTATTTTGAAATCCGTATTTGGGGTGATGACTACTTTACAAGTTCTTATGGCTTTATACTTTTTATTGGTTTGTAGTATTTGCATAAGCTGTTCAAGAGAGATCATCACAAAGGACAAAAATATCATGAGAAACAAATCAGTCTGTATGCTGAATATGACCGGACAAATTTACTCCCTTTTTTGAAAAATAGCACCCATTGCCCATTGGAAAAGGTAAGGAAGATACATTTTTTCACCTAGTATAGTAGTGATTGATTTTATTTATTTTGATGTGCAATGTAGGAGTTTTTTTGTGTGTGATTTTTATATTAATCAGAATCAGCTTGCTATTTGTTTTCAATCCTGGGGCAACTGTTTATATAATACTACCCTCTGCTGGAAAATCTGAGAACTAAAGGCTCTTGAATTTACTGCAGAAGGCCACTCTTTTTTACTTTAATAGTTATGCATTTATTCAATATCAAGGTGTTTAATCCTAAGGAATATCAGTATTTTTAAAGCAATGTATGCAATAAAATAGTGGAGCAGCATAAAACAGAAAATTAGTCTCACACTAAGCTAACACTTGTTTATAAACTAAAATCAACCATTTTGTTTTTTAGCATTGCAAAACAGTAATTTGATTGGTAATCAGTGAGCTTCTCTAGGACAAGGTTTGCTGATCTGGAAAATCGTAAATTCTTACATTCTGGGATCCACATTCATACCACTATTGGAGCAGGGATATCACTCCCGATTCAGTTTGTCTAACATACCGGTTATTGTGGAATGGTTGTTCATAGAATGAAAGGCAGCTTCCTTTCCCTGCCCAATCCCAAGGAATTGAAATTTCTATGAAAAAGATGATAAATAAAACTAGAATATTTCCTTTATCCCCTCTCTCCTATTATATTATATTTGGTGTCCTGGAAGCAGAAAGTAGAGAAGCCTTAAATTATATTTAATTTATTATAATATGCTAGCCTCCTGCATTTGCTTTTCTAATATTTTCCAGGCTTCTTGCCTATGTTTACTATGCATTTCTATTTATGAAAATAATTTTAAAAATTAATTTGGCTGGTCTTTCTGGGATGATTTAAAAGTTTTAAATTAGCATCACCTGTACTCGTTCATTATACTTAGAAATGAGTCAACTCCACAATGAATAAAAAGTGTCCTCTTAGCATTCACCAAACTAGAAAAAAGTTGATGTTCATAAACTTTCGGTAAAGCCCATGTCCCACTGCACCAACGGATGCAAAGAGGATATAAAACGGACACAAAAGTTTGCTATCTTTTTGAAAACGCGATGCATCCATTGTGTACTCACTGCGTACGTGTTTCATACGCTCTATCCGTCAAACATCCGTCTACTGCTATTTCATCTGCTCAAAAAGTTTTGCGCTGCACAAAACTTTTTGAGCAGATGAACTTTCCGCCACCTACGATGTACATCCGTGAAACATATGGGCAACAAACATTCTACGTCTGTTGTCATCTGTTACACATCCGCTGCATCCTTTCAGCATCCTCTGGACATCCCCTCAACTCACATCTGCTGCAGCTGAAAGTGGAAAGAGGGAGGAAGCGAAAACGGAATGTCCACACAGCAATAGTAGCACAGAAATAGAAAGGATGTAAGCAGATGCATCTCGTATATAAAGGATTAAAACAGATAAAACATTTGTATATGGGACGTATCTTGGATATTTAGGATGTCTGGAGTATGCCTAGAGTATGTGGAAGGACACCTAGCGGAAAACTGATATTTCCTATAAAAAGGGGGAGGAAATCATCTGGATCTCACAATCAGTCCAGCAGCCATGGTGTACAGACCTCTTCACCCTTGGTCTTGCTCTTCCACATCATCCATTGATCTCCACAATGGATCATCCGATGATGGATCGGGAGAAGAGTGGAGTTTGGACTCTATGACAAGCTGATGGTGGAGCTGAGGAATGAAGACACTCATGCGTTCCAGCACTTCATGAGGATGCCACCAGCCATGTTTGACGAAATTGTAGAGCGTCTGAGACCCAGGTTGACCAAGCTGAGCACCAACTTTCGTCCCAACCTGGACCCTGAACTGCAGGTAGCACTGACTCTGCGCCACCTGGCCTCTGGAACCACATACAAAAACATGCAGTTTGCGTGGAGGGTGCCACACAACACCATCAGCAAAATGGTCAGAGAAGTGGTGCAGGCCATCATCGAAGAATATGTGGAGGAGGTCATCAAGTGCCCCTCCACTGAAGAAGGCTGGAGGAAACTTGCAGAACAGTGGTATCAGAGGTGGAACTTTCCCCAAACCGTTGGAGCCATAGATGGGAAGCACGTGACCTGCAAGGCTCCAGCCATCTGAGGGTCCTCTTATTACAACTACAAGGGCTTCTTCAATATCATCCTCTTTGCCATGGTTGATGCTGACTACAAGTTCATGTACATCGATGCTTCAGGCAATGGGTCAGCTTCAGATAGCCAGGTATACAATGCCAGTGACCTCAAGGATGGGTTGGAACGCAACCTCATCAGGGGTTTTCCAGATCCAGACCCCCTACCCAATGACACACAAGATGTGCCCTACTTCATCGTGGGTGATGACGCCTTCTCCCTCAGAACCTACCTCATGAAGCCCTACAATTCCAGATACCTCACCCGTGAAGAGAGGATCTTCAACTACAGGCTGTCCAGGGCAAGACGGGTGGTGGAGAACGCCTTTGTACTTCTCACCACCATGCAGCATCACCCAGGGACTGTGAGGAGCATCGTGGAAGCTTGCTGCATCCTGCACAATCTCATGCGCACCTGCTACCCAGTGTTGCAGAACAGGCTTGTGGACCATCAACAAGGCAATTGGAGACATGGAGCCTGGTGAATGGAGGCAAGGACAAAACCTGATAGACACTGTGGATGTACAAGGCCCCAACAGAACTTCACGTGAAGGGAAGAAGCAGCGCAACCTCCTGAGACACATGTGCAACTCCCCAGCTGGAGCAGTGGAGTGGCAAGACAGGATGATAGATGATTAATGGATGCTTCCTTAAGGCTGTCGCAAAACACTGATGAGATTGTGCCATGTATGTTGAGTGGCCCTACAATGAATAGGGCATTAATAAAGACCTTTGTTTATTTTGAAATGTGTTGATCAATGAATAAATTATTATTGATAATAAAGGTCCATATGTGTGGCAGCTGAGATAGTGGACCATACAGTCCCACTATGCTTGCATTGGAGGTTTATCTATTCCACAACTATCCTTACCCATCCCACAACTATTTTTACCCATCCCATAGCTATCCTTTCCCATCCCACAGCTATCCTTACTTATCCCACAAGCATGCAAAGGCTTAACCCTTTTTTCAAAGTTTTCACCAACACTTTATGAAGTAAATAAAATGAACCAAGCGTATGAAGCAAAGATAACCTTTGTTAATAACTGTCTTAAGTAAACTGTATGACTTTATTAAAAAAGCAAAATGAACCAAGTAAAGTGTCTTTAGCAAAGATAAAGTGAACAAGTAACAACTCAGTCTCTGGCACTATTCTCAGTCACTCTTAGGCATGTCCATGGTCTCAGCTGTCAAGCGGCCAGGAACTGTGGAGGTGGCTGTGGCTGGAGTGCTGGTCTGAGGCGCCATTGGGGTGCTTGGCCCCGAGAGTACAACAGGGGATGGTGTGTTCAGGAAGCTCTCAGAGAGCTGACTCAGTCCCGTGAGGTTGAGAGGCCCTTCCTCAAGGACCTGGGATGTCAGGCACAAGACTGATGACAGATTTTCTGTTGAGGGGCTTGGCTGTGGGGTGGAGGAAGGAGGAGTGTAGTGGGGCTGTCTGGTCTGCAGCTGAGTGAGGTGAGGCGTCTGTGGAGTGCGATGTACCTGGGCCTGGACTGAGAAGGCCTGCCTCTGCTGTGGGAAGTCCTGGTACTTGTAGCCTTGGTAGGTGAGGGGCTGTTGAAAGCCGTGGAAGGGTTGTGACATCGCCTGGGTTGGAGGAGCAGTCCTGGAGTGGGTAGGAGCAGGTTCAGCTGGGCCTGGAGGGTTGTGCAGCAGTGCTGTGATCTTCTCCATTACCTGGTACTGGGCCTCGGGGAGGTCCATGAGGGTCTGGCTCATGTACGTGATGAAGGACTTGCGGTTCGAGGATGGTATATCGCTGTGGACCAGCTGAGAGAGAAGATTTGTGCTGGTTTTGATTGTGTCCCTGATTGTGGCTCTGGCCCTCCAATCTGCCTCTCTGCCTGCTTTCTGTGGAGGTGGAGCTGGGTGTGTGTGTGGGATAGTCTCTGGCTGCTGCTTCTTCTTGCTCCATTTGAGACAGGGGATCCTCCACGTCCTCTGGCATGGGGAGTGCAGCTGTCGGGGGGGTCTCTGCCGTGGGGCCCTCCAAAGACACCTGCCTGGACACGGTAGCTGTCTCCTGGGTGGAAGAGGAGTGGCTGTCTGTGGGCTGTCTGAGGGAGAGGGTTGATAGAGGGGCTGCTCCTCGGTGGCGGACCTCACCCTCCAGGAAGCTGCACTTGGCCATGATGTACATCTCCTGGTCAGTGAGATTGACAGTGGCCTGGCCAGATTTTTTCAGGTGCAGCTTGCCATACCAGGTGTGCATGTGCTTCCACCATCCCAGCAGTATATCTGAAGTGTAGCCCAGGCTCTCTGCCTTGTCTCTCCACACTGCCTGCTTTCTCTTGGTGTCGCGATAGAGCCTGTGGCCCTTTCTCCACAAGTACTCGTTCTCCCTTAGCCATTCCAGCACCTCCTCATGGTCCTCGGAAATGGAGTACTGTTTTCTCTCTCCCTTCTCCTTCCCTTGCCTCTTCCTCCCTCTGGCAGGGGTTTCAGGGCCTTCAGCAGCAGGGCTTTGAGGGCCTTGAGGCTTGTCCACCGCAGCAGCAGCAGCAGCAGGAGGAGAAGCTCAGCAGCACCAGCAGAAGCACCAGCAACACCAGCAGCAGCACCACCAGCAGCAGCAGCAGAAGCACCAATAGCTTCAGAGTCAGCGCCAGGGGGTGGGATGGTGGTTCTGTCCTTCTTGCCAGGGCTGGCAGGAGTAGGCACAGGCTTCCTCTTCTTCCCTGACTGACGAACCATGGTGTTCTTTCAAGATGTCTCTGGCAGCAGGTCTTTCCTCTGAATGGTGGCTGCTTGCGAGCTGCATCCTTTTATATCCGTGGAGCTGACGCAATTCATCCTCCCCGCATGCGCAGTGACCGCTTTGCATCCGCTACGCATCCACTATGCATCCGCTATGCATTCTATAGGTGTCCGTGATGCATCCGCTCCTTCCGCTACGCATCCGCTCCTTCCGCTATGCATCCGCTTCTTCCGCTATGCATCCGCTCCTTCCGCTACACATCTGCTTCACTATTCTCCCCCGGAATCCCTGCGGATGTGTCATCCGCTTCCATCCGCTAGGCTTCCTACGAACATCCGCTTTCCGTCCTCGCAACGTACTACCCACGTCCGTTCCTTTCTGTTTTTTTCTGTTCTGTTTATGCAAATTTGGGGCACTTTTGAGAACGGATAATAACGGATGGAGCCACCCCCAAAATTTTGCTCGTCCGCTGTGTCCTTTTTGCATACGTTTTGCATCCGTCGGCCAATGTGACCTAGCCTTAACATTGTCATATTCAACTGACTGCAATCAGCCTTAGAGATGTGCAGCTAATGTCATTATTTATCCATGATATTAAACTTTCATATTTGTTATTTGTTTTTAAATTAACAGGCTCTTGAAATTTGTCAGCAAAGAGTCTTTGTGGAAGAGACTGTTTATCTTTTGAGTAAGTAGCTGTATTGTGCTTCATTTTTTTTGTTTTTACTAACAACTTATCAAGCCAGTATTTTTATCTCCTTATACAGTGTGATATATGCTAAAGTATTATAAACCCCTCTTAAGATGTCAGGTTTTTGACATGTAAAAAAAATAGATGAAGATATATCATTTCAGAATTTTTTCAATCTTTAATATAACATTTAAACTGTACATTTGAATTGAAGAGCAAACAAATATTTTAGGGGGGAAATAAAAATCTTACAATAATATGATTGCACAAGTGTGCACATCCTTCAATTAATACTTCGTTGAAGCACCTTTTGATTTTATGACTCACCCAGAGATACCTTGAGGGAAGATTGGCATCAATAAATGGTATAAGTAAAATAAATGAATGAATGACTGCATTCTGTCTTTTTGGGTAGAACCTATCAGCATGGCATATCTCACCTTGGAAATCTGCCCACTCTTCCTTGCAGTTGCGCTTCAAATCTGTCAGATTATGAGAGCATCTCCTCTACTCAGCCCTCTTCATCCACAGATTTTCAATTGATTTAGGTCAAGGCTTCAGTGAAGCCATTCTTTTATTGATTTGAAGGTATGCTTTGGGTCATTGTTGTGTTAAAAGGTGAAATTCATCTGTAGCTTTTAAAACGAGGCCTGAATGCTTTTTGTAAAAATTAACTGATTTTTGGAACTGTTCATTATTCCTCCACCTTGACCAAAGCTCCAGTTCCATCTGAAGAAAAGCAGATCCGAAGCATAATGTTGCCAGCACCATACGTCATTGTGGGTATGGTGTACTTTGGGTGATGCTCAGTATTGTTTTTGCGCCAAAAATGCTTTTTGGAATTGTGGCCAAAAAGTTCAGTCTTGGTCTCATCGGACCATAACACATTTTCCCACATGCTTTTGTCAAACTTGATTTAGGATTTTGCAAAATATAGCCAAGTTTCAATATTTTTCTTTGTAAGAAAAGGCTTTTGTCTTGCCGCCGTCCCAGGGGTGGGATTCTGTTGGTTCAGACCGGTTCGGGTAAACTCCTAGCTCTGAAGATCAGCTGGGAGTGAATCAGTTTGCTCTGAAGAATATGTGGGCCCATCCATCTGCCCTGCGCTGCATTGACCTTTATCGTCACAGCTGATCAGCATGGAAGAGCGGATTACCGCTCCTCAGTTATGTTACTCTCCCATAGTAACATAGCAGGTAAGGATTTTTGTATTAGTGTTCATGCACGCAAAGTGCACAATCACCAAACTGGTTGTTATATATTCTACCCCTGCATCTTCCCCATAGCCCAGACTTATGAAAAATATAGGAGATTGTTCTCTTATACAGAAGACAACCAGTACTTGCCAGAAATTTCAGTTCCTTTAATATTGCTGTAGGCCTCTTGGCAGTCTCTCAGGCCAGTTTTCTTCTTGTTTTTTCATCAATTTTGGAGGGACATCTAATTCTTGGTAATGTCACTATTGTTCTATATTTTCTCCACTTGTTGATGACTGTCTTCATTGTGCTCCATGGTATATCCAATGCCTAGGAAATTTTTTTGTATTCTTTTGTTGATTGATAACTTCCAACAATAAAGATCCTTTTGATACTTTGTAAGCCTTTTGCAGACCATGACTTTTGCTGTAAGAGACAACTGAGTAAATGTCAGAGAAGTTCAGCTGAACTTAAACTGGATTGATTAGGCATATTTTAATTAATGGCAGGTAGGTATTTACTATTGTTTAAGAACAGTTTGAATTTGACTAGTTAATTCTGTCACATTCTTACTTACAAGGGTGTACACACTTATATAATAACCATGTTATTTTCTTATTGTGCTTTTCTTATGTGCTTTTGTTATTTTCCACCCTAAAAGATTTCAGTTTATTTTTCAATTGAATAGAACAGCTTATATTTAATTTTAAACATAGAAAAAATTCTGAACTGATGTATCTTGTCTATATTTTTTTATATCTCAAACACCTGGCTTTTTAATAGGGGTGTATAGACTTTTTATAACTACTGCATAAAATTATCATCAAGATAGGAACTTCAGAAATGAAAAAAAGTGGGGGGAGAATTTTTAAAGCACTCAAAATAAATGAATGTCAAACACTGCTGATGTACGATCCAGATTCTTATGGCTACCTGAGATGAGTTTTTGCACATCTTGGCTGTTCAGATATGATCTTTTGCTATTAATGAGTCTAATTTTCCTACTCTTTCTAAAGTTCTGAGGTTTTTTTGCCTGCAGAGCTGTTTGTTTAAAAATTATTATTTAGTTAATGTTAGCTAATATTAGAATTAAGAATTTTAGTTCTTAAATCAGTGCTCCATCTGAAAATGGTAGGAAGCTGCATTGTTACTATTTTGCAGCAATCTGAAGGCAGTGATTTTTGTCCTGGCTGCACTCTAGTGCACATACATGCTGTGGAGCTGCTCTTCTAGTTTCCAGCATTCCTGACATGTGCACGCTTTCATTTCGGCACTCAGTGCTGAAAAGGCTCGCCAACACTGGCATAGAGCAGTGTTCTATGCCAGTATTGGTGAACCTTTTTGGTACTGAGTGCGTGCACAGGGTGGGGGGAGCTCCAGAAACTGGAAGAACAGCTCCCTGACACGCATGTGTGCACTGGGAAGCTAGTCTTCCGAATTCTGGTGTGCATGCATGCGTGAAGACCAGCTGGCCAGCACACGCATGCATGCCATGGAGCTGCTCTTCTGGTTCCAGCACTCCTACCTGTGAAAAGCAGCTGGCCGGGGCACATGCATGCGCAAGAACCCAAACGAGCAACAGGCAACGGCTGGCATGCCTGGAGAGATGGCTGTGCATGCCACTTCCAGCGTGTTACAGGTTCACCATCACAGCACTATGCTGCTCTTTCAACCTGTATATAATTATACAATATATATAATCCATATAATTCAGTATGTAACTGAATTCCACAAGAAAGTATTTGAATATACTCTGGTATTATTGATTTCTTTGGAAATAGAATATATTGCTTTCATTTAAATACATGCTCTTTCCTAAAAGGGAAAAAAACTACAGATTTTTCCCAATCTGGAAAGATAGTCCAATGATTGTGCTCTCTTTATTTTTCTTTATTATTTATTTATTTACGGCTAGGTGACTTTTGTTAGGGATTATGAAAGTTGTAGTCTAACACATCTGAATACCACCAGGTTAGGGAAGACATTGAAAACAATAAAACCAGAAGGGGAGTGGGGTACTGCTCATAGAATTAAATGGTGCTTTGTTATTGTTTTTAAGATTGTTGTTGTTGTTTGCTTTTTTGCTTTCCAGGTCGAATGGGCAATAGTCAAAGTGCCCTGAAAATGATCATGGAAGATTTAAATGATGTTGATAAAGCTATAGAGTTTGCTAAGGAGCAAGATGATGCTGAACTTTGGGAAGACCTTATTTTATATTCAATAGACAAACCTCGTAAGCAATGTAGTCTTTGCCCAGTTTATTACAATACAGTTATGTTTGTGTCAATGAGAATGAATTTAATTAATGGTAAGGAGGACATTATAGACAGATTGATTTGAAAATAATGCCAACTTGAATAATACAAAGAAGTGAGTTGCAATATAATCACTGTAACTGAACATCAGTTTAATTATTGAAAGAACATAATGGCCATAAAAATTGTAACTGATTACATTATTCCATAGTTGTGTGACGTTTGCTGTTGTCTAACAAATTAGGGGAATGCTAGGAATTTTGGGGGTTTTCTAAGCATCTTTATAAAGGCAATTTGCCCTTCTTAACAGAAAAAATTTAAATGGTATTACATTTTTTCCTAATGAAAATTCATTTAAGTATGACAAGACTGTCTTAAGAAAAGAAAGTGCCTTCTCCTTGTACCATCTGCAAACGTGTTTTCTTTTATTGCTGGAACTGCTGTAATTTCATGAAATGTTTACTAGTGTTTTTCCTACCAAAATGTGAAGTCATCAATAGCATTTGTAAATAATTCCACAAAGGTAAATAATTTCCCTCTGCATGTAAATACATTGTGAGGAACTGGTAGGATGCTGTGATTTTGTTGGCGGGGGGGACTTTTAATATATATATTGGAAGAAGAGAAAGACTTCAAAAGTCTGACATGGGAACATAGTGTAAAATTAGAAAATATAATTCAGAAAAATTTAAACTAGAAGTATGGCACAAAAATCATAGGCAAAGACATAGCCTTCAGAAATGATAAAATCAGAAGCTTGAGTTAAAGAATAATAGAGTATACCAGGAAAAGAGACTAATAGGAAAAGGATGTAAGAAAACTTCTTGAGAAACAAGGGAAATATACTTAGTAAAAGACAATAATGTATACATCTAAATAAATACATAAATAAAAGCTGGCAGGTTTGAAGTCTAGGAACTTGTATACAAGGTGTATTGAAAAAGTAATGATATAAATTAGGCTGTGAACAAAGAACAGACCTATATGATTTTTATGATGTAGAATGAATTACAATGAAACCATCAAGAATATTTTTGCATAGCTTTTTAATTAAAGTGTATAGCTTAATTTTTTTTTAAAGTCCTATAAATAACTAGATCTT
This sequence comes from Laticauda colubrina, assembly GCA_015471245.1. Classification (NCBI taxonomy): domain Eukaryota; kingdom Metazoa; phylum Chordata; class Lepidosauria; order Squamata; family Elapidae; genus Laticauda; species Laticauda colubrina. Next base: position 12,506,593 of record BLBF01000019.1, on the reverse strand, counting down.
TCATAGAAATATCTTTAGTTTTCCATTTATTTCCCACTCTCTGCTTTTAATAGTAATCTACACCACGGGTCGCCAACCTTTTGGACCTCAGGGACCACCAAAACTCATAATTTTAGATCCTAGGGGCCACTAATTGTTTCTGTGGGTGTGGTCTAATTTGTGGGTGTGGCTTGGTGGTTATGTGATTGGCTGGGCATGGATTGTATGAAAATATTATAAATATTTATATAAATATTGAATTTTTATATAAAAAAGAGCAACTTTTACCCAAAATCAGGCAAAGCAGGCAGGCAGATTAAGTTGTTCACAGAATCACAGATTCTTCATTCAAAAATCTATCTATCTGTCATTGGCTAGCTCAGTCTGTCACATAAAATTTGCTTGCAAGCAAACTCACAAAACTAACTCACAACACATCATGCATGTAAATATTGATTTGTTTATTTTTTAAAAAGAGCAACTTTTATCCAGAATCAGGCAAAGCAGGCAGATTGAGTTGCTCACAGAATCATTCAGTGATCTATCTATCTGCCATCAGCTAGCTCAGTCTCAAATTCGCTTGCCATGAGTCTGCACTGAATTTGCTTGCAAGCAAACCTTCAGTCCTAAGGGGGAGGTTCAGCTGTGCTTATCTGGAAAGCAAGAAATGCAACCATTACCTGCTTCCTAGCTAATCTAAATCTCCTGGCATAACAGAACAGATGACGGCTGGAAAAAGGAAAAAGAGCAACTTAGCAGACAAGTTTGGCAGGGAAGGAATGAGTGGGTGGGGAGGGTTCCCACGGGCCATGTGGGCTGAGCAGCCTTGTGTTTCTGTGCAGCCTGGATTAATTGCTTTGGGGGGGTGCTCTGGGGGTAAGATTTCTCTGCGGCCCACCAAAATTTTCTCACAGCCCACTGGTTGGTGACTGCTGATCTTTACCACTTAAGAGACTTCCACATTCTGATTCTGTCTTAAATATACTCTATGTTGTACAGCTTTTATTACAGGCTTGTTAAACAATATAGGGACTCATGTTGACCCTATTCTGCTGATTCACCGTATTAAGGAAAGTATGGAGATTCCAAACCTGAGGGATTCATTAGTAAAGATTCTTCAGGATTATAATTTGCAGGTAAATTTTAAGATTATGGCTGCTTTTATCCATTCCTCCACTTATGACACCACTATGCATATTCTTGTGAAGAATAAAAGAAGCTTTTAAGGAACAGAAGACAGTTTAAAGAATAAAAAAATAATTATCTCATTCTACTACATCCTAATCAGGCCAACTTTAAATACTGGGTACTGCAGTCTAAAAAGAATGTTAACAAATGGGGGAAAGTTCAGGAAAGGGTCAAGATACTAAGGAGAATAAAAATCAAGTCCTGTGAAGAACAGTGAAAGAAATTAAATATAAAAGCTTGCAGAAAAGAAGATTGAAGAGAAATGTTATAGCAATCTTTAAATATGGAAAGAGTTGTCAAATAGAGAAGGATATGGACTTGTTCTATGTTGTCCAGGAGAGCAGCATCAGAATTTAACTATCGGAAACTAAATTCAGCTTAGAAATGAGGAGCTATTTCTTGATAGTAAAAGCCATCAATCAATGGAATAGGCTGCCTCTCAAATATATTTCATTTTACTTGGAGATCTTCAAATAGAAACTCAATAACCATCTATCTGAATTCCTTTAGAAGATAGTGGATTGATAGTGGATAGTGGATTTAGAAGATTGCTTGGTATAATAAGCAAGAGTGAGAGTAGAGTACATCTAAGATCCATATCAGCACTATGATTCTTTGAAAAAAATGGTTATCAAGGCAACATCAAGTATGGGTATAACAACTGCCAAATCATCACCTGTGTTCATTATTTGATTTATCCACTGATAGCCCCTCATTCAAAGGAAACTCATGAAATTTGGACAAGATTAGACAATATGGCTCTAGAAATACTGTCATCAAGATGTGGTTTGCATTAGGCAGCGTGCTTCCACTCTATTTATAAAACTAACATGAAGATCACTACATTTGGTAATGCCATTGTCCTCACTGACAATAATTTAAGTCTATGAGATGGTGTCCTAATATTCATGGCAGGGCAAGGCAAAGTTGTCTATCTGGAATTAAAAAGTAAGTAAGTTAAAACTGCATTCTAAAATTTTCTTTTATATTTCACTATTTTATATCTCACTATTCAATGAATTTTATATCTCACTATTCAATGAAGTGAATATTAAATCATAAATAGAGTACTGACAACTGTAGTTTAATGTATATAGCCATAAAATTGTGCGTTCTCTTAAAGTAGAGCCACTCATGCATCAAAAGTGACACATGCCTCGGAGCAGTATTTAGCTAGTAGAAAATAAATTGCTGTTTCACTGGCAGTATTTTCTTATTATAATTAAATCACAATCAGCACTCTGACAAATCTGCCAGGGTGAGTAAGATTACATTGAATTTTAAGCAATAAAGCAATAATTTCCTAATTTTGACATTTCAAATGTGCACACAAGCATGTATGTTCATAGACGCGCATACAAAGATCCCGTACTTTCAACAGTTGCGCATGCAAAACTTTCAAAGAACATGAATATTTTGCTTTCATAAATTATGAAAAAAATGATCTTTCAGGGTGAGCTGTAGGATTGCTAACACTCTGGTAAACTAAATTTTACATAAATATATTCTTGCTTTCTTTAACTTTCAAATATTCATTTTTCAACTAGCAGGGATTTTTCAGGCCAATTTGGCTCCTCCACTTATTTGACAGATAAACTTTCATTTATCTCTCTATTTAGTTAGGATCTACTGTTTACTGTCACAATTCTCATTTATCTTTTATTTATTATCAACTTTCATATTATTTTCTGTGTCTGATCATTTCTTCATCATCAGTATTCAGTGATAATCCTTGGTTCAAATTGTCAACTTTCAGTTAAAATTATAAATATTTCTGTTAAAATTCTACTTTGCTCTTTATAAAACCCATACAAAATTTCTGGTATCATTTATGTAACACATAAACATTATATGTTTATTTTCCTAATTCAGCAACTCTAGGAAACATGGACTTCAATGGTAACACTGAACTAACCTGAAGGAAATAAACATCAATAACAAAAAACCATTATTACTCCTCAATGTTCTGAAATCACTTTTTGAAATTACAGGAAATACCATTAACATGGCTTTTAATGACTTTGCAAGCAATATTAGAGTGGAGGAAACCACATGCATTACTCTGTTCCCCATTGTTCTTAGAAATCTAGATGCTTTTCACATTAAAAATTATTAAATATGTTCAGACACTTGCTTTTATTTCTCCTTTTGATTACTTGGTCCAAATCCAAATAAACTGTCATTAGTGCATAGCTTCAAATAATAATTTGAGAATAATTAATCTCTTATTCTTCAAAGGCAAAGCTTTAGCAAAAGGAAATTTTAAACAAGAGATAGAATGAAAACATTGCAATAAGAAGGAACAATAGATATCACTAATGTAAAAGATTAAATAAAATTTAATTGATTAACCAATTAGGAAATTTCATCTAAATTTGATTCGGTAGCTAATTGTTAGAAAGTTATATTGCTACTGGTACAGATTTCATTCATTATAAAGCAAATGATTGTTAAGAAAATGTAGATACTGTTGTCAAAAATGACATTAAATGCTGTTGTCAAAAGTGACATTAAAATGTATCAGAAAATAAGAATAGGTCATTTGCAGATATCCATGTCTTTCTCAAGGAAACTTATAGAAAAAAGTTTTGTCCTGAAAGTCTGGTAGGATTCTACATATAATTAAGTACTATGGCACATATTTAACATTGATAATGCTTAATTTTAATTATTCCTTTTTTAAAGCTTTAAAAATCCTTGTCTTTAGTGATAATATTTAGACTTATTAATAAGATTTGAAAGCCTGCTTACAAATTATCATATAGTTGTATCTTTGTCTTTTTTAGATTTTGCTTCGAGAAGGTTGCAAGAAGATTCTTGTGGCTGACTCTCTTTCATTATTGAAAAAGATGCACCGAACACAAATGCGTGGACTGCTTGTGGATGGTAAGTTCTATAAATTGTTGCAAATACTAAAATATAAGTTCATCTCTGAGCTCTCTGAGCACCAAGGACTTCACAGCTTATTCCTGATAATACACATATTCTCTTCTATTAAAACCTATCTTGGCAGTTGAAGAGTTTTGGGGATTATCTCTCATTTCATTTCAACTAATAGATTTATGAGATAAGTATTTTATTTGTTAGAATAATAGTTGAGCACATGATTTCTCAATTGTATTATTTAGTCTACCAAATACAGTAGTTCATGAGATATTTATAGGCACCGAATATATATTATTATTTTCATTGATATCAAAACCTGTTTTTCTTATACAAGTAATCCTTGGTGGACAACAATTGAGCCCAAAATTGCTGTTGCTAAGCAAAACAATTAAGTGAATTTTGTCCCAATTTATGATCTTTCTTGCCACAGTTGTTAATTGAATCATGCACTGCTTAAGCAAATCTGGCTTCCCCCATTCACTTTGTTTGTTGGAAACTGGCTGGGAAGGTTATAAATGATAATTACATGACTCTGGAACATCGCAACCATTATAAATGCATGTCAGTTGCCAAGCATCCACATTTTGATCTTGTGACTATGGAGATGCTGCAATAGTTGTACATGTAAAAAATGGCACTAAATTAACTTTTTTTTAATGCTGTTGTAACTTCAAATAGTTACTAAACAAATGGCTGTAAGTCAAGGACTACTAAAGATTTTTTCACTTTGAGAATTACTACTCAAAAAAGAAACCAATATATTATATTAACTTTTGTATTTCATTATTTTTTCTTATAGAGGAAAATATCTGTGAAATATGCCTGTCTCCTATACTGCCTACAGGTGGGATTATATGGCCGTACTTTGCATTCACTATATTGTACATGTTTTGGCTGGAATCTGTTTAGAACAGTGGTTTCCAAACTTTTTAAGTCAACTGCCCCTTTGGTGCTACAAACTCATCCTCAGTGCCCACTGGCTGGGCGTGGCTTGCTGGTCACATGATCGGGTGGGTGTGGTTTGGTGGTCACATGACTGGGTGGGCGTGGCCAGGTGACTGGCAAACCAAATACAAGTGGTCCTTGCTTAATGGCCAGTTGCTTAGCAAGTGTTCTAATTTATGACTGACCTCCCCAGAGCAACTTGACCTGTTTTGGGAGTTTTGACAGCCATGCGCGGGTACATGCGTGCCAACACATAAACACATACACTCCCTTCTAACCCCTCTCCTCCCTCTCTCCCTTTCTTTCTTTTCTTTCTTTTTTCTTTCTCTTTCTTTCTGTCCCTTCCTTCCACTCCCCCCTTTCTTTGTCTATCCATTTTCTTCCTTTCTCCCTTTTTCTTTCCCTTTTCTTTCTTGTCTCTTCCTTTTCTCTCTTTCCCTCTCTCTCTTTCTCTCCCTCCCTCCCTCTCCCATTCACTTTCTCCTCCTTCCTCCGTCTTTCTTTCTCTTTCCCTATCTCTCTTTTTTCTCTCTTTCCTTCTCTCTCTTTCCTTCCCCCCTCTTTCTGTCCCTTCCTTCCATCCCCCTTTCTTTGTCTATCCCTTTTCTTCCTTTCTCTTCCTTTCTCTCTCCCTTTTTCTTTCTTTACTTTCTTATCTGTTCCTTCTCTCTTTCTCTCTCTCTCTCCCTTTCTTGCTCTCTTTCTCTCTTTCTCTCTCTCTCTGTCCCTTCCCTAATCTGTCTACCTATTTTCTGCCCAGGCAGGCATGGCCTAATCTGTCAAAGACCTGGGCTAATCCTGCATCACCCTGTTTCCCCTTTCAGAGACCCCATTTCCTCTTCCATGAAAACCTCTTTTGTTGTCCCATGGTCTTGAATTTATCTTCCTCTGTGGCGGTAAGAGGCTTTTTGCAGCAAAAATTACCAACCTCCAGCCTTATTCTGCTTCTTCAATGTGCCGCTGCGGCCACATTCTAGGTGCCGGCCCCGCAGATCCGCCCCATTGAGCCCACTGCACTGGAGGGACTTGCTCAAGCAAGTCCGAGCAGAGTAGTACAGCAGTCAATGGGGTGAGTCTGCATTGCTGGTGCCTAGAACGCGGGGGCAGTGGTGCATTGGAGAAGCAGAGCAAAGCCAGAGGTCGGTAATTTTCATTGCAAAAAGCCTGCAGTCATTGCATGTTTTTTTCAATACAGCTGGACTGCAGCCACACTGAAAAAAAGACACGGCGTCTGGAGGCTTTTTTCAGTGAAAATTACTTACCTCCAGCTTTGCTTGCTCCACTTCTCCAACATGCCACTGTGGCTATCAGCGATGCACACGAAGTCACGCATCTGCAATAAGGACTGACTGGGCAGGGAAGCGGGCAGGTGTGGGGCCAGCTGGGTCCCATTTTCCCGGTTCTCCAAACTAGCGGGAATGATAATGAATTGGTAGAATTCCACCCCTGAATTGCGCCCTGTGAGGGGCCCACCTCCAGCACTCATCTGCCACTCCCCTTGCCTCTTAGTGCCCTCTTAAGTCATCCTACCCACCCCCAGAGGGTGGTACCACCCACTTTGGGAATCACTAGTTTCAGAATATCTGGTTGCTGTAATGTTAGTTCTTAGAAATGTTCTTTTAGTGCCCCACCAGTAAACCTAGCCATATCTTCTCTTCTTTTCCATTTGCATTATTTCTCACATAAATTCAAACAAAAATGCTGAGTAATCTAAATGTGATCCTTTTTAATACCATTGGAACCCTTTCTGATACTTGCTTGAAACAGTTGGTATTGCTTCAAGAGATATATAAAACATTTCAAATTATAGGTAGTTCTCGACTTACAACAAGATTCCTTTTAGAAATTTTGCAGAATTAAGACAGTACATTCAGTTCCAAATATGAAAGTATCCTAGTTTTGTAGCCCATGGTTCTCCAAAATTCATAACTGTAGTCTCTGCTATCAAAATGTTGCCTCCCAGAGTTAGTGATTTGTCCTTTGCTTCCTTTAAAAAAAGATTAGGGCTATGCTATTTTATATGATAAAGAAATCCCATTTACAATATGACTGTGCAATTTCACCATTCATTAACAAATTAAGTACTATTTAATCAAATTGAGAAGGTATATAAAATTAAATAGGAAAAGAAATAATGGATGATTTTGAATTTCACTGCTGTATTTCAAGAGGCCATAATAATCCATTTTATGGAAAGAGATCTCAAGATAGGATATTTTACTAATCTAGATGTATCATATCTAGTTAATTTCTCACAGAAACCACTTCTGAAAATGCTAAAAATTACATGGTCCTGTGTAAATAATCATCAGGAGTTAGGATTCTCAAAGATGTAGTCACAATCACAGAACATTACAAGATATTTTTTCGTGGACAAAGCCATAAAACAGTAGGAAATGTCATGGTATTTTTAAGGACTTTCAGATATTAGCATTTCCACATAATGCTACATAGTTACAGGATATCTTTATAAATGCACAAACAAAACTCAGTTTTTCTAATTGATAAAAGAAATTTGAAAATGTTCATAAATATCTCCTCATTAACAAAGTATTAATATCTTATCATAGTACAATCTTTTGCTGATTTTTGTTACTTACATTACTATACATCATGTATTTTTCTCTTTTCCCTTGCCAGATGCATCTAAATCTTTCAGTGTAATAGTATTTCACTGCAGGCATATGTTTCACAAAGAATGTTTTCCTGAACCTAACACAGTAAGTGACCAGTTTAATCTATTTGTATCCTAGTCAAAGGCAAAAGGACAAATGAAATATTTTTTGCCAGCTACTGAGAAGAGCATGTGTTTACTGAAGATTATTATTAATTTTTACCTGGATCTGTGCAGGAGTTGCAAGTTACAATACTAAGGTGATGCAAAATAATCTTTCTTTTCCCACTTCCATCTGTATAATACACTGTGTTTTTTAACAGTTGTATTATTCTATGAATCTAATTGTAACTCAGATAGCAAAAGGAAACTTTGACTTAGACTTCAACAAAAGGTTTTTTTATATCATTTAATAGTATGGGCACTTAAAAATCAAATTATCTTGTAAGCTGGATATATTTTGATAGCTTTAATAAAACCTACTAGTTTAATGATTGAATGGTTAGGAAGTCATTTTAATCTGTGGAAAAAAAATGATTTTCCCACAACGGTCAAAATACTTGTTGCATAATTTAGCACTCAAAATGCATGTTACAATACTGTACATATTTAACTGAGATTCTCAATCAGTTCGGTGACAATTACTTCTGGGACTGAAAAGATTATTGGAGAAGTCATTTTCTAATTAATTTCTGTCTTGAATCACAGAAGCAATTTTCCAGCTTGCAGTTAACAGGCAAAATATTAGAGTCCCTTTGAGCAAGATCAATTTCATTTCTAAGAACTGAAGTACATTTAGATTCTATTTCTCCCTATATTTAAGCATCTTCTCAAAAATAAATATGGAATATTTTCATGTATTTTGCAGTGTTGAAATTCAAGTTGTAGATTTTAAGATTACAACTGTTATTTTGTTACTGGAGTAAATAAACCCAGTTGTGTATGATTGTATATGTTTGGGAGGCATTTATTCATTTAATTTTATACCTTGATTCTCAATCATTCTGGATAGTTTGCAGATAAAAACACACAGGACATAAAATAATACAATGATAAAAACAAAGAACAAAACATAACACAAACCAGACAACATCCAAACCACAACCATGTTTTGTGGATGGAGGCCTCAATCACCCTTGCCCAAAGGCCTGGATACAAAACCAAATCTTCACAGCTCTCTGAAATACAAAGTGGGGGCCATCTGGATTTAAGAGGAATCTGATTCTAGAGGGCATGAGCTATAATAGAGAAAATGTTGGGGTTTTTTTATTGTTTAATTGAAGATATTCAGTGCACTTCAATCCTGCCATATTTAATCAACCAGACAGATGCTATGGGAGACAACAGTCCCTCAGTAACCAGACCCTATGTAAGGCTTTATTGGTAATAACTAGCATAGTGAATCGCATCTAGAAACAAACTGAGAATCAGTGAAGCTCACAGAGTAAGGTATCACTTTTCATACTGAGCACATTTCATAAATATTGATTAATCTTTTAAAAAACATTTGATTAACCCCATTTACGCAATGGAAATCTGAATTTGTCCTTCTCAAACAACAGTATAATCCATCATCCTTAAAGTAAATGGCTATCATAAGTGGTTTCTAATTATATTAAAGCCTGTAATTCAAAGAATATGAACATAGCAATAGCAATAACACTTAGATTTATATACTGCTTTATAGTGCTTTACAGCCCTCTCTAAGCAGTTTACAGAGTTAGCATATTGCCTCCAACAATCTGAGTCCTCGTTTTACCCACCTCAGAAGGATGGAAGGCTGAATCAACCTTGAGCTGATGGGATTCAATCTGTCAAACTGCAGGCAGATGACTGCCAGCAGAAGTAGTTTACAGCAGTGGTCCCCAAACTTTTTTGTACCAGGGACCAATTGCACGCAGAAACACTTTTTCAAGGACCGGCAAAATCAATTCTTCCTCAATAATAAAGGGCTTCTTTACTATTTCTTTACTAAAAACATATTTTATATATATTTTAATCACAATAATTCATTCTTTGCAGCCCGGTACAAAATGATCCACTGACCGGTACCGGTCTGGGGCCCGGTGGTTGGGGACCCCTGGTTTACAGTACTGCACTCTTAACCACTGTGCCACCAAGACATGATATATAATAAAGCAATATAATAAAATATTGTGAGATACAGGTAATCCTCACTTAACAAGCACAACTGAAAGAATCTCCAATCATTGAAGTCATTAAGTGGGTCACTGACTCAAGTTTACAATTTTTTTTATGATTGTCATAAATGGAATTCCTTCACAGCCATATGATTTGCTTAACATCAGCAGTGATTATCATATGATTGTGAAGAGCATTTTTTTTTCTTTTTTGCTGGAAACTGACAAAAAAAAAATCACAAATCATTGTTATGTGACTGCCAGATGTTGCAGCCAGTTGTAAATGCAAGTCAGTTGCCAAGCATCATGGGCTGGGAGGTTGTTGTGTGGCAGCTGTAATTTTGAGGATGGGTCATAACTTTGTGGGTCTGTCGTAATTTCAGTCATTAAGCATGTAACTATTTATATTAAATATATATGTTATTAGTATACACACACACTTTTATGCACACGTATGCAAAAAAGAGAGAAGGAAATGAAATCCAAAGTTCACTGGACACTTAACTAATTTGGCAAACCTAATGGATTTGAACCATATATGAATTTTTATTTAAGAATTACTGTAATGCTCTGGCCAAATTTTTTCTTTTATACTTCTACCTTTATTAAATAAAACAAACAAACTATAATCTCTTATTTCAATTATGTTGGTTGCACTTCTAAAAAAAATGTCATAATCTTGTCAGATGTTTTGCTTTCATTTGCTGCCAAATATGCAGTAATATTATAAAACCAATCAATATTTTTTTTATTTCCAGGAATCTTCATTACACTTCTGTAATATTTGCAGTGCTAAACATTGTGGGCCTGGCAGCGCCATCTTGGAGATGAAAAAATAACCACCTATGGCATATCAAAAATATCTGTCTGTGTATGTGACTGCTTTCATGTGGGACAAAAAAAACAGCACTTCATATATATATTTCTTTATTTAACTATATGATAAGAAGACCTTTAATCTTACATCTCACTGATATTTCCTATACAAATTTGAAGTCCTATGACCACATGCAGGCTATTGTTACTGACTCATTATTGCTGCAGTTCAAATTGGTCACCTGTTTGGCCAAACTTATATAACATAATATAAATGTCTATGGAAAAATTAATAGTGTTGATACAGCATGACTGCAAACTAAATCATGTTATGCAGAATGCACTTTGAATCTATATTTATGGACAGGTTCAAACATAAGTCGCCATTTAGATATTACTCATTTTTTTCTTCTGAGAATTCCAAACAGTTTTTGTTGGTAGCAAGACAGTCAGTGTTAAGAATATTTAAATATGCTTAAATCTTTAAATATTCCAGTGATACTAGATGCAGGCAGGTGCCTTTAAAAAGCTTAAAGACAAGATTTTCCCTTTTGTCACTTGAAATAATCTGATCTTCAGAATTATACATTATACTTAAAGGGTTAGGCAAATTTATTGTGCTATTACATACACTTGGAATCCCTTAGGAATTTACAGAACTGATTCAGAGAACAACTGATCCTAGTATCATTGACCATTGAAAATACAGGATGATGAAAATTATAATTTAAACTTCTAGAAAGATTTCAGCAGGAAGAGGTTGATCAAAAAAACTTCTATTAGTTAGCCATGATAGTTATCTTTTATGATTTTTTTCAAAATGAAAATGATGCTAAGCAGGTCCCAAGAATGTACTTTTCCTCAATTCTGACTTGAACTATCCAAATATATTAGTAATTTGTGGAAGAAATAAACAAAGAGCAGCTGCTGATCCTCTAGTACACAACATTCGAAAAGTAACGAGGCTGGACAAAGTTATAGTGGAAATGAATAACAGATTGTTAAACAATATCCATGTATTTATGTGTTAAATTTTCAATAAAGACATGCTTTAAATGAACTTTAAAAAAATATAATTTGTAGATAAGTGCTTAGAAATTACTATGGGATTAATAAAGAAAAAAATGACATTTTTTACATTCACTCAATTAGTAAAGCAATATAATATGAATAAAGTTCTATAAGAAGCTCATAATTATTTTTTACATATATCAGTAAGCAGGGAGATGCTTTAATGTAAAAGATCTTAATCTGTATCCTAATCAATCTTGTAGCTTCTTTGAGGAAAAGAACTATAGGCACTAAGTGATGAATCAGGTTGATGACTTTCATCTGGTATAGAGCATCTTTCTAAAGTTTTATTTACTTTGTCTGTGTATGTTTCCTGCGTGACCACAAATAATGCCCTCAATCCATTTGTCCAATTAGAACATTGAAATTAATGGGACTTTTCTCTGTATGAAAGGGTTTGGGGCAGACAATTTAGATGTGCAATTGAGTACAATGATAAATTAAATATGCATTGCACATAATCAGGAGACCTTATAAGATGTCAGATGATATGCAAAACATGGCCCATTTTAAATTTAAACATCCCATTTCAAATGTTGATTCCCCTGTGCTCTTCAAAATGCAAAATAATTGATTTTGCATGGAAAATTGCTAATTTAGAGCATCCTGGAAGTATATCAGACATAAAGAGAGAACATGGGTTTCTGGGTGTGGCTAATGGTAGAAGGTATTAAAGAAGTGATTGAAGTATTGCTAATCTATTGTTCACTGTGTAAAGTGTTTCCAAATCTTGATTATTTTTTTCCTAGGCCACTCCAATACCACTCCAATTTTTAACTGACTTCAAGAAGCTTAAAATCCTGAAAATGATTATTAAAACACAACAATTAATAACAATAGAAAATACATAACAAACTGATTTTTAAAATTAATTCTCATTTGTGGCAGTTATATTCTATAAAATCATCATAAACACTGAACTAGTTAATGCAGTACTAAACCTCAAATGGAACATGCAGATTGAATGACTCAATTTTTTAATTACTCTGTAGAGTAATAATGACCATTAAAATGCTCCAAATGTGGATATTTGAGTTGCAAATAAGTTCTACCATGTAGGCAAATTCCAAGTAATCTATAAATAATGATGATCAACTACTTTTATGTCATGATTTCATAATCCACATAAATACCTGTTCTTATTTATCTCTTAAAAATTTGTTGAAATGACTAGGTTTTATTGTTTTATTTTATAGGTTTTATTGTCTACCTTTATTATTTCTACTTCTATATTATTTCTTTTATTCATTAGTTTAGTTTAGTTTACTTTATTGTCATTGCACCTCGTACAACGAAATCAAACACTATCTTCAATGCACATCATGATTATTGAGGTAATTCCCCATTAGGAGAATGAGCGCATAAAGGGAGACGTATAGAGAGTAGTGTTGGAATAATACACACACAGTACACAGATACACTGTACAGTAAATGTAGGTTTTTACTTCCAGAAAGGTTTAAGCAAAGTCCAAAATAAGCAATCCAAAGGCATTCACAAGTAAATAAGTCAGTTTTCAATTCAGGGATATTCCAGTAACAAAGTCCAGTGTCAAAAACAGTTCAGTATCAGACTTACATTAAATCCAGTAATATCAGTCAATTAGGAAAAATGGAGCAACAGCAATATTTTCCAACAGAAGGAAACAAGATACACTCACACTCTCTTCTGAGACTCAGACTAAGACTAACCAGGTTTCTGGCTCCATCCTATGGCCGTTTGAGAAACCACACCCAATTCATACTCTTGCATTCCCTTAAAGAGACAGTATTAAAATGTCTATCCTGGTTTATATATTTCTAACCCAAATACCTGTTAGGTGACTTATATTCCTAACAATGACCATTACCATGAAAATAAATACAAACACACATCCTTCACCTCCACACATTCAACCGAAAACCCTCAACACCAGACCATCACCGCACTATACAGCACAATTCAAAAGAGCTACTTCCTGGGATAGAAGCTGTTTTTCATCCTATTTGTCCTTGTTTTTATTATTCTGTACCTTCTGCCAGATGGTAGTAGTTCAAAAAATGGGTGCCCAGGATGAGATGTATCTTTGAGAATGTTTTGAACTTTTTTAAGGTAGCGGGAGCTAAAAAGCTCTTGCAAAGAGGGGAGAGGGCAACGTTAACCCTCTGGAGTGCTTTCCTATCTGCCACTGTGCAATTGGCAAACCATACAGAGGTGCAGTAAAGATACTCTCTATGGTGCAGCGGTAGAAGGTGCAAGTTTTTCATTCAGTTGTTGTTTTCTGAGAAGTCTCAGGCAGTATAATCTCTGCTGGGCTTTTTTGACCAGTGCTGCAAACTTAAAACTGGCCACTTGCTCCACTCGGTCTCCAAAGGCTGGATGTCTGATCTGTTCCTTCTATTGTCCACTATAAGCTCCTTGGTCTTATTGGTGTTGAGGACCAAGTTATTGTCTCCACACCACAAAAGCAACCTATCCACCTCATCACCTCCCAGGGATAAGTTGTATCATCTGGAAATTTGGCAATATTATTACTAGCATGAGTTGAATGCAGTCATGCACATAAAGAGTACAGAATAAGGGACTCAACACGCAACCCTGTGGTGTACTAGTGTTAAGAATAAGGGCTGAAGAGGTATGATTACCTAATCTGACCCTCTGTGAGCAGCCAGACAGGTAATCCAAAGACAGATTGAATAAGAAAGGCCAAGGTCCAGAAGTGTACACATTAGTTTATGTGGAACAATTAAGTTAAATGCAGAACTAAAACCTAAAAAAAGGAACCTCCCATAACCCCCCACTGTTCTAGGTGAGTCAGAGTTGTGTGAAAAGTGATGGCTATTTCATCCTCTGTAGACCTATTTCTTCTGTATGCAAACTGGTGTTTCTCAGATGTGTGCGGAAGACCAGAAATGATGTGCCGGCAGACCAATTTCTCAAAGCACTTCATGATAGGGAGTGAGTGTCACTGGTCTGTAATTATTGAGATTATTGGTTGGGAACTTCTTTGGCAGCAGAACAGTGGTGGAAGTGTTCAAACAAGATAGAATAGTAGACTGGAGTAAAGACCAATTGAAGATCCTGGTAAAGACTCCAGCCAACTCATCAGCACAGTCTTTAAGCACTCAGCCAGAGATACCGTCAGGACCAGCAGCCTTTCTAGGGTACTCCTCATCTCCTGTTTCTCAGAATGCTCCACACCTCTTGTTCCTTCACAATGAGGTGGGAGCTACATTTGGCTGGTGGTTGTATTTTAACTCTCTGATGTCTCCACTTCAAAGTGAGCAAAGAAATGATTCAGTTCCTCAGCCAATGAAGCATCCTCAGCAGGGATGGCATTTGGTTGGTTGATGGTTTGTAATTTGTTGAATCCCATGCCACACCTGCCTCATGTTATTGCTATAAAAATTATCCTCAATCTTCCTCTTATAATCAGTCTTGGCCTTTTGAATACTTTTCTTCAGATTAGCTCTGGCAACACTGTATCTTGCCCCATCACCAGACCTAAAGGTCTTGGTCCTGTCATGCAAGAAGTGCTGGACTTCCTTGGTCATCCAGGGTTTCTGATTGGATAGATCCTAATATGTTTATCCACAGTGGTACTATCTGTGCAGTGTTTGATATACCACAGAACAGTTGCAGTATGCACGTATAGGTCAGGGTGGTAAAAGATGTCCCAATTTGTGTGTTCTCAAAACAATCCTGAAGTTGTTGGGAAGCATCTTCTGGCCAAGATTTTATTGTCCTTATTATAGGCATCTCCTAAGAGGGATGTATGCTGTGCCCAAAAGCAGTGACATATAGTCTGATTGTCCCAAATGTGGTAATTGTATAACCTTATAGCCATGTTTGATGTTGGTATATACTTTGTCCAATATGTTTGCTCCTCTAGTAACATAACATGCTCTAGTAACTTAACATGCCGATAGAATTTAAGGAGCACTGCTTTTAAAGGCCCTGTCACATCGGCCGACGGATGCAAAACGTCTGTAAAAAGGACACAGCAGACGAGAAAATGTTCCATCCGTTGTTATCCACTCTCAAAAGTGCCCCAAATTTGCATAAACAGAGCGGACAACAACGAAAAGGAATGGACGGGGAGAGGACGTAGCAAGGATGTTAAGCGGATGCTCCATGGAAGCCTAGCGGATGGAAGTGGATGGCATGTCCACAGGGCTTCTGGGGAAGCACAGCGCAGCGGACCCGCAGCAGAAGGAGCGGATGCAGAGCGGATGCCTAGCATATGATGCGGGTGCATCACGGATGCTTAGCGGATGCCTAGCGGATGCAAAGCGTTCACTGCGCATGCGGGGAGGATGCATTGCATCAGCCCCGTGGATATAAGAGGATGCAGCTCGCAAGCAGGTCACCATTCAGAGGAAAGACCTGCTGCCAGACACATCTCCAGCCAACAACCATGGGGAAGAAGAGGAAGCCTCTGCCATCTTCTGCCAGCCCTGGATAGCAATAGGATGGGCAGGAATACCTGTGGGATGGGTAATAGCTGTGGGATGGGTTAGGATAGCAGTGGGATGGGCAGGGATACCTGTGGGATGAGTAATAGCTGTGGAATAGATAAGCCTCCAGTGCAAGCATAGTGGGACTGTATGGTCCACCCTCCCAGGTGCCACACCTATGGCCCTTTATTATCAATAACAATTTAATCATTCATCAACACATTTCAACTCTTTATAACACAACTCTTTATTAAATGCCCTGTTCATTGAAGGGCCACTCAACATACATGGCACAATCTCATCAGTGTGATGAGACAGGCTCAAGGATGCATCCATTAAGCATCTACCATCCTGTCTTGCCACTCCACTGCTCCAGCTCCACTGCTCCATTGCACTAATGTTTCAGGAGGTTGCGCTGCTTCTTCCCTTCACGTGAGGCTCTGTTGGGGCCTTGCACATCCACAGTGTCTATCAGGTTTGGCTCTTGCCTCCATTCACCAGGCTCCATGTCCCCATTGCCTTGTTGGTGGTCCACAAGCCTGTTCTGCAACACTGGGTAGCGGGTGCGCATGAGATTGTGCAGGATGCAGCAAGCTTCCACGATGTTCCTCACGGTCTCTGGGCGATGCTGCATGGTGGTAAGAAGTACCTGGAACCTGTTGGCCAGGATGCCAAAGGCGTTCTCCACACCCGTCTTGCCCTGGACAGCCTGTAGTTGAAGATCCTCTCTTCACGGGTGAGGCATCTGGAAGTGTAAGGCTTCATGAGGTAGGTTCTGAGGGAGAAGGCGTCAGCCCCCACGATGAAGTAGGGCACATCTTGTGTGTCGTTGGGCAGGCGGTCTGGATCTGGGAAGCCCATGATAACCAGGTTTCTGGCTCCATCTTATGGCCGTTTGAGAAATGACACCCAATTGCATGCTCTTGCATTCCCTTAAAGAGACAGTATTAAAATGTTTAGCCTGGTTTATATATTTCTAACCCAAATACCTGTTAGGTGTTTCATATTCCTAACATTCTCCCCTTTTGGGTAAGATAATATATACAACCTTACATTCTAAATCCATAATCTAAACAGCATGACTTATGCTTTATAGAGCCTTGGGCCTTTGTAAAATGATCTGCTATATTGTTTTCTGACATACAGTATTCTAGCTTAATCATCTTACTTTGCACAAATTGTCTCACATTTAAATATCTTACATCTGTGTGTTTCATTCTTGTTTTAACAGCAATATTTGAAGCCATCTGTATTGCTGATTGGTTATCTTCATAAACAACAATAGGATTTTTTACATTAATTCCCATATCAATTAATAATTGCTTATATAAAACTAAATTTGTACATAGTAAAGAGAAACATGAGAATTCAGCCTCCATTGTTGACAAATTTAGATGTTTCTGTCTAATAGATCTCCATCCAATCAATGCTTTTCCCAATAATACAGCAGTACCTGATGTAGATTTTCATGTATTGATGTCTGTAGCAAAACTTGCATCAGCATATGCAGTCAAATTCAGATCATCTTTTGGTTCCAAATACAATGTATAATGCATTGTCTGTTTCAGATATCTTAACACACGTTTAGCAGCTTGCCAGTGCCTTTCAGTGGGCTCAGCATTAAATCTCGCTAATTGATTAACATTGTATGTAATATCTGGCCTTGATCAATTGCTGAGATAAGATAAACTACCAGTCAAGGACTGATAAATGTTCTTATCAAAAACAGGACTTTGATCATCACTATGGCTAAACTCCTGGCTCATTGGTGTTTTAGCCGGCTTACAAAGTTCCATTTTTTCACTTTTTAGTAATTGGTTAATTTTATCTGCTTGTGAGATCTTGTATCCTGCCCTAGTTCTATCTATGTTTAAACCAAGATAATGTTTGATTTCTCCTAACAGTGTTGTTAGGGATAACATTGTTCACCCTAACTGTTTTAGGTGAAATACTAACTATGAATCATAGTTAGTGTATGCAGCTTTAAATGTAAAATAGCAATTGTGGGTGTGGTTATGAAAACCATATAAAAGTAGCAAGGCTACAGCTTGCTCGCTCTCTCTCTGGCTTTGATGATCCCTGATTACTGCTTGGAAGCAAGACTGCATTGCTCAAACGGGAGAGACAACAACGGACTGATTTATGGTTGAACTGAAAATAGGATATTCTACATGGACTTTGCTAACTGAATATCCCTGAATGGACTGACTACATGGTAAATGAATATTGGACTGTTTTTGACTATGCTATAAACTTATACTGGAATAAAATATATTCTTGATAGCACAAGCGTATCTGTTATTTTTACTGTATGTTAATAAACATACAAGCTTAGCTCACTCATTTATCTGTGTGCCTATCTGACTAACGCTGCACATTCTGTTTAGCTTGTCTACCTAACCCTGGTTGGGGAACCCAGGCTTAACAAGTGTTATCTTAAATTTCTGTTCCAATAGTGAAATTATCTCAGTAGCTTCTTGTTCAGTTTTGGTGATTAATGCTATGTCATCAGTAAATAATATTAATAATGAAATCATACCATTATTTTCTCTTTTAAACAAACATGGATCAGCCATGCCAGCTACAAAGCCTATTTTAGTTAATTCTTTAACTATACATTGATTCCACTCATATTCTGATTGCTTTAAACTATAAAGACTCTTTTTCAATTTCCAGCAGTCATAATCAGTATTGTCATTTTTGAGACCCAAAGGTTTCTTTAAATATATACTGTGTTGCAACGGTGCATGCAGATATGCTGTCTCTACATCCAAATAATTTACAATATGTTTCTCCTTAGCTGCCCACACTAATGCTGCCCTTAATGTAGTAGCTTTCAGACTTAGTGCAAACACCTCATCATAGTCATTTGCTGTCTGATTGAACCCTTGTGCTACTAACCTGGCTTTATGGGTAACAGTCCCATCCACACCTGTCTTCAGTTTATATATCCATTTACATCCAATGGCATGTTTACCTGGTGGTAACTTAACATTTTTGTATACCTCCAATTTTTTTTAATGATTCTAGTTCCTTATCCATTGCTTTCTGCCAAGCAGCCTGATCTTTGGCAGGATACAGTTTTAATTCATAATAATTACTTGGAACTGTATTAACTTGGCATACAACACTCGCCTGATATATATCAGGTGGTCGTGTTACTCGGGTTGAACGTCTTGGTAATACAGGGCTTGCTGGTGGACGTTCCTGTGCCACCTGCTCCTGTTCTATTTCTTCCTGTGCTTGTTCTACTACTTCCTCCTGTTCTTCCTCTTCCTCTTTAATGGCTATTTGGGTTGTACTGATTTTATCTTTAGGGACTATTTGGGTGTCAATAATAATATCATTACTGGATTCCTGTTCCAGTTTATCCCACCCAACGTGCTCAAGAAATTTTGCACTAGCACTACAATAAACATGAGCTGTGCCTTGATCCCAAAATCTAAATGATCTGTGGTTGGTCTCATAACCCACAAAAAATAACTTCTTAGCTCGATGTTGCCCTTTCAGTCTTACTTGTGAGGGAATATGCACCCATGCTGGAGCTCCAAATGTGTGTAAATAACTTAAATTTGATTTTCTGCCATGCCAACGAGTGAATGGCAATTCTCCAGTTGTTGTATTTACTACATTATTTAAAACATGGTTACTACACATTATGGCTTCACCCCACAGTGTTTCAGGTAAACCTGAATCAGGTAACATAGTGCGAGCCGTGGCTTGTAATGTTTGCCCTCTTCGGTCTATAAATGTATTATGTTGTGGTCTGTAAGGTGCGGAACGTTTATGCTCCATACCAGCCAATTTCAGCATATTTTGAATCTTTGGTTAACAAATTCAGTCCCATTATCAGTTACTAAAGTAATTACTTTACTTTTCATTTTTCTCTCAGCAAACCTTAGCCAATTAAAGAAATGTTGGAATGTTTCTGTTTTGTTTTTCATAAGATAGCAGAAACCGTATCTTGAGTAATTGTCCATAATACTCAAAATATAACAGGCACCTCCTAAACTTGGTTTCTTAGGACCAATTATGTCAGCAAATACAACCTCTAAAGGTTCTTCGGTCTTAAACCCATTTTGTCTGTTTGCAGGAGTAATTTTACTCTTTTCTTGAGTACAAGCATTACAGTGTAAATACTTGCTACAAGATTTCAATTTTACTCCCTCTGACAATTTAAGTTTGTTTGAGCATTTTGAAATTAATATGCCCTAGACGTCTATGCAGTAAATGTGTACATTCATCATGTGGCTTAACATTGTTATAAACTGAGTTAGCCATTTTCAGCTGATCATCATGTATTACATATAAATCATTCTTTAAAGTAGCAGTAACACTTTTACCCTCTTTCTTTATTATACAGTTATCTCCCCTAAAGGTTACTACATAACCAAGATTAACTAAAGCCCTTACTGATAGCAAATTAAATTTCAGTTTAGGTACATATAACATAGTTAAATGTTCATTTATACAAGAACAATATGTAGTATCTTTACCTGATGCTTTCATCTTCCATCCATTTGCCAATGATACATGTTGTTTACTCATGGACACCTTTACAAACCTTTTTCTATTTTTAGTAATGAACTGTGATGCTCCACTATCAACAATCCACAAATTATTGTTTACAGTTGAATTGCTAGACATTGCTAAACTAACATTATTTTTGGCCTTCTGGTGTTGCCAGTATTCTGTTGTTTTCCCTTCTTACAGAATTTGGCTATATGTCCCCTAGCCCCACAAGAAAAACATTTCCTAACAGTATAGGCAGTTGAAGATAAATTCTCTTCTTGTGGTTGTTCCTTCCTCAGTTGGTCCCTATCAAGCCGTCTTCTTGCTTCTTGTAACAACCTTCCGGTTATGTCAGTCAGTATCAGTTTATCTCTGGGCAGGACTTCCAGTGAAGATACATAGTCATCATAACTTTCATCCAATGAGGAAAGAATGATGTAAACTTGATGCAGCTCTGAAAATATTAGTTCTTTTTCATGTAGCTCTTGAAAGTTCTTTTCATGAAGTTTAAATGAGCTAACATATCTCCAGACATGCTCTAAACAGTTTACATGTAAGATGTATGTGTGCACCTACACTATCACGAACATAAATCCTCTTCAAATTCTGCCAACACTTAGAAGCAGACACTTCTCCATGAATATGGTCTAGCTGCTGGTCACTCAGTGTTAGTCCAATTATGCAAAGAGCTTGTTTTTTGTTCTTTTTAAAGTCAGCAATCTTCTTGACATCATCCTCATTATCTGGATCCCAAGCATTTACATCTGGTGGATTGTGAACTACATTCCATAAACCTTCTCTACGTAGAAGTAGACTGCATTTCATAGACCAGGAAACATAGTTTGTTCCATCCAACTGGGTTATCAGTGATAGACTTGTGGAAGTGTCTTGTGCCATCTTTACCAGGATAGTAAACCACAATTAAACAGTAAACAGCTGTCTGTATACAGTACTGTGCATTCACACTAAGTCTCAGTTATCTGAGCCTGGTATGGCCTGGGCCCATAACCATTGTTGAGGTAATTCCCCGTTAGGAGAATGAGCGCATACAGGAAGACGTATAGAGAGTAGTGTTGGAATAATACACACACAGTACACAGATACATTGCACAGTAAATGTAGGTTTTTACTTCCAGAAAGGTTTAAGCAAAGTTTAAAATAGGCAGTCCAAAAGTCATTCACAGGTTAATCAGTCAGTTTTTCAATCCAGGGATATTCCAGTAACAAAGTCCAGTGTCAAAAACAGTTGAGTATCAGACTTACATTAAATCCAGTAATATCAGTCAATTAGGAAAAAATGGAGCAATAGCAATACTTTCCAACAGAAGGAAATAAAGATACACTCTCTTCTCTTCTGAGACTCAGACGAAGACAAACCAGGTTTCTGGCTGTTTGAGAAACAACACCCAATTGCATGCTATTGCATTCCCTTGAAGAGACAGTATTAAAATGTTTATCCTGGTTTATATATTTCTAACCCAAATACCTGTTAGGTGTTTCATATTCCTAATAGACTGCAGTAATCAAAACCATGCTGAATTCCCATAGAAGATATATGGGTCTATATTTAAGAGTCATGCTCCAGATCTATGGAGCAGTGGCTGTCTACAGTCTTTGTATTGATACACCAGCTTTTGTTCACATGAAGGCTTAAACCTCCCCCTTTGATCTTGCTAGAATTCTTACTCCTGTCCTGCCGGTGAGCTAAGTAGCCTTCCAGCTTCCATCTGGAATGAATGAATGAAGCCAAGTTTTTGTGATTAGCAAAACACAGCGGTTCTTAATGAATTTAGTCTTTGCAATCGTAGCCTTAATTCATCCATTTTGTTAGTCAGAGATAAAACATGAAATTAAGTCAACTGTACTTTTTAAAACATTATTATTATCATTATCATTATTATTATTATACAAAAATGACAGTGTACACAGCAAATGAGATAACTATACTGGGTTTCATATCACAAATCATTAATTGAACACTTCCCAAGTGTTTAGGACTGTATGATGTATTGGCGGATTATGTGAGCAGATCACAGTAAGGTAGCCATCTGCAATTGACCAATGGTGATCTTATCAGTGCCAATTGTTTTTAAGTGCTTTCCTAGGTCTTTAGGCACAGCACCCAGTGTGCCACATATCACTGGATCCACCTACACTGGTTTATGTCAGTCTCTGCAGTTTGATTCTCAAATCCTGATATCTGGTGACTTTTTCAAGTTGTTTCTTGTCGATTCTGCTGTCACCAGGTATGGCAATGTCAACAATCCACACTTTTTTCTTCTCCACAATCATGATATCTGGTGTATTGTGTTCCAAAACTTTGTCAGTCTGTATTCGGAAGTCCCATAGTAGTTTTGCATGCTCATTTTCGACCACTTTTTCAGGCTTATGATCCCACCAGTACTTTGCTATAGGCAGATAGGTGGTAGTTGT
This sequence comes from Laticauda colubrina, assembly GCA_015471245.1. NCBI lineage: Eukaryota > Metazoa > Chordata > Lepidosauria > Squamata > Elapidae > Laticauda > Laticauda colubrina. The sequence continues at coordinate 12,483,574 of BLBF01000019.1, read as the reverse complement.
GATACAAGTTCCAGGGGACCATCTGAGCCACTGTGTTGTGATGTTGTTTGTAATCAGTCTGAGCAATAGTCTTGCAACAGCTCAGTATGTGATCGATGGTTTCATCCACTTCTTTGCAGAGTCTGCATTTGGGCTTATCAGCAGATTTTTTTGTTCTGGCTTTGATTGCTTTCATTCTGATGGTTTGTTCTTGGGCTGCAAGAATCAGGCCTTCTGTTTCTTCAGTGTTCCGTTGGTCAGTGATAACCAGGTCTTTTCCTTATCTACTTTTTCTTGGATCTTTTCAAGGAACTGTCCATGCAGTGCTTTGTTACACCAGCTGTCAGCCCAAGTTTGTATTGCTGTTTTCCTTCATTGATTCTTGCCTTGCTGCACTTTGAGCAGCTTCCTCTTGTTGACCTCTATCAAAGCTGGTCAATACTGTCTTTCATATAATCTGCCAGAGCATGTTTCTCTTCTTCGACAGTCTGCTTCACTTCACTCCCCTGCTTTTCTGGGCAAATTTAGCCTATAAATGTCACTACGCAGGTGCAATGTATAGTGTAGGGTCATCAGTTTTTTTGTTCTCCTATCCAACATCCTTTGATGTTGACCAGTCCGTAGCTGTCACTTCCAATAAAAAAGTTGTTTTCCAGTGCTTCATTGTATTTGCAGTGAAAGTACCAGTACACTTGCATATTGCATTGACATCCAGGCACTTGATGATCCAGCTGTGTGGTAGTGAATCAAATGCTTTCTTGTAGTCTATCCAAGTTCTATGCAGTTTTGTTTTTTGGCTTCTGCAGTTCTCTAGAATCATTTTGTCGATCAAGAGCTGATCTTTTGTGCCTCTGCTTCCTCGTTTGTTTCCTTTTTGCTCTACTGGCAAGTTGTTATTTGCTTGGAAGTTAGTCCTGGATCCTGTCAGCTATGATGCCAGTCAGGAGCTCGAACATGGTTGGCAGACACGATATTGGCCTCTAATTTACAGGTGTTGCCCCTTTTGCTGGATCCTTCTGTATCAAGTAGGTTTTCCCAGCTGTTAACCATTCACTGATGTTTCCTGTCTAAAGCATCTCATTGAATTGTTCAGTCATTTTTCTGTGCAGACTGGTCAGGTATTTGAGCCAAAATCCATGCAGTTGATCATTGCCAGGCGATGTCCAGTTCTTGACTTTTTTCACTCCATTGCTTATCATTTCAGTAGTTATTTCCAGTTGGTCCATTTTGTTCTTGGAGAATTTCATCTCAAAGTCCCTGATCCACCCAGCATTTTTGTTGTAACATTTCTCAGTCTTCCACAGGTTTTTCCAAAACTGAGTAGTTGCCATTTTCTCAGGTTTTTCAATTTTCCTACTGAATATTCAAAAATGCATCAGAAATATTATTTGACTGATGCTAATAGTTGATACGGGTTGCTGCCAGCATCCTAGGTATCAACTAAATACCTTCTTAAGATGTACAATGTTCCAGGTAGTGCAGTTTTTTGCAGTTCTGCTGGTGTTACTGCAGCAAGCTGCGATTTCTTGGTGTATTTTATAAAATTATTGGACATGATACCAAGTGCCCCAGTAACAATGGATATAATTGTTACATGTTTCATCCATAATCACATAGTTTCGGTGGCCAGTTCACCATATTTCGTGATTTTTTTCCAGTTCTTTTTCTTCAACTCTGGTGTTTCCTGATACCACAATATAAATAAATTGTACATTTCAGTTTTCAACAACTGTGATATCTGGCATGCTGTGTTCCAAATGACAGTCTGTATTCGAAAGTCCCACAAGATCTTCACTTTCTCATTTTTGATAACTTTTTCCACTTTATGTTTCCATGACTTTTTGGATACAGATAAGTCATATTTTTTACATAATGACCAGTGGATTAATTTAGCAACTCGGTCCTGTCTAGCTTTGTAATCAATTTGTGCAATTTTGCTCATTCGCATATTAAATGTGAAACAGTTTCAACGTTGTCATTGCAAAGCCAACAGTTTGGATTATTGGAGTTTTTTTGTATCTTCGCTTTCATGGCATTAGTTTGTAGTACTTGTTCTTGAGCAGCAAGTATTAAATCTTCCATTTCTTTCTTGAAGGTTCCCATCTTAAGCCATGCCCATGTCAAGTTGTCATCACATTTAATTAACTGCTACCTCTATAACCTGATATACTGTGTTACCAAGGAACTTGCAAAACATGGAATCAACCCTTTCCCACCCCAATGTGTGCATCATGTTGGAAGCTATTGGTAGACTCCCTTTCTTCAAAGTCTACTGTATGGTGCAGAGATCCATAAGCATCCATAATGCTTTTTGATGGTGCTGTCTATTTTATGGGAAAATCTTGTAAATCTGGCTACCACAGTCTTAGCCTGCCAGAAGCTTTTGAACACTGAATTATTCAGGAGAGTTTATGATGGATAATAAGAAGTTCAGTAATTTTTCTTTATATTTAAGATTTCATGATTTTAATTATAATTTTAGCTTGATGGTTGTTTTAATTTTTAATGCTCTATTTTTTTTCTTCTTAATTAGTGTAAGCATTGAGAGTTTTCTCAGTTATGACGCATAGTAAATAAATAAACAAAACCAAAGAATGAATTTCACAATTTGGACTGGATCATTACATAATTGATATTTCAATCTTTGCTTGGTAAATCATTGAAAATTTGTTTTTATAAAAATTGCTATTACGCTAAATATTATTATGCTAAACTGATTAACAAAAAATCAGAATAAATATACCAGACAATAATGTAATTTCCCAATGAATCATCACAATAAAAATAATGATAGAAAAAAAATGGAAAGAGGACTGGAAAGTTGGTTCTGGGTCAAAAATCATAGATTATTCTGGCATGGAACTTGCCTAAAAGAATCCTCGTACAACACTGGAAGGAGAAACATCTTCGATTTGTCACATACACACATTCTACATCGTTATCAGTTAACATTTGAATTACTTGTTTCCTGAGAAAAAAGCAATAAGCTAAAATTTCTGGTTGGCAGAAGTTCTGCTTTGCCTGCAGAAGATTCCAGATTCTGAAAAAGAAAATCCTTGCTGGTTGCTTGCCAATTTTTATTTAAGCAACATAAACACAATCAACCCCCTGGGCAGCACAGAAATTACTTCAAGTTATAGATGTGTGCAAGAAAAAAAATTAAGATCCCAATTTCCTCTTTTTAAGATAATGCTAGGGGAGTTATATTGCTATGTGTATAATGTGTGGGTATGAGAAAAGTATATCAATATATATGTGTATAGGAAAGAGATGGCTCCAAAAATGGTGTGCTGAGCACTGGGGGAGGGGGTGTTTTCCTGATGACAAACAGCTAATTTTGCTGACAGCTGTTTTTTTGGCGGTGGATTTGAACAGCAACAACTAGGAATGACCAAAGATGACCTTCAATGACTATGGACCAACTTGGGAAGAGGAATCTCAATGATTCCACTTTTTGTAGGAGCGGCTGGAGGATCAGATCTCCATCTTTTCCTTTCTGCTGTTTGTTTTATTACCACATTTTAAGTGTACATTTTGAAGTTTTATTTTTCATTTTCATATATTTCTTTTTCATATAAAGTAGAGTTTCTTTTATAAAATAAAAAATATATATAATATAAAAAAGTAGATCGATGTCAGATCAAATTTGCTGGGTAAATAAAGGATGCAAATGATCAGCTGTCTGCAAGAAATATAAATCCTTCTATTTCCCACAATCCTATCATAACTGAAGAAGCTTCTTGGATGAGAAGTGAAACATCTTCACAGAAAAATCAAGAAATTCCAGTCGCCTTCTAAAAAAGACCTTTGGGACAACCATGACCTAGATGACTGAGAATCTCTACGGACATTGGATAAATAGTTGCAGAAGATCATAAATTTTAGGCCTGTTTCACAAGTGGGAGAAATTTATTTTTGAAATATATTTACCAGTATTCAACGGGGGGACAACCTATGTGTGTGCTTGTGGAGGATTTTATGCACATCGTGTGTGTGTGTGTGTGTGTGTGTGTGTGTGTGTGTGTGTGTGTTTTAAGTTTGTAATTGTTCTGAATTTTTTTTAAAAAAATTGATAAAACATTTCTCATTGAAAATGAGGAACAAGAAAGTTGTGTTTCAGATGTATAAGAAAAGCACTCTGGTTGTATTTTACTCTATCCAATAGAGGTGACTATATCTACCATCATTTTACAGCACAATTATCATCAGCAATTCTAAATCATTGTTACATATGATAACAGAGGACAAAAGGAAGACAAAAGGAAGACATGTTATCCTGGCATTATTTTTAATGTGGAGTTTTTGGAGGGTGAGATGCCTCTGAATCTCTAGCAGTATGTCCTATTGATTTCAATGAGATCCACTACTGAGTACCTATGGTTATTCCTATTCCTCAATTGAAATTTGCAAAAATCCCACATTTAGGCAAATTAAACTTTTTTCCAGATAAAAAAAATCAGTTCTTTCCCACACATTCACAATTGCTCTTAAAGATATTTAAACTATGTACATTCCTTTCATTTAAAGAGAGATTGGAAATAATTATTACCTGTGTTTGAAGTCAATCTGGCTTCAGATTTAAAAATAAAATGTGGAACCAACTTGGAGTAAGAAAAAGTGTAGGAAAAAAAAAATCATCCACCCTGCCACTTCTTCTAGAAATTTTAAAAGTGTTTCATGGAGTATATGGCCAAGAAATGATAAAGAACATAGCAGAAGTTGCATGCTATTTTGAACAACCCATGCAAAGCTTCAGAGCCATGTTTTGATTCCTTTTGGGAGGGCCAGGAAAGAAGAGGCCTGCCTCATCTGCAAGGTGAGCAGAGGGATATTTCACAGGCTGGAGGCAACCACATAGAACACTTTCTTCTTAGACCCCATCAGTCGAAGTTCTTCAACTAATGGTGCCTGCAACATAGGTTCTCTACCTGACATGGTGGGATAGGCCATTGTAATGGGTCAAAGACTGTTCCATCGGTAGTCAAGCCCCATACCATGTAAATAGTATCTGTAATGCAAATTGGCATTAAAATATGGTCAGCTCAAGCCTGCAGTCACTGTAGTGCTGAAAATGTACCAAGTGAAAGGATAAAAATGGGATTCATAGCAGCTCGCTTACATGCTACAATCAGAACAGTTAACTATTTTCATTAAAACATGCCATCTTTGGTTGTGTGGTTATGCCTTTTTTAATGTAAAATTATCCTTTTGATTTTCAAAGCATTTAATAATGTGTGCTTAATTTGATATATCACATAAGATGGATTGATTAATCACTAAGGGCCCATTTTAATTGGTGAGCCTATTTATATTCTGGTGAGTTAGTGCAATAGAGAATTTTAGTACTTAAAACCAAGTTCTCAGCTGATATATGCCATTTCTATCACTATTTATGTCTCAACAGACCAACTAGAAAATTCATAAAACCAGTATTAATCCCTCAGGAAATAAAGTTTCCAGAATTTGTTATAAGTTTAAAAGAAGCAAAGACTAATTTTAATTCTTACATTTTTGCATGACATTTTGGGAATTATAATAATCAGTAATTTTATTCTATCCTAAATTCCAAAGCAGAGGTCTTCAAACTTGACAGCTTTAAGACTTGTGGACTTTAATTCCCAGAATTCCTCTTCCAGTCAGATTAGAATAGAATAGAACAGAACAGAACAGAATAGAATACTTTATTGGCCAAGTCTCAGGAATTCTGGCAGTTGAAGTCCACAAACTTGCCAAGTTTGAAGACTCTTATTCTGAATCTAAAGGATATCTTTCAGGAGAAATACTAATTTGTAATATATTTTATCCATGATTAATATCTATAATTTAATTCTATAATTTAATAGCCTTACATTTTATTTATTTATTTATTTGATTTATATTGTCGCCTATTCGCCCATGGTGACTCAAGGTGGATTACACAATGTAAAATCATATTTAAAACAAAGAATAAAAATAAAAAAAAGAATAAAAAGAATCAAATAATTTAGTAAAGTACAATAGAACAAAATTTGGGAAAAAAACAAAAAAAAAACAAAAGCCAACTCCCATCCCCCACCCCAACAATAGCAGGTCACATTAGCCATTTGATGAGTTCCATCCCTCTCTGGGTTCCCCAGTCCCTCTGGCATAAACCAGGTCTTCAGTGCCTTTCAGAATAGTATTAACGAGGGGGGCATTCTAATCTCTGGGCAAATGATGTTACAGAGAGATGGAGCCACCACAGAGAAGGCCCTTCTTCTAGGTCCCACCAGGTGTATCTCCCTCAGGGGTGGGACCTGCAGCATGCCTTGCCTCCTCACTCTAATGGGTCAGATAGATGCCACTTGCCAGAGATGTTTCTTCAGATAACCCAGACCCAAGCCATGAAGGGCTTTAAAGGTGACAACCAGCACCCTGAATTGCATCTGGAAGCAAATTGGCAGCCAATGCAGCTCCTGCAGGAGAGATGATACATGCGCACACTGTGGTCTGCATAAAACCATGCGGGGAGCTGCATTTTGCACCAACTAGAACTTCCCAATGCTCTTCAAGGGCAGCCCCATGTAGCACATTGCAATAATCAAGATGGGAAGTGACCAAGGCATGAGTGACTGTAAAGTACCGTGTTTCTCCAACAATACGTCCTCCCCCAATAGGAAGACCCAGCATGTTTTATGGGCATAAAATCAAATTAAGCCCCTCCCCCCAAAATTAAGGCCTACATTAAACATGCGAAATGGGGGGGAATGGCGGGGGGGGCTTGCCATTAGAAATCCTTTTGTTGCGTACCCAGATATGGTACTGCCTGCATTGACTTTGGCATTGGTGGGGCACTTTGTATCATGAGACCTTCCTCCACCATTGCTTTCTCTTCTCCCTTGCTGCCGCGGCGTTTGGTGCAGGCACGCACAGCCAGCCAGGGCTCCTCTCTGCAACCAGAGACTGGCGGAGACATTCGGCTTCAGGTGCTCCTGTCACCACTTTCCCTTTGCTTTCAAAGGTAAAGCCAATTATTTTAAAAATGACGCCCTACTACAACATAGCCTCCCCTGCCTGCCTGCCCAACTCCACGTGGGGAGGCGAATCTCCCAAGGCTGCAGTGCAGGATCACCCCCCCAGGAGAAGCACCCAGCCACTATCCCTGCTTGGCGCTGAGCAGAGCGCGAAGTGCTTCGCCTGGGGCGGCCAGTGCAGCTGACAGGCGGGCCCTCCTTCCAGGTGGCAGAGCTCTCGCCAAGGAAGCGAGCATCTCCCTGCCACTTCCTGTCCACTTCCTCAGGAGCAACAGGGTCAAACTGTTCCCAGATAACAGGGCAAGAACCTGCCTCAGAAGCTTCCACTGGATCAGCCACCACGTTAGCATCTAACTGGGAATGAAGTTGAGCAATTTTGTCTTACAGAAAATCCACAAATTCCTCAGCGCACCCCTTCAGGTGGACCTCAATCTCCTCCTTCCCTAAGAGGAGACAGCTCATCTTAAAGAGGGTTGCTGGGTGATTATCTGCAGATGCAGATAGATAGTTAGTGTGGAGAAGTATTTACACTTCACCTCATGAATCGCCACAAGGTAGGCCTTAGTAGCAGCTCTTAACCGTGTTCAGTCGAGTTCATCTCCTGTCTTCCACCAGCACACTCTAGATGTTTCCTCATGCTTTTCATCCCTCTCAGTTCCTCTGTATACCAGGGGGCACAGAGAGGTCTACGGGTAAGGAGAAGTCACAAGGGTGCAATCCTATCCAGAGCCTCAATCACCTTCCTATTCCAAACAGTGACTTAGAGTTCAGCTGGACTGCATAATAGATCTGTAGTTATAACCCCCAACTCCTTCTGGGACCTATCTGAGTCCATTATTTGATGGGGGAGGACCAATCTAATAGGTCCTGGCTCCCTGCAGGGGGATGCAGCTTTTGAGAAACTCATTACCACCAGACCGTGATCTGACCATGACAAGGGGACCAAGGACCAATTCCAGGTCACATAGACACTGCTCTGACAAGAACACCAAATCGGAAGTGTGACCTTTATTACTAGTCGGGCTCTGGATAATCTGGGACAGGCCCATGGAAGTCATGGTTTCTATAAAATCTTGGGCTACCTCCAAACACATCCCCAGAGAAGTCAGGTTGAAATTCCCTAGAACTATAAGCCTGGGGAATTCCACTGCCAGTCCTGCAGTGAGGTCCAGTAGCCCAGGTCGGGAAGCTGCCATGAAGCAGGGAGGCTGGTATAGCAGCAGCAATCCCACCTGATCCCTTGAGCCCAATCTAAGAAAAAGGATCTCACAGCCGAGGACTTGTTGAACAGTCCTCTGGAGGCTACCAGAGATTATCTGATAACAACAGCCACACTTCCTCCCCGGTCCTGAGGTCTAGACTGGTGCCATGCTCGATAACCCACTGGGCACATTTCTGCAAGAGGAACGCCTCCCTCTGAGCTCAGCCAAGTTTCAGTTATAAAAGCCAGATCAGCCTTCTCTTCGAGGATCAAATCGGCAATAAGGCTAGCTTTATTGCAAGCTTATCTCACATTTAAAAGCAGCAGTCTAAGATCAGGGCCGGCACAGATCTGCTGACCAGGGAAATGATGTGAGTGCAATGGGGCAGAACATGAGATTGTTATTAAACCCATAACATTCATGTTATGGTAAAATATAAGGTTTCTCATGGCACTCAATCACCTCAAGATGAAAACTTACTTGAATAGATAAGCCTACAAGATAAACAACTCTCATCTAGTATTAATTTTATGCCCTCTGTAACAGGAAAACAAAAGATAGCTTAACTGTCACTGGACAAAATATAATGCAAGTCTAATTGTAAAACTTAAAAGTAATACATTTCTCGCATTATAATCCTGTACATTTCAACTGGGAATTGACACATTAGTATACTCTAAAACTGTTATGACAACAGTATGATTTTATCAACTCTTTAAAAATCCTAGCCATCTATTAACATTTTGTTTCTTTAATTTGATCACCTTGTATTATTTGTTACTATCTAACTTCTTTTATTTCTTCAACTCTCCAGATTTGGCCTAAGATTCCAAGAAAAGAGGCTGCCCACGAAAACCCTATAATAATAGGATAGCCCTATATTATATGTCTGTTGATCAACAAATCCCATAAAATTTAGGAGTCCTTAGTTCTATGTAGCACTACAAATTCCAGATTGAACTATAAATGTGTTTCCTGTTGCAAGCATTATCGATCAGTACCTTGGACAGTTACATTGCTAACTTTATGGCATTGGGATTCTCACTTATTTGGGACTTCTGAAATGTTAAGAACACATGCAGAATGGTTACTGAGGGAAACTTGTTTCTTTACAGAACTGAGAGCACCGTTCTAAACATATAACTGAGCTTATGCCATTCATCAGTTTTATTTGATAAGACTGACAGTTGGGATTGGAGCCAGAAGCAAACATATATATGGAGCTGAAAGCTCTAGTACCTTACTTTCTAATATATTAGCTTTCTGGTATGTTGGATTCCTATACCAATTTTCTATAGGGTTTCAGTAAAGAGCCAACTCAGTTCAAAGTACATATTTTGGGGGGAGGGTTTAATGACTAAGAGTTATCCAGGGCATATCCTGCAGAATCATAGACTTTGGATACATATTATTTGAGTGATTTGCCTTAACTTGATTTTAAATATGCACTTGTAAGTACAATTAATAAGAACTGGAGAAAAGACACAAGTTGTGTTATTTTAGTACAGGAGTGGACAACCTGAATTTCTTTAGCTTTGATGGACTTCAGTTCCCAGCATCCCTCTGGACTGAGCAAATGGACGAAGTGATCCCAATTTCAGATTGCTTTTCGCCTCTCCACTTTAATTCTATACAGGTGAAAATAGCGGATTCCTTCAAACTTTTTCTTGAAACTAATTGTCGTGTAATTCTGTAACAAAATAAAGAGAAGGCTCAATTGCTAGTACGCCTAATATGGAAGATAATTCTCCTCTTGCATATTTTCATGACTTTTAAAAAATACGTATCGGCCTAACCTAAAAACCGTAATCCCATGGAATTCCTCGTGGACTCACGCATTTTTTTTTTGAGGGGGGGGCTAAAAGGACAGTCAAGATGCGCTAGAAGTTACCATACTGATGCAAGCTAATTTTTAAGAAGTATACTTAAAACTGTAGTCTTCAAACTTGATCCTCCCAGTCTGTCGGATTGTGTCATGCGTGTTCACATATCCGAGTCTTCTCGACGCCACCTCTCTTTAAGTACCCCCCCCCCTCTTTCTTCCCTATGATCCTCCCCTTCTCTTGCGCGCGCTCTCTCCGCTTTCTGCAAGTCGGATTCGTTTCTCTCCTCCTTGCAATTGTGTTCTTGAATTGCCTCCGCGTCAGGATTCCTGAACCAGCCACTATGGCTGACATAAAAACGGGCATCTTTGCGAAAAATGTTCAAAAGAGGCTGAACAGGGCACAGGAAAAGGTAAGCGAAGATAACTGCGACTGATGGAGAAAAAGCGGAGTCTGCGCTTTGGAATTCCACGGCGATGAAGAAGCGTAGAAGTGCGAGGGGAAGGGGGTAGCAGCTTGCAACAGATCCTTCAGTAAATGCGAGGGATAGAAATCAGCATGCCGCGGATCCATTTGAGAAGAGCTGCACAACCAAGCCGAGCCAGAAGACGTGCAGCGCTGCTACGGCGTTGCAAATGCAAACGCTGAGCGCTTCCATCGCGATCTCAGGCAAGGCCGCGGCTGCAGATGCCGGCGTGTATCAACGTCAGGCTTTCCATAACTAAGCTGCCGCCCTAGCCCGATTCGCTTTTTCTAGAATGGTTTGTACAGAGTGCATTAGACCTGTATTAATTGGAGCTCTTACAAAATGGGATGAAAGACCGTTAGGGCGAGCGAGAACCAAGTGTCTGAATTAATCAGAAGGAATTGCCGCGCACCATCAAAACCGCGTTCCTTTGGAAAAATGGTTGAATTCGGGCTCAGTGGGCTGGGGAGCTGCAGCACAGAAATACCGGCGTGGACTTGATTCCTTGCTCGTTTGTGTGCCTGAAGTGCTCCCTGTATAAATAAATCTTGATAAAGAGAAGGTGAACCGCGGAAAGATGCCCCCTCCCCAAGGAACTTTCAGTTAATACTTCGTCTATAATTACCGTGATCCTCCCTCTTCTGTTGGCAAGCTGCCCTCATCAGTAGTGTTATATAATATCCCTTGGCCCATTGAATGATTACCATATTCATGAACCCTTTTAATCAGAGGAAAGATGTAGGGAAGAGTTAGATTTAGACTGCCTTATACCTGCTCTATCATTAACTCAAGAATTGTGTATTATTTCTTACCACAGAAAATCAAACAGTTGCAGGTGATGTGCTGTTTTGCCTGGGCCGAAGGTTGGGCCTTGCTTTAATATTTAGTTTTGTTTTGGGGATCAGCTTGCTCAGGGTCAAATATTGTTTGCCAAGAGATAGCGGCTCCAGATTTTTGCAGCCTCTTGGCTAATGAAAAAACCTGTATACTCTGTGAGCCGTTTGTGTGCTCCTTAGAAAACACTGGAGTTTTGATCCTTTTCATTAATAATAAGGCCCCTAGAGATATATGACTTGGCTACCTTATGGAGATAGTCTTGCTAAGACCATCTATTTTTTATTTGGGAAAGACGTTGGGTCATTCTGTCTTACACTTCCCACTTTCTTTTTCCAGCATTCTGGTGCTTTGATAATAATGCAGCTGCTATCAAAGGATTTTGATAATCAGCAGCTTGGAAGGAGGATTGGAACTATAGTTGTCTCTGCATAAATAAAGATTCAGTTCTCCCAAAGCCCCATCTTTATGTGACCATTTCACTAGATTATAAAAGGATTATGTTTCTTTTAATAACAGCCCAAGCTTAATGTAAAGTTATTTGATCTCCTGGCTGCATTCATCTGGAAACTGAAGCAGCATTGATCAGAGAGGTCTTCTCTAAATGGCTTCTGTCACTAATCCACAATGGCCACCAAACACCCCATATTCCAATGTTTTAAAAAACATTGCCATGTTTTATCAAAACTATTGCCAGGTTTTATTCAAAATTCAGAGTTCTGGCTGTTTAAAATATATTAAAAGGAAACAAAATCCACATTTCTCAGGTTACTAATGATTTGCAACTGAATCTGCAGCAGTTCTAATTCTTAGAACAATGGATCAATAGAGACAAATAAGACATGATAGAAATAGGGTATAAAAGATTATGGTAGAAACATGAGATGGAAGAATGGGTGGGCTTTGGGCTTATATTTAGGGAAATGAACTTTTGATGTTTTGCCATATTTAAAAGCAGTGCTTTTTCTCTTAGTAAGACAGAATAGTTTCCTGTAGGTCTGAATTAAATTGCTCGGGTATATGGTGACTGAATAACTCTGCAGGGTTATTGGAATACATTTTACAATCTGAAATATACTTTTTAAAAAAATGATACTTGTTTAAAACCTATCAAACCCACAAAACAAGAGTGTTAAAATCCTTTCCTTGCCTCAAAGTTGTCCTCAAGACTGTTAAGATTAATCTTCAAAAAGTTAGTTTGATTTCTAATGTGTGGGCTCCACAATTCAATTCTTTTTGATTCTAAACTCTTCAATATTAATACATAATTAATGCTGACTATTTCATATTGGATCTGCAACTTGATGTAGATTCAGATGCTCCATAAACAAAGAAAATCAAGCCGCCATCCACATATATTCTATGGTGATGTGAGTGCTTGATTACTTTAATCACATAGGCTTCCACATTCAATTATTTATAACGTTAGAGAAGGCTGGAGGGCAGGGGTGGGATTCTACTGGTTCTGTAGAACTGATAGCTCTGAAGAGCAGCAAACAGCATACATTGAACCGTTTCTGTGTCTGCTGCTGTTCTTGCCCACCTGCCTGCCTGGGCTCTTACTTGACCTTTATTTCCTGTGTTTTCAACCACAGCTGCTTTGTGTGACATAGCTGCAGTTGAAAAGACAGGAAAAAAGGGCTTTTCCAACCACTGCGCACTTGCACGCAGCACTGTTCAACTGTCTGGGCAGCTCAGCAGGTTGTAAATTGCACTTGCGTGTGTGCGCGCATGCACACACAAGACAGAGCAACAGAACCGGGAGCTATATTGGTCGGGTCCCATCCCTGCTGGAGGGCTGCTGCCGCTAAATAAATAAATAAATATAAACATTCCTGCATTAGGTTCAAATGACAGTTGATTGGATCCAAGATCTATGGAAATCAATGGAAAATTAGTGTGATATTGTTTTCTCTGATCCATTAATGGCAAACTTAAGTCAGTATGAAACTTATTTGATGGTTTTATAGACCAGCTAAGCTAATCATGATTTGTTGACTGAACTGTAACAATCTAGTTCCTACATAATGTGATATTATAGATTTAAAATCAAAGAAACCACATCATGGCTGTGTGTATATGTGGGCATTTGTGCATATGTTGTTATGAATAAGTACCTAGAAATTAAGTCATTGATGGAGCTTGTTTAGGATTTGTTTTGCAACTTTTTTTTTTAGTTGAGTGTTTGTATTTCCAACTTATTTATTCATTTTCTATTTGGTTATTTTTTTTTGTTCTGTTTTACTATATTGTGAGTTTCCCAGAGTCCTTTGAGAATCTGGCATTGCCTAAATTGGAAAAAAAGAGATGAGTGGATAGAGTAGAATATAGAACAGAATAGTATGGAGCTAGAAGGGGCTTTGGAGGTTTTCTAGTCCAGCCCCCTGCTCAAGCAGGAGAATATATACCATTTCAAACAAGTAACTGTATAGTCTCTTCTTAAAAACCTCATGTAATGGAATGCCCATGAATGAGTTACATAACTTTATTTTGGGATGGAGGAATCAAGAGAAGAAACTATTGCAATCTTCAAAGATCTGTAAAAATTATTATGTAGAAAGTGGAATAATCCTGTTCTCCATTTCACCCAAAAAACAAAAGTGATCATGAATTGAAATGAGATATTGGTGAAATGTTTCGCTCATTCCTAATAGCAAACATTTTTTGAGATAGAAACAGTCTGCCTGAGAAGATGATGAGCTCTTTTTGAGATGTTTAAGCATTCAGCTTAATGTGATGCTGAAGCTGTGCCCAGATACTACATTGTTTGAGAGTTAAGCAAGATAAACAGCACAATCAGCTATGATGTATTTATGTTCATATAGTGGAGTTTAATATTTTAAGGTGGATTACAGCGTAAAACAATCATATCCAAACACAGTTTTAACATCCCTCCCTTATTTTAAAAACAAAACCTAGACCAGTAAACTCTTTGAAAGAGGAAAAAGCCAGAGCACTAGAAAATCAGACCAAGTGCAGACAGATTCTTCCTGCCTCCCCTTTAGCTGGAAATTATTCTTTTACAAGCCATGTGAAGAGATTGGAAAACATTATTTTTACTAGCACATTTCTTTACAGCACTAAAATTTCTTTTACTCACTCACATTTCTTTACAGCACTAAAAGGCCATCCATTCATTTATACCATGATTCCAGTATTTCTATGTTAAAGACTTCCTTTTCACAAACAACAAATGCCAAATCTAGAAGACCCTGCCAACACTCCTTTTTCTCTGCTTGTAAACAGACATAAGGCCTCATTCTGCCTGTTTTTAATGTTCATTCATGAGTGGCATAGCTAATATAGAACAAAATGATACTGCCGCATCATCAGCATCAGAGTTAGGGTATACAGACGTACAAACATTCTTAGAAAAATATTATTTTTTCGAAAAGAAAAATGTGATCATGATGTACTGATGACATACCTGCTTTCTTGGTGAGATAGTTTTATGATATGTATGATAGTTGACTGTCATTATTTCTAATTGTTTCATCTGGCAGGTAAGAAGGGAACAATGGTATTTTTTTTTAAATAATTTTTATTTTTAAAAACAAACATACACATACAAAACATAAAAACAGAATCATTTTCCATTTTATATACATACAGTGTGTCAGTTGGTTACAGATCTTTTGTGCTATTTTGTAGTCATTTACTCACAATGGAACAATGGTATTTATATACTCCCTTATCTTATGTTTGTGTGTCTGTGCCTTTGAGGCAGGGTGGATTAATAACATCTGCGCAGAATAATGCCTACTGTTTTTTTGGCAAGATTTCAGAAGTGATTGCCACTGCCACCTTCTTAGGGCTGAGAGACAGTGACTGGCCCAGCTATTAAAATGGGTCTTGAACTAATAGTCTCCTAACTTTTAGCCTGATGCCTTAACTAGAACCCAAACCAATTTAATTCATTCTTTGCATCTATCTTTCCACAAAAGGAAAAACAATCCAATCTATCAAAAGATTGATTAGGAATACAAGTCAAGATAGGTTAAAAAAAAAAGAGAACATCTATTCTTCAGATAAGCTCAAATTTCCCTGATCAGATGGATTACATTCCAGGGTTTTGAAAGAGCTAGCAAATATGATCTCAAAACCATTGAACCATATTTTTCAAAGATTCTGGAGTACTGGGAAACTACTTGAGGACTGGAAAACTGACCTTCAAAAAAGTGAAAAATGAATCCAGGAAATTATAGATAAATCAGCTTGATCCCAATTCTTGTGAAGATGCTGAAAAAGATGATCAAGCAATGAATCTATGAACACCTAGAAACAAGCTAAACTAAGCTAACATGCTTTTGTCAAAAGTAGATGATAGCAAACAAACATTGCTGCGTTCTTTAACAAAGTAATACTTTATTAAAGTAAATAATATGGAAATACTATGGTCATAATTTACTTAGACATCAGTAAGTCAATTGATAAAATAGACCACAATCTACTTCTTGGTAAGATATAAAAATGAGGGATAGACAGTATCACCATCAGATAGCTGACTACATTCATCACCTAGTTCTCAATGGAATTACATCTAAATGAAGGTTAAGTATACAGTAGGGTACCTCAAGTTTCTGTCTTAGGCCCAATATTCCAATATCTCCATAAATGATTTAGATGAGGGAATAGAAGGGGAGCTAATCAAATTTGCAGACAACACCCAAGTTGTGGGGAATAGCAAACACTTTAGAATAAAGTTTCAACAGTATTTTGACAGACTTGAACACTGGGATGTACCCAATAAAATGCAGTTCAATGGTGGGAAAAGTAAGGACTATCATTTAAGCAAGAAAAATCAAATTCACAGAATAGTTGAGTATAGAATAATTAGCACCTTCTTCAATAGTAACTGAAAGTAACTGTGAGAGGGATCTAAGTGTCTTAGTGGACTTTCAATATGAATCAGCAACATTTATTTATTTGAATTTGTCAAACAAAAATGAGAACAAGAATAATACAATGACAGGAACAATAGGCATGTTAGTGTACTTATGCATGGTCCCTCTACTAACCACCTAAGTATGGTGTAAGTATGGATTTGGGGGAAAGATTTATTAATATGATTAAGGTGATATATTACAAGCAAACAGCAAAAGTGATGGTAAATAGAGATGTGACAGAGAAGGTTGCTATTTAAAAAGGTACACGACAAGGGTGTTCCTTATTGCCACTATTATTTATATTGACATTGGAGGTAATAAATAGAAATATCAGAAAAGATACAGAGATAAAAGGTTTGGAAATAAAGAAAAATATAAATTACAGACAATCACAGATGATTTAGTTTTTATTTTGGAAGATCATTAAAAACAGGCCCTAAGTTAATAAAAATAGAGGAATATGGTAAAATGGCAGGATTGAAAATAAAGAGTTAAAAATCTTGCAGAAATGCAGAAAAAAGAGTTAATGAAGAGAATAGACATTCAGATTACAAAGAAAGTAAAATATTTAGCGATCAACCTAACGTGTAACTATTAAGGAAGATAATTATTATAAACTCATGTAACAAATTAAAACATGGAGAAATGGAAAACCTGCAATTATCATTGATAGGTAGGATAGCTACAATAAAAATGAATATATTGCCAAGATTACTATATGTATTTAAACAATTCTGATAACTGGAGAAAAAATATTTTGAGGAACTTAATAAAGTAATATTAAGATATATTTGGCAAGGGAAAAAGCAAGAATAAGTTTAAAAATGGTGCAAGATTTGAGAAACAAGAGGCTTTGGATTACCGAATTGAGAATTATATTATCAGGCTGTGGTACTTACTTGGGTGAAAGAATGGATTGTATTGAGGAACAAAAGATTACTGACTTTGGAAGAACATGATTGGCATGCCTTCTTGTGGTATAGGAAAAAGAAACTACATAGTTATTTTCAGAGGCACTATATTAGATATGCATTATTGTCAGTATGGCTGAAAATTAGAGAACAGCACTATTTGAGGATACCAGTCTGACTCTGGACAATGGAAGCATTGGTTCACTCAAATGTTCTTAACATAGAAAATATTGTTAGATACAAAGATATATTAAATATATCTTTGTAGGGGAATTTTAAAAATGAACAAGAGCTGAGTGATCAAGTGATACTGACTTGACACAGTATTTACAACTGCAGATACAGTCTAGATATGAGAAAGATGCAAAATTGTACAGTTTTTACAGAATTAGATAAGATATTAACAGGGCTAGAAGAAAAACTTACCAAAATGTTTTCTATACATCAAACTGGAAGAAGAACAAGTAAAGGAAACAATGATAACATGGGCAAAAAAAATTGATCACACAATTGAACTAAATAAATGACAAAAACTGTGGGATAGGAATTATAAATTAATTCATATAATTAATAGGTGGATATTACTATGTTAAATATGTAGAATTAATATGTAAAGGCCCAGTCCCACTGCCAATTTTTGGAGTGGATGACAACAGATGGAGCCACCCCCGAAATTTTGCTCATCCACTGTATCCTTTATGCATACGTTTTGCGTCCGTCAGCCAGTGGGACCGGGCCTTAATGAAGAATGTTAAAATTTTGATTATTGTTTAACAAAGATGCTTGTACCCAGATAACACACTGTTCAACTGAAGTTGGAATGTTTGTATAAAAATAAAAACTTATTTTAAAAAAGTATGATGTAAAGTCCACAGAAGTCAATTTGTGACTGAAACTGAAAATTTGTAGTTGAAGCAACTGAATCAAGTAGAGCATTCCAGACTTTGACAACTCTATTACAGAAATAATATTTTTTACAGTCAGGTTTAGAATGATTTACATTGAGTTTAAAGTGGTTGTTAGCGTGTGTATTATTGCAATTTTAAAAAAGTCATTTACAAGGTAAAACATTACTACATATAATCTTGTATGCAATACCTAGGTTTGACCGTAAGCAACACAGTTCTAAGTTATCCAAACTGAGAATTTCAAGCCTAGTAGCATAGGGAATTCTATTTGTTTTACCTTATTTGTTTATCAAACATGTACAAGATAACTAGTATAGATATGAACATATATATGAACAAAGGAAGTAAATACAGATAAATGGGGACAGTAAGACGGAGGGTAGGCACACAGGTGCCTTTTTTAAGGACTTCTTAAGAATGGGGTGAAGTTCACAGTAGACAATTTGAGATTGAAGCTGTGAGGGTTTGAGTCTGTAACAATGGAGTCAGATAGGGCATTCCAGGCGTTGACAGCTCTGTTGCTGAAGTCATATTTTCTGCAGTCGAATTTGAAGTGGTTTACCTTGAATTTGTATCAATTGTTTGTTTGCCCATGTGTTATTGTGGTTGAAGCTGAAGAAATTGTTAACAGGCAAGACATTGTAGTGGACAATTTTGTCTGCTATGCTTAGATCAGACTGCAGGCGGCACAGTTTCAGATTGTCCAAGCCCAAAATTTTGAGCCTGGAGGCATAGGGAATTCTCTTGTTGAGTGGAGGAGTGGAGTACTTTTCTCGTGAAATACTTCTGAACCCACTCACTTGTGTTAATATCCAAAATACAGTGTGGGTTCCAGGTGGATGAGCTGAATTCAAGAATTGATCTGGCAAAGGTTTTGTATGAGTTAGCAATTCAATATTATTATTGTATACAGAAGACTGCAAGACTTTTTTGTGAAATACTTCTGAACCCGTTCAGTTGTGCTGATGTCAGATATATGGTGAGGATTCCAAACAGTTAAACAATACTAGCATAAGTTTTGTAAGCTCTAATTAGCAATACAATGTTTTCAGGGAAAAAAGCTGTAAAAAATTAAATTTACAACTCTTAATGCTTTTTTAGCAACACTGTTACAGTGAACTTTGGGGCATATATCATCAGAGATAAATACATCTAGGTCCTTGACAAAGTGAGGGTCATCAGCTAGTTCAGTGCCACCTAATTTATACTTGACATTCTGATTACATTTGCCAATATGTAAGACAAAGTATTTATTGATCAAAATTTGAAGTTGTCAAATAGATGACCATTCAGACACATAGTCCAAATCGCTTTTCAAAATACCAAATTATCTGTAGGATAATTTTATGTCATCGGCAAAAAGGATGCAACTGCTTTTAAGTTGATCACATAAATTGTTGACATAGAGCAAGAAAAGTGTGGGACCTAAGATGCTACTACTGTTAACTGATGCAGGATTAGACAGCAAGTTCCCTATTTTGACTTTCTGCAGTCTATTAGATAGGAAAGCAGCAATCCACTTGTGCAAAGGACCAGAAATGCTGTAAGAGTTTAATTTCAACAGCAGTTTATCATGTAGGTATCAAAAACCTTAGAAAAATGTATGTAAATTGCATCTACAGCTTTGCCTTGATTAAGACACGTAGTTTAAGGCCGTGTCACACTGCCCAACGGATGCAAAAAGGACACAACGGAAGAGAAAAATGTTACATCCATTGTATCCGCGCTCAAAAGGGGCGAAAATTTGCATAATTGGAGCGGATAACACAGACGTGGGGAGGACGCAGGGCAGATGCAAAGCGGATGCGGAACGGAAGCCCAGCGGATGGAAGCGAATGGAAGCAGATGGCGCAACCGCAGGGCTTCCGGGGGCCTCAGCAAAGCGGACGCAGAACGGAAACAACGGATGCAGAACGGATGCACAGGGGATGAAGCAGATGCACAGCGGAAGCCTAGCGGATGCACAGTGGAAGCCTAACGGATGCCTGGCGTTAACTGCGCATGCGGGGGGAATGCATTGCGCAAGCCCCGTGGATATAAAGGGAAGCAGCTTGCATGTGGCCAGCATTTGGAGGAAAGACCTGCTGCTGGATACCTCAAGTTCTTGCCTGCATGTCTGCCTGCAAGCCTTGCTGCCAGCCTGCCTCCAAGCCTGCCACCCAGCCTGCCTCCCAGCCTCCTGGGCAGCCTCCCTTCCAGCCTTGCTGGCAGCCTGCCTTCCAGCCTCCCTTCCAACCTTGCTACCAGCTGCCTTCCAGCCTCCATGCCAGCCAGTCTGTCTGCCAGCCTTGGTGCCAGCCTTCCTGCCAGCCTTGGTGCCTGCCAGGCTTCCTGCCAGCCTTGGTGCCAGCCAGCAACCCCACAAGCATGGGTAAGAAGCAAAAGTCTCAGCAACCTGCCGCCATCCCTGGAAAGAGGGACAGGGCCACCCTCCCGCCCCATGTCCCTGACTCATCTTCTGCTGGGGCTTCTGCTGCTTGGGCTCGCTCTTCTGTTGCTGGAGCTTCTGCTGTAGCTGCTCCTGGCAGTGGTGCTTCTGCTGCGTACTCTGCTGAAGCTGCTCCTGGTCGTGCTGGTCCTGCTCGTTCTGCTCGTACTCCTGGTCTTGCTGACCCTGCTGCTGGTGCTTACTCTGCTGCTGCTGATCCTGGTCTTGCTGCTGCTGCTGCTGATCCTGCTGCTGCTGATTATGATCCTGCTGGTGATTATGCTACTGCTGCTGATGCTGATTATGATCCTGCTGGTGATGCTGCTGCTGTTGGTGTGGAGGAGCAGCCCCTACAACCTGGAAGCCCCTCTGATGAGGGCCCATCTGGTCCTGCCAAAGGGAAGAAGAGGTGTATGCAACAACGGGAGAGGAGGCAGTACTACATTGAGGAAGCGCACGAGGATGAGGTGCTGGAGTGGCTGAGAGAGAACGACTATCTGTGGCGGAAGGGACACCGGCTGTACAGGGACACCAAGTGGAAGCAGGCTGCTTGGAGAGAGAGGGTGGAGAGTCTGGGCTACACATCAGATGTGCTCCTCGGCTGGTGGAAGCACATGCACACCTGGTACGGGAAGCTGCACCTCAAAAAATCTGGCCAGGCCAGGGTTAAGCTGATGGACAGAGAGACCTATGTCATGGCCAGGTGCAGCTTCCTGGAGGGTGAGATCCGCCACCGAGGAGCACCAGGAGCCCCTCTGTCTACCCTCTCTCTCCGGCAGCCTGCTGCGACCCAGTCCTCTTCCGGCCGAGAGTCAGTCCCTGTCTCCAGGCAGGTTTCTGTGGAGCGTGCCACGGCGGAGAACCCCCGGGCAGGTGTTGAAAGCGTCGTGGAGAGCGAGGAGGACTCCTGGTGTGGTGGGAGAAAGGAGACATCGAGTCCACCGCTGCCGAAGTCGCATCCACCCACACCTCCGCCTCCACAGTAAGGCAGAGAGCCAGACCGCAGGAGGGGCAGAGCCACAAAGTCCTGGTGGAGATCAGGGACACCATCTGCACCAGCATAGGTCTCCTCTCTCAGCTGGTCCCCATCAACTCCTCCTCCTCCAATCGCAAGCCCTTCCTCAATTATGTCAAACAGACCCTCAAGGAGATGGCGGATACCCAGTACCAGGTGGTGAAGGAGAGGATCACCACGCTGCTTAACAACCCTCCAGACCCAGAGGCATCTGCTCCTACCCAGTCCAGGTCTGCTCCTCCACCCCAGGTGATGTCCCACCCATACCAAGGCTTCCCACAGCCCCTCACCTACCAGGGCTACAGCTACCCGGAGGTCCAGCAGCACAGATAGCAGCCCTTCCAAATGCAGGCACAGAATCATCGGGTGACACCGTTGCCACCGGTTCCAATGATGCCACCGATGCCAACCATGACAATAATGCCACCCACGACAGCGATGCCAGCCACGCCAATGATGCCAGCCACGCCAGTCCTCACCCCGCTGCAGACCAGGCAGCCCCACTACACTGCTCCTTCCTTCATCCCACAGCCAAGCCCGGCCTCAGTACATCTGTCCTTAGTACTGGGGCTGACACCCCATGGCATGGAGGAAGGACCTCTCAGCATCGCGGGGATGAGCCAGCTGTCCGACACCTTCCTCAACACACCATCCCCTGTTGTCCTCTCGGGGCCAGGCACTCCATCAGCACCTCAGACCAGCACTGCAGCAGCACCCACCTCCACAGCACCTGCACCCTAACACCTTAGACTGGGCACACACCTCCGAGTGATCAAGAGGAGTGCCAGAGACTGGCTGCCTGGATATTTGTGGACTTTATTTGGACACTTGACTTGGGTCATGTTTATTTTACAGCTTGTTATTAATAAAGTTTATCTTTGTTTCACACACTTGCTTCATTAATTTTTTTCTATAAAGTCTGGGTGGAAACTTTTAGAAATGGTTTAGCCTTTGCATGCTTGTGGGATGGGTTAAGATAGCTGTGGGATGGGAAGGGATACCTGTGGGATGGGAAGGGATACCTGTGGGAAGGGAAGGGATACCTGTGGGATGGCAGGGATACCTGTGGAATGGGTAATAGTTGTGGGATAGATAAACCTCCAGTGCAAGCATAGTGGGACTGTATGGTCCACCCTCCCAGGTGCCACCCCTATGGCCCTTCATTATCAATTACAATGTAAGCATTGATCCACACATGTCAACATAAACACAACTCTTTATTAAATGCCCTGTTCATTGGAGGCACACCCAACATACATAGGACAATCTCATCAGTGTGATGAGACAGGCTGAAGGAAGCATCCATTAAGCATCTACCATCCTGTCTTGCTACTCCACCGCTCCCGCTGGGGAGTTGCACCAGTGTTTCAGGAGGTTGCACTGCTTCTTCGCCTCATGTGAGGCTCTGTTGGGCCCTTGCACATCCTCAGTGTCGATCAGGTTTTGCCCTTGCCTCCATTCCCCAGCCTCCATATCCCCATTGCCTTGCTGGAGGTCCACGAGCCTGTTCTGCAAGACTGGGTAGCGGGTGCGCATGAGATTGTGCAGAATGCAGCAAGCTTCCACGATCCTCCTCATGGTCTGTGGGCGATGCTGCATGTTTGTGAGAAGTACCTGGAACCTGTTGGCCAGGATGCCAAAGGTGTTCTCCACCACCCGCCTTGCCCTGGACAGCCTGTAGTTGAAGATCCTCTCTTCACGGGTGAGGTATTTGAAGGTGTAGGGCTTCATGAGGTAGGTTGTGAGGGAGAAGGCGTCATCCCCCACGATGAAGTAGGGCACATCTTACGTGTCGTTGGGCAGCGGGTCTGGATCTGGGAAGCCCACCATGAGGTTGCTTTCCAGCCCCTCCTTGAGGTGACTGTCGTTGTATACCTGGGCATCTGAAGATGAGCCGTTGCCTGAAACATCGATGTACATGAACTTGTAGTCAGCATCGACCATGGCGAAGAGGATGATGCTGAAGAAGCCCTTATAGTTGTGATAAGTGGACCCTGACTTGGCTGGCGCTTTGCAGGCCACGTGCTTGCCATCGATGGCTCCAATGGTGTGGGGGAAGTTCCACTTCCGATACCACTGCTCTGCAACTTTCTTCCATCCTTCTTCAGTGGAGGGACACTGGAGGAGCTCCTCCAGGTATTCTTCGATGATGGCCTGCACCAGTTCTCTGACAACAAAGCTGATGGTGCTGGGTGGCACCCTCCAGCCATACTGCATGCTCCTGTAGGTGGTCCCTGAGGCCAGGTGGCGCAGAGTGAGTGCCACCTTGAGCCCAGGTTCCAGGCTGGGTGGGAAGTTGGTGTTTGTCTTGGTCAACCTGGGTGTCAGCCGCTGCACAACTTCATCAAACATGGCTGGAGGCATCCTCATGAAGTTCTGGAACGCCTGAGTGTCTTCGCTCCTGAGCTCCACCATCAGCTTGTTGTAAAGTACGTACTGTGCTCTTCTGGCTAACCATCTTTGGACCCAGACTTTTTTTGGGTGCCTCCTTTTCTTCCCGTAGTAGAGTTCACAGAGACTGTAGATGGTTTCGCAGTGTTGCAGAACGATGGTGGCTGCCAAAAGGATTTTGTCGCAATCCATGGTGAACATGACTGGATGCTGTAGAAGAGGAAGAGTCAGATGAAGGCTGCAGAGGTCTGCACAGCTGGTCTGCTGGTCTGAAAGTGAGATGCAGATGAGTTGCTCCCCCTTTTTATAGGCAGTATATGTGTCCCTTTGCATCCTCTAGGCATCCTCTAGGCATCCTCTAGACATCCTTAATATCCGAGATAGGTCCCCTCTGCAGACGTTTTTTCTGTTTTAAACGCTTTGTTTCCATTCTGCATCCGCTAGGCATCCATTCCGCGTCCGTTCCGCTTCCTCCCTGCGTCCGGGCGGATGTGAGTTGCGTGGATGCGGAACGGAAGCCTAGCGGATATAGCGGATGCGTAACGGATGCGTAGTGGATGTGTAGCGGATGCGTAGCGGATGCAGAACGGACGAATTGGATACATTTTCCGCGCAAAAGTTTTCGGCAGCCCAAAACTTTTGGAGCGGATGAAACTTCAATAAACGGATGCTGGACGGATAGAGAGGAAGCAAAACGGAGGCAGTGAGTACATTGCGTTTTCCAACGGATGGCAAGGTTTTTAGTCTGTTTTACATCCTCTTTGCATCCATTGGTGCAGTGTGACAGGGGCTTTAGATGTTTTTACAGTGCAAAAGTTGTTGATTACAGGATTAGTTTTTCTTAAAGCCAAACTGTCGAATAGCAAGTTGTTTGTCTCTAAGTGGTGAACCATGGATTGGTTTATAATTGATTCCATTTGCATGTAAGACAACATAGAGAGATTGGTCTGTAATTTTCAACTGAACTAGGGTCAGCCTTTTTAAAAATTGGGATAAATATAGCTGATGACAAAAGATCAGGCATAGGACTAGTTTGAAATGATACTTCAAAAATTGTACACAAAGATTCAGGTAAAATGGTAGCAAGATTTTTCAAGAAAAAAGCACATAAACCATCTGGTTCACACAAACTATCTGGTGCAGCAGTGAGTTGCAGCCTACTGGTGGGCCATGAGAAAATTTTGGTAGGCTGCAGAGAAATGTCATCCCAGAGCACCCCCCCAAAGCAATTAATCCAGGCTCTGCAGAAACACAATGCTGTGCAGTCCACATGGCACGCGGGAACCTCCCACCCACTCATTCCTTACCCAGCAAACTTGCCTGCTAAATTGCTATTTTTCCTTTTTCCGATCATCATCTGTTCCACTGTGCTGAGAGATTTAGATTAGCTAGGAAGCAGGAAATGTTTGGATTTCTTGCTTTTGAGCTAGTCTTCAGATATTCGGCTCTGCTTTTAAGCACAGCCTCCCTTAGGACTGAAGATTCTATTATTCAGTGCAGATTCACAGCAAGCAAATTTGAGAGACTGAGCTAGGTGATGGCAGATAGATCACTGAATGATTCCATGAGCAACTCAATCTGCCTGCCTGCTTTGCCTGATTTTGGGTAAAAGTTGCTCTTTTTTAAAATTAAAAATTCAATATTTATATACATGGTGTGTTGTGAGTTAATTTTGTGAGTTTGCTTGCAAGCAAATTTAATGTGACAAACTGAGCTAGCCAATGGCAGATAGATAGATCTCTGAATGAATCTGTGATTCTGTGAGCAACTCAATCTGCCTGCCTGCTTTGCCTGATTTTGGGTAAAAGTTCTCTTTGTTTATAAAAAAAATCAATATTTATATAAATATTGATAATATTTACATACAAGCCATGCCCAGCCAGTCACATGACCACCAAGCCACACCCACAAATTAGGCCATGCCCACAGAACTGGTTAGTGCTCCCTGGAATTTAAAATTATGAGTCTGGTGGTCCCTGAGGTCCAAAAGGTTGGCAATCCCTGATCTGGTAGATAGCAGTGGTTTTAGATTACATAATGCTAATTCAATATTATCTACTTTAAATTTAAAATTGCAAATTGCTACAACTATTTATGGTATGACTTGCTAATGAGGAACTGCAATCATTGCTATCCACAAAAACTGAACTAAAAAAATGAAGAAATTGGCCTGACCAACATTGTCATTACAGTCAACCCCGTTTTGCCCTTTTAAGGGTGGAATCACTTGCGAATTTTTAAATTTTGCGTTAATAAAGTTCTAAAAGGCTTGCATAGAGTTTAATAGCTTTTCCTCCTGTTTGCAGAAGTAATTGGTGCATTCATCTTTAATTTTATGATACAAGGTTTTGTAGCAGCTTTTGAAGTTGGCAATGTAACCTGTCTTGTTGTTCCGCCAAAGAGAATTTTTTTTAGATTGTAATTTTGTTATTGCCTTGGGTAATTTATTCTTTATCATTTTGGGGTTTTTTTTTGGTAAATTTATAAATTGATTAATTTCAAGCAAAAAAATGTTATAAAAATCTTCTACATTTTTACAATCTGAAAACAGATGGTGCCAATTTAAAGATTCAAAATCTGCAGCTCTTAAATAAGAGTTTGCCATTTTAAAATTATAATTTGAAGAACAGTCATTAAGACCCAATTCAGGAGGATGCAGATTAATGCAAAAGTCAATCATATTATGATCGCTGTCAGAAAAGGGTTCTTTAATGTGTAAGCCATAAATTAAATTTAAGCCATTACAGAGAATTAGATCTAGACCATTTTTGTGCCTAATGTCAACAACTAACTGCTCTAGCCCCAAGGTTGTAACAGATTGTAAAAAGTTACATGTACCAGTTCATTTGTTAATTCATTTAAGGCCCAATTAAATAATGGCAAATTAAAATCACCAAGAAGAACAAAGGGATGTGGGCAGGGAGTCACCCAGGTTTATAATTCAATTAACTTATTCATATGGCCAAGATCATAATCAGGGGCTCTGTAACATAAAATAAATATTTAGTACTTATTTAGCACTGTAGTATTTAGAGTCAGATAACAAACAATGGACTCTGGAAAAGCAAGCTCAGGAGTAACTTTAATCTTTTTCAATCCTAGGGACTTTTTGTAAAAAATTGCAACAACACCACCTCTATAATTTTCATGGTCAGACCAAAAAACATGATAAACTATTTCTCACTTGTGGTAAAAAAAAAAAAAAAAAGTGTCTAGAAAAGACATTCAACCAATCAACAAAAACGAGGTCAAAAAGAGACGTGCTCAAGAGCAAAAAGAATTCCAACATTTCGTTTACGAGACTTCTTGCATTAAATAGTTTACACATTAGACCAGTAGGAGTGGACCTTAAGGAGATAATGAACAATGTTAGTAGCATGGTGCTACTTCCAAAAAAGCCACTGCAGTCCTAGGCTGTATCAACAGGGATAGTATCAAGATCACGTGAAGTGTTAGTACCACTTTATACTGTCTTGTTATATACTTGAAGATTGCATCCAGTTTGGTCACTATGATACAAAAAAAAATGTTGAGAATCTTGAAAGAATGCATAGATGAGGAACAAAGATGATTAGGGGACTGGAGACTAAACTGATGAAAGATTGTGCAAACTAGTTATGTCTAGTTTAATGAAGGAAGGACTAAGAGTTACACAATAGCAATCTTCCAATATATTTGTGAGGCTTTCACAGAGAACAGGGGATCGGTCTATTCTTCAAAGCATCTGAGGACATGATAAGAAGTAACAATATTATCAAAGACAGATTCAACCTGGAACTAAAGACAAATTTCCCGACAGTGAGAACAATTAATAATGGAATAGCTTGTCTCTAAAGTTGTGTTTTACTGTAAGAAAAAAAAATATTATAGAGCCATTTGTCCAAAATAGTATAGAACAGTGGTAGCTAATCTTTTTGGCACCAAGTGCTGAAACAGGAGAGAGTATACGCCAGAAACTGGAAGAACAGTTTGCCGATGTGCATGAACACTGGAAACCAGAAACTTAGCTTTCTGGCACATGCATACATACCAACCACCTGATCTTCTGGTTTCTAATGCACGTGCACATGCAAAGACCAGCTGGCTGGCATATGCATGCACTCCAGGGAGCTGCTCTTCCTGTTTCTGGCACTCCCACATACACGAAGACAAGCTGGCCAGTGCACGCATTTGCTCGGTGAGTTGCTCTTCTGGTTTCTAGCAGTCCTGTGTGCATGAAGACCAGCTGCGCAGCAGAACCCAGAAGAGCAACAGGCAACAGCTAGCATGCCCAGAGAGATGGTTCTACATGTCACTTCCAGCATGTGTGGCATAGGTTCACCATCACAGGTATAGGATGTCCTCTTGAAGCCTTGGGATGGATTAAAGACTCCAAAGTCCCTTTCCATGTGCTATTCTGCATTCTATTCTTTTAGGCCAAGTTAAAGGAGCCAGTACACAGGTTTGTCTGCTAATATAGAAGAGGAGGAACTGCACCTAAAATACTCATTGCCCAATTCCCTTAAAGATTTTGCTCAGTTCTGGGAAGATTTAAAGCAAATTTGGATGAATTGATTGTATTTTGGCAATATGGGTTTTCCTAAATGGATATGAGTAAAGCAGAAGAGATTGGTCCATGTGAAATAATTTTTGTGAAGAAAAGGGACAAACTCATGCTTAGTAAACCTGATCTGTATGCTATATCCATCTGTTACATATATATTAGTCCTACCTATGTTAAGCCCCTGTCACACTGCACCAACGGATGGAAAGAGGATGTAAAACGGAGAAAAACACTTACCATCCGTTGGTTAATGCGATGCTTCCGTTCTGTACTCACTGCCTCCGTTTTGCTTCCTCTCTGTCCGTCCAGCATCTGTCTATTGACGTTTCATCCGTTCAGAGGGTTTTGAGCTGCTCAAAACTTTTGCGCGGAAAATGTATCCAATGCGTCCATTCTGCATCCGCTAGGCATCTGCTAGGCATCCGTTCTGCATCCGTTACGCATCCGCTATATCCGCTAGGCATCCGTTCAGCATCCACGCAACTCGCATCTGCTGCAGCGGTAAATGGACACAGGGAGGAAGCGGAACGGACGCGGAACAGATGCAGAACGGATGGAGAAAGGATGAAAGTGGATGCAGCTCGCAAAGAAAGCATTTAAAATGGAAAAAACATTCGCAGAGGGGACCTATCTCGGATATTAAGGATGTCTATAGGATGCCTAGAGGATGCAAAGGGACACATAGTGGAAAACCTATACTGCCTATAAAAAGGGGGAACAACTCATCTGGATCTCACTTTCAGACCAGCAGCCCTACTGTGCAGACCTCTGCAGCCTTCATCTGACTCTTGCACTTCCACAGCATCCAGTCATGTCCACCATGGATCGTAACAAAGTCCTTTTGGCAGCCACCATCATTCTGCAACAGTGCGAAGCCATCTACAGGCTCTGTGAACTCTACTACGGGAAGAAAAAGAGGCGGCCAAGAAGCGTCTGAGTCCGAAGATGGATCGCCAGAAGAGCAGAGTATGGACTGTATAACAAGCTGATGGTGGAGCTCATGAACGAAGACACTCGTGCATTCCAAAACTTCATGAGGATGCCTTCAGCCATGTTTGACGAAGTTGTGCAGCGGCTGACACCCAGGTTGACCAAGGCAAACACTAGCTTCCAGCCCAGCCTGGAACCTGGGCTCAAGGTGGCACACACTCTGCGCCACCTGGCCTCAGGGACCACCTACAGGAGCATGCAATACGGCTGGAGGGTGCCACACAACACCATCAGCATTGTGGTCAGAGAAGTGGTGCAGGCCATCATCGAAGAATACATGGAGGAGCTCCTCCAGTGCCCCACCACTGAAGAAGGATGGAAGAAAGTTGCAGAGCAGTGGTATCAGAGATGGAACTTCCCCCACACCGTTGGAGCCATCGATGGCAAGCACGTAGCCTGCAAAGCGCCAGCCAAGTCGGGGTCCACTTATTTCAACTACAAGGGCTTCTTCAGCATCGTCCTCTGCGCCATGGTTGATGCTGACTACAAATTCATGTACATCGATGCTCCAGGCAACGGCTCATCTTCAGATGCCCAGGTATACAACGCCAGTGACCTCAAGGAGGGGCTGGAACACAACCTCATCGTGGGCTTCCCAGATCCAGACCCCCTGCCCAATGACACGTAAGATGTGCCCTACTTCATCGTGGGGGATGACGCCTTCTCTCTCAGAACCTACCTCATGAAGCCCTACACCTCCAGACTCCTCACCCGTGAAGAGAGGATCTTCAACTACAGGCTGTCCAGGGCAAGTTGGGTGGTGGAGAATGCCTTTGGCATCCTGGCCAACAGGTTCCAGGTACTTCTCACCACCATGCAGCATCACCCACAGACCGTGAGGAGGATCGTGGAAGCTTGCTTGCATCCTGCACAATCTCATGCGCACCCGCTACCCAGTCTTGCAGAACAGGCTCGTGGACCTCCAACAAGGCAGTGGGGACATGGAGCCTGGGGAATTGAGGCAAGGGCAAAACCTGATAGACACTTAGGATGTGCAAGGTCCCAACAGAGCCTCACGTGAGGCTGGAGCAGTGGAGTGGCAAGACAGGATGATAGATGATTAATGGATGCTTCCTTCAGCCTGTCTCATCCCACTGATGAGATTGGGCCATGTATGTTGGGTTGACCTACAATGAACAGGGCATTTAATAAAGAGTTGTGTTTATGTTGACATGTGTGGATGATTAATACATTATTATTGATAATAAAGGGCCATAGGTGTGGCACCTGGGAGGGTGGACCATGCAGTCCCACTATGCTTGCACTGGAGGTTTATCTATCCCACAGCTATTACCCATCCCAAAGGTATCCCTGCTCATTCCACAGGTATCGCTGCCCATCCCACTGCTATCTTAACCCATCCCACAGATATCCTAACCCATCCCACTGCTATCTTAACCCATCCCACAGATATCCTAACCCATCCCAAAGGTATCCCTGCCCATCTGACAGGTATCCCTGCCCATCCCACAGCTATTACCCATCCCAAAGGTATCCCTGCCCACCCCACTGCTATCTTAACCCATCCCACAAGCATGCAAAGGCTTAAACCATTTCTAAAAGTTTCCACTAAGACTTTATTAAAAAAAAGAAATGAAGCAAGTGTGTGAATCAAAGATAGACTTTATTAACAAGAAGCTGTAAAAAAAAAATGACCCAAGTCAAGTGTCCAAATAAAGGTAACCAGGTAGCCAGCCAGCCAGTCTCTGGCACTCCTCTTGGTCACTCGGAGGTGTGCCCAGTCTCAGGGGTGAAGGGTCCAGGTGCTGTGGAGGTGGCTGTTGCTGGAGTGCTGTCTGAAGTGCCATTGGGGTGCCTGGCCCCGAGAGGACAACAGGTGATGGTGTGTTGAGAAAGCTCTTGGACAGCTGGCTCAGCCCCATGATGTTGAGAGGTCCTTCCTCCATGCCATGGGATGTCAGCCCCAGTACCGACGACAGATGTACTGAGGCCGGGCTTGGCTGTGGGGTGGAGGAAGGAGCAGTGTAGTGGGGCTGTCTGGTCTGCAGCTGGGTGAGGATTGGCGTTGGTGGCATCAGTGTCGTGGGTGGCATCGTTGGCGTGGGTGGCATCAGTGTCATGGGTGGCATTGGTGGCATTGGTGGCATCAGTGTCGTGGGTGGCATCGGTGGCATCAGTGGAACCAGTGGCAACGGTGTTGTATGATGACTCTGTGCCTGGATTGGGAAGGGCTGCTGCCTGTGCTGCTGGACCTCCTGGTAGCTGTAGCCCTGGTAGGTGAGGGCCTGTGGAAAGCCTTGGAATGGGAGGGACATCACCTGGAGTGGAGGAGCAGACCTGGACTGGGTGGGAGCAGGTTCCTCTGGGCTGGAGGGTTGTGAAGCAGCTCGGTGATCCGGTCCTTCACCACCTGGTACTGGGGTTCCGCCATGTCCGTGAGGGTCTGGTTCACATAGGTGAGGAAGGCTTGCGGTTGGAGGATGAAGAGTCGGTGTTGACCAGCTGAGAGAGGAGATCTATGCTGCTCCGGATGGTGTCCCTGATCTCCAGCAGGACAGCGTGGCTCTGCCCCTCCGGTCTGCCTCTGTGCCTTTCTGTGGAGGTGGAGCTGGGGGTGGATGCGGCTACGGCTGTGGTGGATGCACCGTCACCTTTCTCCCACCGCACCAGGGAGTCCTCCATGCGCTCCACCACGGTTACAACACCTGTCCGCGGGTTCTCCGCCGTGGCACGCTCCACAGAAACCTGCCTGGAGACAGGAACTGACTCTCGGCCGGAAGAGGACTGGCTCTCAGCAGGCTGCCGGAGAGAAAGGGTAGACAGAGGGGCTACTCCTCGGTGGCGGATCTCACCCTCCAGGAAGCTGCACCTGGCCATGACGTAGGTCTCTCTATCCGTCAGCTTAACCGTGGCCTGGCCAGATTTCTTCAGGTGCAGCTTCCCGTACCAGGTGTGCATGTGCTTCCACCAGCCGAGGAGCACCTCCGAAGTGTAGCCCTGACTCTCCGCCTTCTCTCTCCAAGCAGCATGCTTCCGCTTGGTGTCCCTGTAGAGACGGTGTCCCTTCCACCACAGATAGTCATTCTCTCTCATCCATTCCAGCACCTCATCCTCGTGTTCCTCCTCAATGGAGTATTGCCTCTTCTCCCGTCCCCGCATATGCCTCTTCCTCCCTTTGGCAGGACCAGATGGGCCCTCATTAGAGGGGCTCCCAGGTAGTAGGGGCTGCTCCTCCACACCACCAGCAGCAGCAGCACCAGCAGGATCATCATATCATCAGCAGCAGCAGGACCAGGACCAGGATCAGCAGCAGCAGAGTAAGCACCAGCAGCGCCAGCAAGACCAGGAGCACGAGCAGGACCAGGAGCACGAGCAGGACCAGCAGGACAAGCAAGACCAGGAGCACGAGCAGGACGAGCAAGTCCAGGAGTACCAGCAGGACCAGCAGGACCAGCAGGACGAGGAGCAGCTTCAGCAGGGTATGCACCAGCAGAAGCACCACCGCCAGGAGCAGCTTCAGCAGAGTAATCACGAGCAGAAGCACCACCGCCAGGAGCAGCTTCAGCAGAGTAAGCATGAGCAGAAGCACCACCGCCAGAAACAGCATCATCAGCTCCTCCAGAAGCAGAAGCAGCAAAAGCCCCAGCAGAAGCCCCAGCAGAAGCAGAGTCAGGGACAGGGGCGGGAGGGTGGCCCTGTCCTTCTTGCCAGGGATGGTAGCAGGTTGCTGAGGCTTTCTCTTCTTCCCCATGGTTGTGGGGTTGCTGGCTGGCAGGGAGGCTGGCAGGCACCAAGGCTGGCAGGAAGGCTGGCAGGCAGCCAGGCACCAAGGCTGGCAGGAAGGCAGGCACCAAGGCTTGCAGGCAGGCAGGCACCAAGGCTGGCAGGCAGGGAGGCTGGAAGGCAGGCTGGCAGCGAGGCTGGCAGGCAGGCAGACAGCAAGGCTGGCCAGGAGGCTGGCAGCAAGGCTTGCAGCAAGGCTTGCAGGCAGGCATTCAGGCAGGGCAGGCAAGGCAGTCAATGCGTCCGGCAGCAGGTCTTTCCTCCGAATGGTGACCTGCTTCCGAGCTGCTTCCCTTTATATCCGCGGGGCTTACGCAATGCATCTCCCCCGCATGTGCAATTTACGCTCGGCATCCGTTAGGCTTCCGCTGTGCATCTGCTAGGCTTCCGCTCTGCATCCGCTTCATCCGCTGTGCATCCACTGTGCATCTGCTTCATCCGTTCCGCGTTCGCTCTGCATCCACTTCATCCGTTCCGCGTCCGCTTTGCTGAGGTCCCCCGGAAGCCTTGCGGATGTGCCATCCACTCTCATCCGCTTCCATCCGCTAGGCTTCCGTTCCGCATCCGCTTTTCATCCGCTCTGCGTCCTCCCCGTGTCCATTCCTTTCTGTGTTATCCGCTCTGGTTATGCAAATTTTTGCCCCTTTTGAGAGCGGATAACAATGGATGGAACATTTTTCTCGTCCGTTGTGTCCTTTTTACTAACGCTTTGCATCCGTTGGGCAGTGTGACAGGGCCTTTCGTCTTGTCTTAACCTTGATTATTTAAGGTACTACTGCAACAAATGCTTATTTTTTTAAAAAAATCTATATTGCAATTATATATAGATTGTCTACTAATGTAATATTTGATGTCATTGCCTATTCATGTAATATTAGATATCAAACTTTATGAAAATGCAGAATAGTTCTAATATATCAGCTTAAACATAAGCTCCTTTTCTTTATTATTGCTGCATTTCCATAAAGTTACATCCAAAGTTGTGCACATCAATACAGAACAAAAATCCAGACCAAATATTAAAGGTAGAATCCAGGCTAAATTAGATTCACTTATTTTTAGTTCAGATCTATGGAATGTAAATCTAGTTATTACTAAATTATCTTGTGGATTTTATGTATTAAACACATAAATATGAAAAACTAATGGATATCTTTCCTTTCGATCTTGAAGCTTTATTACTTTATAAAGATTTCTGCAACCTACTGTATATAACATGCAGGTCTTCAATTCCAGGATCCCAATTAGCGGGGTTTTCTCCAAATCCAAACTACAGCAGGAGGAGTTGTCAGAGAATCTAGTTTGAACTTATTCAAATTTTATTGATTCATGGGTTCATCATCAGAACAACAACAACAAAAACAAAGAAAATAATAGAAAATGAACAAGCTTAAGTGCTCTGTGACTTTAGAATTCAAATAGGCACCTCCTGCATAACATGAGAAACTTAACAATTGTTGATGAGAAAGACAAAAAAAATCTGGATAGTTGACATGGCAATATCAGAAATAGCAGAATAGAAGAAAAGGAACTGGAGAAGATAACTAAATACAAAGACCTGCAAATAGAAATAGAATGATTGTGGCAGAAGAAAGCAAAAATAATACCAATAATAATAGGCACCTTAGGTACAATCCCAAATGAACTGGAACACTAGTTGAATACTATCAGCATTGACAAATTCATCATCAGTCAGTTGCAAAAAAAGGCTTTATTCAGAACAGCTTACACCCGACAACAGCAGTACCTTTAATGTTATCAAACATCCACATCTTCCTATCCCAGGTCAACAAGTGAATAAAAATGCCAGATCAAGTCTAAACATCTGGCTGACTCTACAATCAACAACAATAATAATATAACAATAACAACTTGAGAAGTACACAAAAATGCCAAACCCAGTCTGAACATCTGGCTGACATGATGATGATGATGATGATGATGATGATGTTAGATAATAGAATAGAAGACAAAGAATTGGACAAGATCACAAAATATCAAGATCTTAATATCAAAATTGAAAGAGTAAGACATGAACTAGCTGTGGTCCAAATAGTTATAGGAACACTGGGTACTATATTGGCACCCACACTTATATCAAACACTGTGTGTTTAAAATCTTCAACACCATTTAAATCTCTATATTGACATCTCTCAGTAATTACAAATGGTCACATTTCTTGTATCCACACATAAACTGCTGATAAATTATGCTATCCTAGTTCTTGGAAAGAGCTCATATATATATAAAAGCTAACATCAGCTAAAGAACAGCTGTGAACAGATAATATTTTTAATAGTAGCATTTTTTGTCAAGACCTCTTGTCTGTATGTTCTTGAAAGTGCTATTGATGTATGTATTTATTAGACTTTTATACTGCCCTGTTTCTTCTATAAATAACTCAAGGTGATAAATATACCTAACTCCTTTCTCTTCCTATATTCCCCACAATAACAGACCTGTAAAATAGATTAGATTGAGAGAGAGCAACTAGGCCAAAGTCAATTCAGCCAATTTTTTGTCTAAGGTAAGATTAGAAATCACAGAGTCCTCGTTTCTAGGCCAACACCTTAACTTCTACAGTAGCTTTCTTTGACCCAAAGCCTTTTTATAAAGCTTGAAAATGTGTTATGGGGATTTTTTTTTTCTTATTATAGTGTCTTGTTAAGTTTGACACATTAGTTTCTGTTCACCGTAGGTTATTTCTGTCAGAAAGACATTGAATTATATATTCTGCTGTCATTTAATTGCCCTTCTTCCTTTTTACTGCATTTTCTTTTTGATCTTTTAAAGTCAAAATGAGGTGAAATAGGTAGACAATGTTATATTGCTTAAATTGTATATATACTTGTAAAAATGCAAAGTTTCATTTGGTAAAATAAATGCAACCATTGGGCATGGGGTGTGTATCATAAAATGGCTATGTTTATGGAAGTGTTACATGCATTAATTTGATTTTAAAAGAGAGATTTTAATAATTTTGGACATTCATACTCTTTGAAACAATACATTCATTATATGGCAGTTGACAACTGATAATGAATTCTCTCCCTCCTTTTTACTATTATTTAATAGTAAACATTATTGAATGCTGAAAATCTTTCTAGCCCAAATTACCCTATGAATTAAAGCCCAGATACTTGCAACTTATAAATGAGTTGCTTGCACACACTATATAAAAAATTAAATATGACCATCCTTTACTGAAACTCTACATAAAACTAAATGTATACATATTGCCTCTCCTTTGATTTCCTTTGTTCTCTTGATATCACTTAAGCTAGGAAGATTATTAAGGAAGGACTTTAGATATTGAAGCCTGGAATGAAAGAGGACTCATCCCAAATTCTGTCAACTTAGTTTAGCTGAATCTACCTAAATTATCCTTAATTTCTTGTGATTTTGACCTTATCAGATAAGAAAAGTGTTGTCATCTTTAATATAGCAAACTTCTATTTAGCTGTTGTGAATGTGTGCAAACAACTATCACCCACTACAGTCATCCTCATATCTAATTCACTTATCTTCTATTATATAAGACTGATATACTGTGCATACTTTAAAAGCATACTTTTAAAGCCAGCTAGATATTCTGTAAATACTCTAAAGCAGGGGTCCCCAACCACCGGGCCCCGGACCGGTACTAGTCCATGGATCATTTTGTACCAGGCCACAAAGAATGAATAATCGTGATTAAAATATATATAAAAATATGTTTTTAGTAAAGAAATAGTAAAGAAGCCCTTTACTATTGGGGAAGAATTGATTTTGCTGGTCCTAGAAAAAGTGTTTCTGCGTGAAACTGGTCCCTGGTACAAAAAAGGTTGGGAACCACTGCTCTAAAGCCTCAAAATTACTTTCAAAATATATCAATTTAATTTTTCAGTATGGATTGCACAACTTGAAAATTACTACTACATTTAACTATTAATTTAGATATTATTGATATCCTGTCTCTTTAATCAGTGTAACCAGGTCATTATATAACAATGTTGCATAACAAAAGGAGAAGGAGAGGGAGGGAGGGAGAAAGAGAGTCTTAAATTTGCATTTGTATACATAGATCCATCTGTGCAGTTTAGTAAGCAGTTGGATCTTTCTACTAATCCAACAATTTTATCTGGGAAGTAACACATCCACATTTTAAAAAATGCCTTATGAATTAGTTAAAGCTAGATGCAAATGGTTTGCTTGCATGAAACCATTTAGACTTCAGCCTTATGTGTGTAACTTCTGTAATCTAGTGATCTCAATCATGACAACCTAGATGTTGTTATGCTGAGCATTTGGAGAACATAAAGTTGGAGAAGGATAGTATCAGGTGGGATGCTACCAGTTCTGCCCGGCTCTGTAGAACCAGTAGCTCTGAAGAGTACAGAACCAGTTTGGCCCACCCACCTGCCTGGGCTCTTACCTGACCTTTATTTCCTGCTTTTTCAACCTCAGCTGCTTTGCGTGGCACAGCTGAGGCTGAAAAATCAATAAAAAAGACTTTTCAAATGCTGCACATCCATGCACAGCACTTAGCAGCTATCTAGGAGGCGCAGCTTTTGTTGTATTACACATGCATGCAGCGTGTACCGAACCAGTAGTAACACTGGTTGAATCCTACCCCTGGATAATATGACTTATATAGATTAATATGAAGGATTATAAATAGGTAGTTGTAGAATTGTAGAGAAAGGAAATTAATTTTAAGTGGAATTAGTTATACTTAATTGGAGAATAACATGGCAAACTACTCAAGTGTTCTTCCAAGAAAAAAAAGGATATTCATACCTAGGATAATGTTAACATAATGTTAACACTGGAAAATGGAAATTTTATATTGGAAATTATCCTAGAAGCTAATAAGAAAGGGTTGAAGGCAAATATAAGTTCAGTATTTGTGATGCGACTGAATGAAAGTTGAAAGGATGTGCAGAGTTATACGGCCATAGAAAGAAGGAAATTTTGATGCTAAAAAATAGTTATACCAGTGGTATGTGGAATATGGAAATCATAAAATATGATTAATGTCAGAACAGAAATGTTAAGATTAAATATTGATATTCAAGAAATCAATGATCTGAAATGGATTAGTATGGCTTACTTCATATCACAGGAACATAAGATATTCTACCAAGGACAAAAAAAAACAACTATGGAAATAGAGTAGCCATTATTGTTTTAAAAAGGGAGTCAGTAGGTGCTGTCTACAACAGTGGCTGCCAACCAGTGGGCCAAGGACCACTGGTGATGTGCGAGAAAATTTTGGTGGTCCGCAGAGAAATATCACCCCTAAAGCACTCCTCAAAACAATCCAAGCTGCGCATGAACACAAGGCTGCGCTGCCCACATGGCCCAAGGGAACACAAGGCTTGCATCGCTTGCATTGTGAACAACATGAGGTAGTGGGGGGAGGGGGGTAAAGAGCAAAGGGGGAAAATTGCCCCACTCATTCCATCACCTGGCTACCAGACTGCTTCTTTCTGCTTCTGCTTTTGGCTGCACGCAAGGAAAGCAGCAAAAGTCTTTTTTTCCCTCCCTCAAACTCCATCAGAAATGAGTCTTTGGTACCCTGCAAGGGATCCTGTCCCAAGAGGTTGCGTCAGCATGTCAAGTTTCACAAAGTCTCATTTCTAGTGAAGTTTGGGGGAAAAAAAGAAAGACTTCTGATGCTTCTGATGCTTTCCTTGCATTAAGCCAAAAGTCCCTCTCTCCCTTCCCCTGAGAATGGAGTTGGAGACGGTATCCTGTGATCCCAAATAAAGAATGATCGATCAGTAAGAAAACGGGGTGGGGGATTTTCCTGCAGACTTTTTTGGGGATTTTCTCACAGTCTCTGGTCCATGGGATTTAAAATTATGAGTTTGGTGGCCCTTGAGATCCAAAAGGTTGGCGACCTCTGCTCTACAATGTAGAATGTGATGAAAATTACAATGCAGTTTCATTACAAGCCAAACAATGTTATAGCAATCCAGGTTGAACTGCAGACAGAAAGAAAGAATAGTTCTGGGGCAACTTGCAATACATTATCAATACACATTTTTAAAAAGTCATAGTAATTAAAGAATTACTATAATAAAATAATGTGGTATCCAGAATAATGCCAAAATTTGAACATAAAAAGAGAAAACAATCTAAATTAGTTCTGTCAGTAAAAATTAATGCATATAAATTGACTTTCTTTCAACAATTTAAATACCATACAATACATGGACATTATTGGATGAACAATACAAAAATTAAGTTGATTATGTACATAGTATAGTAGTATTTAAAAATGGAAACATTATTAAGTAAATGCAATATTTGGTACCAATTATGGATTTTATTTTGAAAATCTTGCAAAATTATAACTTAAGAGTAACCATAAAATCATTGTATCAATAATATACATCTTCAAGAAATTCCATAAGACTTATGTAATAAATAAAGAATAGATTTAGTCAAGCACAAAAGATTTACCCAAGAAAATTATAAAAATCAAGTGAAATATATGGAAAGCATGGATATGGTAAAAACAAAGACCTACCAGAAAGAGAAAATATAAAAAAGAAATGATGCAAGGATATACAATACTATACAAAAATGAGTCCATATATGTTGATTGATTTATATTAAATTAGAGGCAGAAATTCTGAAAAATTAAATGAGCCATAGAAAATAATCCTAGAAGCAAAGCTTCAGTAGCTAATAGAATTGTTTTAAAAATATTACAAAATAAAGCAATTAAAGTGGCATTTTATAAAAGAAGTGGCCTGAGGAACTGGTACTTTTTTTAATGATATAACTAAATTGCCAGAAGTGAAAAAGAATATTTTTTTTTTATTCAAAGAAAAATTTATTGCAGTAGCTCAATCCAATGCAAATAGATAGTGCAGTAATTCTCAGGCTTGGCAATTTTAAGACAGGGACTTTAATGCTGAGATTTCCAGCCAGCATGAAATCCATACATCCTAAAGTTACTAAGTTTGAGAAACATTGAGATAGAAATAGTGGAAGTATGAACATTTTTTATGTTCCTATAAACACAAATTTATAGGGATGCTGACATTAAAAACTACTCTGAGAAACAAGCTGTAAGAGATCTAGACAAAATATTATAATTCCTCTGAATTGCAGTGCTTGAGAGAATGGTTGAGAATATCTTGGACTTCAAGAAGAAGACAAAGCAATAAAGCAAATTAAAAGTAGAACCAAACTGTTTCCTGGAAGTACTAATAATGAAATTCAAGCTTAAATACGTTACAGTGAAGACAAAAACGTGATACCTGGAAAAATGGAAGGAAAAAGAAAGAAGTTTGGCAGAAGATAAAGATGGCTAGATAAAATCCTATCACAAGATTAAATTTATAAAAATACAAAACGGAGACAAACAGATGGATATGATGAAATGATGTCCATTAAGTCATGTTCAGCAGTTAATTGAATAAGTAACAACTACAACAGCTAGACCGAAAGTAGCACTTTTTCCTTTTGGAAATAGTCACCTGAGTTTTACAAGTGTTCAAAGACCTGTCACTTGAATTAACAGTAGTGAGTAGTATTAAGTCAAGGCTAATGCTTGTTCAGTACCAAGAACAGTGGCGAAGGCTTGGAAATAACGTTAAGCCCATGTCACACTGCACCAACGGATGCAAAGAGGATGTAAAACGGACAAAAAAGCTTGCAATCCGTTGGTTAACGCGATGTATCCGTTCTGTACTGACTGCCTCCATTTTGCTTCCTCTCTATCCGTTCAGCATCCGTTTATTGACGTTTCATCCGTTCAGAAAGTTTGAGCTGCTCAAAACTTTTGCGCGGAAAATGTATCCAATGCGTCCATTCTGCATCCGCTATGCATCCGCTAGGCATCTGTTCTGCATCCATTACGCATCCGCTATATCCGCTAGGCATCCGTTCCGCATCCTTGCAACTCGCATCTGCTCGGACGCAGGGAGGAAGCGGAATGGATGCAGAACGGATGCAGAACGGATGTCTAGCGGATGCAGCACGGAAACAAAGCATTTAAAACGGAAAAAACATTCGCAGAGGGGACCTATCTCGGATATTAAGGATGTCTAGAGGATGCCTATAGGATGCAAAGGGACACCTATACTGCCTATAAAAAGGGGGAGCAATTCACCTGCATCTCACTTTCAGACCAGCAGACCAGCTGTGCAGACCTCTGCAGCCTTCATCTGACTCTTGCTCTTCCACAGCATCCAGTCATGTCAACCGTGGGTTGTAACACAGTCCTTTTGGCAGCCACCATCCTTCTGCAACAGTGCGAAGCCATCTACAGGCTCTGTGAACTCTACTACGGGAAGAAAAGGAGGCGGCCAAGAAGCGTCTGGGTCCGAAGATGGATCAGGAGAAGAGCAGAGTATGGACTGTCCACCAAGCTGATGGTGGAGCTCATGAACGAAGACACTCGTGCATTCCAGAACTTCATGAGGATGCCTCCAGCCATGTTTGACGAAGTTATGCAGCGGCTGACACCCAGGTTGACCAAGGCAAACACCAACTTCCGGCCCAGCCTGGAACCTGGGCTCAAGGTGGCACTCACCCTGCGCCACCTGGCCTCAGGGACCACCTACAGGAGCATGCAGTATGGCTGGAGGGTGCCACACAACACCATCGCATTGTGGTCAGAGAAATGGTACAAGCCATCATCGGAGAATACCTGGAGGAACTCCTCCAGTGCCCCTCCACTGAAGAAGGATGGAAGAAAGTTGCAGAGCAGTGGTATCAGAAGTGGAAATTCCTACACACCGTTGGAGCCATAGATGGCAAGCACGTGGCCTGCAAAGCACCAGCCAAGTCGGGGTCCACTTATTTCAACTACAAGGGCTTCTTTAGCATCGTCCTCTTCGCCATGGTCGATGCTGACTACAAGTTCATGTACATCGATGCTTCAGGCAACGGCTCATGTTCAGATGCCCAGGTATACAACGCAAGTGACCTCAAGGAGGGGCTGAAACGCAACCTCATCGTGGGCTTCCCAGATCCAGACCCCTGCCCAACAACATGCAAGATGTGCCCTACTTCATCGTGGGGGGGTGACGCCTTCTCCCTCAGAACCTACCTCATGAAGCCCTACACCTCCAGATGCCTCACCCATGAAGAGAGGATCTTCAACTACAGGCAGTCCAGGGCAAGGCGGGTGGTGGAGAACGCCTTTGGCATCCTGGCCAACAGGTTCCAGGTAGTTCTCACCACCATGCAGCATTGCCCAGAGACCGTGAGGAGGATCGTGGAAGCTTGCTGCATCCTGCACAATCTCATGCGCACCCGCTACCCAGTTTTGCAGAACAGGCTCGTGGACCTCCAACAAGGCAATGTGAACATGGAGCCTGGGGAATGGAGGCTAGGGCAAAACCTGATAGACACTGAGGATGTGCAAGGCCCCAACAGAGCCTCATGTGAAGGGAAGAAGCAGCGCAACCTGCTGAAACACTGGTGCAACTCCCCAGCTGGAGCGGTGGAGTGGCAAGACAGGATGATAGATGATTAATGGATGCTTCCTTCAGCCTGTCTCATCCCAATCTCCTGATGAGATTGGGCCATGTATGTTGGGTTGACCTACAATGATCAGGGCATTTAATAAAGAGTTGTGTTTGTGTTGACACGTGTGGATGATTATTACATTGTTACTGATAATAAAGGGCCATAGGTGTGGCACCTGGGAGGGTGGACCATACAGTCCCACTATGCTTGCACTGGAGGTTTATCTATCCCCACAGCTATTACCAATCCCAAAGGTATCCCTGCTCATTCCACAGGTATCCCTGCCCACCCCACTGCTATCTTAACTCATCCCACAAGCATGCAAAGGCTTAAACCATTTCTAAAAGTTTCCACCAAGACTTTATTAAAAAAAAAGAAATGAAGCAAGTGTGTGAATCAAAGATAGACTTTATTGAACAACAAGCTGTAAAAGAAAAATGACCCAAGTCAAGTGTCCAAATAAAGTCCACAGGTAGCCAGCCAGCCAGTCTCTGGCACTCCTCTTGGTCACTCGGAGATGTGCCCAGTCTCAGGGGTGAAGGGTCCAGGTGCTGTGGAGATGGCTGGTGCTCAAGTGCTGGTCTGAAGCCCCACTGGGGTGCCTGGCCCCAAGAGAACAACAGGTGATGGTGTGTTGAGAAAGCTCTCGGACAGCTGGCTCAGACCCGTGATGCTGAGAGGTCCTTCCTCCATGCCATGGGGTGTCAGCCCCAGTACTGATGAGAGATGTACTGAGGCCGGGCTTGGCTGTGGGGTGGAGGAAGGATTAGTGTAGTGGGGCTGTCTGGTCTGCAGCTGGGTGAGGACTGGCGTGGGTGGCATCGATGGCGTGGGTGGCATCGCTGTCGTCGATGGCATCATTGTCATGGGTGGCATCGGTGGCATCAGTGGCACCAGTGGCAACGGTGTTGCCCGATGACTCTGTGCCTGGACTGGGAAGGGCTGCTGCCTGAGCTGCTGGACCTCCTGGTAGCCATAGTCCTGGTAGGTGAGGGGCTGTGGGAAGTCTTGGAATGGGAGGGACATCACCTGCGGTGGAGGAGCAGACCTGGACTGGGTGGGAGCAGGTTCCTCTGGATCTGGAGGGCTGTGAAGCAGCTCGGTGATCCGGTCCTTCACCACCTGGTACTGGGGTTCCTCCATGTTCCTGAGGGTCTGGTTGACATAGGTGAGGAAGGACTTGCGATTGGAGGATGAGGAGTCAGTGCTGACCAGCTGAGAGAGGAGAACTATGCTGCTCCAGATGGTGTCCCTGATCTCCAGCAGGACAGTGTAGCTCTGCCCCTCCTGCTGTCTGGCTCTCTGCCTTTCTGTGGAGGTGGAGGTGGGGGGGTGGATGCTGCTACGGCTGTGGTGGACGCGCCATTTCCTTTCTCCCACCGCACCAGGGTGTCCTCCACGTGCTCCACCATAGTTACATCACCTGTCCGTGGGTTCTCCGTCGTGGCATGCTCCACAGAAACCTGCCTGGAGACGGGGTGGGAGGGTGGCCCTGTCCCTCTTGCCAGGGATGGCGGCAGGTTGCTGAGGCTTTCGCTTCTTCCCCATGGTTGTGGGGTTGCTGGCTGGCAGGAAGGCTGGCAGACAGTCAGGCACCAAGGCTGGCAGGCAGGCACCAAGGCTGGCAGGAAGCCTGGAAGGAAGGAAGGAAGGAAGGAAGGCAGGCAGGCACCAAGGCTGGCAGGCAGACTGGCTGGCAGGGAGGCTGGAAGGCAGGCTGGCAGCAAGGCAAAGAGCAAGGGTGGCAGGGAGGCTGGCCAGGAGGCTGGGAGGCAGGCTGGCAGGAAGGCTTGCAGCAAGGCTGGCAGCAAGGCTGGCAGCAAGGCATGCAGGCAGGCAAGGACTCAATGTATCTGGCAGCAGGTCTTTCCTCTGAATGCTGGCCACGTGCGAGATGCTTCCCTTTATATCCGCAGGGCTAATGCAATAAATCCCCCCCGCATGCGCAATTTACACAAGGCATCCGCTAGGCTTCCGCTGTGCACCCGCTAGGCTTCTGCTGTGCATCCACTAGGCTTCTGCTCTGCATCCCCTTCATCCGCTGTGCATCCGCTGTATCCG
This sequence comes from Laticauda colubrina, assembly GCA_015471245.1. Classification (NCBI taxonomy): domain Eukaryota; kingdom Metazoa; phylum Chordata; class Lepidosauria; order Squamata; family Elapidae; genus Laticauda; species Laticauda colubrina. The sequence continues at coordinate 12,438,926 of BLBF01000019.1, read as the reverse complement.
TTCCGCGTCCGCTTTGCTGAGGTCCCCTGGAAGCCTAGCGGATGTGCCATCCGCTCCCATCCGCTGGGCTTCCGTTCCACATCCACTTTCCATCCGCCCTGCGTCCTCCCCGTGTCCGTTCCTTTCCGTGTTATCCGCTCCGGTTATGCAAATTTTTGCCCCTTTTGAGAGCGGATAACAACGGATGGAACATTTTGCTCGTCCGTTGTGTCCTTTTTACAAACGTATTGCATCCATTGGGCAGTGTGACAGGGCCTTTAACAGTTTATTGTGTTAACAGAGTTTGCTAACCATGGCGGCTCAGCTCACAACAACAGCAGCCCATCAACCCATCTGACAGCCCTTTTATACTCGGCTATTGGAGTCATCAACCAATCAGAACACTTTTCCATTCCTGCTAAGGCAGTCGGCAACCCATGGCTTCAGAGCCGCATGTGGCTCTTTGGACCCTCTGCTGCAGCTCTCTGTCCCATCACTAGCTAGTCCCGTCCCTCACCTGGCCTGAGAAGATAAGGGCAATGGTGAGGGATGGAGAAGCAGCCAGTGCTGATTTTCCGGTGCCTCACTCTTGCTGCTTGGTGCTGGGCATGTCACACAACCAATGCCGGCCTTGCTAACATGAGGGCTAGCGAGGTGGGAATGGGACGAGGGGGACTTTGGAAAGGGGGATGGGCCCTCAGTGCCCAGATGTAGCTTTAACAAGCCCAGGGCAGCGGGAAAAGGTGGCTGGCCCCACCGAACCTCGCATGCCCATCCCAGGGTCCAAACCCAGAGAAAGCCAGAATGCCCTCATCTGTCTGTCTGTCTCTGCATCTCTCTCTCTCTCTGAAAGCCAAGGCTTCAAGCCGCAGAGCTCTCCTCTTTGCTATTCCTTTTCTTTTTGGAAATCTGGGCTGGCTGAGGAATGAGTAGGAGCCATGGCAGAGGCTTCCCTTCAGGTTCACTGGCTGGCTGTGGTGGGGCCGGGAAGGTGCACACATGTGGGAAGACTCGCCTCAAGCAAACAGCTATCTGTCCCATGAGTGCCTTTGCTGCACTTTGGCCGAGCCCAGATGCTTGCTTGAGGAAGGTTTCCCGCACATGTGCACCATCCCAGGCCTGCCACAGCACTGCCAAGCTCATTTGCAAACTCTGCCGAGTACAGCTCCAATGCTTCAGCTCATGCATTCCTCCCAGCCAGTGCCATTGCGATGGCAGTCAAGGTGCACGTGCTGCCTGCTCTGCTCTCACCAGCTGGGGCCGGGCTGATAATTCAGGTAGATGAATAAGGTGAGGTATTGTAAGATCTGTTCTGTGGTTCTGAAATAAAAGTTTACCATATGCTTGAAAATTAGGTTGTTAAATAAATTGTCATGATGAAATGGCAGAAGAAAGTAGACGCTTAATCCTGCGATGAATTGTGCACCTGAAGAAGGGGGGGGAGGACTTTTGACAGAACACCATATTTTCCCAGAGAAGAGGCAATATATTCCCCCCAAAAAGCCTAAATTAAGAGACTTTGCAGTCCCAAGTTAGATGGGAAGGGGAGGAAGAGATTCAGGCCAATTTGTTGGTCACTGGGACCAAAGATTTATTCTTCCAAGCTTTCAGGTTCATAATGGAGTCCCTCTTCAGGGAACTTGTGTCTCTGCAGAATGGTTCACTGGGCTGTTCTATGTTAGGGATAACATTGTTCACCCTAACTGGCTTAGGTGAAATAATAACTATGAATCATTGTTAGTGTATGTTAGAGTGTATACAGCTTTAACTGTGAAATAGCAATTGTGGGAGTGGTTAAGAAAACAATATAAAAGTAGCAAGACTACGGCTTGCTCTCACTCTCTCTGGCTTTGATGATCCCTGATTACTGCTTGGAATCAAGACTGCATTGCTCAAAAGGGAGAGACAACAAAGGACTGATTTTGTAAGTGAACTGACATAGGATATTCTACATGGACTTTGCTAACTGAAT
>BLBF01000019.1:12396738-12421975 GCA_015471245.1 Laticauda colubrina | reverse complement strand
AGCTGTATACACTCTAACATACACTAACTATGATTCATAGTTATTATTTCACCTAAACCAGTTAGGGTGAACAATGTTATCCCTAACATACATACTCTAGACATCCTCCAGACATCCTAAATATCCAAGATACATCCCATATACTTTCGTTTTGTCCATTTTAATGCTTTATATCCGAGCTGTATCCGCTTTCATCCTTGCTACTAACACTGTGTGGACGTTCCGCGTACTTTTCGCGTCATCCCAGTTTCAGCTGCAGCAGATGTGAATTGCGCAGATGTCCAGAGGATGCCGAGAGGATACATCGGACGTGTCACGGATGACAACAGACGTAGAACGTTTGTTGCCCGTATGTGTCGCGGCGGAAAGTTCATCTGCTCAAAAAGTTTTGTGCAGCTCAAAACTTTTTGAGCGGATGAAATAGCAGTAGACAGATGTTTGATGGATAGAACATATGAAAGACGTACGCAATGAGTACACAACAGATGCATCGCGTTTTCCAACAGATGGCAAGCTTTTTTGACCGTTTTACGTCCTCTTTGCATCCGTTGGTGCAGTGTGACATAGGCTTTAAAATTAAACACAGATTGAAATAATGTTATTACTGTCAGGAATAATGAACCATAACATATAAGAGAAAGCTTAATAAAGTTTGGTCTTCAACATCCTGACTGGCACAGTGGTTTATTATTCTGTCAGATCTTTCTCAATTGTGTTGCCTTTGGGATCATTCATCAACAGAAAGATTTATTACAAAAAAAATGCCAAAAGCCCTTGCTAATTTTTAAAATTGATAGGCTATTGATGCAGGGAGATATATGCAGAGATTATTACTTTGAATCAATATTTTCTTCTTCGAGAGTGTTTTTAATAATAGTATCATAGCTTCTTTTGTATTAGTATTGTGATGTAAATTGGTGAGAAAAAAATAGTAAAAATAGTAAAACTTTTGCTTCATCAAAATGAGATGAAGCACCGATAATGTCAAAACAATATAATCACTCCACTGATATTTGATGAGACCTGCTCAAAATAACAATGAATTATCCTGTTCTTCACTTACAGGTGCTTCAGAAGCTAGGCAAAGCTGATGAAACAAAAGATGAACAATTTGAAGAATATGTTCAGAACTTCAAACGACAAGAGGTAAATTTTTGTTGATTTGATTATCATATAAGATATTAATTCACTAGATCGTAACCCATAGACTAACAAATACATTAACTAGAAATGTATATAATTTATTCTATGTTTGGGTACTTAATGCTTTTTCTTGATCACCTTTCAACTTATGAAACTTATGACTATAACTGAGAAATAAAATAGAAATACATTTGGTTTCTAATCTGGATGAAACCCTTATGTTTCAGAAGTTCTGCCAAATTTTTAAGATCAACCATAGTTTACCAGAAACAAACCTCAGATTATATCCAATAAAGTGCCAATAAAATCCTTTAGGCTGAATTATGTCAACTAAATACAGATAATCTACTGTAGAAATCCACATTTCTTTTACTAAAGCACAGCCTAATCATCCTCAAGCCAGCTGGGAAGATCACAAACAGGGATCACAACTATTGTAAATATATGCTAGTTGCCAAACACCTGAACTATGATCATGTGACTAGGGGGATGCTGCGATGGTTGTAAGTATGGGAACCTATTATAATTCATATTTTTCAGTGTTATTACAACGTCAAATGATTGTGGTTGTAAGTTGAGGACTACCTGTATTTCCTACTGTTTAGAATCATCTGCATTTAAACCAAATGCTTTAGTATGAATTTGTATTAAAGAGTGATTGTGAAATAGATTAGTTTGTTTGGTTGGAAAATAAAAGTAGAGATAATGTGAATATTATGTTTCATATATTTATCTCAAGCAGCCTTCTAAGGTGGTTATTACTGTTGTCATTATTATGATTTACTGCACAATCAGCCAGATGTCCAGACTGGATTTGGCATTTTTGTCTAACTATCAATCTTTCCCAAGAATTTGGGGTAGGCTGATTCTCATGTTTGATGATGTTAGATATATTGCCAAAGAATGTAAGCTGTTCTGAATAAAGCTGCCTTTTACAATTGACCAATGAAGAATTTGTTAATGCCAATTATTATTATGGACTGTCGGACAGAGGTTGGATTTGGCATTTCCCCCCATTTCTTCTTCTTCTTCTTCTCCTCCTCCCCCTCCCCCTTGAATATTTACATTCATCTGGACAAAGTGCTTGTTTTCAGTTTTGATTTAACTCAGGAGTGGGCAATTAACTTTCCTAAGGAGCCATTAGAGGAACTGGGACAATTGTGAAATAACTCCTGGCTGCCCTCCACCCACTTGTTCCTATTTTGACCAAAGCAATAGTAGGTGGCCAAACCTGGAGTGATTGCTGCCAACACCTCAGGCTGTTCCTTGCAAGGGCCAAATATTGCATAGGCGCAGAAAAACACTTTCTCCCCTTGCCCTTTTGCAGCTACCTGCCAACTGAAGGAATGCGCAGTGGCTGTGCAAAGCTGGAGCCAGCTCAGCTTCTTCTCCCACCCCCTGCAGCAAACTTATTTATATTTGATTTCTAATTTCCAATTGACCTCATGGAGCTATAATGTTCATGACTGGAATACATTAAATATTGGAATTTGATAAAAATGAAAACAGCCCCTTAAAATAGAACCTAGACTGCTGGCTTTAATTAAAGACTTTTATACAAGTACCTGTTTGAGGATATGGTATGGGGTTAATGGGTATCTCACGAACAGGATTCACACAAATAAAGGGGTAAGGCAAGAGTGTATCCTGGCCCCATACATATTTAGTTTATATATTAGTGACTTGCCAGGGTTAATGAAAGATCCCATGGTACACACATGCCTGTGATCCTAAATACATACTGTAATAGCTTGCTGTATGCTGATTATATGATTTTATTGTCATATTCACAAGTAAGATTATATAGGCCATTAGGAAGATTCTACTCCTATTGCCAGGACAACTCCCTAACCATTAGTAAATCTAAATAAAAAATCATGGTGTTTGGAAAACATGATCAGAGACATAGATGGCAATTAGATGGCGAACCATTTGAACAGATTAGCACCTTTGTATATTTAGGCATAATTTTCCAAGACTGGATCTTGGGCTTGCCATCATCAACAGAGTACACTTAGAGCAAAAGCTTGTTAAAACTTGCTGCTTAAATTAAAGAATCATAGTTACCCAGGGTCCCTAGTCCCATTAATCAAAGTATATAAAGCTAAGATTACCCCTATACTCTTGTATGGCGCAGACGTTTGTGGTCTATACTCAACTACAGTACTAGAACAAACACAGTCCCAGCATTTGAGATGTATTTTGAGTGTAGATCTAAGAACATCTGCTGCAGCAGTTAGAACTAAATTGGGAATTCATACAATTCATACACTATCCAAAATTTGAGCATATAACGACTGGCACAAAATCAGTGAAATGGAGATAAAATCACAAACACAAATCTCCTGGATCACTAAATAACACATTTTTAGGAAGCTGTGGCCTTCCTGTCTTTTGTGTAACAGAACAGTTTAAAAAAAGAGCTACCCAAAGAATCAAGGATACAGAAGCACAAAATAATATAGCTATCCTTAGTAAGGTGGGTAACTTGAAATGGCTGCACAACAGAAGTGGTATTCAGCAGGTTCTGTCCAGTTCTGGAGAACCGGTAGCAGAAATTTTGAGTAGTTTGGAGAACCAGCAAATATCACCTCTGACTGGAGATTTTACAGTATCCTTCCCCTGCTATGCCCACCAAGCCACACCCACATAATTGGTAGTAAAAAAATTCGAATCCCACCACTGCTGCACAAATACAAACTTACCTTTCAAAGAGACAGCTGTTTGAAGTTACATTTGCCAAAAGATCTTAGGAAGATATTTATGGGAGCAAAATTCGAACAGCTTGACACAATGGTCAGATATGGGAGGTTCCATTCTATAGCATGCAATCAACATCTCTGCATTTGTGGAGTAGGAGAGGTAGAAAATCTGGCTCACATCCTATTTGATTGTTACCTGCATAAGAGACAAGTGCCTCAGTCTATATATCAAAAAAATGACCTATTGGGATCCCCATATCAAAACAACTTACTTTATGTGTGGCCAGAATCTGAAAATAACATTTAATAGAGCACAGTACTTAAAGCCCCTGTCACACTGCACCAACGGATGCAAAGAGGATGTAAAACGGACAAAAAAGCTTGCCATCCGTTGGTTAACGCGATGTACTCACTGCCTCCGTTTTGCTTCCTCTCTATCCGTCCAGCATCCGTTTATTGATGTTTCATCTGCTCAGAAAGTTTTGAGCTGCTCAAAACTTTTGCACGGAAAATGTATCCAATTCATCCGTTCTGCATCTGCTACGCATCCGTTACGCATCCGTTCTGCATCCATTACGTATCCGCTATATCCGCTAGGCATCCGCTGCGCATCCGCGCAACTCCATCTGCTCGGACACAGGGAGAAAGCGGAACGGACGCAGAACGGATGCAGAATGGATGCCTAGCGGAAACAAAGCGTTTAAAATGGAAAAAACATCTGCAGAGGGGACCTATCTCGGATAATAAGGTTGTCTAGAGGATGCCTAGAGGATGCCTAGAGGATGCAAAGGGACACCTATACTGCCTATAAAAAGGGGGAGCAACACAACTGGATCTCACTTTCAGACCAGCAGCCCTGCTACAGACCACTGCAGCCTTCATCTGCCTCTTCCTCTTCCACAGCATCCAGTCATGTCCACTGTGGATCGTAACACAGTCCTTTTGGCAGCCACCATCCTTCTGCAACAGTGCGAAGCCATCTACAGGCTCTGTGAACTCTACTACAGGAAGAAAAAGGGGCGGCCAAGAAGCGTCTGGGTACGAAGATGGTTCGCCAGAAGAGCAGAGGACGGACTGTACAACAAGCTGATGGTGGAGCTCAGAAACGAAGACACTCGTGCATTCCAGAACTTCATGAGGATGCCTCCAGCCATGTTTGACGAAGTTGTGCAGCGGCTGACACCCAGGTTGACCAAGGCAAACAACTTCCGGCCCAGCCTGGGACCTGGGCTCAAGGTGGCACTCACTCTGCGCCACCTGGCCTCAGGGACCACATACAGGAGCATGCAGTACGGCTGGAGGGTACCACCCAACACCATCAGCATTGTGGTCAGAGAAGTGGTGCAGGCCATCATCGAAGAATACAAGGAGGAGCTCCTCCAGTGCCCCTCCACTGAAGAAGGCTGGAAGAAAGTTGCAGAGCAGTGGTATCAGAGGTGGAACTTCCCACACACCGTTGGAGCCATAGATGGCAAGCACGTGGCCTGCAAAGCTCCAGCCAAGTCGGGGTACACTTATTTCAATTACAAGGGCTTCTTCAGCATCATCCTCTTTGCCATGGTCGATGCTGACTACAAGTTCATGTACATCGATGCTTCAGGCAACAGCTCATCTTCAGATGCCCAGGTATACAACGCCAGTCACCTGAAGGAGGAGCTGGAATGCAACCTCATCGTGGTCTTCCCAGATCCAGAACCCCTGCCCAACGACACACAAGATGTGCCCTACTTCATCGTGGGGGATGACGCCTTCTCCCTCACAACCTCCCTCATGAAGCCCAACACTTCCAGACTTCTCACCCGTGAAGAGAGGATCTTCAACTACAGGCTGTCCAGGGCAAGGCGGCTGATGGAGAACGCCTTTGGCATTCTGGCCAACAGGTTCCAGGTACGTCTCACCACCATGCAGCATCGCCCAGAGACCGTGAGGAGGATCATGGAAGCTTGCTGCATCCTGCACAATCTCATGCACACCCGCTACCTAGTGTTGCAGAACAGGCTTGTGGACCTCCAACAAGGCAATGGGGACATGGAGCCTGGGGAATGGAGGCAAGGGCGAAACCTGATAGACACTGAGGATGTGCAAGGCCCCAACAGAGCCTCACATGAAGGGAAGAAGCAGCGCAACCTCCTGAAACACTGGTGCAACTCGCCAGCTGGAGCAGTGGAGTGGCAAGACAGGATGATAGATGCTTAATGGATGCTTCCTTCCTACACTGATGAGACTGTGCCATGTATGTTGAGTGGCCTGACAATGAACAGGGCATTTAATAAAGAGTTGTGTTTATGTTGAAATGTGTGCATCAATGATTACATTGTTATTGATAATAAAGGGCCGTAGGTGTGGCACCTGGGAGGGTGGACCATACAGTCCCACTATGCTTGCACTGGAGGTTTATCTATCCCACAGCTATTACCCATCCCAAAGGTATCCCTGCCCATTCCACAGCTATCTCAACCCATCCCACTGCTATCTTAACCCATCCCACAAGCATGCAAAGGCTTAAACCATTTCTAAAAGTTTCCAGCAAGACTTTATTAAAAAAAAGAAATGAAGCAAGTGTGTGAATCAAAACTAGACTTTATTAACAACAAGCTATAAGACAAAAATGAGTCTCTGGCACTCCTCTTGGTCGCTCAGTCTCAGGGGTGAAGGGTGCAGGTGCTGTGGAGGTGGCTGGTGCTGGACTGCTGGTTGTCAGCTTCTCCAGAAGCAGAAGCAGCAGAAGCCCCAGCCCCAGAAGAGCGAGCCCGTGCTGCAGAAGCCCCAGCAGAACCAGAGTGAGGGCCAGGGGGCGGGATGGTAGCCCTCTCCCTCTTGCAAGAGCTGGCAGCAGATGGCTGAGGCTTGCTGTGCTTCAGCATGGTTGTGGGGTTGCTGGCTGGCAGGGAGGCTGGCAGGAACCAAGGCTGGCAGGAAGGCTGGCAGGGAGGCAGGCACCAAGGCTGGTAGGAAAGCTGGCAGGGAGGCAGGCACCAAGGCTGGCAGGCAGGCATGTACCAAGGCTGGCAGACAGACTGGCTGGCAGCAAGGCTTGCAGGCAGGCAGACAGCAAGGCTGGCAGGCAGGCAGACAGCAAGGCTGGCAGCAAGACTTGCAGGCAGACATGCAGGCAGGACAGGCAAGGCAGTCGATGTGTCTGGAAGCAGGTCTTTCCTCTGAATGGCGACCTGCTTCCGAGCTGCTTCCGTTATATCCGTGGGGCTGACGCAATGCATCCTCCCCGCATGCGCAATTAACGCTCGGCATCCGTTAGGCTTCCGCTCTGCATCCGCTCTGCATCCGCTTCATCCGCTCTGCATCCGCTGTATCCGTTCTCCATCCGCTTTGCTGAGGTCCCCCAGAAGCCTAGCAGATGTGCCATCCACTCTCATCCGCTTCCATCCGCTGGGCTTCCATTCCGCATTCGCTTTCCATCCGCCCTGCGTCCTCCCCGCGTCCGTGTTATCCGCTCCGGTTATGCAAATTTTTGCCCCTTCTGAGAGCGGATAACAACGGATGGAACATTTTTCTCGTCCGTTGTGTCTGTTTTGCATCCATTGGGCAGTGTGACAGGGCCTTAAGCAAAATGATTTGGTTGAGATCAGTATATGTGGGACTGATTGGGGTGGTGGAAATACCAAAATATAATTTTATCATATTTTATCTACTTAAATTATTGTATTTTATTCCAATTTCATTTTAAATTGTATATAATTCAGTTTTAAGTTGTTTTTATCAAATTTAGTAATAATTTGTTTCTGGAACTCTGCACTATGATATGGCCCAAGGGCTAATCAATCAATCATTATATATAATAAATTTACATTTTATTTCTAATTTCCAATTGATCTCACGGAGCTATAATTTTCATGACTGGAATACATTACATGTTGGAATTTGGTAAAAATGAAAACAGCGTGATATTTGTATTTAATCCAGTGGATGACAGATCTGCCAAATACCTTAATTTAATGGGTTTATTTTCTTCTTTAAAAAAAAGTCATGGAGCCTATCAGTGCTTCATAGCTTGTACTAATTGTATTTTATTTCAGTTGTTTCTCTTTAGTCAACCTAACATAATTGATTTGTGAATGTTTGCACAAAACGGTTTTGGAACACTGTCTGATTAGGTTGTTCTAATGTTTCTAGAATTCCTTGCATGATTCAGGTCAACTGAAGCATTTCGGTTGGCCTTTGTAACAGCTTCCTCTATTGTGCACTTTTCAAGGCATTAGTGTAAATATTATATTAAGACATGCAAACTACAGTTCTCTGAAACCTTCACTCAAGTCATACTTAAATGTAGCATTGATGATTAGTGAGAAATCCTGGGGAAAATTCTTGGCTTAATATTTGTCAAAACAGAGATCCCCAACATTTTTGGTTTTGCAGACAAGCAGCAGCAGTGGCTTTGATGGTTTTGGCAGCAGTTTCACACACAACCTGTATCTCATGGATGCACAAATGAAACTTCATGTGGTCACTCACTGTTTGACGGCCTAGTTTCCAACTAGGAGTTGGGGATCCCCGATCTATGATCCCTGATCTGTTATTTCCCTGGGAAACCTAAGCAATATCCCATAATGTCAGTCGATGCTCCATTCAAAATCCAATACTTAGACTCTTTAAGTTAGAGAAAAATTATCTTTTACTGAAAGTGAAGTGGTAGCAACCAAAGAATTCTGAATCTGAGAAATTAGGCGCGCAAATCACATATACAAAGTGATGGAAGTGTTCCCACTCACAATAGTTCAGATGAAACTTCCAATTAGAAATTGTGAATATGATCATGTGGGCATCTTCAGGGGATGATGAGACCTCTGTCCGTTGACCTTGGCATATTTTGATAATGGGTTGCAGTTGCGCAGAGAAAAAAAAGCTAAGCGAGAAATAGAAACCTAACTCTGATGTATGCTCCCCCCCCATTTACACAACAGAAAAATGTAACACCTCCAGAACACTTCCCAGACTCCTCCCGTCCTCCCCCCCGTTTCTTATGACAGCCAAAAGATGCAAAGCAATAGTAGAAGATCTTGAAGGCTGACACATTCTTTGAATCTTAGATCTCATATCATAGAGTACCTAGAAAATTATTACATACAAATTATTAAATACAATGCAAAATTTGGCCAGTTAATAATTCTAAGAATTATTAAATTAGAAAATAGATTATAAAAATGTAACAATAGACCTTTTTAACTTAAGGCTAGGTCCCACTGGCCGACGGACGCAAAACGTATGCATAAAGGACACAGCGGACGAGCAAAATTTCGGGGGTGGCTTTATCTGTTGTCATCCGCTCCAAAAAGTGGGGAAAATATGCATAAACAGAATGGAAAAGAACGGATGGGGGTAGTACATAGCGGGGATGTTAAACAGATGTTCATAGGAAGCCTAGCGGATGACAGCGGATGGAAGCGGATGACACATCCGAAGGGCTTTCGGGGGAGAATTGCAAAGCGGACACATAGCGGAAAGGGTGGATGCATAGCGGATGACGCGGATGCATCACGGATGTCTATAGGAAGCAAAGTGGATGCCGCCCGGATGTATATCGGATGCAAAGCATTCACTGCACATGCAGGGAGTATGAATTGTATCAGCTCCGCAGATATAAAAGGATGCAGCTAACACGCAGTCAGCATTCAGAGGAAAGATGTGCTGCCACATACATCTTCAAAGAACACCATGGTTCGTCAGTCAGGGAAGAAGAGGAAGCCGGTGCCTACTCGTGCCAGCCCTGGCAAGAAGGACAGAACCAGCATCCCACCCCCTGGCACAGACTCTGAAGCTGCTGCTGCTGCTGGTGGTGCTGCTGCTACTGCTGCTACTGCTGCTGCTGCTGTGGCTGCTGTGGTGGACTAGCCCCAAGGCCCTCAAAGCCCTGCTGCTGAAGACCCTGCTGCTCAAGCCCCTGAAGGCCCTGCTGAAGCCCCTGCCAGAGGGAGGAAGAGGCAAGGGAAGGAGAGAGGAAACAGTACACCATTTCTGAGGAGCATGAGGAGGAGGTGCTGGAATGGCTGAGGGAGAACGAGTACCTGTGGACAAAGGGCCACAGACTCTATCGTGACACCAAGAAGAAACAGGCAGCTTGGAGAGACAAGGCAGAGAGTCTGGGCTGCACCACTTCTCTGACCACTTTGCTGATGGTGTTGTGTGGCACCCTCCATGCATACTGCATGTTTTTGTATGTGGTTCCAGAGGCCAGGTGGTGCAGAGTCAGTGCCATCTTCAGTCCAGGGTCCAGGTTGGGATGGAAGTTGGTGCTAGGCTTGGTCAACCTGGGTCTCAGACACACTACATGCTCATGAAGTGATGGAATGCACGAGGGTCTTCATTCCTCAGCTCCACCATCAACTGGTCAAAGAGTCCAAACTCCATTCTTCTCACGATCCATCCTCAGACCCACACAGCTCTTTGACGTCTCCTTCTTCTCCTTGTGTATAAAAGGTGAAACAGTCTGAACAGGGTTTGGTTCTGGTGATGAATGATCGCAGCTACCATATGGACTGTGTCATGATCCATGGTGGAGAACAATGGATGATGTGGAAGACCAAGATCAAGGGTGAAGAGATCTGTACACCACGGCTGCTGGACTCATACTGAGATCCAGGTGATTTCCTCCCCCTTTTTATAGGAAATATCTGTAGTCCACTCGTTGTCCTTTTACATATTCTAGACATACTGCAGACATCCTAAATATCCGAGATACATCCCAGATACAAACGTTTTGTCTGTTTTAATCCTTTATATACGAGATTCATCCGCTTACATCCTTTCTATTTCCGTGCTACTAACGCTGTGTGGACGTTCCGTGTATCTTTCATTTCCTCCCTCTTTCCGTTTTCAGCTGCAGCGGATGTGAGTTGAGGGGATGGCCAGAGGATGCCGAGAGGATACAGCGGATGTTTAACGGATGATAACGGACATAAAACGTTTGTTGCCCATATATGCCCCGGATGTACATTGTACGCGGCGGAAAGTTCATCCATTCAAAAAGTTTTGTGCAGCTCAAAACCTCTTGCGTGGATGAAATCTCAGTGGACGGTTGCTCCAGAGATAGAGCGTATGAAACACGTATGCAGTGAATACACAACAGATTCATAGCGTTTTCCAATGGATGGCAAGCTTTTTTTAACGTTTTACATCCTCTTTGCATCCGTTGGTGCAGTGGGACAGGGGCTTTCGGTGAAATTTGCATTGCTCTAAATTACAGCAAAATAATTACCTTCCTGTAATTAATTATATTCTGAAAGTAAAAGTTGGGCAATGTTACATAACTCCAAATGTTTGTAATTAATTCATCTATCAACTCTCTTGTTGTAGATTTTATTTATTGTCTATTCAGTATAAAACCCAAAAGAATAGATCCAACCAAACGAAGTATCAGGGTTTGAAGTTAAAATTATGTTTGATGTTATGGGAACAGTTTTCAAAAACCTGAATGAAAAAAATGTGACTAAGTTATGAGTGAGATACTTACGACTGAATTTACTGTTGATTACAAATATGTTAAACTAAGAAATGATCTTTCTCAAAAGTTGTCATTTTTTGGTCTATACTCATGAGTGTACTTGTTTTAAATAGAACTTGATTAATGAAGCCTTTCTATTGGCTGGGAGAGAGAAAATGGTTCAGGTAGTCCTTGACTTACAACAGTTTAATGACCATTTGAAGTGACATGACCATTTTTCACACTTAAGACCACTGCAGCATCCCCATGGTCATGTGATTTAAATTTGGATACTAGACAACGGGTTCATATTTATGATGATTGCAGTGTCCTGAGGTCATGTAATTTTTTGCGACATTTTGACAAGCAAAGTCAATTGGGAACCCAGATTCATTTAACAACCATGTTACTAACTTAACAACTGCAGTGATTCAGTTAACAAATATGGCAAGAAAAGTCATAAAATGGGGCAAAGCTCACTTAACAAATTTCTCATTTAACAACATAAATTTGTGGCTGAATTGTGCTCGTAAGTTGAGGATTGCCTGTATTAGATTGGACAAACATATGGTGAAAAATTGCCTCTCACAACTAAGTTGAGTACAGGTTTTATACAGTTAAATGTTTTTGCATGGCTTCCAGTTTCCATTCCTAATAAAGGATTAAAACTGTTCTCACTGCTAATCCAGCACCATTTAACCACTATACCTACACTAGTATAGTACAATACAGTGCAGTACATTAATATGTGCATTGTGCATTTCCTGTGTAAACATTAGGCCTCTGCAGATCATTTTAAGTCTTCTGGCCATGTCAGTTGCTTCACAGTTCCAAGGAACAGAGCCAGAAACATCAAATGACTTGTCCCAAAGGTGCTTTGCAACATTCTGTTTCTTGGATGAGAAGCAAAACGTTGTCAAGGAAAAAAATTAACTTCCCTTTTGAAAATCATCTTTGGGATAATTATGATATGGATGATTGAGAATATCCATAGACATCAAATGACTTGCATTGAAGCCTAGTATATCATAGAAAAATGTTTTGCATTACTGTATAGAGCCCTTATTTCAAGTCTCTTACATAATAGAGTCACTTAAGAAGATATGTGGGGATTTTTAGCTGCTTTCTAGAGAACTTTTTCATTTAGTTTTTTAAGAGATTAAATTTGACAGAATTGATGTACAATATTAATTCGGCTATATACTGCATATAATATATATAATCATCACATATTCAGATATAATCATCACATCATTCAGTTATTTTCTTCATGTATCTGAGTTGCTGACAGGATTTTATTTTATTTCTATTTTGTATTTCAGGCAGAAGGTTCCAGACTTCAAAAAGAACTTCGAGGATATTTAGCTGCAATTAAAGGTAATTGCAATGAAAACAACAAATTTTAGATTTTTGCTGCAAAGTTTAAATGTATAATTTAATTAATTTCTTTGTAAGCTTATGAAGTTTTTTTTGTTCAGGAGTCACTAATGCCCCTTTAAGCAAACAGACTAAAGGGCCTGTCACATAGGCCGACGGATGCAAAACGTATATAAAAAGGACACAGCAGACGAGGAAATGTTCCATCTGTTGTTATCCGCTCTCAAAAGTGCCCGAATTTGCATAAGCAGAGCGGACAACAACGGAAAGGAACGGACGGGGGGAGGATGTAGCCAGGATGTAAAGTGGATGCTCCACGCAAGCCTAGTGGACGGAAGCGGATGGAACATCTGCAGGGCTTCTGGGGGAGCACAGCAAAGCGGATGCGCAATGGAAGGAACGGATGCAGAGTGGATGCTGAGCGGATGAAGCGGATGCATCACCTAGCGGATGCCTAGCGGATGCAAAGTGTTCACTGTGCATGCGGGGAGGATGCATTGTGTCAGCCCCGCGGATATAAAAGGATGCAGCTCGCAAGCAGGTCACCATTCAGAGGAAAGACCTGCTGCCAGACACAGCTCCAGCCAGCCAACAACCATGGGGAAGAAGAGGAAGCCTGTGCCATCTGCTGCCAGCCCTGGCAAGAAGGACAGGGCCACCATCCCACCCCCTGGCCCTGACTCTGCTTCTGCTGAGGCTTCTGCAGCTCGGGCTGACTCTTCTGGTGCTGGAGCTTCTGCTGGCGCTGCTCCTGGTGCTGGAGCTTCAGCTGGTGCTTACTCTGCTGGCGCTGCTCCTGGTGCTGGGGCTTCTGCTGGTGCTTACTCTGCTGGCGCTGCTCCTGGTGCTGGGGCTTCTGCTGGGGCTTACTCTGCTGGCGCTGATCCTGGTCCTGCTGCTGCTCCTGGTGCTCCTGGTCCTGCTGGTCCTGCAGGTGCTCCTGGTCCTGCTGATGCTGCTGGTGCTTACTCTGCTGCTGATGATCCTGCTGCTGTTGGTGCTGCTTTTGCTGCTACTGTTGTTGTTGCTGCTGCTCCTGGTGGTGGTGTGGTGGAGCAGCCCCTAGAACCTCAAAGCCCCTCTCATGAGGGCCCAGATGGCCCTGCCAGAGGGAGGAAGAGGCATACACATGTACGGAAGAGGAGGCAATACTCCATCGAAGAGGAACATGAGGATGAGGTGCTGGAATGGCTGAGGGAGAACGAGTATCTATGGTGGAAGGGACACAGGCTCTATCGAGACACCAAAAGGAAGCAGGCTGCTTGGAGAGAGAAGGCAGAGAGCCTGGGCTACACTTCGGAGGTCCTCCTCGGCTGGTGGAAGCACATGCACACCTGGTACAGGAAGCTGCATCTCAAGAAATCTGGCCAGGCCGCGGTCAAGCTGATGGACCGGGAGACCTACGTGATGGCCAAGTGCAGCTTCTTGGAGGGTGAGATCTGCCACCGAGGAGCAGCCCCTCTGACAACCCTCTCTCTCAGGCAGCCCACAGAGAGCCAGTCCTCTTTTGGCCAAGAGTCAGCTCCTGTGTCCAGGCAGGTATCTGTGGAGTGTCCCATGACGGAGAACCCCCGACAGCTGCACTCCCCGTGGTAGAGCATGTGGAGGACCCCCTGACGCAGTGGGATCAAGGAGAGGGCACTTCCACCAGAGACCAACCCACATCCACCCCCAGCTCCACCTCCACAGAAAGCAGGCAGAGAGCCAGACCGGAGGGACAGAGCCACAGTGTCCTGCTGGAGATCAGGGAAACCATCAAAAGCAGCATAGATCTCCTCTCTCAGCTGGTACACACTGACATACCATCCTCAAACCGCAAGCCCTTCCTCACCTACGTCAACCAGACCCTCCTGGACATGTCCGAATCACAGTACAAGGTGATCAAGGACAGGATCACCGGTCTTCCGCACAACCCTCCAGACCCAGCTGAACCTGCTCCCACCCAGTCCAGGTCTGCTCCTCTACCCCAGGTGATGTCACTGCCCTTCCAAAGCTTTCCACAGGCCCTCACCTACCAAGGCTACGGCTACCAGGAGCTCCAGCAGCACAGGCAGCCCTTCCCAGTCCAGGCACAGGAACATCATACGCCACAGGTGCCATGGATGCTACTGATGCCACCGATGCCACCCACACCACAGATGCCACCCACGCCTCACCTCGCTCACCTGCAGACCAGACAGCCCCACTACACTCCTCCTTCCTCCACCCCACAGCCAAGCCTGGCCTCAGAACATCTGTCATCGGTCTTGGGACTGACACCCCATGTCCTAGAGGAAGGGGCTCTCAACATCACAGGACTGAGCCAGCTCTCTGAGAGCTTCCTCCACACACCGTCCCCTGTTGTCCCCTTGGGGCCAGGCACCCCAATGGTGCCTCAGACCAGCACTCCAGCAGCAGCCACCTCCACACCACCTGGACCCTTCACCCCTGAGACTATGGGCACGCCTCAGAGTGACTGGGAAGAGTGCCAGAGACTGGGTTCCTACCTGATGACTTTATCTTTGCTTGGGACACTTGGGTCATTTTCTTTTACAGTTTGTTATTAATAAAGATTATCTTTGCTTCACACACTTGCTTCAGTTCTTTTCGTCAATGAAATCTTGGTGGAAACTTTTAGAAATGGTTTAAGCCTTTGCATGCTTCTGGGATGGGTTAAGATAGCAGTGGGATGGGCAGGGATACCTTTGGGATGGGTAATAGCTGTGGGATGGGCAGGGATACCTTTGGGATGGGTAATAACTGTGGGATGGGCAGGGATACCTTTGGGATGGGTAATAGCTGTGGGATGGGCAGGGATGCCTTTGGGATGGGTAATAGCTGTGGGATGGGATGGGATACCTTTGGGAGGGGTAATAGCTGTGGGATGGGCAGGGATACCTGTCGGATGGGCAGGGATACCTTTGGAGTGGGTAATAGCTATAGGATAGATAAACCTCCAGTGCAAGCATCGTGGGACTGTATGGTCCACCCTCCCAGGTGCCACACCTATGGCCCTTTATTATCAATAACAATGTAATATTGATCCACACATTTCAACTTAAAAACAACTCTTTATTAAATGCCCTGTTCATTGTAGGGCCACTCAACATACATGGCACAATCTCATCAGTGTGATGAGATAGGCTGTGAAGGAAGTATCCATTAATCATCTAGCATCCTGTCTTGCCACTCCACTGCTCCAGGTGGGGAGTTGCACCAGTCTTTCATGAGGTTGCGCTGCTTCTTCCCTTCACGTGAAGCTCTGTTGGGGCCTTGCACATCCACAGTGTCTATCAGGTTTCACCCTTGCCTCCATTCACCAGGCTCCATGTCCCCATTGCCTTGTGGAGGTCTACGAGCCTGTTCTGCAACACTGGGTAGCAGGTGCGCATGAGATTGTGCAGGATGCAGCAAGCTTCCACGATCCTCCTCACAGTCTGTGAGCGATGCTGCATGGTGGTGAGAAGTACCTGGAACCTGTTGGCCAGGATGCCAAAGGCATTCTCCACCACCTGTCTTACCCTGGACAGCCTGTAGTTGAAGATCCTCTCTTCACGGGTGTGGCATCTGGAAGTGTAGGGCTTCATGAGGTAGGTTCTGAGGGAGAAGGCGTTATCCTCTATGATGAAGTAGGGCACATCTTGTGTGTCGTTGGGAAGGGGGTCTGGATCTGGGAAGCCCATGATAAGGTTGTATTCCAGCCCCTCCTTGAGGTCACTGGCATTGTATACCTGGCTATCTGAACATGAGCCATTGCCTGAAGCATCGATGTACATGAACTTGTAGTCAGCATCGACCATGGCGAAGAGGACGATGTTGAAGAAGCCCTTGTAGTTGAAATAAGTGGACCCCGACTTGGCTGGTGCTTTGCAGGCCACGTGCTTGCCATCTATGGCTCTAATGGTGTGGGGGAAGTTCCACCTCTAATACCACTGCTCTGCAACTTTCTTCCAGCCTTGTTCAGTGGAGGGGCAATGGAGGAACTCCTCCAGGTATTCTTTGATGATGGCCTGCACCACTTCTCTAACCACAATGCTGATGGTGTTGTGTGGCACCCTCCAGCCGTACTGCATGCTCCTGTACGTGGTCCCTGAGGCCAGGTGGCGCAGAGTCAGTGCCACCTAGAGCCCAGGGTCCAGGCTGGGCCAGAAGTTGGTGTTCACCTTGGTCAACCTGGGTCTCAGCCGCTCCACAACTTCGTCAAACATGGCTGGTGGCATCCTCATGAAGTTCTGGAATGCACGAGGGTCTTCATTCCTCAGCTCCGCCATAAGCTTGTCATACAGTCCGTACTCGGCTCTTCTCGCGATCCATCTTTGGACCCACACACTTATTGGCTGCCTCCTTTTCTTCGCGTAGAACAGGTGAAAGAGCATGTAGATGGCTTCGCACTGTTGTAGAACGATGGTGGCTACCAAAAGGAGTGTGTGATGATCCATGGTGGAGATGACTGGATGCTGTGGAAGAACAAGAGCCAGATGAAGGCTGCACAGCAGGGCTGCTGGACTGAAAGTGAGATCCAGGTGAGTTCCTCCCCTTTTTTATAGGAAATATAGGTTTTCTGCTAGGTGTCCTTTTGCATACTCTAAACATCCTGCAGACATCCTAAATATCCGAGATATGTCCCCTATGCGAACTTTTTTTCCGTTTTAATGCTTTCTATGCGATCTTCATCCGCTTACATCCTATCTCCGTCCGTGCTACAAACGCTGCGTGTCCATTCCGCATCCTTTTCACTTCCTCCCTGTGTCCGTTTTCTGCTGGAGCGGATGCGAGTTGCGCGGATGCGCAGTGGATACCTAGTGGATATAGCGGACGCGTAACAGATGACGATAGACATATAACGGATGTTCCCCATATGCATAGCGGATGTCTAACGGACACGTTGGATACATTTTCCGCTCAAAAAGTTTGTGCAGCTCAAATGTTTTTGAGCAGATTAAATGTCAGTAGACGGATGCTGGACAGATAGAGAGGATGAAAAACGGACGCAGTGAGTACAGAATGGAAACATCGTGTTAACCAACAGATTGCAAGTGTTTCTCTCCTTTTTATATCTTCTTTGCATCCGTTGGTGCTGTGTGACAGGGGCTTAATAGAGGAGTGAAACTGCTAGTCCACCTGAGATATAAGAAACAGCTCAGTCATTATTATTACTAAATTTGCAGCAGTGTCCCCAAATAAATGTACAGAAAAGAAATTCAAATCAAACCAACATTTGGTGTGATTATCCTTTCCTTTAAAAACAGCATCAATTTTTCTAGGTACATTTGCACTCAGTTTTTGAACGAATTCAGCAAAGTTCCTTCAAGGTCCAAACATCTTGGAGAAATAAGCACAATCTTCTATGGATATAGGCTGCATCAAATCCTTTTGTCCCTTCATGTAATCCAAAAGAGACTTGAAATCAGGGCTTTTATGGAGGCCAAATCATCACTTCCAGGACGTCTGGTTTTTCTTTATGCTGAAGATATTTCTGAATGACTTTAGCTATATATTTGAGGCCATTGACCTGCTGCAGACTAAATTTGGGATTAATTACACATCTTCCTGATAATATGTCATGATGGATAAGTATCTGCCTGTGTTTCTTAGCATTGAGGAATCATTGATTTTGATCAAATCTCCAACTCCATTTGCAGAAATACAATCACAGGCTTTCAAGGATCCACAATTTTTCAGAGTATTGTAGCATAAATCAGTGCCCAAAAAGTAAACACAGATGACTGAGGCTTCGTTTATCTTCTTATAAACACATAAAGTTTACAATACCAGTTGTAGATTTTCCAACATGGAGCAAACTCAAAGAGAAGCAGACATGTTACAGGTTCAGAGCAGAATGGCAACTCAATTTCAGCTCAGAAACAGATATCAATTTCACTTTAGTTCAGCAGGCAAGCAAGATACACAGCAGAGGAGAGAAGAAGTTTCATTTTCAATAGACAGACTCATCTTAACATAGCTTCAGAGTTGCAGAGTTTAATACAGAGCCATGTCTAGGCTACTTCTAG
This sequence comes from Laticauda colubrina, assembly GCA_015471245.1. Lineage (NCBI taxonomy): Eukaryota > Metazoa > Chordata > Lepidosauria > Squamata > Elapidae > Laticauda > Laticauda colubrina. The sequence continues at coordinate 12,403,328 of BLBF01000019.1, read as the reverse complement.
TTTCAATTTCCAAACAGTACTCATTGGCCAACTTAGTTGCTATACCTATTTATTGGCTGATCTTGTTACCATGCTCTATTCCAGTTCATGAATATACTCTGACAACCATGCTACACTATTGCCTGCAGAAACTCATTATTTACTGCTCTCCAATTGCAGCCAAATCTTTCAAATGTTGACTTCTCAGTCCAAACAACCTCTTGCCATTTTTTTTTGCAAGCTAATTCCTATGTTTTACTGTGTAGTTGAATCACTTAGCCTTGTTTTTACATTAAAGATATGGCTTTTGGGCTGTAATTCTTCCATGAAAATAATTTCTGGGCACACTTCTCCAGATAGTAGATGAGTGTATTTGGGTCACACTGGTTTCCATCAGTTCTATGCTGATGGCACTGCTGGACATCTTCCAATGTCAAAGGAAAGTAAGCATCGCATGTCTTTCATCTGCTACATTAATTTCCTGGCTAACCACTCATCTACGATCCTCAACCTTGTCCATTTCTTTGTACTTCTTCAAGAGTTTGAACAGCAGAAACCATTAGAATGAACAAAGAATTGCAACAAAAGTCAAATATAATTTTAAAAAGTTTCTTTCAACATATAAATAACAAGAAAAAAGTCAACGAAGAGTTGGTCTTCTAAAGAGAGAAGATGGCCAGGAAGTAGCAGACAATAGAGAGAAAGCAGAGCTGCTTAACTCATTCTTTGCATCAATCTTCACACAAAAAGAGAGTATAACCCAACTACTAAAAACGTAATTATTAAAAACAGACTAAAAACTAAAATTAAAATAGGCAAGACAATGATAAGAAAACATTTAACTAACCTTCAGGAATATAAATCACCAGGAGCTGATGGATTACATCCCACAGTTCTAAAGAAGCTGGCAGATGTTATCTCAGAACCATTGTATCATATCTTTAAAAAATCTTGGAGCATCATGGAACTAACAGAGAATTGGAAAAGAGCTGATGTGGTCCCCATCTTCAAAAAAGGGAAAAAAACAGACCTAGGAAACTAAAGGCCAATCAACCTAGTGATCAACCTAGAAAGATACTGGAAAATATAATCAAAAAATAGATCTGCAAACATTTGGAAACGAATAAAGAAATAACTAGACATCAGCACAGGTTTGTTAAAAACAGATCACGCCAAACCAATCTTATTTCATTCCTTGACAAAGTGACTAAATTAGCAGATAAGCGAAATGCTGTGGACATAGTATATTTAGGCTTAAGCAAGGCATTTAGTTTAGTTTAGTTTATTGCCATTGCACCTCGTACAACAAAATTAAATGCCATCTTCAGTGTACATATAACTATAAATTTAAATATTTTATATAAATATTAAATATATTATATAAAACTATATATATATATATATATATATATATATATATATATATATATATATAAAATATAACTATAAAAATAAAACACAAATGCACTATTAGGAATGTAAGTCACTTAATAGTTGGGTTGGAAAAATATATAAACCAGGATAGACTTTTTAATACTGTCTCTTTAAGAGAATGCCAAAACTAATTGGGTTCCTCAAATGGCCATAAGATGGAGCCAGAAACCTGAGTTGTTTCAGTTCTGTTCTGTTGTTCTGGAGAGTGTTGCCATTCCTATTGAGTGATACTGATCATAGTTCATCTTGGATTTGATGTAAGTCTGTTATTGAACTGTTTTTGATACTGGACTTTGTTATTGGATTATCCCTGGACTGAAAACTGACTGCCTTAACTGTGAATGACTGGGACTGCTTGTTTGGACTTTGCTTAACTGTTTACTGGAAGTAAAACATTTTATGATACAGTGTATCTGAGTGCTGTGTGTGTGTTATTCTTCACTACTCTCACTACGTCTCCCTATGTGCGCTCATTCTCCTAACTAGGAATTACCTCAACACACACATCTATCCAATTGCACTGAGAACCTGATATTGCATTAATATTGCACTATACATTAAAATTCAATATAGTTACTGCCCTGGGATAGAAGCTGTTTTTCAGCCTATTTGTCCTTGTTTTTATTATCCTGTACTGTCTGCCAGATGGTATTTGTTCAAGAAAAGGTTGCCCAGGATGAAATGGATCTTTAAGAATGTTTTGAACTTTCTTAAGGCAGCGGGAGCTTTAAAGCTCTTCCAAAGAGGGGAGAGGGCAACCAATGATTAACTGGGCAATGGTGTTAACCCTCTGGAGTGCTATTCTATCTGCCACTGTGCAATTGGCAAACCATACACAGGTATAGAAAGTTAAAATACTCTCTGGTACAGTGGTAGAAGGTCACCAGCAGTTTTTCATTCAGTTGTTTCCCGAGATGTTTCATGTAGTACAATCTCTGCTGGGCTCTTTTGACCAGTGATGCAATGTGAGTCTCTAAGTCAAGTCCTCTTTTATGATAAACACCTCAAAATTTAAAACTGGCCAGTCTCCATTGGACTGGATGTCTGATCTATTCCTTCTATAGTCCACTATAAACTCCTTAGTCTTATTGGTGTTAAGGACCAATAAGGACCATGTGTCTCCACACATGAAATCAACCAGTCCACCTACATTTGACAAAGTAGACATAACTACTTTTCGGTAAACTAGAAAAATGTAGGATAGATAGCATCAGATCACCACCAGATGAATTTGTAATTGGCTGATAAACTATACTCAACAAGTAGTCTTTAATGGTACTACAACTTCATGGAGGGACGTAAGTAGTGGGATACTACAAGGTTCCATCTTAGGCCCTGTACTCTTCAATATCTCACAAATGACTTAGATGAGGGAATAGAAGGGGAACTCATCAAAATTGCAGATGACAGTAAACTGGCAGGAATAGCCAACATTCCAGAACACAAACTCAGGATCCAAAAAGTTCAATTGACAGACTTGAACAATGGACCCTATCCAACAAAATGAAATTTAATGTGGAAAAAACCAAGGTTTTGCACCTAGGCAGGAAAAACTAAAGGTACAAGTACAGATTAGCAAAACCTGGCTCAAAAAACAGTAACTGAGCAGGACCTTGGAATCCTAATGGACAATCACTTAAACATGAATCAGCAGCATACTGCAGCAGCCAAAGAAGCTAATACAATTATTGGTTGTATAAGCAGAGGCATAGAATCAAAATCATATGAAGTATTAGTACTGATTGATAAAGCCGTGGTAAGGCTACATCTGGAACACTGCATCCAGTTTTGGTCACCACATTACAAAAAAAGATGTTGAGTCTTGGGGAAAAAATGCAAAGAAGAGTAATTAAGATGATTAAAGGCCTGGAGACAAAAACATACGAAGATCAGTTGCAGGATTTGAGTTTGGCTAGTCTAGAGAAAAGAAGGACTAGGGGTGACATGATAGCAGTATTCCAGTATTTGAGAGGCTGCCACAAATAGGAGGAAATCAATTTTCCAAAGTACCATAGGGCAGGATAAGAAACAATAGATGGAAACTAATCAAGGAAAGAAAAACCTGGAATTAAGGAGAAACTTCCTAACAGTGAGAACAATTAACCAGTGGAATAGCTAGCCTTCAGAAGTTGTGGGCTTCATCACTGGAGTTTTTAAGAGATTGGATAGTTAATTGGTGGATAGTTAATTGGATAATTAATCCCAGTCTGTTTTGAAACCTTTGCCTGGGAATGACCTTGCTAAAGATGCAATCTTTCATCTTTTTTAATATTTAAAAAACTTTATTAAACACTTTATTAAAACTATTAAAATTCTACAATGAAAAACAATTAAGCATATTTCCATTCATTGCAGCATATTTGTAGTGTTCATTCACCTTGATATATTCTTCAGTATATAGAATATTACTAAATATTATTACAATTATTTTACATTTGATTTGATTTGATAATATTTTCATATATTTATATGATTATTTACATATTTATCCATAAGTATATATAGTTATTACTATTCATACCAAATTATTTCATCACACCATAACCTTTCATTTCATCTCTATTTTGTGTCTACTTTGTAAACAATTATATCACAAATTCCAAATTTTGTAGTACTCTGTCTCTTCTCTCCTTCATTTCCATTTAATGCCTATCCATTTCTAAACACTCTAAAACCTTTTTCATTATCATAATATCAGAGGGAATGATGTCATTTTTCCATTTCTGGGCAAAGGCTATTCTTGCTGCAGTTATTATATGGAATATAATATATTGAAGTTTCTTAATTATCTTATCTCTTAATATACCTAATATGAATGTCTCTGGCCTCAATTCAATTTTCTGTTTTGTAATTTCCTCCAGCCATTTCCTAATTTTAAACCAATAATTTTTAGCTTGAGGGGATGTCCACCACATATGGAAATAGGTTCCCTATTTATAATTACATTTCCAACAATTTGCTGATCTATTATGGAACATCTTAGCCAATCTTGCCGGTAAATGCCAACAGTAAAACATTTTGTATAAATTCTCTTTGTATGCTGCAGAGTTAGTTTCTAGTTTATTTCCCATAATTTTTCCCAATCTTCCAAATTAATGCTGTAACCAAAATTTTTCACCCAAATTATCATGGTCTCTTTTCCTACTTCCTCTTCCATTCTGTATCTTAGGAGATAATTATATATTTTGGTGATTATTTTTTTCATCTGACCCTTGTAATATTTTATCTAATTCCTGCTGATCTTTATATATTCCAAATTCTTCTATATTTTTCTTATATCTTGTTTGAATTTGTAAACAGGATCACCACTCTATTTTTATCCCTTGTTCCTTCAGTTCTTGATTAGTTTTCAATTTTCCCTGTTCATCCAATAATTTTTTATAGCTCAGTAATTTATTTAAGTCAAGGTCATTGGGATACACCATTTCTCTTATGGTGGATAATTAAATTGGGATCTTCATGTAATGGTTTGTCTTGATTCTCTCCCATACAGATGTCTCTAACTTTGTGCCTCTGGAAGTATGAATGGAATGTATTTTTCCTTCCAATATAAATGCATGCCAACCAATCTGCAGATTGTGCCCCTCTATTGTTAATATTCATTATTTTTTAGATTTACCCAATCCTTAATCCACGTGTGGCCTGGTAATAGAGCTCACAATCTGGGAGTCCAAACCTCTCTTGTTTCTATTATCCTGCAAAAGTTTCAATTTTATTTGCGCCTTTTCCCCTTGCCAAATAAACTTGACTTATTTAGTTCTTCAAAAAACTTTTTTCCTCATTTTATTGGAATTGCTTGAAAAAGGAATAATAATTTGGGCAGAATATTCATTTTTATTGTGGCAATTCTTCCTATCAATGACAGTTGCAGTTTCCCCCAATTATCCAGATCTTTTTGTATTTGTATTAATAATTTATCATAATTATCTCTTTTTATAGATGAACATTTTGCTGTTAACCAAACCGCAAGATATTTCACCTTATTCATCTATATCTCTATTTTCCTTCCAACACCTCTTTGTTTTTTAGTGAGATTTTTAATTAACATCTTTGTTTTATCTTCATTTATCTTCAATCCAGCAACTGTACCATATTTGTCTATTTCTTGTAATAATATATTTCCTGTTTCAAGAGGATCCTCTATGATAAACACCATGTCATCCTCAAAGGCTTGTGTTTTATATTCTTCTTTTTTGATTCTCAGTCTTTTAATTTCCTGATTTTGCCTAATTTGTGTTAATAGTATCTCTCCTGCTAAGATATACAATAGTGGCGATAATGGGCATCCCTGTCTTACTCCTTTAAATATATTAATTTTTTCAGCCAATTCACTGTTCAATATTATCTTTGCCATTTCGGTAGTATATATTGTTTTGATCAACCCTATAAAATTTTCTCCAAAAGTACTTGCAGTACTCCAAAAGTAATTGAAAAATTTTCAATTTAAATTGCTTTTTGCGCATCCATAAATATCAATGCCATTTCTTTATCTGAGTGTACTTCATAATATTCTGATATGTCCATTATCATTCCTGTATTGTTTCTTAAATGTCCTTTTGGTACAAATCCATTTTGATCTGAATGTATATATTCATTGAAGATTTTTTTTAACACTCTCTGCAATTATTGCAGCAAATATCTTATAATCAACATTTAATAATGAATTTGGCCTATGATTTTTGATCTGTTGGCATCTGAATTCTCTTTTGGAATAAGTGCAATATATGCCTCTGTCAATGAATTGGGAAGTTTTGCATGGTCTATTATTTCATTATATGTCCAACATTAATTGTTTAAAAGGAGTTTGGATTTCTTTATGTATTTCAGAGGGAATTCCGTCTGGTCCAGGTGTTTTATTGCTTTTTGATTGTGGCTTTCATCTCTGATATCATAATTTTATTTTTATTTTTTTGAAAGAGTTTTATTAATTTTTTAACAAACAAACATATACAAACAAAACACAAAACATAAAAAACATAAAATATCTTTTTGGACAGCAGTTTGATCCCGAGTTACATCTTTTTGTATAGACATGAATTCAGGTTCATGCTTACTTTTATATAGCATTCCATTTCTTATTTACTATTTTACATTTTCTATATAGCTTCTCCCCTCTTTTCACTCTCTTAATTCTATTATATTTATTTCATCTCAATTTAAATCATTATACTTATATC
>BLBF01000019.1:12295683-12396338 GCA_015471245.1 Laticauda colubrina | reverse complement strand
AAAGAGGTTTCTCACCCAACCGACACACACTCGCTCCAGCCACTTTCTTTTCGGAGCTGTCCCGACTTCAGCAGTTTTGGAGGCTGCCTTTCTACCGCCAGCAAAAGGGCTTCTCCCGGATCAAACCAGAGATTTTGCGATATCTCTGGGATCCTGGGACTGTGCCCTTCACAATCCCCGTCTCTACGGGACGGTTTAGGTCCGTTAGGACCGACCAGGGGCGAAAATATCAGTTGCGATCTCAGAGCCCCGAGATGGCAGCTGTAGCACCGAGATGAAGCTCCACCTTCTTCTATCATAATTTTAGAGCTTAATATTTCCTTTGTAAATTCTGGAATTGTAGGTAAATTCCTCTCCGTTAAATATTTTATAATCTTTTCTTCTGGTATGTCATCTTAACTCTATAGCATTTTAAAGTAGTTTTGGGCAATAATCTTTTGTTCTATCATATAGGTTATCTTTCATAGATCTTTCATCTTGTTTTTATGCTCAGTGTTGCCAAAGTGTATGGGTTGTGACATGAAACTATCCCCCAGAACTTCAACTTCAGGTTTGGCATAAACCTCCTACACAGCTGTTACTATTTCAGTTAATGACTATTAATATTTCAATTAATGAGCTACATATGAAATTGATGGTCATTAACACCTGCTTGATATATTGGCTAAAACCCCTGTCATACAGCACCAACGGATGGAAAGAGGATGTAAAATGGAGAGAAACACTTGCCATCCATTGGTTAACGCGATGCATCCGTTCTGTACTCACTGCGTCCGTTTTTCATACTCTCTATCCGTCCAGCATCCGTCTACTGACATTTCATCCACTCAAAAAGTTTTAAGCTGCACAAAACTTATTGAGCGGAAAATGTTTCCAACGCGTCTGTTATACATCCGCTATGCATACGGGGACATCCGTTATACGTCCGTAGTCATCTATTACGCGTCCGCTATATCCGCTAGGCATCCGCTGCGCATCCGTGCAACTCGCATCCGCTCCAGCAGAAAACGGACACAGGGAGGAAGTGAAACGGATGCGGAACGGAAACACAGCGTTAGTAGCACGGACGTAGAAAGGATGAAAGTGGATGCAGCTCACATACAAAGCATTAAAACGGAAAAAATGTTCGTATAGGGGACGTATCTTGGATATTTAGGATGTCAGCAGGATGCCTAGAGGATGCAAAAGGACACCTAGCAAAAAACCTATATTTCCTATAAAAAGGGGGAGAAAATCACCTGGATCTCACTTTCAGTCCAGCAGCCCTGTGGTGCAGACCTCTTCAGCCTACATCTGGCTCTTGCTCTTCCACAGCATCCAGTCATCTCCACCATGGATCGTCACACACTCCTTTTGGTAGCCACCACTGTTCTACAAAAGTGCGAAGCCCTCTACAGGCTCTTTCACCTGTTCTATGCAAAGAAAAGGAGGCGTCCAAGAAGTGTCTGGGTCCGAAGATGGATCCCGAGAAGAGTAGAGTACGGACTGTATAACAAGCTGATGGTGGAGCTGAGGAACGAAGACACTTGTGCAATCCAGACCTTCATGAGGATGCCGCAAGCCATGTTTGACGAAGTTGTGGAATGGCTGAGATCCAGGTTGACCAAGGCAAATACCAACTTTCAGCCCAGCCTGGACCCTGGGCTCAAGGTGGTACTGACTCTGCGCCACCTGGCCTCAGGGACCACCTACAGGAGCATGCAGTACGCCTAGAGGGTGCCACACAACACCATCAGCATTGTGGTCAGAGAAGTGGTGCAGGCCATCATCAAAGAATACCTGGAGGAGCTCCTCCAGTGCCCCTCCACTGAAGAAGGCTGGAAGAAAGTTGCAGAGCAGTGGTATCAGAAATGGAACTTCCCCCACACCGTTGGAGCCATAGATGGGAAGCACTTGGCCTGCAAAGCTCCAGCCAAATCTGGGTCCACTTATCACAACTACAAGGGCTTCTTTAGCATCATCCTCTTCGCCATGGTCGATGCTGACTACAAGTTCATGAACATCGATGCTTCAGGCAACGGCTCATCTTCAGATGCCCAGGTATACAACGCCAGTGACCTCAAGGATGGGCTGGAACACAACCTCATCATGGGCTTCCCAGATCCAGACCCCCTTCCCAACGACACACAAGATGTGCCCTACTTCATCGTGGGGGATGATGCCTTCTCCCTCAGAACCTACCTCATGAAGCCCTACACTTCCAGATACCTCACCCGTGAAGAGAAGATCTTCAACTACAGGCTGTCCAGGGCAAGACGGGTGGTGGAGAACGCCTTTGGCATCCTGGCCAACAGGTTCCAGGTACTTCTCACCACCATGCAGCATCGCCCAGAGATGGTGAGGAACATCATGGAAGCTTTCTGCATCTTGCACAATCTCATGCGCACCCGCTACCCAGTCTTGCAGAACAGTCTCGTGGACCACCATTAAGCAATGGGAACATGGAGCCTGGTGAATGGAGGCAAAGGCAAAATCTGATAGACACTGTGGATGTGCAAGGCCCCAACAGAGCTTCACGTGAAGGGAAGAAGCAGTGCAACCTCCTGAAACACTGGTGCAACTCCCCAGCTGGAGCAGTGGAGTGGCAAGAAAGGATGGTAAATGCTTAATGGATGCTTCCTTCAGCCTGTCTCATCACACTGATGAGATTGGGCCATTTATGTTGGGTGGGCCTACAATGAACAGGGCATTTAATAAAGAGTTGTGTTTATGTTCAAATGTGTTGAGCAATGATTAAATTGATATTTATAACAAAGGACCATAGGTGTGGCACCTGGGAGGGTGGACCATACAGTCCCACGATGCTTGCACTGGAGGTTTATCTATCCTATAGCTATTACCCACCCCAAGGTATCCCTGCCCATCCCACAGGTATCCCTGCCCATCCCACAGCTATCACCCCTCCCAAAGGTATCCCTGCCCATCCCACAGCTATTACCCATCCCAAAGGTATCCCTGCCCATCCCACTGCTATCTTAACCCATCTTAATTGCTATCTTAACCCATCCCACAGCTATTACCAATCCCAAAGGTATCCCTGCCCATCCAACTGCTATCTTAACCCATCCGACAGCTATTACCATCCCACAGGTATCCCTGCCCATCCCTCTGCTATCCTTACCCATCCCACAAGCATGCAAAGGCTTAAACCATTTCTACAGTCCCACTATGCTTGCACTGGAAGTTTATCTATCCCACAGCTATTACCCATCCCAAAGGTATCCCTGCCCATCCCACAGCTATTACCCATCCCAAAGGTATCCCTGCCCATCCCACTGCTATCTTAACCCATCCCACAAGCATGCAAAGGCTTAAACCATTTCTAAAGTTTCCACCAAGACTTTCTTGACTAAAAGAACTGAAGCAAGTGTGTGAAGCAAAGATAATCTTTATTAATAACAAACTGTAAAAGAAAATGACCCAAGTGTCCCAAGCAAAGATAAAGTCATCAGGTAGCAACCCAGTCTGTGGCACTCTTCTCAGTCACTCTGAGGCGTGCCCATAGTCTCAGGGGTGAAGGGTCCAGGTGGTGTGGAGGTGGCTGCTGCTGGAGTGCTGGTCTGAGGCGCCATTGGGGTGTCTGGCCCCAAAAGGACAACAGGGGACGGTGTGTGGAGGAAGCTCTCAGAGAGCTGGCTCAGTCCTGTGGTGTTGAGAGCCCCTTCCTCCAGGACATGGGGTGTCAGTCCCAAGACCGATGACAGATGTTCTGAGGCCGGGCTTGGCTGTGGGGTGGAGGAAGGAGGAGTGTAGTGGGGCTGTCTGGTCTGCAGGGGAGCGAGATGAGGCGTGGGTGGCATCTGTGGCGTGGGTGGCATCGGTGGCGTCGGTGGCATCGGTGGCACCGGTGGCGTACGATGTACCTGTGCCTGGACTGGGATGGGCTGCCTGTGCTGCTGGAGCTCCTGGTAGCCGTAGCCTTGGTAGGTGAGCGCCTGTGGAAAGCCTTGGAAGGGCAGTTACATCACCTGGGGTGGAGGAGCAGACCTGGACTGGGTGGGAGCAGGTTTAGCTGGGTCTGGAGGGTTGTGAAGAAGACCTGTGATCCTGTCCTTGATCACCTGGTACTGTGATTCGGACATGACCAGGAGGGTCTGGTTGACATAGGTAAAGAAGGGCTTGCGGCTTGAGGATGCTATGTCGGTGTGTACCAGCTGAGAGAGGAGATCTACGCTGCTTTTGATGGTGTCCCTGATCTCCAGCAGGACAGTGTGGCTCTGCCTCTCCGGTCCGGCTCTCTGCCTGCTTTCTGTGGAGGTGGAGCTGGGGGTGGATGTTGGTTGGTCTCTGGTGGAAGTGCCCTCTCCTTGCTCCCACTGCGTCAGGGGGTCCTCCACAAGCTCCGCCACGGGGAGTGCAGCTGTCGGGGGGTTCTCTGTCGTGGGACGGTCAACAGATACCTGCCTAGACACAGGAGCTGACTCTTGGCCAGAATAGGACTGGCTCTCTGTGGGCTGCCTGAGAGAGAGGGTTGTGAGAGGGGCTGCTCCTCGGTGGTGGATCTCACCCTCCAAGAAGCTGCACTTGGCCATCATGTAGGTCTCCCGGTCCATCAGCTTGACCGTGGCCTGGCCAGATTTCTTGAGGTGCAGCTTCCCGTACCAGGTGTGCATGTGCTTCCACCAGCCGAGGAGGACCTCCGAAGTGTAGCCCAGGCTCTCCGCCTTCTCTCTCCAAGCAGCCTGCTTCCTTTTGGTGTCTCGATAGAGCCTGTGTCCCTTCCACCATAGATACTTGTTCTCCCTCAGCCATTCCAGCATCTCATCCTCATGTTCCTCTTCGATGGAGTATTGCCTCCTCTCCCGTTCACGCGTATGTCTCTTCCTCCCTCTGGCACGGCCATCTGGGTCCTCATCAGAGGAGCTTCAGGGTTCTAGGGGCTGCTCCCCCACACCACCACCACCAGCAGCAGCAACAACAACAGTAGCAGCAAAAGCAGACCAGCAGTACCAGGATCAGCAGCAGCAGCAGAGTAAGCACCAGTAGGACCAGGATCAGCAGCAGCAGAGTGAGCACCAGCAGCACCAGCAGGACCAGGAGCAGCGCCAGCAGAGTAAGCACCAGCACCAGGAGCAGTGCCAGCAGAGTAAGCATCAGCAGAAGCACCAGCACCAGGAGCAGTGCCAGCAGAGTAAGCACCAGCAGAAGCACCAGCATCAGGAGCGAGCAGTGCCAGCAGAGCAAGCACCAGTAGAAGCACCAGCACCAGTAGAAGCACCAGCACCAGGAGCAGCGCCAGCAAAGTAAGCCCCAGCTGAAGCCCCAGCACCAGGAGCAGCGCCAGCAGAAGCTCCAGCACCAGAAGAGTCAGCCCGAGCAGCAGAAGCCCCAGCAGAAGCAGAGTCAGGGCCAGGGGGTGGGATGGTGGCCCTGTCCTTCTTGCCAGGGCTGGCAGCAGATGGCACAGGCTTCCTCTTCTTCCCCATGGTTGTTGGCTGGCTGGAGCTGTGTCTGGCAGCAGGCCTTTCCTCTGAATGGTGACCTGCTTGCGAGCTGCATCCTTTTATATCCGCGGGGCTGACACAATGCATCCTCCCCGCATGTGCAGTGAACGCTTTGCATCCGGTAGGCATCCACTAGGCGTCCATGATGCATCTGCTTCGTCTACTCGGCATCTGCTCTGCATCCGTTCCTTCCATTGCATGTCTGCTTCGCTGTGCTCCCCCGGAAGCCCTGCGGATGTGCCATCCGCTTCCATCTGCTAGGCTTCCGTGGAGCATCCGCTTTACATCCTGGCTACATCCTCCCCCCATCCGTTCCTTTCCGTTGTTGTCCGCTCTGCTTATGCAAATTTGTGGCACTTTTGAGAGCAGATAATAATGGATGGAACATTTTCTCGTCCTCTGTGTCCTTTTTACATACGTTTTGCATCCGTCGGCCTATGTGACAGGCCCTTTACTGAGGTAATGGAGTCAGGGAGATATGCTTTGAGCCATGTTTCCCAGACAAATATGATGTCGTATATGGTAAGAGGAGAAATTCAGATATTTTATTTTCAAGGCTTCTTGCATTGAGTAGCTTGCATTTAAGGCCAGTTGTAGTTGAATTGAGTTAGTTGGGGGCGTGCCTAGTCCTGGGTAATGGTGGATTGGTTGAAGTAGGGTTGGATGCTGCGGTGTTGGTTTATGTGACTTTCTTTTGATACAGTCTGTACAGTAATCAATGTACAGGTCCTTTTCCCATTGTCTAGACGATTTTTGAGTTCTGTGCATAGTATACGGGAGCAGGCACATTGCTGTAAGGTTAGGTCAGGACGAGATTGGAGGTTTTTATGGTTGGTGTTGTTTTTGGTGAGTGAATTTATAGTATAAATGAATTTATGTTTGCTTAACTCATTTTTGCAAATGACTCTGAGCTATCAGAGGGGCCACAGAGCCGTCTCTGTTTTTGAGCTCTCGGCCAATGCAAGAAATGTCAAGTATTTCATCAGGGGTGATGGTTGATGCTTGATAGTCACTGATGATGTTGCCGACAATTGTGATATCATCATTGTTATTGATTTCCTCTAGACCAAATAAGATGGTGTTAGGATGCTTTCATTTGTGCTCAACAGCTTCTCTGATGAGGACTGGGATATCATTATTTGTTGGATTTATGTTTTTTTGTGGATTAGATTGCAGTTGTTGGTTGTGGCTATTGGATGTTCAGGTTTTTGTGTTGTGTCTTCTTTTTTTTTTTTTTTCAAGGTTAGTTAGTCTTTCATTTAACATGCCCAGGGATGCTACTATGGTGTCAAGGGATGCTATTCACGTTTCTATAGAGTCAACTCTTTCAAACAGGGCTCTATGTTTGTCCAGTTTGGGTTTGCATGATGGGCAGAAAAATGGACATGCATAATTGGATGTTTCTAGGAATTGAGTCATTTGCTTGAGTAATTCCAGGCAGTCATGATGAGCATATTTTTCACATAGCGAACATTTGATGGAATTTTCATTAACCTTTAGAGTTACAGAGCATATAAAGCATGTGCAGGAGTCTTGTGGTTCATTGGTGGGGATTTTTTTTTCTTTAGGTTGTTGTTTGGTACTGGATTTTGTACTGGCATAGTGGGTTTGTTGAGATAGTACATTGATTAAATTGCTTAATAAAACAGTTTTGGGTAATCAATATAGCCAATATCACACCAATTAATCAATTACAATAATCTCTCTAGTGAAATAATATTCAAAATAATAAATTCTAACAAAATCATGTTTCATAGCCTTTTTGAATGTTTATGAACTTCAGAGATGAAAGTCAGATTAAATGGAATCCAACCTTGAGATTACAGGTGTGAACATCATAGTCTTTCTGCTCAAAATTTTAGGCATGCAAGATGCTTCCAAAAAGCTTACAGAGTCTCTTCATGAAGTATATGAACCTGATTGGTATGGCCGGGATGATGTGAAAATGGCTGGTGAGGTAAGAATAATTATTTTATTTATTTAAGAAATTGTAGATTTAGATTAAATTGTGTTTAGAATAGACACAATAAAATTCAGGTGATAAGTAAACAGTGACTAACATAAATATCATTAACTTCAGTTAACTTTACTCTGATTAAATATTTATTTATATAACAAGGAATGCAAGATAGTTAAGAAAAAAATGTAAAACTAAATGATAATGCAGAAGACAACAATTTTTTAAATAATAAAGCCATATTTACTTTCCAATAATTCTATTCTTGATCTTTCAAAAAAAGAGTTTTAAGCAGTGTTGAAAACTGAGCTTTTGATTTCCTGCAGGATAGAAGTTCCAAGAAACTGCTATTGCAAAAGCCTATTTTTTTTATTGTACCTCAACTAATTTTGGATGAGTAGACATAATTCAGTACAGGTAGTCCTTGACTTACAGTAGTTCATTTGGTGACCGTTCGAAGTTACAATGGCACTGAAAAAGGTGACTTATGACTATTTCTGACATTTATGATTGTTGCAGTATCCCCATTGTCATATGACTTACCTACATCTGGATGCTTGACAACTGACTCACAATGACCTTGAAGTGTCATGTGATCCCCTTTAGTGGCCTTCTGACAAGCAAAGTCAACGGGGAAGCCAGATTCACTGTGTTACTAACATAACAAGTGCAGTAACTTGTTACTAACATAACAAGTTTACTTAACAATTGGGCCCAAAAAGTCATAAAATGGGGCAAAACTCTCAACAAATTTCTTACTTAATAGCATAATTTTGGGGCTCAATTGTGGTCCTAAGTCGAGGACTACCTGTACTTTAAAATCCCTTAAGCAACTGTGAATATTATTCCTGAAGAGCATAAGTTCACCTTTTTTTGTGGTTTTGGTTGAAAACAAGCCTGAGTTGATTGAAGGTTTGGAGATAGCCTGGTACCATTGAAGATAGTACACTGTTTGTATTGGAGTTCATATAACACATTTTTTTCAAAGCTATGAGGACTCTGAAGGTTGTGCTAGATTCAAGAACACAAATAAACATAGTGATACAAAGAGGAGCATTACATAAGCAAAGCAGGAAGACTCTTATTTTGACAGCTAATGAACAGAAAAGGGACTGAAATGAGATAATACCAAGCAAAAGATGAGAAAATGCAGTGGCTGAGTAAAGAAATAATTTAGTAATACTACTATTTTGCCCCAAAATACAGAAAACAAATGCAATTTTTATCTGAAGGCAATATCACTAGTTGAAAGTCTAGTAACTAATTGTGGAAGTTATGACTAGTTAAATTTGTAGATGAAGGTGAAAGGGTTGAATAGGTTTTCTTAAAAAATATTGTTTTAAAAAGGAAGAGTAATAACAACAGGAAGTTAAGCATTATGTAGACACTTGATATTATATGGCTTGAATCAAGTGTTTAGCTTAGGAAATGCTTCTCATGTATTTAGGAAAAGACATTCAGCCTTGATAATTTATAGGAAAATCCAAGATTTTGATTTATTTACAACTAATCTTCAAACTAATAACAAGGTGCTGCTTTGGTAACCCTCTTCACTCTGAAAACTATTTTTTTTTTTAAATTTTTATTAATTTTCTACAAACAGACAAACGTACAAAACATTAAAAACATCTACTCTCATATATACTTCCGGTGTATCGGTTGGTTCATCAGTATTGTGCATTCATTTTAGAATGTCAATTACAATTATATTGCATAACCACTCATATTGTCAATTCATATTCTAATATTACTAAAAAAAAATAAAAAAATCTTTTTCTGACTATACTTTTAATCATTCATGCTTTGTGAGATAACAATACTTCAAACAGTTTATTCTATAACTTATCATATAATCATAACAAATCAATCCTAAAAACCCTTCATATATATAATATTAATGCTCTATTATTGTATTTTATCATCTAACCATTGATAAAAAAAACCCCAAATTGCATAAAATTGTTTATCTTCTTGTTCTCTAATTTCAAATGTCAATCTACTCATCTCAGCACATTCCAATATTTTCTCAATAATTTCTTCCTGCAATGGCATTTTCTCATTCTTCCAGTTTTTAGCAAATACAATCCTAGCCGCTGTTAATACATTTACAATCAAGTATTTCAAGTCTTTATTATATATATCAGGTAAAATTCCCAATAAAAAGATCTCTGGTTTCAAGTCTATGTGTTTCTTTGTCATTTTTTCCAACCACATGTGAATTTTAGTCCAATATTTTCTGGCATTCTCACAAGTCCACCACATATGATAAGTATGAGCCAGGTATCTGATGACATTTCCAACATTTTTCAGATTTGTTCTTGAACATTCTTGCTATTCTTGTCGGGGGAAGGTGCCACCTGTAAAACATCTTATACAAGTTTTCTTTATATGCTATTGACATTGTCATTTTATAATTTTGAGACCACAATTTTTGCCATTGCTCTAAATCAATCCCATATCCAAAATTCTTCCCCCAAGCAATCATAGTTTCTTTAACTTGTTCTTCCTCTAGCTTAATTCCCAATAAATAACCATATAACTTTTTAATCACTTTCTCATCAGTACCCATCAATATCTTATCTAAATCAGTCTGTTTATCATAGAATCCTTCCGTTTTAAAATCTTCAAGATATCTTGAGTGTATTTGCGCATATGAAAACCAATTCATCCTTATACCTTGTTCCTCTAAATTTTGGATCGTTTTAAGTCCACCCTTTTCATCCAACAGTTCCCCATATCTAACTGTTTGTTCTTTTTTATAGATCATAGGATAGGAAAATGCTTCAATAGTCGATAACCAAACTGGAATTTTCAAGTAACATTGTTTTTTTATCTTCTCCCAATTTAACCACAAAGACTCCCGTATATAATGTCTTCTGAAATACCCCTGTGTTTTAGTTCCCTTATACCATAAAAAAGCATGCCAGCCCAACAGTAAATCATGTCCTTCTAATGTCAACAATCTATGTTTTCTTAATGTTATCCATTCTTTGACCCACATCAAACTTGCAGCTTGATAATACAGTTCCCAATTAGGCAGGCCAAAACCTCCTCTATTTCTAGCATCTTGCAAAAGTTTTAACTTTATTCTCGCTTTTTTACCTTGCCATATAAACTTCAACATAGTTTTATTTAAATCTTCAAAGTAGTCTTTTCCAAGTCTAACTGGTATTGTTTGAAAGAGAAATAAAATTCTAGGTAAAATATTCATCTTAATTGTTGAAATTCTCCCTATTAATGACAATTGTAAATTTTCCCATTTCTTCAAATCTGTAATTATCTGTTGTTTGAGTTTAATATAATTATTCTCTTTTAATGTGCTACATCTTGCTGTCAAATATATCCCCAGATACTTAACCTTGTTTGTAATTTGAATTTTCAAAAGATCTGTCAGTTCTTCTCTTTGTCTCAATAACATGTTTTTTGTCAAAATCTTTGTTTTATCTTTATTTATTTTCAAGCCAGCCATCTCACCATATGTCTCTACCTTTTCCAATAACTTTGGAGCGGTTTCTAACGGGTCTTCCAGAATAAAAGCTAAATCGTCAGCAAAAGCTTGTAGTTTAAATTCTTCCTTTTTAATTTTCATTCCTTTTATATTTTTGTCATCTCTAATATTTCTATTCAACACTTCCAAAGTTAATACGAATAACAAAGGAGATAGGGGACATCCTTGTCTTGTACCTCTTCTTATATTAATAAGATCTGTAAATTCTCCCTCCATCATTACCTTTGCTGTCTGTTTATTATATATGGCTTCTATTGCTTGAATAAATTTTCTGGCAAAGCCCATCTGTTCCAATAATAATAACATAAATCTCCAGTTCACGTTGTCAAATGCCTTTTGAGCATCTAGGAATATCAAAGCCATTTGTTTTTCAGGATGAGCCTCATAGTATTCCAAGGTATCCAAAATTACTCTCATGTTGTCTCTAATTTGTCTCTTTGGTAGAAATCCATTTTGATCTGGATGGATAAAATTATTTAAATATTTTTTCAGTCTTTCTGCTAAGATTGAAGCAAAGATTTTATAATCTGCATTCAATAAGGAAATAGGTCTATAGTTCTTAATTTGCAACGGGTCAGCCTCTTCCTTTAAAATAAGTGTAATATAAGCCTCTGACCATGTTTTGGGTGTCATCTTTTTTAACATAACTTCATTCATAATTTCTAACAATGGAGTGTTCAATGATTCTTGAAATTTTTTATAGAATTCTGCCGGAAGCCCATCTGGACCTGGTGCTTTCCCATTATTTTGTCTTTTAAATGCTTCATTTAATTCCATCATTGTTATATTGCTTTCTAATATTTCTTCAGTCTCTTTAGGTATCTTCGGTAAGTTAACATTCTGTAAATACTGTTTAATTTTTTCCTCATCAATATTCTCTTGTTTATATAGTTGTCCATAATAATCTCGAATAATTTCCTTTTTCTCCTTATTACCACAGCAAACTTGACCTTGATCATCTATTAGTTTCAATATTTTTCTTGATTCCTTCTCCTTTCTCAGTTTATATGCTAGCCATCTACCTGGTTTATTTGCATCTTCAAAATAATTCTGTTTAGAATTTCTAATTTTCTGTGCCAGTTCTTCTTTCTCTATTAATTCCATTTTATGCTTAATTACATCCAGTTTCAATTTAATATCTTTTTTCTGTGGTATTTTCTGTAGTTCTTTTTCAAGTCTTATATATTCATCTTCCAAGGCCTTGGAGGTTTGTCTTTTCCTAATATTCTTTTTTCTTGTATAGTCTATTATCAAACCTCTTACATATGCCTTCATTGTATCCCAAACATTCTGTATTGAAGTATCTTCTTTTTTATTTTCTTTAAAAAAAAAAACCAATTCCTTCTCCATCCATTGTATAAAATCTTTCTCCTTTAAAATAGTATTGTTTAATGTCCATCTCGATCTTTTTTTTTGTCCCTTCCATTTAATTGTCATTGGACTATGATCTGCCCAAGTACTTATTTCAATATTTGTTTCTTGAATAGTAGATATTAATTCTGTTGAGATCCAAATCATATCTAATCTGGACCATGATAAATGTCTATTAGAATAAAAAGTATATTGTTTAGTTTTAACATTTCTTTCCCTCCAAATATCTTTTAAGGTTAATTCATCTGTCATTTTAAAAAAAGATTTAGGGAGAATCTTTCTATTTTGTTTTGTTGTTGTTGTTATATAGTCCAATTTATTGTCCACAATTCCATTAAAGTCTCCCATCATAATTATGTTAACATAGTCCAGTCTAATTATTTCCATATGTAGTTTTTTATAAAACTCTTCTTGTTTATCATTCGGAGCATAAATTGCAATCAAGAGTATTTTTTTATTATTATCCATTATTTCCACCATTAATACTCTTCCATCTTCATCCGTGTAGATCAGTTTTGCTGGAATATCTTCTTTAATGTAGAGAACCACTCCTCTTTTCTTACATTGAATCAAAGAAGTAAATATTTTCCCTAATTTTGGCTGTACTAACAATTGCTCATGTTGCTTTTTAATATGAACTTCTTGTAAGCAAATTATATCAAATTTTAATTTCTCTAATTTATGAAAGATTTTCCTTCTTTTAACAGCTGAGTTAAGTCCATTTATATTCATTGTAATCAGTTTTTTTTCTTCCATGATTATGCTTTATATTTAGGTCTAACAGCTCTCGTGGCTCTCACTTCACGTTGTTCTTTATTGTCTATCTGTCCACCTACAACTCCTTTCTCTTTTTCAATCTCCAGTTGTTCCTCCTGAAGCTCAATTAATGAGACCTCTTTCTCTGCCTCCTCTTTTTTTCTTCCAAAAAATTCTGCATAAAAAAGTTCTGCTTTTTCAATCGAGTCAATTCTATGTCTCTGCTCTTGCCACGTAAAAATTAGTCCTTCTGGTATCAGCCATCTATAGTTCACTTCATTTTCCAATAGCATTTTGGTCAAAAATCGATATTCTCTTCTCATCTCTCTCACTCTTCTAGGTATTTGTTTTAAAACTACAATCTCTTTGCCTTTATATTTCAATGCTTTTTCTCTTGCCTCTTGTAATATTTGTGTTCTGATGGATTTTTTAGTAAATCTAATATGTACTTCCTTTGGTAGTTTATTTCTCATCGCATATCTTGTATAAACTCGGTATATCTCATCTACTCCGTCCATCATTTTTTCCTCAGTAATTTCCAGAAGATCTGCCAATATTTCTATCGTTATCACAGCCAAGTTTTCTCCTTTTTCCTCTTCTATATTTTGAAATCTAAGATAAAATTCTGATCTTTCCATCTCCCACCTCAACATCCCATTTTTTTCTTGTTCTACCACTGTTAATCTAGTGTCAATATTTCCAATCTTCTCCTCTCTTTGTTTTCCTTCTTCCTCAATTTTTTGGAATCTCTCCTCATACTTTCCCATCATTTGTTTAAAATTTTCATCAGATTTCTTTATTTTTTTATCCATGGTATCTATTTTTATCTTAATATCTTGAATTCCTTGCATAATCATCTGTAAATTTACTTTTTCTTGTTCCTTATCTTGCTTCAACATTGTCTGAATTAAAAGCTGTCCTTCAAGTGGTGGGGAAGCAGAGGTAGAAGCAAAAACGCCGAATGGTTTTGGCTTCCTGCTCATTTTAATATTTCCAAGGCTTCAAGCTCTCTTTGACTTTGAATCAAGCTGGTATATTAACCAAATATAGTCCAAAAAAAATAATAATAATAAAAAAAAGAAATCCAATAGTAAAAAGCCCAAAACCAAAAAAGAAAAAAGGAAAAAGGAAAAAGAAAGGTCTTCAGGTTCTTCTAGACCCTAATCCAATTAAAATAAATGGAAGAAGCGAAGGGGCAAGAGAAAAAAAAAGAAAGAAAAGAAAAAAGAAAGAGCTCTGAGGCTTTCCCTTTAAAATAAAAAGCAAAAATACTAGAGTTAAAATTTACAAAAAGGCTGGCGAGTAGGAGTTTCAAAGGTATATATATATATATATATATGCACTGTACACTGCACTTTATTTCTTTATCCAAGGCTCTTATTATGACTGTCTTCTCCAGCAGCTTCAAAGCCAAGCCTCAAATGTTGAAATATTGATAAGAGTCCAAGAGAGCACCTGTAATAATATTTTACTGTATTCTCCCTCTATCTTATCACATTAAAATGTCCTTGAAAAGAAGTGCTTTTCTCCCCAATTCAAATAAAATATTTTCAAGCCTCTAGTTGGCAGTGTTGCAGCATCTCTTAATACTCTTTCCCCCCCCAGCCAAAAGAAAAAATATTTATAAAGAACTCAAACAAAAAGAAAAAAAAGATAGCCAAAGGGAGCCTCTATCCTAAAAAGAAAGATAAAAAGATAAAAAATAAAAATCAAGTGAACAATAAAAATATATATAAGAGAAAATTCAATCCGGTTACCTACAAAGTCACCTTAAAGTCCTCAAAGAAAATAAGAAAAAAAAAAATCCAAGTCTCAATTTGACATCACTTAAACGCCGCTCAACCAAGGTTCAGTCAAACATAAATAAAGCCACAGATTTCTTCTTTGTTCAGGATGTCCTTTCAAGTCTTAATCAATTTATAATGCAAAAGAATTTCTCACCCAACCGATACACGCTCATTTAAATCCCTTTCTTTCCGGAGTTGTCCCGACTTCAGCAGCTTTGAAGGCTGCCTTTCTGCTTCCAGCAAAAGGGCTTCTCCCGGATCAAACCAGAGATTTTGCGATATCTCTGGGATCCTGGGACTGTGCCCTTCACAATCCCCGTCTCTACGGGACGGTTTAGGTCCATTAGAACCGACCAGAGGCAAAAATATCAGCTGAGATCTCAGAGCCCCGAGATCGCAGCTGTAACACCGAGACATAGCTCCGCCTTCTCTCCACTCTGAAAACTATTTTTAAACATGGTGCTACTACAAGCAAAATTTATTTTCACAAGGCAAAATCACAAAATTTATTTTCACTTGGTACTTCCAAGTACTGTTTGCATGGGGACAAGGAAGTCAGTATTTCTATATTTCTTGTCTGCCAAGGACTTGCAGAGCATATCATAGAACAGCTGTCAAACTCCTGGCCCGTGGGCCGGATGCATCATGTCATGCTCAGTTTAACGAAGGGAGGACAAGTCCCGATATGTCATGTGCTGCCACCACAACAACATGAGTTTGACATCCCAATTTATTAGAAGATAAATTGGGAATTATTATTTCCATATCTTATTTAGTACAATCAAATACATTTTTATCCAGCCTTAATTCCAAGGAGTTCAAGATAGCATTATAGTTTCATTTTCATTTCACTTTCATTTATTAGTTTTATATTTTAGTCTATTTTATTCTAACTGTAATAAGTTAAGGCCCTGTCACACTGGCCGACGGATGTAAAACGTTTGTAAAAAGGACACAGCGGACGAGAAAAATGTTCCATCCGTTGTTATCCGCTCTCAAAAGGGGCAAAAATTTGCATAACCAGAGCGGATAACACGGAAAGGAATGGACGGGGGGAGGATGCAGGGCGGATGGAAAGTGGATGTGGAACGGAAGCCTAGCGGATGGAAGCGGATGAGAGCGGATAGGTCCCCTCTGCGAACGTTTTTTCCGTTTTTATGCTTTGTTTGCGAGCTGCATCCGCTTTCATCCTTTCTCCGTCCATGCTACTAACGCTGCGCGTCCGTTCCGCGTCCGTTCTGCTTCCTCCCTGCGTCCGTTTACCGCTGGAGCGGATTTGAGTTGTGCGGATGCGCAGCGGATGCCTAGCGGATATAGCGGATGCAGAACGGATGACAATGGATGCAGAACGGATGTCCCCCGTATGCCTAGCGGATGCAGAACGGACGCGTTGGATACATTTTCCACTCAAAAGTTTTGAGCAGCTCAAAACCTTTTGAGCGAATGAAATGTCAATAGACAGATGCTGGACGGATAGAGAGGATGAAAAACGGAGGCAGTGAGTACAGAACAGATGCATCGCGTTAACCAATGGATGGCAAGTGTTTCTCTCCGTTTTACATCCTCTTTCCATCCGTTGGTGCAGTGTGACATGGGCTTTACATAAGTTAAAATATAATTTCCTAGATCATACTTCAATCTATTGTGTGAACTCAAGCAATTGGATTGAATAGAAAAACTGTAGCTAAGGAAATATGGTGAACAAACTCAGCTCAGATAGAGAGTAGATTCAAATGTGCAATATGAGCTTCGTGGTTAAGTATTAATTTGCATTTGTTTCCTTATTTTTAGTCTCACATTATAGTGGAATCCTTTTTAACTTGAGATTCTGAAGTGAGGAATTATATGACTCATTACCCCATACAGTTCATCTCCTGGTGACTTACATAATTATTTTCAGATCCATGGTTCTGCCATTCTTCAATGGAAGAAGAAAGGGGTGGTGGTGGATACAAATAATCATTTTTTATGTAACCTGAATATCCTAATTCTTGTACTGAATTTGTATGGCCTTCACATGATTTATAACTGTGGGCTGGAAATCCCCAATGCCTGAAAACTTGTCACCTCTTGGAGAGATAGCTCTAACTCCCTTTATCTAAGCTGCATGCCTGGAAGGATATCAGATCCTGCTATGAATGTGGACTTGCTGTCTTCCTTTTCAATCAAGAATTCCTTTTGAAATACCCAGTTTTCAAAACTTCATTCTTATCCTCTATGGGGAAGAGAGTCTGCTCCTTACATAAAGCAAGATCTGGAGAGAAAAACAATTTTTCCCTTCCAAAATTTTACTCCACCAAGGGAACCCTGAAAAAAGAAAAGAAAAGGAAAAGAAAAAATGTCTGAACATAGCAACGAGAAAAGGGAAGCCAAATGCTGGGGAGAAACCTCAACAACTACCCAACCAGACACTGGATTCATGTGCCCCATCAAAGACATCAAAGCTGTCTGCGAAAGTTCCACGAAGCCCCAATAATCTAGAGGCGTAAGAAAGATGGGATTCAACCAGTGTTACTATCAGTTCAGTGACTACGTTTTGCTGCGCATGTGTGTAAAAAACTTTAAGCTGTGCTGCCCGGACAGCTGAAAAGTGCACTGTGCAGATGCATAGCATTTGAAAAGCCACTTTTCAGCTGAGGTTGAAAAACCAAGAAATAAAGGACAGGTAAGAGCCCAGGAGGGCAGGTGGACCAAACAGCAACAAACACAGAACCAGTTCGGTGTCTGCTGTTCTTCAGAGATAGCGGTTCTGTAGAGCTGGGCAGAACCAGTAACATCCCACCCCTGGGAAAGAGAGACAGTGGGATGGAAGAGCTAAGGGAGTAACCCTCACCCATGGTAACCATAAATCCGGGTAAAAAATGGAGCCAGAAGCCCTTTCCGATCGGGAAGAATAGATTGAGGAACCGCTGGCAGATGAAATGGTACATAAATTGCCTCTTGAGTCCTCCCTGGAGGACTTCAATGCACAGGAATCAGGTCGCCAATAAAGGAGAGCGAGTGAATCAGTAATTGAGAGAACCTGAGCCGTCTCCCCTGATCCAGTTTTGACTGATTGGGCAATTGATCAAGCCGAGGACCAGCAGCCGCACTAGGTATCCGATCCCTTGCCATTCCAGAGCAGGGGATTAACCCAACCAACCCAGAGACCTACAATTGCAAAGAAAGATCCTGCCCTTGGGATCTTTCGACAGGGACCTCCAGAAATTGGGGTTTTTCCTGGCATAAGTCCTCACCTACATGCAAGAATACGGGTGGAACTTCGCAACCCAGGGGCCCAAGTGTGAGTCATCACCCTAATCCTAGAAGCGGCAGCCACTAAATGGATGGTAATCCTCCACACTATCAATGCCCAGAGTTGAGGAACTTCGATCAATTCATGACAGCCCTACGCCACCACTTCGAAGACCTCCTCGCTGATAGAAAAGTCTGCAACTGCATTAGGGTCATAAAGCAAGGCCATCATCATGTAGCCGAATACACTGAGGATTTTCGTGACCTGGTCAGCTGAGTCGACTGGCCAGAAGATATTCTACTCTGCTTGTTCAAAGATGGACTTAACAACGACCTGTACACTGCCTGCTTGGCCTGCAGGGCTCCTAACCTTCTGCAGAAATGGTACCCAATGGCAGAGGAGATCAACATGGCTCATAACCAGTATCACACTGGCAGGGTTTGGAGAAGATCCCCATCCCAGGGGAAGTGGGAGTTTTTCAAACCCCAAACTACCATGACTCCAAGTTCATCTGGCTGTTTCAAGTGTGGAAAGAGGAGAGGCACAATATGGTGGAGTGCCATTCAAAAAACCTTGCCAGAAAACCAGATCACCCATCAGGAGGGAAACCTGGAAAATCCAACCTCTGAGGAAAAGAAACTGCCCTGAGAAGCTGAGAAGCCATGAAGTTTTGGCCCCTCCCAAACCCAGAGGAAGACTCTCCAATGCCCTGAGAAGATCTGAGCCAGTCCAAAAGCGATCTGGAAGATGACCCACTAGTAAGCAACCCAATCGAACCACTCACTTTACCCCTATTCATACCCAGCCGAGGAAAGGGGGAGGAAGTAGCAGCATTATTGGATTCTGGATGTACCCGAATCAGCCCCACCTTAGTAGGGAAATTGGGAATCCAGCTAAGGAGAATGGAAAACCCCATTGCTTTTTGTCAATTAGACGGAACTATAGCAGTGGGTAGAGCCAGCCATTTTCATCACAGATCCATTGCAAATAGAACTGGGGAACATATCAAGATACTCATGTTCATTTCCTATTTATAGCCCCGGGAATGGAAGGGCCACTAGTTCTAGGACTCACATGACTATGGAAATGGAAACGAAAAACAAGCTGGAAGAGAGGAACCATACATTTCCAGAAACACGTGACATTTGCAAACATCCGGGGGGGGGGGAGAAAAGCCTGCTGAACCCATTAATATCCCCAAAGAATGCCAGGATTTGGATGAAGTATTTAGCGAGGAGGCTTCTGCTGAACTCCTGCCTCATCGCACCACAGACTATGCCATTGAGATCCTGCCAAGGGCTAAACTTCCAAAACTGAAAATATATTGCATGTCCTCCAGAGAACTAAATGAACTCAGAGCATTTATTGCTAAAAATCTAAAATCTAAAAATCACAAAAAGTAAAAGTTGTCATCAATTGGGAGCCACCCCATACTCGCAAACAACTGCAAAGCTTCCTGGGTTTGGCAAACTTTTACCATCAGTTCATTCTGGCTTTTGCATATATCACCCTCCCCATCACGAGCTTGTTGAAAATGAAATCGGGGGGGGGGGGGAACCAAAGCCATGCAATCCCTTAACTGGACAATGGAATGCCAAGGAGCATTTGATAAACTTAAACAACTATTCTCAGCAGAACCAATCTTGAACCACCCAGATCCAGAGTAGCCATTTGTCACCCAAGTGGACACTAGCAATGTAGCAGTAGGAGCTCCAGAAGAATGAATGTGGACAGTTGCAACCATGTGCTTATACTTCCAAGAAATTGACAGAAACCTAACAAAGATGGGCCATATGGGAGAAAGAGGCATACAGTGCATGATGAGCACTCATTTCATGGAGACACTTCCTAGAAGGAAACAAAATCCCCTTCGAAGTCTGGACTGATCATAAAAATCTAGAAGCCCTGAAAAATCCATGGAAACTCTCCCCCAAACGTATGTTGGGCACAATATTTTAAACATTTTAATTTTACTCTCAAATATCTCCCTTCTTGGCAGAAGCTCTCTGCAAGAAACCCCAATACAACAGCAAAAAGATTAAAATTGTAAAACCCATGATCCAACCAACCCAACTGGCTGCCAAAGTAATCACCTGAGCAGAAGAGAACTACTGAAGGACAACTGGCTCCAGGCTAATAAAAACATTTGGTTACTCAAAGACAATCTAGCCTGGGTAGAAAACAAATTTTACATCCCTATCAGCCAGAGACTGGACCTCATGAAACAATGCCACAACTCCAAAATAGCTGGATTTGTAAAAATCTTGCACCTCATCAAAAGACAATGCTGGTGTCTGTCTCTCAAAAAATACATTGAAAGCTATGTTGCTAGTTGCTCTATCTGCGCAGCTGCAAAAAGAAGACAAGGGAGATCCCTTGGACTTCTACAAACAGTAGCAGAACCTTCAGCACACTGGAGAGAGATCTCTATGGACTTTATAAGGGAGCTCGCAGAAAGTGCAGGAAACATTGTTATTTGGGTTGTAATGGACCCTTTTTCAAAACAGGTTCATTTTATACCCTGCCAAAAGATCCCAACAGCCAAGGCATTAACAAAAATGTTTTAATATACATTTATCACCTCCATGGAGCTTCCCATGATTATCTCAGATAGGGATATACAATTCACTTCCACATTTTGGCGGGCATTTTTAAACCTATTGTGATTCGCCCAGGGGTTGTCCTCTTCGAATCACCCTCCAACCAATGGTGGGATAGAGAAAGCCAATGGTGTATTAGAACAATATTTAAGGTGCTTTATTAATTACCAATTAATACCAATTACCTTTTGCAGAGGTAGTGTACAATAACTCGGTACATAGTAGCACTGGTTTCACCCCATTCCAGGTAGCCACAGGACAAGAATTCAACCCCATGCCAGGACTACCTACCAAGAAACCAGAAATCCTCTCCCTTAAGGAGGGGATAAATAATTTACAAACCACTTGGCCAGTGGTCAGAGTAGCCTTACTACTAGAGCAGCATTTACAGCTCAAGCTGACAAAAAACACTGTGAAACTAAACCGTTCAAAGTTGGGGACCACATATATCTATCTACAAAGTTCCTAAAATCATTACAACCCTCTAAGAAATTGGGATCTAAATTGATTGGCCCATTTTCAATCTCCAGAATCATCAACCCTGTTACTGTAGAGCTCCTACTCCCCAAGACACTTATACAGACCCATCTAGTATTTCATTGCAGCTTACTCAAACCAGAGATCACTTCAAAAATTAGACCTCCCCCCTTCCCACACCTCCAACTCCCATTAAGGTACATGGGGAACAACATTTTGAAATTAAAGATATCCTTTACTCATGCACCCACTGTGGATCCACATCTTCCCTCTTCACAAAATGAGTGGTTAGTCAAACAGCATGTAAAAACCTCCACATTACTATGGAAGTTCCACCAGAAATAACCTCACATACCATTCTAAATTGTAAATGTAACACATGTTTTATGTGTTAATTCCAGGTGAATTTCTCATTTTGGGGCGGGTGCGGGGAAGAGGACAATATGTCAGATCCATGCATCTGCCATTCTTCAATGGAAGAAGGGTGGTGGTGGATACAAATAATTATTTTTGATGTAACCTGAATATCCTAATTCTTGTACTGAATTGTATGGCCTTTACATGATTTACAACTGTGGGTTGGAACCTCTCCATGCCTGGAAACTTGTCGCCTCTTGGAGAGATAACGAGAAGAAGGGGCCATAAAAATTTCAACTCTAAAAGATACTTCCTGGGAATCTCTTCTCAGCTACATTCCCAGAAAATGGGGGGGTTAACATGTTGCTTCTTTGTATTGATGAAATCCACATCAGACTAAAGGGAGGGGTTCAAAATCCCTTTATCTAAGCTGCATGCCTGGAAGGATATCAGATCCTGCTTTGAATGTGGACTTGCTGTCTTCCTTTTCAATAAAGAATTCTTTTTGAAATACCCAGTTTTCAAAAGTTCATTCTTAGCCTCTGAGGGGGAGAGAGTCTGGTCCTTACAGTTATCCTCTTGCACACTGGAAATATCTGCCTGCCCAGAGCTAGTGAAAACTTGCAAAGCACATCAATTTCTGGGAAGGTGCCTCCTTTGTATATAGCATGAACTTGTAAGAACAGTATTACTCCTACTCTGCAACTCCCACAGTGATCAGGTATTCATTCTTCATGATGGATTCTTTATGTTTAGACTTTTATCTTATTTCACTAATCTTCATATCCTCATAAAGGCATCAGAGTTTTCTAGCCTCAGAGTTTTCTGCAGGTGCCAAATAGAGGGATGGAATATTTGCTTTTTATGCCTAAGGGAAACCAAACATCAAACTCACATAAACATTGCCAAGTGTTTACTAAATAGCTTTGATGTAGTCACTTATCCCATGTGTGACTCATTCTTTGGGAACATTTTTAAAAAAAAAAACAGTCTACAGTCATTATGGTTGATTCAACTGCATCTGTTTCCAGTAATCCTCCCTTCTCTCCAAAATTGCTTGGTGCCCCTTGTATCTCATCTCTGAATAATTTAAGATCTTATATACCGCTGAGGATTTACAGGCCTCCACCACATTGTTTTCAGCACCTGGAGTATCAGTGAATAAAATGTCAGAGCTTTTTAAGTTCTGTCTTGACTGAAAGACTAGAGAGAAGAATCCTTTCAACATGATTTTTCTAATATATGTCCATAGTTCAGGTTCTTTCTATAAGTGACTTATTATAGATTTTATGATTTGAACTATTCACTCTCCTTCAGGTCCTTTCAGTCCTAAAGGCTTTTATTTTGAGAGGAAAATCTATACATCTCTCCCTTCCTATGTTTTATAAGAAATGGTGTCAACTTTAGTTTTGCACTTTACTGTTGGGTCTACCCTGGAGCCTTAATTTTATTCTGTATAGCAGTTATGGTGGCTTATTCTTATCTTTAAGCCATTATGTTACTTTCATGTTTGGTTTTTTGTTCTGATATACCATGCAAATATCTCCCCCATATTGCTGATAATCTCCCATTAGTCTAATTTGGACATTTTCTAAGCATCTACAAGCAAAACAAGAGGCAGTGTGGTTCCACCCCAGACATCCTGTGTGTTAATTGCCACATTAAATTTCCAGACATTGAGATTTAATCCAGTAATGATTTCCAGAGAAGAAATAGCAAAGGTAGCTCTACTAAAAGTGGAACTGATGAATGCCAGCAGAATAAAGAGCCAGCAAGTAGACCAGCTCTTCTTTCTGAAGGCGAGGCCTACAAGTGCTTCAGACAGTTGCTCCTTATGAGAAGATTGCAGGACAGTGAGTGTAAAGGAAAATATTTTAACATGGGGTATACTAAATTATATTATTGAATAATAGATAAATTTAAGAATGCTAGCTTCTATAATAGATTATATTTTTAAAAACTTATAGAAGAGAAACAGGTTTTACCTGACAAAATTGAAATTAAACTCAGTAGACCTAAGAATGATAGAATACAAAATGGATAGAAAAGGAACTGGCTAATACTTTGATAACTAAAATATGTATTTAATTAGTTATTTATTTACCTGGCATTTTTTTATATTTTTGAACTGCTGATCTTTCTCAAAGATTTATTCATTTTATAAATAACACATGAGATATTATTTTCCTATGGTGTGTTTCCAAAAAATGTTAATGATTTGAAGAATTTTGTGAGTAGAGACAAAAGAAATGAAAAGAAAATAAGTTTTAGGACACTATGCAAAGGTACTAAAGATCAAGATGGTTAAAAATAAAAGGGAGATATATAAAGTTGGTTTATTTGATTAAGGTTAAAATAGTTATGTTGTTATATCTGATAATCCTTAACTTTTGATAATCAGGACTGAAACTTTTGATGATCAGGATTGAAACAAGGAGATTTTAAGAATTTGTTTATAGATCAGAGTTGAGATATAGAAAGAAGAGATCAGCAACATAATTCTCCTCCTGTATTTCAATTGGGTCTGAGTTCTGCACCAAGAATGTCTTTATAGAGTTACTGAGTTGCTATGTGGTTTGTATCAGTTCTCCTCCATACTGCATCGAGAGCCCAGGATGGGTTGACTCCTTCCTATGATGTCATTTAGCTGAGTCTGCACAAAGATATAAAAGCCAGCCCCCGGGAGAGACCCCAATTTTTGACTCAGCTCCTTTCAGTCAGTAGCTGTGTCTCTGAAAGCATTCTGTTAGATAGCAATCACCAGCGATCTTCAGTACTTTTTCCTCACTTCAAGCAGCTCCCAGGGATCTGGGCAGCTGCTCTTCCAGGAGAGCAGGGCTCTCTCTCCTGCAACATTGGGAGCAGCGTTACCAGAACTCTGTGCAGTCAAGCTGGGCAACATCTGTAGACCTCCCCCATGCCTGCGGTTTTGAGCCATCGTAAAAACAATCGGCAAACCAATAAGAGCACAAGCCAGCTGATCGTGTGGCCGGCGGCTGTGTTTTCCTTTGCTGACTTCTCTCAGGGCTCTTTATAGCCTAAGGAGCAATTCTTTGATCTTGGAGCCTGTTTCTCCTAGTCAGCAGCCATCTTGGATTGAAGCCTTCCACCATGAGGTAAGTGGCCATTTTGTAAGCCCGGGAGGCATTTTATACCCTAAAGGACTTAATAAACATTTCTAAACAGTTTCTTTCCAATGCAAGAATGTTTATTCTACAAATGGAGCAAGATAAGGCTCATGCAGAGCTTTCCCCCCCAGTGGAACAGTCTCTTTATCCCAATAAGAGAAAAAAGACATAGGCAATGCACCCAATCAGTCCAGAGGAAGGTGGCTGCTAAAATCAGAGTAAGGCTCTAGCCCCTAAGAAGGCAACTCAGGCTGAGTTGAGGGCAGAGATGCGCAGACATGTGATCCTAGAGAGGCAGTTCAACAGAACTATTCAACAGAAGGGAGTGCAACTACAGCATGCTTCAGGTAATACCCGTGGGCCCCAGCCAAGCCCCCCCAGGGGAAGAGAAGTTATCTATGAGCCTTTCCATCCTCCATCCTGGTCTCCTGCGATTTTTGCAGAATAATCAGATCCTCAGGATCTGGGCCTTATTTCCAACAGGCTTCTGTGCCCTATGCTCCTCCCCCTCCCTCCAGGCCTCGAAACTCTTCTCAGTCTAGGCCTGAAGCCACTTTCACTCCCACAGCAGTGGGCCTTCAGCCTTCTGCCTCTACCTTTGAGCATAGACCAGGGGATATCCAAGATGTTGTCTCATTTGCCATTAGG
Source organism: Laticauda colubrina (assembly GCA_015471245.1). Taxonomy (NCBI): domain Eukaryota; kingdom Metazoa; phylum Chordata; class Lepidosauria; order Squamata; family Elapidae; genus Laticauda; species Laticauda colubrina. The sequence goes on along the minus strand of BLBF01000019.1, from coordinate 12,371,070 downwards.
CAGGGATTGGCTGAAGGCTTCAAGCAAATTCTTCAACCTCTGGAAAGGGTTCAGGCCCTTCTCTCTTCTCAATCTATAAGTTCCTTGCCTCATCACCAAGATTTACACAGGCTCTTGGACCTCAGGGTCCATTCTTCTCTACCAGAATGGGAGGAGGTTGATGAGGAAGGAAGGGCTTCACCATCTGAACAGAGTGTGAAGAGGATGAGATTTTTCACCAAAATCTTTCAGAAGAAGAAGATTCTCACCCAGAGCAGACATCCTCTGCATTGGTCTTCAAACCTACTCTCTTCAGGCCATTACTCAGCAAGGCTTTGGTCATTGCCAAACTGTTGCCGGAGGAAGTGGCTCCTGAGTCACAAGGAAATCCCTCTAGCCAAGGAGACTCGCTCTTCTCCAAGCCTGTAGTGCATGCAGAGGTTTTGCCTTCTCCCACTTTGGACATGGTCAAGGAACAGTGCACTTCCCCTTCGGCAGGTCCTCACCTATCTTCTATGGATAAGCGTTTCTACAACATCACCGCAGCTCTGGACAATGCCCTGGCAGTGCCTTCTGTTGACATTCTGGTTCTGGCCTTGTTCTCATCTTCTGGCACTCCCATGGAGCCAGAAGATATCCTGAAACCGGGTGATAAATGTTCCAAACAGACCCTCCAGCGCAATCACCAGGCCGCTGCCTGGGCTGCTTGGGCTTCAACTGTAGCATCCTTTTTCATGAGGGCATCCATACGGTGGCTTTGCCAACTCCACAATAGATTGCCTGCTTCTGACCTTCGGTCTCACCAAGACCTTAATAAGATTATCACAGCTGCAGAATTTACTGCAGATGCCACTCAATTCTGCCAAATTTGCATCCAGGGCCATGGCATCTTCGGTAGCAGCAAGAAAACTTTTATGGCTCTGAAATTGGCATCTGGAGTCACGCCAAAAATGGAAGCTGACTTCAGTTCCATTCGCAGGCAATAAGCTTTTTGGCGATTCTCTGGAACCTTATCTCATCAAAGCCAGAGATAAATGTAAAATTCTCCCTTCCTCTGGGAAGAAACCTGACTATCACCCTGCTCCTTAATCCCCTTCTGCCTTCCAAGTGGAAACCGCATTTCGCTTCCCCCGCTCTCACAGGCCATACTCCCAACCAATGGACAGAAGCTTCTGGCAGGCAACAACCTTCTACTGGTAAACGGCCCTTTCAGGGGGGGGAAGGGTGTTGTTCCTTCCATCACTCTAAGTAATCCCTCGTTCTCCCCACCCATCGGAGGTCGCCTAGCCTTCTTTGCCTCCAAATGGGAGGTGTCAATGATAGACACCTGGGTGCTCAGCACTATTAGGTCAGGGTTACAACTGGACTTCCTAACACCACCCCTAGAAAATTTTTTGATCTGTCCTGTCTCTCAGGACATTTCAAGGCAAGCCTTCATGAATCAGGCCATTCAACACCTTCTTGAAATCAGGGCTATTCAGCCTGTTCTCCCTTAGTGGGGACGTGGGCTTTACTCTCGCCTTTTCATCATTCCCAAAGCCTCGGTGGAGGTTGGTGGGAAGCCATCCTTGATCTCAAATTTCTCAACCAATTTGTAAAATACAGCCGATTTAAAATGCAGACTCTGCATTCTATTTTAGAGAGCATTCGGGAGGGCAACCTCCTCTCTTCCATTGATCTCATGGAGGCTTACCTCCACATCCCATTTTGGCCTCATCATGACCAGTTTCTCCATTTCTATTATCAGAATACCCATTACCAGTATCAAGCATTTCCCTTCGGCCTCTCATCAGCTCCAAGTTTCTTCACAAAGGTTCTGTCAGCATTGATGGCATCTCTGCGTTCTGTTCCAGTGAGGATCCAATGCTACTTTGATGACATTTTGATGCTGTCCTTCTCCATCCATGTGGCCCATCAGGATCTGGAAATTGCCCTGTCATTTCTCCAGAGCCACAGATTTTCCATCAACAACAAAAAGAGCCAGCTCTCTCCCACAACCAAATTGCAACACTTGGGAGCAGTCATCGATACCATGTTGTGCCAGGTTTTCCTGTCCCCAGCTCATGGAAAGAGCCTTGCAGAGATCATCAGCCAGTTCCAGCAACATCAAATTGTCCCCCTGTCACTGCTGTCCAAACTTCTGGGGAAGATGGTCTCCTGTATTGGCATCCTCCCTTGGGTTCAGCTCCACTCCCAACCTCTCCAATGGTTCCTGCTTCCCTACCAACAAGCAGAAACCAGCCACTCATCCATCAAGGTCCCCTCCCACCACAAATCCAGAGATCTCTCAATTGGTGGTGTTCCTTGTCAATCTGGAAGGGACTCCTGTTCAGGGACCCAGACAAGCTAGTGATAACCACCGATGCCAATCTCCTGGGTTGTGGTTCCTATATGCAGGGCCAGATAACTCAGGGTGTTTGGTCCAGGTCAGAGCAGACCCTTCCCATAAATTGGCTAGAGCTCAGAGCCATTTTTCTGGCTCTCAAGCATTTCAGGCAATCAGTGACCGGCTCTCATGTTCTAGTCCTTACAGACAACATGGCCGCAAAGGCTCATGTCAGCCAGCAAGGGGGGATGAGGTCCAAAGTCCTCATGAGAGAGGATCTACGGTTGGAGCTATGGGCAGAGAAACACCTGTTGTCAATCTCAGTTGACCACATCTCCGGGGTCAACAACTCCCGGGCCAACTGGCTCAGCAGGAGCCTGGTTGACCAGGCAGAATGGTCCATTCCTCTGTCTCTATTCAGGGACCTTTCCCTCAGATTCGGAACACTGGAAGTGGATCTCTTCTCCACTCCTCAAAATGCCCAAATCACCAGATTCTTCACCAGGTTTCCTTGCCAAGGAGTGGAGGGAACCAATGCTCTTCTGTGCAGATGGCCCAAGGGCCTCGTCTACGCCTTTCCCCTGCTTCCCATCATTCCGGCAGTAATTCTGAAGATGTTGGAGAATCCTCCTCCTGGCACCCTATTGGCCAAGGAGGCCCTGGTTTGCGGATTTGGTCAACCTATCGGTGGCTTCTCCTTGGAAGATCCCAGCCCAACTAATCTCCCTTCACCAGGGGGCCCTGCTCCACCCAGGACCCCAGTGGTTCAAGCTGACCATGTGGCACTTGAGCGGCAGAAGTTAGAGGAGGCTGATCTTCCAGAAAGGGTCATCCTCACTATCCTGGTGTCTCGCAAACCTTCTACAAGGCGCATCTATGATGCCACCTGGAAGGCTTTTTCCCAATGGTGTCTTAGGGAGGGTCTCTCTCCTGCTTCAGCCCAGTTGAAAGAAGTTCTTAGCTTCCTTCAGTATAGTCTGGAGAAAGGTTTGGCCCCCAGCACCTTACACAGGCAGGTTGCAGCCCTCTCCTCGGTCCTTTCATGGGATTTGCTTCCTTCCTTATCCCATCACCCTTCAGTCAAGACGTTTTTGAAAGGGGCTTCCAACCTGCACCCACCAGTGGTTCACAGGTATCGTTCCTGGGACTTTCACAGGGTCCTTAATGCCCTTACAAAACTCCCCTTTAAATCCCTTAGAACAGTGTCTCTCCGTTTCCTAACTCCGAAGTTAGCGTTCCTCATTTCCATCATTTCTGCCAGAAGGGTTTCTGAGCTTGCTGCTCTTTCCATCAGACAGGACCTTTGTTCCTTTCACAATGATAGGGTTGTTCTCCATCTGGACCCCTCATTTATTCCAAAGGTTTACACCTGGTTTCACAGGTCCCAGGACATTGTGTTGCCTGACTTCTGTCCTCTCCTGCACCACAATTTAGAGCAGCAGTGGCACCCGCGAGACGTAAGAAGGGCTCTTAGAATATATATTAAGCACACTTCCTCCTTCAGGAAGTCAGAAGCCATGTTTGTTTCCTTTTTCCCCTCTCATTTGGGGCCCAAGGCCTCTTCTACTATTAGCAGGTGGGTCAGGTCTTGCATTGAGCAGGCCTACAAAGCTGCGGCCCTTCCGGTTTCCCGAGATCTGACAGCGCACTCTACCAGAAGCACGGCCACTTCTGCTGCCCGGGTGACCCAAGCATCCTTGGAGGAGATTTGTTGTGTGGCCATGTGGACATTCCTGTTCCTTTCATCAGACACTACCGTCTGGATGCCTTTGCCTCGGTGACTGCAGCCTTCAGCAGACAGGGTGATTCAACAAGTGGTCCCACAGTCGGTATGATGAGCCAGACGATGACCAGCCCATGGACATGCAAGCTTTGGTATGTCCTATCCTGGGCTCTCAATGCAGCATGGAGTGGAATGGGCATTGGTAAAAGTTACCATGAATGCCCTTTCCATCTATGCTACAAGAGAGCCCAGCCCCTCCCTTGATTCGTTCAGAGAGGGTAAGACATATTTCTGTATTCATTTGTGCTTTCAAAGACACCTTTCAGTCTGTCAAGTATCTTTGCCAAAGCTGGGGTCTCTCCTGGGGGCTGGCTTTTATATCTTAGTACAGACTCAGCTAAATGATGTCACAGGAAGGAGTCAACCCATCCTGGGCTCTCTTGCAGCATAGATAGAAAGGGCATTCACAGTAACTTTTACCAACGCCCAATTTCTAACAGGTTTTCACAGGCCATCAACTTATCATTTTGCTACCAAGGATTGGTAGTGACAAAATGTCTTTTTCATTGACTAGTTGTTGAGAACAATTTAATGCACAATTATTCTAGAGGTAGTATGTTCTAATGTTCAGAGAAATGTAAAATGTCATTGATTTTCAGTATCCATTCTCAATGTATTTCTAATTTTAAACTTAGGTGACAATTTGACTTATTTATACTGAAAAAAGAATTGATGCAACAATAATTAATGAAACTTTCTTGCTTTTAACGTTTTCCAATGTGCCTCTTGATGCTTGAACAAGTGACCTTGGATATATATAAACTTTGATCTCCTTAGGAAAATGAGACCAGAGTTTTTTTAATTATACATAATATATTATAGGCCACAATGAATTTTTGATTTTGCACATAGCAAAAATGAGTGTGGAAATTTGTAAGCAATATCCAAATACTTCTCCTACTTTCCAATCTCTTGAACTAATGTTGAAAAAACATATGGTCAGTTCTAAACAGTGAAAAACACCACTGTTTTGATAATATTAGGACATTATTGTGAAGATAAATGTCATTAAAATTCAAATAACCAGAGTTTCTCTTTCAATTTTGGGCATTTGAGTTGATAAAATGCCTACTTGGGTTTGTAGGTGTTAATATTTTTTTTGTTTTGTTTTTAATCTGTATTTTCATTGTATTTCATCTTTCTCTGCAGAAATGTGATGTGCTTTGGGAAGATTTTCACCAAAAGCTCGTAGATGGATCACTACTAACTTTGGATACATATTTGGGACAGTTTCCTGATATTAAGGTATATCATGCCACCATGTGTCTTATGTCAAATGCTTAGCAAAAGAAGCAAAAATATTCTATTTGGAAGGCAGATAATTTGAACCTTAGACTTGCCAGCCTCTATTCATGCATCATAATACTCTATAAAAGCTTTCTTCCAGCTGCTTATATATAATTACCAGAAAACAGACAAGGATATTGACCCCTCTGGCTAAAAGGCACTTCCTTAGAAATTTACTCTCAATCTTAAATGTTGATAAGACTGGGGATTCTAGGTGGGATGAAGACAAATGGTTTTATTGTTTTGATTTGCCTTTGCACAAGATGTGACTACATTTTTAAATACTTAAATAAGAATGGCAATGCACCTGATATCCACTCAATTTTCAGGACTCCAGAGAATGGAAAATTAGAGCAGAGATTCTGCCCCATTCACATAGCAGTGTCATATTTCCCGACCCCTTGTATCAGTCCCAGGTGTATCACATTTATCTCTTGAACCAAATCAAAGTTTGTTTATTTATTTATTTGTCAATCGCTTAAGTATAAACATGAGTAAGAATACAGGAAATAGGTACAAATAAATGGGGACAATAGGACAGGGATGATAGGCACAATTGTGTACTTACGCACACCCGTTACAGACCTAACGGTCCAATCATAGGCAGGGTAGTTCATGGTTGTCCAAGCCCAAAATTTCAAGCCTGGTGATATAGGGTATTCTGTTGCAAGCAGAGGAGTGTAGTATTCTTCTCATGAAATACATGAAATACTTGGAGTTGAAACCATCTCTATTAGAATCTGATTTATATACCATTTATTTCTTTGGAGGTGGAGGTAGTTTGTGAATGGAACATGACTTGTTTTAAGTCTAAATAAATTATTTGTGGTCTGACTATATAATTTATCTAGTTTATCCAATAATATTTTTCATAGAAGCGTTCTAGATTGTCATGAACATTCATGGAACAAAACTGATAAAAGGACTTGCTATATGTTTTGTGCTAGGATTGCTAAATCTTTACTGTATTAACGAAATATCTTTGTCAAGGCATGCATGTTCTCCTGACATTTGAAATAGTACATTGTTTTTACCTTTTCTTTCAATTACTATATTTGCCTTACTGGCCAACCTTATTCAATCACAAAGAATGGTCAGTGAGTTTTGTGTTTAACATCTTTGGGTTTTTTTTTTTAATCATAAGTACAAAGTTGTCTTCTTGTATCAGCACTTTGAGGTAGAGCAAAACAAGAAGCATACTCTAGCTCTATCTGTATTGCAAGGCTACATTAGCAAATTGTTGCAAGTCTGAAAATACACTTTTCCTCCCTAATCTTTACAGTCCAAACTAGATAGGACCTATTTTGAAATGTTTGCTGTGCTTCTATTCCTTCTGTGGGCTCCACTGCCTCTTCTCTGACCATTGCCTAGTCTGTGGCTCTTTCTCCTATCTGCCAGGGTCATTCCCATATATTATTACACCTAAACCTTTCATTACTAAAACAATTTGCTGCTCTGTTTGAATTTAATTTCAGAATTAAATGTATAATTTTTAATATTATAACTATTCTATTGTTTCCCTTCTTTTGCATAGTTTATTGTGGTACTATTTTAATCCTTATCACAAATGAGTAAATGCAATAAAAACATTATTTTTAATTTTTAAGCTTTTTTAAAAAAATCTTTGGAGAAGATTTCATATGTTTTCAATAAAGTCTGGAGCAGCAAATTTTAAATTGTATGTTGAATAGAAATATGGAATTTTAAAAGTTCAAAGTCTGTGGCTTTTGAAATGATGTGTTTTCTTTAGTCAAGAGTTTTTACTTTGAAAAATATAATCTCCATGCATGGCTTTTTAAAAAAATAAAAACAAAAAACTACATTTATGGGCCTCTTATCATTTTAGTTTTATAACAACTTTTCCAGGAATATTAGGGAGAGAGAAAGTGATAATTCAGGCATCTGAATGAAAAAAAAGGAGACTTGAATCTGGGTCACCTTGGTTCTAGTTCACATACATCACACTGGCTTAGTTTTTAAGTGATGGAAGAAACTCATAATATTTTTAAATCAGGAAAGTTACCTTTTATTGTGGTTTTTTTGATTTGGATATCATTATTTACAGAATCGCATTGCAAAGCGGAGCAGGAAGCTAGTAGACTACGATAGTGCAAGACATCATCTGGAAGCTTTGCAAAGTTCAAAAAGAAAAGATGAAGGGAGAATTTCTAAGGTGAGAGAGAGAAATAGATACAACAGTATTATAATCTTTATAAGACATGTAGGGAATGAATGAGATAAATCTCTGTTTAATGCTGTTAAGTTGTATTTTATCATTTGCTTGGGCTATCAATATTGCAATATTAGCATGAGCCAATCATGTTAAATATCACTAGTTGTAGTACATTGATAGTATATCACAGATAGCCAATGATTAAGATGTCATAAATGACATCTAGATCATGCCTCTGGGATTAGCATTTCCAAATAAAATAACATTTTCTCTTCAATATTGCACTGGAAATTAATTCAGTATGTGGATGACACATCCCTGTGTTGTTGAGTTTAAACAGATTCAGATATAATTTTGTGGGAAGTCCTTCCTGGATGTATTAGATTGTCTTTTCCTTAAAGGAGCTTTACTCCTGGTACACCCATTTCCTTGCCCATAGTACAAAAGTTACAATCTTCAGTCTTAACAAACTTCTCATTGTTTTTCAGTTTTTCAGCCAGCCCAGCCTACACTGCTGAAATCCCTTTTTGATTTCTGTCCTAGTGCTAATAGGACTCTGTTTAATTTTGGGAAAGTATGACAGTTATAATCCAACGCTTACAAATGACAATTTGTTAGCAAAAGCTGATAAAGCTCTTGGAGTTATATCAAAGTATCATCACATATTAAATAAAATGTAACTGATGACTTCATAAAACTGTACAGATTAATATCAGAAAAATTTAGCATAGGTGTGAATTAGATATCTGGGTTTTGTTTTGTTTTTTTGTTTTCAGATAAGATTACAGAAGACTGGTTCTCTTTTACAACAAAGAGGAAATTTGAAGATTGTCACTTTATTTTATACTTTCTAAGTGATTAATTAATTAAAGTTGTACCTAGTGCTTGAGAGGGATAGATATGTATTTCAAGATTTCTGTATCAGACTTCAAAATGATTGGCTGGGGATGCTCTTTACTTTGATAATGGAAGTAAAAGCATCATTTGCTGTGCAGCCTTAGGACACATAGTATTTTGATCTGATCTGTTTTAAATAGTTACAGTTGTGAAGAGAACAAATAACTTTTATAAGAATGGTAGTATACTGGAAGAGAAGGTTTAATGTTTTCCTTTACAGCTATGATTTCTGCTGCAAAAAAGAAAGAAAATCTCATTTGATAGGACTGTAAAAGCTTTCTTTTAAAAAGTTCCCATAGGCATTAAATGGCATTTTCTCATTAAAGCTTTATTGCCATCCACTTATTTTAAGGGATTGGGAATGGAGAAAGAAGGGATAAGTGACTAACACATGCACAATTGCACGTTTGTTATAATTCTGAATCAGGACATTTAAAACAGTAGCTTTTTCTTTTTAAAGGCTTGGTTGTATGATGTCCCTAAAATTTAGGTTTAGCTTTAAACTCAACAACTTCAGCTAAGTGCAACGAAGCCAGTAACAAGCTATTCATATTCTGAGTCATATAACCAATATACCCTAGTATAATAAAAATTATCAGCAATTTAAGAAAAATTAAAAATTATTGACCTTATACAATAATGAGTAAGTCTTAATTCATTCAGATTAAAGCACAGAAGCTGGAATCTCATTAGATCTTCAGGGTATTTTAACAAAAAAAATCTCATCAAATTTAAGATTCTTTAATTTTCTTTTTTCTTTTTGTTTGGTACCAGGCATCTGAAAAAACAGTCAACCTCTGGATTAAGTTCTGAGACTGACTGCTTTTGTCCTTAAAAGGAGTACAAACCCAAAGAAATCCCATCGGGAATAATATGTTGCATTGTTCAGAACTGTTTTGTTTCTTTTTTCCCCAAAAAAGTTTGCTAGGTATTTCACTTTGTTGTAGGCAGAAGAAGAGTTTCAGAAAGCACAGAAGGTATTTGAAGAATTTAACACTGATTTGCAAGAAGAACTACCATCTTTATGGTCAAGGTATATTGTTTGGAAAGTTATGTGATTCATCTTTTTCTTTCCCCAAAGCTTTTTAAAAAATAAATTGTTGTTTCTTTATGATCTTTTAAGTGCATCTTTGTACCCTTAGAAAAATTCATTGGCTGTTCTAACAGTCATTTTCTTATTAGCACAGTGAAATAAATAACTATGATTCAAAAGTGGAGCTTGTTGAGAAACTAAATCTTAATTTTATTTTAATTAAGTGTTGGAGACATCTAACTCAATGAGGGAACAAACAAAAATAATGAAAACAAAAGGGTAAACCTTGTGCTTCCAAATTTGCTTCACTGTCCATTGTGTGTAGAGCAAGCCCAAGCAATAGGGATCTACACTATGGAGATAAATGTATCTAAAGAAAGCTTAACTTAAGTTTAATATCATGCTAGAAATTTGCAAAAAAAAGAGGCTTTTTGCCCATTCAAGTTATACATGTAAATTATATATGTTTTACATTTTCAGGATTCTTTGAATAAGAATAAAATGTGCTGTGTCCATATACAATAAGCAGTTTTTCATTTTTTTTCTTTCTTTCTTTACAAACTTTTCATCTTTACCTGTCATTTCTACTTAGGCGTGTGGGCTTCTATGTGAACACGTTTAAAAATATCTCCAGTCTTGAAGCCAAATTTCATAAAGAAATAGCTTTGGTGAGTAAATACATAGAGAGATATAGATATAGATATAGATAAATGCAGTGTAAAAGTAAGGAAGAAGGTATAAAATATAAAGCTGTCAGTAAAGACATATTTAATCTGTAAAGGTTGATTCAGCTTTCCATACTTCCAAGATTGGTAAAATGAGGACCCAGATTTTTGGGGGCAATATGCTGACTGTAAAACTGCTGGGAGAGGGCTATAAAGCATGTAAAGTCTAAGGGCTATTGGTATTGCTAACTGCAGCAATATCTTTTTGTGATTAAACTTATTGCTCTAATTATAATCATTGTAGACTAGACTGATGCTAAAATTATTATAGCAATAATCATCGTTTGTTAAGTTGATTCCTTGACTTTGTTGTTGCCTGGGTTATATCTTGCCTATGCTGGTTCTTTTTTTATATCAATATCTTATCTTTGTTGTTTTTTTAAACTTGATTTTTTTTCTACTAGCCACTAGAGTGATATGCTTGAGATATACTTGAGATTGACACTCATGTAGAATAAATGAATGAGTGGAAACTTACTGGGTGATATGATAATAATAAAACAAGTAAGCTTTCAGCAACTGGAATTTAAGAGAAGACTTATGCTTCTCAAGCTAAAAAAAAAAAATCTGTGAATGATTCTGAACTTAGTATAATAGAGCAAGGTGAGTTTTTTAGGATGATCACAAATGTCAGCCAAGATTACAGGTAGCCCTCGTCTTATGACTGTAATGGAGCCTGCTATTATGGTTGCAAGTCACAATCACCTCACTTAACAAATCTCTCTGCTTTCCCTGATGCAATAATTAATTGACTATGTGAATTGCTAAATGGAGCATGGGGTGCCTCAGATATGGGAGAGGCCCAACCTACCTGCCCAAAGTTTCCGAAGACTCATCCACTTCCTGAGGTATCTTGTGTTGTATTTCCTACCCTCAGAATCTTCCTGCCTTGGGCCTGCTTTCCCACTCCATCAAATCCCATGTCTTCCTTTTCACTCCCATCCACACATCATGCACTTATCTTATGTGGCTCTCCAAAGATTTGAATATCTGCAGAAAGTAAGTGGACCGCACTCTCAACCTCCAATCTATCACTTACCATTTATTTACTTAATAATTATTTGTCTGCCTATCTTACTACAGGGTAAATCTGTGAAGTTTACAATATTAAAAGATAAAATTACATGAATAAAATATTCCAAAATATAAAAATATAAAATACAGTAGGTAAAAATGGGGAGGGGTGAATAGGATTAGCAGGTATGATCCAATATTAATCTGTCAACCACCTTCAACATGAAGCTCCTTTTCTGGAGCTCCAACTCAACTGGCAGAGCTCATGCACAAGATCAGGAGAGTTGGAGCAGACCTCACTCCAGGAGGCAGGATGTTCCAAAGTAGAGGGGCAATAGCAAAAAAGGCTCTTCTCCTGGACTCTACCAGCCAGAATACCCTAGCCAATGAGGCCTGCAATATGCCTCTTTTGCCAGTATGGGTGGTGTGGGTCAATCCCAATGAGACAGGTCCTCAAGTAACCTGGCTTTAAATGAAAGGCTTTAAAGGTTATTATGAACACCTTAAATTGCACCCAGAAGTAAACCATCAGCCAGTGCAGCTCGCGGAGCAGTGATGTTACATTGGTCACCCTTGGGATCCCAGCATTGCCTGTGCCACTGGACTCTATACCAGCTGTAGCTTCCAAATGCTGTTCAATGGTAGTCCCATATAGAGTGTGTTATAGTAGTCCAGCCATGAGATGATTGGGGCTTGAATGACTGTGTGGAGGGACTACTGATTTTGTAAATCTCCAAAGCTTTGGAGTTCATGTTGGAGAAGGGAAGCAGACTACTCCATCTTTCATTCTCCCTACACTGTATGGCATAGTCTCAGAAACACCATTTTCTGGGACTGCACCATGCAGCCTCAGGAGCATAAGGGATAGAACTCATGTTGAGGAGAGAGAACAGGCCCCTCCACCCTCCTTGGGATCCCTGCAGGCGACATGATATGATTATGGAGGCAACTGGCACAATTAATTGCAGATGATGTGAAAATGGTGCCCACTTCTGGGGTTGTGCCACATTAATGTAAGTTGGGGAGCTCCAGAGATCTTCCAAAGGACAGTATAATTGGGTGATTGAGAGGGTGGAGGAGAAGGTATGGGATCCAGTAAAGTGGGAAGCAGACCCAAGGTTTATGGGAACTTAATGGGGAGAGGCAACTGGGTCATAAGTAGCTTTTGAGGCATCATCATAACTTCAAATAGTTGGTAAATAGCTGGTCATAAGTTGAGAACTACCTGTAGCTCTCTTTTCTCAAATAGAATTTTAGACTTAATACAAGTTTCAATAATACCACTTAATGAAATCTTATATAAAATATTGAAATACATCTCTACTGTGAAACCATTATAATGTTTCTTTCCATAGTAGAAAATGCAGTAGTTTGAGTTTTATGCATGGCTTTAATATTTAATCCATTCTATATATAAAAAACCCACCCCCTTTTATGATCATGTAATCATTTAATTCAAGGTAGAGTTGAGACAACTCAATGGAGTTGAATGTTTACAGGCTGGATTCCCTTCCGGATGCCACATATAGTTCACAGCGGGGGGGGGGGGGGGTAAGAAATGCCTGCCACTACCTAGAATTGAACTCTTATCTTCTAGATGGGAGGCAAGCATCTTAAGCACTAGACCACTCCTATCTATTCTGTACCCTTGTACCTAAAAATAAATCTGTCATTAATGATAATTTATACACAGATACCAGGACTGTGTGATAGGTACATCTGTACCAAACTATTTCTACTTACATATACACATTGCAATAGCTATGATGATGGAGATAAAACATAAAAGGAACTTAGAACATTGTTTACTTTGATCTTGTTGAGAATGTCAAATTGGGCAGTTGGTAAGGAAATGGAAAATCCCAGAACATCTGATTGTCCTCATGCAAAAGCTATACACAGATCAGGAAGAAACAATCGGGAACAACATCGTAAAGAAGACTGGCTCCTGGTCAGCAAAAAAGTAAGACATGGTGATATACTCTCACTTTATTTATTCAATCAATGTGATATATTTGGGAGAGAAGTTAGACTGAAAAGAAATGGGCATGCTTTTAAAACTAAAGGAAAAAAACATGAATAATCTATGCCTGTGATGGCACACAGATCCATTTATGCAGGCATGCAAGTCCCAGCCAAACTTACCTGCACTGTGCATGCATGTACCTCCCAGCTGATTTTAGGCCCATTTGAAGCCTAATTTTCCCTCTCTTGAGGCTCAAGGGAAGTTTCTACAGCCTCGGGAAGCTGAAAAATGGGCCCTCCAGAAATACCAGAAGTGCCCATTTTCAGTATCCAGATGGCCTCTGGAGCTTGGGGGGAAGCTATTTTCCACCCTCCCAAGGTTTGAGGGAAGCCTCTCAGCCTCAGGAGGTTCAAGAATGGGCCTTCCAGAAATACCAGAAGTGTTGAAACAGACCCGTTTTTAGCTCCTGAGGCTTCCCTCGAGCCTCAAGTGGGTGAAAACAGCCTCCTCCGAGCTCCAGAGACCCTCTGGAGGCTGAAAATGGGCACTTCTGGTATTTCCAGAAGACCCATTTTTTTTGGCCTCTGAGGCTGAAGGGGCTTCCCTCGAGCCTTGGAAGGATGAAAACAACCTCAAATAAGCCAAAAATCAGCTGGGAGGCATGTGCAAACACAGTGCCAGTAAGGGGGCGGGAGTGCTGCATGTGCATGCATGGGAGGCACATTGCATTGTGTGTGCCAGCACACGTGTGCACTATCACATGCACACTTTCAGCACACCACAATAAAAAGGTTCGCCATCACTGACTTATGCTAATAATGCTTTTTTGATAGCCGAAAATGCAAAGTTATAGTGATGAAAGTCCAGGGACATAATGAAAAAATATTTAATTACAGTTAAATATAAAGAATACCAAGATAACAGCTTTTAGAACTGACAATTAAGATATTTAGATTGATTTTGCTTTTTGTATCAATCTTATACAAAAATATGAAACTGTCAATAAAGCCATACGCATTCAGCAGAGCGGTGCTTTTCAACCCGTGGTACACATACCACAAGTGGTACTTTGGCATCTGGCAGGTGGTATGCATATGGACAGTTGAAAAGCACTGTAAAAAATGTAATAAAAAGTGTAGCGGAGGGTTAGCTACAGTGGCAGTAGTGTCACACAGGTCTGTGGGAGAGTCAGCTGGAGCTGCAGTGTTGCCAGGTCTCTGCTGAGCATCCAAGATCTGTGCATGCAGCTCCAGCTGATTGGCGCTTCCGATAGCAGCATGCAGCCTTGGGGAGAGGCGTCAGCGAGGGCTGCACCGAAGAGAAAAGGAGGAGGAAGGCTGAGAGAGTAAATTGTATAAAAGAAGGAGGTTTTGATAGGAAAGGGAGAGGAAAAGAAAATGGCAGGAAGGGACAAAGAAAGATAGACAGAGAAGAGGACCGGCTTTTTTGAGACAAGCAGAGGGAGAGAAGGAGCAAAGTTTCAGAGAAACAGGAACAATATTCCCATTAAAAGTGTGATAAGTGGATGTACAGATAGTCCTCAACCTACGACCAAATTTTTGACCCAGAAACACTGCGACCATCATAAATATGAATCAGTTTCAAGCATCTGAATATAAATTACATGACCCTAGAAATGCTGCAACAGCTATTAGTATGAAAAATGATTGTGTCATTTTTTTCCAGGGCTGTTGTAACCTTGAACTGTTGTACTTGAACTGTTTCATTTGAACTAAGTGAACTGTTGTAAGTCAAGCACTACCTGTACTTTATCAGTTTTTTCCTTTCCTTTTTTTGATCAAGTTTTTGACACTGCTAGGTGACTGATGGTACTCAAATATTGTCATATCCTAAAAGTGGTACAACCTGTGAAAAGGTTGAAAAGCACTGCAGTAAAGAAGCTGTGAAGGCCTTGGAAAAGAAAAGAGAATGACCAACATTCTCTTGGTCATTCTCTTCTCTTTTCCAGAAAGAGGAAAAAATGTCTGGATTCAGTTACAGGGGGAATTGGTGCATTATTAGAAGGCCTAAAGGACAGGTTTGGAGACAGATTATCACAGAGATAGTCTGTGTGCTTGTTAAGAGTTGACACAGTTTTGATGGCACATAATCAATAAATCAATCATTTTATAAACTAATTTCTGATTAATGCAGTTAGTAAAATTCCATATCTAATAGGCACAGAGAGAGTTTTTTGTTTGAAAATACACATACATACAATATGTATCAGTAATTCCCAACTCCCGGGCCACAGCCAATTACTGAGCCCAGAGCCAATTACAACCAGGCTGTGGCAATGTGTATGGGCACATGCATTCTCTCTTGCACATGCAGCGGGCAAGCGCACACTCCCTTTGCGCGAGCAGTTGGTATGTGTCTCCATTGCTCATACAATGGAGTTTCACATGCACGTGTGCACTTCTCCGCCACTTGTGCAGGATCATCCCCTCTCCCTCTTACACTGGTCCACAAAGGTGGTAATGTTAGGGAATTCCAATTTAGGGTAATCTAAATTCACAGATTAGTTCGATTTTGACCTGAGATATATAGGTAATATTTGATAGTTTTAAAGATACTGTTTTGTTGCACCAAATTGGTGTAGCTGTCTATCTATCAGAATAGAGATGGAAGGGATCTTGGCGGTTTTCTAATCCTACCTCCTGCTCAAGCAGGAGTTCCTATACAGTTTGAGACAAATGGTTGTCCAGTTTTTTCTTTAAAACCTCCTGTAATAAAGTATCCACATCTTCTGAAAATAAGCTGTTCCATGGTTAACTATTCTTACTGTTAGAAAGTTTCTCTAGAATTCTCCCTGGTTCTAGATTGCTTCTTTCCTTGATAGTTTCCATCCATTGTTTCTTGTCTTGCCTTCTGGTGCTTTGGAAAATAAGTTGACTTCTTTGTAGCAGCTCTTCAAACAATGGAATACTGCTATCCACTGCTGTCCGCTTTCTCTGGTTCAAACTGTTTCCAGATAATTTGGCAAGACTTTTCTCCAGGCATCTTTCCTGGACCTGGAACAAGACCAGCACTCAAGGAATTAATCCAATCAATTTTATTCAACAGAAGCTACAAAATTCCTCCACATTCATGTTAGAGTTTCTCTATGCCCAACAAAGCATGTGTCATACAAAGTAGGGCTGCAGGGGAACAATCTGCAGATGCAATAAGAATAAACAAGCACTGATACTTTACTGCCTTTATTGCCACAAAGTAGGCCTTAATAGCAACACTGATTCATGGTTAAATTTGTCCTTCACTGAATACCAGATTAAGTAAATTATGGTATCTATTTTATAAATGTATCTAGTTTCTGTCTTAATGGATTGAATGTTAATTGTATTCAATATTAAATTGGAGTCATTCTCAGCTGCAGTTGCCACATTTATTGCAAACTATTAATAGCTGTAAAAGCAGCTTTATAAATATCACATAAACAATTCTACAAGGAATCATAGCACATAGTTTGTGCTAGCTATTTAAATTTTGTATTTTCATGTTTGAACCCTGGACAGGAAAGTATATTTAGATCTGATGCAATGAAGATCTTTCCAAATATATTCCAATGCAATAAATTCTATTTATTGTGTTGGTCTTAATTTTTCTTCAAATCAGTTGTACAGAAGGTTGAATTTGTCATATGCCCAAAGGTGTAAGTAGGGCTTTTGGGGCTTGGACCCCCAACAGCATATCTCTCCAATAGGCTCCCCAATGATGAAAAAGCTCATGAATCAAGGTCCCTCTGGATTAAGGTACTTCAGGATGGGCAGGAGAAAGGTAACTGGAGTGCAATGTAGTTGTTTCTTCTATGCTGCATCAGAAGAATGAACTCAATAAAAGTATCTCCTCTTCAATCACCCCCAAGTATTTAATCTTTCTATTGTCTTCTCAATAGAACACATCCATTGTTGAGCACAGCACAAGCTATCCTCAAATTCTAGATGTGTGAAATCTTCTAGGGCCTAGGCATACAGGTTATATTGGCTGTACACATTTGGATGAACACTACATGGCAGTGATAATTTCATGATCTAATTTGCTGCCACTGATCATTTGGAGTTGTTGCTCAAATTTGTTAGGCTAATTTTCTTTATTACTTCACAAGAAAGAAGGAGGAAAATGAGTGCAAAACTGGTAGCAGTTTCCTAGAAAGTTATCCACACCTCCAAGGCTTCCACTTCTAGTGCATATTCAGGCTGTTATTGCAACAATAAATTTAATACTATAAGAAGGAGAAGTAATAGTGCCAGTACACTCTCATTCCCTCCATTTGTCTGTGCTGTTGCTGTTCCAAGATAATTCCAAGTTCATGCTTAGGCTAATGTGTCTGCGATACAAATATCTGAACAACCATGAGATGTAGCAATAAAGAGATGTGGAAGTTCATAGCCCTACTTCATGCAATCAAATTTGTTGAAGCTGTGGTGTAGGAACTAGACAGTAAGAGGGAGCCCACTCCCTGTACTCATGAACTCTCAGCTGCTTCCCTAATCTTTTATACTGTGGGTAATATAATTGTAACAGATTTTGTTAGATTTTAGAGTTGATTAAAGCATCCTATCTAACCATAATTTGAGCTTCATAACCCAAAGGTGCTAAATCTGAAAAGCATCTTGTCTTTATCCTGATTTCTATAAATGACACCAAGCTTTTATAAACCCTTTTTCTCCTTCATTTTCTTATTTGGTATATTATAAGTATTAAGTGTGAAATTTTGCATTTGTGTAATATGTGTGACGGTGATAATGGCCCATATTTGAAATTGTGTTTAACCTTACTTCCATTGTCTGGAAACAAAAATTAACAGTGTTATTTCCCTTCACCGTTACCAAAGTAGCCTTGTTAAAATGACAGTTTTGTTGTGGTGATTTTTCTCCTCAGCTCTGCCACAAACTTTATGAGGTGATAACTAAATTGGGAGAACAGCATGCTGACAAGGCCTTCACAATCCTTGGGGCACCCAGGTAAAAATCTTTTATCAAACTGCAGCTAAATGTACAAATTATATGATCTGGTTATTAGGCAGAGTTGATAGTTGATAAGTTGATAGTAAAAAATGTTTATTGAATTTGTGTGTTCATCTTTTCTATCAGTGAATTATCTATCTATCTGTGTATTAAAAGGACACTTTAGTTGTTAGAAATTCAATATAATTGTGTAAAAGTAAATTATATGTTGCACTGGAAAAAGGATGGATATTTACTAGAGATGATTAAGGAACCCATTATTTGCCAGTTCCAATGCAAACTGACTTCACTGGTAATTTCCAATTCATGTGCAGTTCAGTGTGCAATTATTATCTGGATTTCTCAGTTTCCCAAATTTTGACAGTTCGAAGGAACTAAAATAAATATAAAGCTATATGTGTACTGTATTTGAAGATAATGTATTGTTTTCTGAAAAAAATAATTGTAATATGCATGTGCAATATTTAAATGCAATTTTCATATTACTTTTTGTAACAAATATAAATGAATGCAAAATGGATAGAATGCATTCAGCTGAGAAATGAGTGCAGCCTATAGGAAGAGAATTACAGTTGTTGTTTTTCTTCATGAAGATTAAATCTTTTCCTAACTGTGGTCTCTAATTTCCAAATGTGGGTTTTGTGCCTGGACAGAGAGGCTTCTCAAGTTTGGTGGCAATAACCCCTTCCACAAATACTAGGCAGGGCTTCTATCAACAGTAATTTCAGCAAACTTCCTTTAAGAAGTATAATTTGGATTTCTCAGAGAGATACTGCTCCTAGGAGGATTCTCCTTTCTTTGATCATTTGATTGCAACCAGAAACTCCTTAGGCATAGAGAAGATACCTCTATACCTTTATCTCATTCATGATAAAAAAAGAATTAACCTCTTACCTGTAACTGCAATTCTTGAGGTGATCATTGGTTAAGGCTAGGTCACACCGGCCGACGGATGCAAAACATATGCAAAAAGGACACAGCGGACGAGCAAAATTTCAGGGGTGGCTCCATCCATTGTTATCTGCTCTCAAAAGTGCCCCAAATTTGCATAAACAGAATGGAAAAGAATGGACGTGGGGAGGATGTAGCGGGGATGTAAAGCAGATGTTCGTAGGAAGCCTAGCAGATGGAAGTGGATGACACATCCTCAGGGCTTCCGGGGGAGAATAGCGAAGCGGATGCATAGCAGAAGGAGCGGATGCATAGCGGATGACGTGGATGCATCACGGATGCCTCTAGGATGCATAGTGGATGCCTAGCGGATGGCAAAGCATTCACTGCGCATGTGGGGAGGATGAATTGCGTAAGCTCCGCGGATATAAAAGGATGCAGCTCGCAAGCAGTCACCATTCAGAGGAAAGACTTGCTGCCAGAGACATCTTGGGAGAACACCATGGGGAAGAAGAGGAAGCCTGTGCCTACTCCTGCCAGCCCTGGCAAGAAGGACAGAACCACCATCCCACCCCCTGGCGCTGACTCTGAAGCTGCTGGTGCTTCTGCTTCTGGTGGTGGTGCTCCTGGTGTTGCTGCTGCTGGTGCTTCTCCTGCTGCTGCTGCTGCTGCTGGTGCTTCTCCTCCTGCTGGTGCTGCTGCTGGTGCTGCTGCTGCTTCTCCAGCTGCTGCTGGTGCTTCTCCTGCTGGTGCTGCTGGTGCTTCTCCTGCTGCTGCTGCTGCTGCTGCTGCTGCTGCTGCTGCTGCTGTGATGGACCAGCCCCAAGGCCCTCAAAGCCCTGCTGCTGAAGGCCCTGAAACCACAGCCAGAGGGAGGAAGAGGCAAGGCAAGGAGAAGGGAGAGAGGAAACAGTACTCCATTTCGGAAGACCATGAGGAGGAGGTGCTGGAATGGCTGAGAGAGTATGAGTACCTGTGGAGGAAGGGCCACAGGCTCTATCGCGACACCAAGAGAAAGCAGGCAGCTTGGAGAGAGAAGGCGGAGAGCCTGGGCTACACTTCAGATGTACTCCTTGGATGGTGGAAGCACATGCACACCTGGTATGGCAAGCTGCACCTGAAGAAATCCAGGCAGGCCGCTGTCAAGCTCACTGACCGGGAGACCTATGTCATGGCCAGGTGCAGCTTCCTGGAGGGTGAGATCCGCCACCAAGGAGCATCCCCTCTGTCAACCCTCTCCCTCAGACAGCCCACAGAGAGCCAGTCCTCTTCCAGCCAGGAGACAGCTACCATGTCCAGGCAAGTTTCTTTGGAGGGCCCCACGACAGAGATCCCCCCAACAGCTGCACACCCCATGCCGGAGGATGTGGAGGATCCCCTGTCTCAGATGGAGCAAGAAGAAGCAGTCACCAGAGACCAACCCACACCCACCCCCAGCTCCACCTCCACAGAAAGCAGGCAGAGAGGCAGACCAGAGGGACAGAGCCACACTGTCCTCTTGGAGATCAGGGACACAATCAAAGCCAGCACAGATCTCCTCTCTCAGCTGGTCCACTTCGACATACCATCCTCGAACCACAAGCCCTTCATCACATACGTGAGCCAGACCCTCATGGACATGCCCGAGGCCCAGTACCAGGTGATGAAGGAGAGGATCACAGCTCTTCTGCACCACCCTCCAGGCCCAGCTGAACCTGCTCCTACCCACTACAGGTCTGCTCCTCCACCCCAGGCGATGTCACAGCCCTTCCACGGATTTCAGCAGCCCCTCGCCTACCAAGCCTACCCCTACCATGACTTCCCACAGCAAAGGCAGCCTTCCCAGTCCAGGCCCAGGTTCCTCAGATGACATAGATGCCACAGACGCCTCACCTGACCCAGCTGCAGACCAGACAGCCCCACTACACTCCTCCTTCCTCCACCTCACAGCCAAGCCCTCCGTCAGAACATCTGTCATCAGTCTTGGGCCTCACATCCCAGGTACTTGATGAAGGGCCTCTCAACCTCATGGGACTGAGTCAGCTCTCTGAGAGCTTCCTGCACACACCATCTCCTGTTGTACTCTCGGGTCCAGGCACCCAAATGGCGCCTCAGACCAGCACTCCAGCAACAGCCACCTCCACAGTCCCTGGCCCCTTTACATCTGAGACCATGGGTACACCTCAGAGTGACTGAGAAGAGTGCCAGAGACTGAGTT
Organism: Laticauda colubrina; assembly: GCA_015471245.1. Classification (NCBI taxonomy): domain Eukaryota; kingdom Metazoa; phylum Chordata; class Lepidosauria; order Squamata; family Elapidae; genus Laticauda; species Laticauda colubrina. The sequence continues at coordinate 12,349,832 of BLBF01000019.1, read as the reverse complement.
GTTACCTCTTTGCTTAAGACACTTTACTTGCTTTTTAATAAAGTCATACAGTTTGTTATTAATAAAGGTTATCTTTGCTTCACACACTTGGTTCATTTTTTTTACTTAATAAAGTGTTGGTGAAAACTTTGAAAAAAGGGTTAAGCCTGTGCATGCTTGTGGGATTGGTAAGGATAGCTGTGGGATGGGTAAGGATAGCTGTGGGATGGGTATGGATAGTTGTGGGATGGGTAAGGACAGTTGTGGGACAGATAAACCTCCAGTGCAAGCATAATGGGACTGTATGATCCACCCTGCCAGCTGCCACACATATGGCTCTTTATTATCAATAACAATTTATTCATTGATCAACACATTTCAAAATAAACAAAACTATTTATTAATGCCCTATTCATTGTTGGGCCACTCAACATACATGGCACAATCTCATCAGTGTGATGAGACAGACTCAAGGAAGCATCCATTAAGCATCTATCATCCTGTCTTGCCACTCCACTGTTCCAGCTGGGGAGTTGCACCAGTGTTTCGGGAGGTTGCACTGCTTCTTTCCTTCATGTGAAGCTCTGTTGGGGCCTTACACATCCACAGTGTCTATCAGGTTTAGTCCTTGCCTCCATTCACCAGGCTCCATGTCCCCATTCCCTTGTTGACGGTCCACAAGTCTGTTCTGCAACACTGGGTAGTGGGTGTGCATGAGATTGTGTAGTATGCAGCAAGCTTCCACGATGCTCCTCACAGTCCCTGGGTGATGCTGCATGGTGGTGAGAAGTACCTGGAACCTGTTGGCCAGGATGCCAAAGGCGTTCTCCACCACCCATTTTGCCCTGGACAGCCTGTAGTTGAAGATCGTCTCTTCACGGGTGAGGTATCTTGAAGTGTACGGCTTCATGAGGTAGGTTCTGAGGGAGAAGGCGTCATCACCCATGATGAAGTAGGGCACATCTTGTGTGTCGTTGGGTTGGGGGGTCTGGATCTGGATAACCCATGATGAGGTTGCGTTCCATCCCATCCTTGAGGTCACTGGCATCTGAAGCTGACCCGTTGCCTGAAGCATCGATGTACATGAACTTGTAGTCAGCATCAACCATGGCAAAGAAGTTGATGCTGAAGAAGCCCTTGTAGTTGTTATAATTGGACCCTGAGTTGGCTGGAGCTTTGCAGGCCACGTGCTTCCCATCTATGGCTCCAACGGTGTGGAGAATGTTCCACCTCTGATACCACTGCTCTGTAACTTTCCTCCAGCCTTCTTCAGTGGTGGGACACTGGAGGAGCTCCTCCAGGTATTCTTTGATGATGGCCTGCACCACTTATCTGACCACAATGCTGATGGTGTTGTGTGGCACCCTCCAGGCATACTGCATGTTTCTGTATGTGGTCCCGGAGGCCAGGTGGCGCAGAGCCAGTGCCACCTTCAGTCCAGGGTCCAGGCTGGGCTGGAAGTTGGTGTTTGCCTTGTTCAACCTGGGTCTCAGACGCTCCACAACTTCGTCAAACATGGCTGGTGGCATCCTCATGAAGTGCTGGAATGCACGAGGGTCTTCATTCCTCAGCTCCACCATCAGCTTGCCATAGAGTCCAAACTCCACTCTTCTCCCGATCCATCGTCGGACCCAGACAGCTCTTGGACGTGTCCTTCTTCTCCTTGCATAGAAAAGGTGAAACAGTCTGAAGAGGGCTTGGTTCTGGTGTTGAAAGATGGCGGCTACCAAAAGGAGTGTGCGATGATCCATGGTGGACATCAATGGATGATGTGGAAGAGCAAGAGCAAGGGTGAAGAGATCTGCACACCACGGCTGCTGGACTGATAGTGAGATCCAGGTGATTTCCTCCCCCTTTTTATAGGAAATGTCGGTTTTCTGCTAGGTGTCCTTACACATACTCTAGACATCCTCCAGACATCCTAGATATCTGAGATACATCCCATATGCGAACGTTTTGTCCGTTTTAATGCTTTATATCCGAGCTGCATCCGCTTTCATCGTTTCTATGCCCGTGCTACTCACGCTGTGTGGATGTTCCGCGTACCTTTTGCTTCCTCCCTCTTTCCGCTGGAGCAGATGTGAGTTGCGCAGATGCCCAGAGGATGCTGAGAGGATACAGCGGACGTGTAACGGATGACAATGGACATAGAACGTTTGTTGCCCGTATATATCGCGGATGTTGATCATACACGGCGGAAAGTTCATCCGTTCAAAAAGTTTTGTGCAGCTCAAAACTTTTTGAGCGGATGAAATAGCAGTAGACAGATGTTTCACGAATAGAGCATATGAAAGACGTACGCAGTGAGTACACAATGGATGCATCGCGTTTTCCAATGGATGGCAAGCGTTTTTCTCCGTTTTACATCCTCTTTGCATCCGTTGGTGCAGTGTGACATGGGCTTAAATTCATACTATTTAGCCTTCTATTTGAGATGGTAATTTCATGGTTCCTTCAGTTTGCTCAATTAGTCTTAAGAACTGAAAGATCTTGGTAAGAACTATGGTTGGTTATATGATTACAGGAGATATCTAGGCTCTGATCAATAACTGCTATAGATTGGGAGGCCAGAAATCATCTGGAAAAATGATACTTTGGTAAAACTGCCAAGAAAACTGGATGAATGTATTCATGAAATCACCAGGAATCAAAGCTGAGTCAGAAGAAACTTGTTACTGGTCTACATTAGACAGGGTTCAAAAATAACAGAATGTGTCCACCTGCTAAAGGCAAAATGTACTTATTGTAGATGCTAGCTAGATACAAGCTTTTATTTCCTCATTGAACTTTTTCTAGTACTGAAACAATCTGAAACCATTTGTCTTTTCACATGTTATTTTATTTATTGGTATGCTGTGAGCATTTCTAAAGTTAGACCAGTTTCATTGAAATCATAACTATTTTATGATTCATTTAAAAGAAAAAATATTAGTAAATAGTTAATCCTTCTCCCTCCTTCTCCAAATTTGTAAGTGGGGGGGGGGGGAGAAGAAGTGAATGTCTTTGTAAAACACAAAGGAAATTAATTTAGAAAGGGAAATGTTTCCTTAATCATTCAGTTTTCTATTTCTTTGTCTAAGTATTCTATTATTAAATGATATACACAAACAGCAGTAGAATTCTTCAAAAAAATTAAGGGGAGTCAAAATGGGAAATACCTTGAAAGTTTCCCCTGGAGAAAAACATTTTCATTAGTTTTATTAGGCATACCAGAACTGTACTTATCTTTCCAGTAGCCATTCAGCATACCTTCATTATGGATTTGTTTTATGTCATGACTGGTGTGTTGAATATCAGTGTATTGTTACTGTTTAACTAGCTGCATCATGTCTCCTCAACCAAGATGGATTGATCTTCATCTACTTTGATGCCTACCAGCATTACTATGGGGATTGTTCAGACTGGTTCTGTTTATGGGACATAAGGTCTATTTTATCTGAAGGCTAGGTAAAAAGTGGGCCATATAAATCTTGATTAACCATTCAAATATTTTTAACAAATAAACAACATTAAAGCAGCACCTAAGTAAATCATTGAAAGGTCAGAAGATGAATGAGTTCAAAAAATAAATTGCACTTTCTGAAAGCACTTTTTTTTGCACCAGGCATGTTTGCACACAAAATATTTATAAATCCTATGAACTCTTTTGTAGCTGTACCTTTATTGAAAATTAGAGACAAATTGAAAAAGAAAAAAATAACATTTCCTTCTATCTTTTATTAAAACTTGCTCTTTTATATTTCTTCTCTTTCCATAGAAAGAGGTGGTGAGTGAACACCAAAGTTTTTTGAATTTTAAAAATGATATTGCTTTGCTTTAGTATAGAAAACATGATTGAAATTTGAACAATCATGTATTACTTTAGTGCTGCACAAAGATGTTGAAAACCAAATTTCTTCTTCTTGTGAGGCTTTTAGAGTGTAATAGCTGCATGTACCTTCAAAATATAATATTAGTATTTTTATGAATTATAAATCTTAGGTGGGGTTTAGACAGCAAAATTATACTTAAATGTTTGGCTCTTGTAACACTGAAACTCTAGCACAGTAAAACTTTACTAATTAAGTGACTAGCTCAATGGTTTTCGTTTCCAAATATATTTCTTGTTGTAGCTTAAAAGCCAAGGGCCTTTATAATGAAATGTATGTTAAAAATAGGACATGAAATAGAAATGGTAATATAGAGAAATATAGAGAAATTATATATTCTAATAAAATCTGGTGAGCATTGATATTCAGAAGTGAATGTTAGCAATGCTATATAATCAAAGATTATGCTCAGAGATGTAATCTGAATGTTAATTGTTCACATGTCAGTACATGAAAAATACAAAAGTAGGTATATCTTTGTAGATGTTCATAAAATTAAGCCAGCTCTATACTAAGGGCTCACATTCACTTCATTTTGTATAATGTAGGAAAGCTGTTTAAACAGTTATTATATATCAGTTGTTGTAGATAATAAGGATTTTCAGAATTCAGGAAAATAAGGAGCTTATAAAATCAAAATCTAAGCAAATATAAGATTGGTTTCTAGGAAGTATTGCGTTTATAGATATCATAAATAATTTAAGTGTTTTAAATTTTCTTTTGTGTCCCCAGATGTTCCTTGAGAATAAGATGTTTCCATCTTATGGGAAACACAAAGATGTTTGTGTCCCCAGATGTTCCTTGAGAATATACCTTACATATATTAATATTTTGCATTCCCCTAGTGATTCTGGTCCACTCCGCATAACAAAAACTCCATCACCACCTGAAGAGGCTTCCCCACCACTTAGTCCTGAAGCTGATGCAAATCATACATTGACAACCCCAAGTTCTCCAGCACCTGCACGTCCTAAATCTCCTTCACAGGTAACATAATGCAGATAATATTTTGGCACTCATAATCACAATTTAAGGTTGCTATGGTAAAATCAATTTTGAGCTAAAAGCTTCCAGTTGCCTCTGATATCGATCCAAGCAGTAAACCTAGCGTGTCTATTTTTATCCTCCTGATATAAAAAGGATATAATTTATTTTCCTGCAGGTTGAATTTGATTTTATTTCTTTTGTCATTGATGGTTTACTGATCTATGTCAGCATTACATGCTAGTGGCTGTTGAAGAAATTCTGGCTAAGTTTGCTGATGACCAATTAAACTACCTTTCACAGATTAGAACATCCAAATTGCTTTTCAGATTCTAAGTACAGAAGACAGCTATAGTCCACAACAGAAGTCTCTGCAGCTTTTGGTTTATTGACACATGCCTTATTTATGTAAGATAGAAATATTCTTCCTTCAATGGATTTGTGGACTCCACTTCACTCACAATTATTTCAAAAACTTGACACAGGATCTCCTAGGATAAACAAATTTTAAGAGTCAATCCTATATATATTTACCTTTGCTTGCCAGCCATTATTTTTCTCCCTTCTTCTCAGAATAATTTTTCTTTTACGTCTTTCTATTTCTTCTTCCTTGCCAGCCCAGAAGAGGCCATTTTTATCTATAGGAAATACCACCTCTAACATTATGAGAGCCAGTATAGCTCTCTTAGGCTCATTATGTATTTGTATAAACAGAGTAACTGACTGAACAAATACTTAAAATAAAATTTAACTAGTTTCAAGGATTTCATGATCCAAAAACTATATAGAAAATGTGTAAAAATTGTCCTGCTCAGGATTTTGCCATTCCAGGATGGATAAAGTAATAATGGCCTGGTATTCATGGAGAAAAATACTCTGAAGCTGCTCATTCCCATTCCACACTGTTGAGTAAGGTTCTTCTTTCTCCTTACTAATTGTTATACTAATTTCATCGAAGACTCACATTTAGTTTCCAGGAATTTTCTATCCTCTTGAGCAAATCACACCTGCAAAAAAGAGATGAAAATACCCACACACAAAAAATAGTTGACTCAAGGTTCTATGCTGCCCACACTGAATAGTGGTACTTTCTTCTGCTATAACAAAGATTTTCATTTTTAGAATGATTCAAAAGGAGGGGCATCATGTGTGGTCTTTAGTTCAGTGCCTGCTTGGCTGTTCCCTAAAGCCAGCGCTGCTTTCAAAATATAGTTCACTGCAGCCAGATAGAAGTGGTGGTCTTTAACACACCGGTAGGAATTCCACAGGTTGCTAACTCTTTCATATGCCATGAATTGTCCAGGTGGGAAGTCCATTGATGGCATAAGGAGTTTGATGACTCAAACTCAAATCTCGAGTTTCAAGATTGATGCAGTCTTCCATCTTTCTGAGTTTGGGAAAATGGGGACTCAAATTGTTGGAGACAATATGATAACTCAGTAAACTGCATAGAGAGGACTGCGTAGAGAGGACTTAGCAGCATATAACTCTAAGTGCTATTGCTATAAAATGGAAAACATTATCCTTAACTAAAGCTCAATTTCTGCCTGCCTCATTGGTGGAGTGTCTGCAAGATGAAAGTCATTTGTGAGGATATGTTTCAGAGGTGGTATTCAGCAGGTTCTGACCAATTCAGGAGAACCAGTAGCAGAAATTTTGAGTAGTTCGGAGAACCGACAAATACCACCTCTTACTGAGATTTTACAGTATTCTTTCCCTGCCATGCCCACCAAGCCACACCCACAGAACCAGTCGTAAAAAAAATTGAATCCCACCACTGGTATGTTCCTTAGCAAACAGTAAATGGACCATCTTTGTGCTATAGCAAGTAAGAGACTCTGAGAATATTGCTGAGAGATCTTTTTCATTTCCCTTTCCTGTGCTGTCACCCAGATGTCATCCTGAAAAAAAGCACTGCAGTGTTTTTCAAATTTGGGAACTTTATGATGTGAAATTTCCCAGCTAGTAGCACAAACTAATTCTGCCAATTTTCAGGTCTATAGTGAAATTGGAGCTTCTCAGCAGAGTTTGAGTGATTGAGAAATAACTACATGAATACAATTTTGGTATTTTAAAATATTTGTTTTGTAATTTAATACTATCTTTTATGCTTTAGAGATACTCCTTGACTTACAAGCATTCGTATAGCGATCATTTGAAGTTACAACAGCACTGAAAAAAGTGACTTATGATCAGTTTTCACACTTATGAGTGTTGCAGCATCTCCATGATCACATGATTGGGTGCTTGGTAACAGGCATGTATTTATGACAGTTGTACTGTCCCAAGGTCATGTGACCATCATTTGTAACCTTCCCAACTGGCTTCTGAGAAGCAAAGCCAATAGGAGAAGCTACCTAACAAACTGCATGGTTTACTAAACAACTGCACTGATTTGTTTAACAATTATGACAAAAAAGGTTATAAAATGGGTCAAGACACACTTAACAATTGCCCTGCTTGATTATGAAATTTTGTGGTCAAAAATTAAGGACTACCTATATAAATCAAAGATTCTATTAGATATGGTAGAATAACAAAAACCAAGTAAATAAAACAAAATGTATGGGAATATACATCAATCCTTAGATAAGTAATAGAATAATTGCAAAATAACCCTTCCCAGACTGGGAAATAAAAGGAAGGTAAAAATTGCATATTAAAGTTCCCATCTATGATTAATATAAAAAAATATGTATTTTTCTTGCTGTGACTTTCTATGAACTAAGAAACAATGTCACTTGAAGAAAGCTTGAAAGTAATGTTTTACACCTAAATGATATAGAAATTGCCAGTTCTAATTCTCAAACACTGAAAAAATAATTATTACTATGGTATATACTTTTGATATATCATTTAATCTTTCAAACATACTTACTTTTCTTTCAGCTGAGGAAAGGACCTCCTGTCCCACCATTGCCTAAACTCACACCAATGGTAGACATGCAACAAGAAAACATCATCAGTTTATTTGATGATAATTTTGTCCCAGAAATAAATGTAACAACACCTTCACAGGTGAGTCCAGATTGAATATATCAATCTTCTCCAGCATCATATATTCAAAAGCATAGTACTACAACTTGTTCATCCCAGACCAAAAGACCTTGGCAATGTTGACTGGGAACACTGGACACATCTTTTTGAATGGAGATGATAGGAATGACTCACATTCAAGCTATGAAACATAGAATAAGTTATTCTTGTCACTGACAAAATATTTCCATTAATTTGAGACTGTTTTATACATTTAGGGATGAAACCTCTAATTCACAAAAACTTAGTGGCATTTGATAGTGAATCCCACAAACTCTTTGTGCTTGAATGAGCATGACTAAAATTTGTCCAGGATGAAAGTACTGATTGTGTAAATGTCTATGATCCTTACAGAGCAATACAATACAGATTGTATTTATTTAAAGAAAAATACACGCATGATGAAATATTAACTGAATCTGAGCTTGAGGCTAATGAAATCATTCATTAATTCCTCACAAAATGGCTTGCATGAAACAATTGAAAGCTAATTCAGAAAAGTCTGCTGTCTTATCTATTTTCTATTATATCCATGACATCTTCCTTTATTCTGAACTAATGCCACTGAATTCCAATCTCTTATTATTTGCCCTGATGAATATTTTATGAAGAAAATAATTTCTACATTCCAATTAAAGGTTATGTTTAAAAAATTTGCAATTCCAACAGAATGAAGCTCCTGATGATAAAAAAGAAGAATCTTTGTTAGATTTGGACTTTGATCCTTTCAAGCCTGATAATGCATCTACTGTGGTAACCCATTCTCCAATGTCTCAGGTATCTGTGTGTTTGTGTCTATGTTATTATGATACTATGTGTCCCATAATGAAGGTTGTTTTATACCACAATCCTGTGGGAACCTAGAAATGTAGCTTTAATTTGTTAAAAGCAAGTTGCTGATTCTTATATTAAATGTTATAAAGAAGTGTAATAATTAAAAATAAATGTTTGATATGGCTGGCTAATATAAGTTGCAGTGATAGGAAATGGCTAAATGGCTTAGGTGATGTCTTGCAGAAGCAGATAAAATTATACAAAATAGGCCCAAAATCAATAATGAAAAATGTGCACAATTTTGGCCAGTTTACAAAATGTATGCTGATTACAGAATTTAGAATTTTTCTTAGTGTTTAGTAACATACGAGAAGTGAAGTGAGTAACAGAAAGTATTGAATAATGTGAAATTAGGCTTGATGAGAGCTAGAATGAACATGTAGCTTTGATGCCACATAGGGTTGCATATCTTTTTTTTAATTAAATTTTTATTGAATTTTACACAGTTAAAAACAACACAACAAAAAACAACACAAATACAAACTTTGCAGTGTTCTATCGAGTTTCCCAGTTTCTACTAACTACATACACACACACACACACACACACACACACACACACACACATTATTCATTTATATTATTTTTTATTCCTATTGTCCTACTATCCAACCAGTTATACCATTTTTTCCAGACTATAATATATTCCTTCTCTTCCCTCTCTTGCAATTCTAACATGAGTTTTACCATTTCTACACAGTCCCTAATTTTCTTTATAATCATATTGTCTGTGGGAATACTGTCTAATTTCCAGCTCTGGGCTGCATGTCTTATTTGGAAACATAGCAGATTAACTATTTAATCAATCCAAGCTGTAGGTTTTTCCCAAAGCACTTCACTTTTAGATTTTATTATTTCAGACTTTACTAATAAATAATATTCAATCCTACAAGTGTTTTTTTTTTTAACAGAACACCTGTCCTTAACAATAAATTTAAATTAAACATTTGTTCCTGGGACCTGGAGCCACTGACATTAGCCATTTAAAAACGCATTACTGTACATTGTGTCACAAATCATACAAGAAATTAGACTTCTGTCAATCAGACCAAAGATCTGATGTCTACTTATGTCTGTTACTGATATTTCAAAAAATGATTGCAAATTTTGCTGCTTATATTATATATGTTGTGTGGATGTGGATGTGGCCTTGTGCACATACATGCACACTTTCAAATCAGTTTTTCACTCCTGGTGATTATCTGACATAAATTTCTGCAGTTTTCTTGGCAAAATTTTAGAAGTGGTTTGCCATTGCTTCCTTCTTAAGGCTGAGAGAGTGATTGGCCCAAGGTCATCCAAGGACTTTGTGTCTAATACAGGATTAGAACTTATATGTTTCTAGCCTGATTCCTTAGGTGCTATACCAGTCTTGTTCTCTATAACACCATCTTTGCTGATACAATTTTTGTAATAGAAAAGTTTCTAGACAACTGAAACAAAATATACTGTTCATACACATGAACAATAATAGATTATCATTTCAAAATATGTTTTTTAAAGTCACCTCTGCATATACAAGTTTATACTGAATTACAATTTCCCACCTGACCAGTAAGTATTTTATTTTATTATTTTATTTTACTAGTTTATTGATTTGAGATGTTATACTCTAAATTTTGGTATAAAATGAAAGCAGAAAATAGCTTACAGCATGTTGAAAACTACAAAATTGGTTTCCAAATTAAATAACATTATAAATAATTAAAAAGCAACCATAGACCAAACAGGCAAGCAAACTAAAATGGATGTAGTACAATAAAATCTCTTCCCTTTTAAAACAACCCATTTTTATATTTCTATGGATCTGTATACCACATACTGAAGACCTTGAGGACCAAGTAGGCTATAGGCAGAATGAGATGTGCAAAGCTCAAGTCAATTAGCAAAGGCTTTCAGACTTGATATATGGGACAGGGAGAAGAAAACTTAAAGTGCATTTTGAGCTGGCACTATAAATAAGCTGAAGTTTCTTATAGTAAGTGGTTTGATGTTGTCAAACCTCCCCTTATACTTGAGGTCATTAAAGAAGTATCTGAGAAATTTAAAGGCACTATGGCAGAGTTAAAACAGGCCACAAAGAAGTCATCAATATCATTGACTTTTAGTAAATGATTTTTTTTTGTATTATCGTATTATCCAGGAAAAGAATACTTTACCTGATATGATACTAAATGGGAAGAACTCTTAAATCTACTTCTTAAAAGGTTGTTTTATGATAGAAGTTCTTGATTACATGCACTATGATTATCTTATACTGTTAAAGAAGTTTGTTGAAATGTACTTAGAAATGAAATTGTGATATGATTGAGAAACTAAAATTGAAGAATGAGTGGCAACAGAAAAATTGACTATACATTCACAGCAGAAATCTAATAAATCCAAGCAGAAATAATTTCGTTAAATAAAACATATCACACAACAAGGCAAATCTAAGTCACTTAGAATATAGTTTTTAAAGAAAAAAGAGAAATTGTTTTTTTTTAATCTAAATGGCCGAAATAGAAATGACCAATAATCACAGATGACAAAGTATTTTTTCTCGGTCCTGAGCTCAAAAACAAAGCTTGATGGTCCCATGCCTCTGCAGGTTTGTTTGCAAAAATGAATCAAACGCAAATTCATCTTCTCAACAATTACCATAAGAACCTTCATTCTCATCCTGATCTAACCTTACAGCAACGTGTACAATCTCGTGAACTATGCTCTGAGCTTAAAAGACCATATGAATTAGGTAATACTAATTTATAATATATGAATACTAATTTATATACATTGACTACCGTGCAAATTGTATCAAAAGCAAGAACCACAACCCACATCACAATAACCATCACCCAAACATCCAATGTTAGGGCTTCATGCCCCTTACTTTCTCCAGGCCCACCACTTCATATCTTTAATGCAAACTACTCAATGCAAGAAGCCGCGCAAATAAAATGCATGAATTTCTCATCTTACTAAACATAGCCACATTCGACATTATATTTGTCTGTGAGACGTGGTTGAATGCATCTTTCCCAGATTCCATTATCACTGTAAGAGAATATTACGTTTATCAATCTGATTATGAAATCCGGAGAGGAGATGGAGTTGCTATATTCTATAAAAAGTATCTAAATCTAAAAAAGATTCAAATTATACAAGAGCTTGCTCTTCCTCAGATCATTGTCTGTGAACTGTCCTTAAATACCTCAATCCACTTCTTACTATGCTATTGAGCCCCTGACTGTGACATAATTCATGCAAACAACTAACTTCACTACTGACATGGGCTGCCTCTTGCCCACACCCTCTTATTTTTCCTTTGACCTCAACTTACCTCTTATAAATTGGACACTAAATGAATGTACATCTGAACTCATTCATACAACCCTGTACAATGCCGTTACCACACTGAAACTGGATCAGTAAGTATATAACAACACCAGACTAAACAACTGCCTTGACTTCATCTTCTGCAACAGCTCAAACTCAATTTATGGCCTACAAATACAGGAACCATTTTCAAACAGTGACCATAGCATGACTGACTTTTGTCTAAATTTACACCCTCTCAAAGAGGACCATAATGATGGATCTCCAAAATACAATTTTATAAAAGCCAATTATGAACTCATAAGTGCCAACTTTTCATCTCTTAATTGGTACATTCTGTTCTCTGGCTGTAATACTACAGAACAACATTATAATGCTTTCTTGCTTGAACTCGAAAGAGTCATTAAACTATATGTTCCATTAGTAAACCCCAAAAAACAAAAACAAAAAAACAATTTACCCAAAATAATAAGAAAATTTCAATCAAAAAAAAAAATTCTTATGGCATAAAAACAAAACTAAATATGTAACTAACTTTAAAAACTGATACAACATCTTATGCCGACAGATAAAGGCAGAATGTATTAATTACCACTGCAAGCAAAAGGAAAATCTTCTACACATAAAATCTACCAGTGCCTTCTATAACTTTGTAAACACCAAACTTAAAGACTCAAAAACCATCCCACCCCTAAAAGGACCAAATGGGAAAGACTATAGTGATGAAGCCGTAAAGGCAAATCTCTTCAACACATTCTTCAGTTCAGTCTTTGTAAACAGAAATGGCTCATGCCCCACTTTTCCTAATCGTACAATGCAATGATCTACAAATTGACTTGACTGAAGATAACATAGAAAATGCACCATGTCACCTAAAACCATCCTTATCTATTGGTCCTAATAGCTTATGTGCATATTTCTTAAAAAAGCTCTCCACTACCATAACAAAATCCCTTGGCATAATATATGAGATATCATTCAGAACCAGTCCTTACCAAACCTATGGTCTTTAACAACGGTTCATTGCTATCTTCAAAAAAGGTGACCCCCTGCCTGGTTGAAAACTTCAGACCAATCTCATCTTGTTGTGTCACATGCAAAGTTATGGAATCAATGATTAATCAGTGCATTACCTTCCACCTAGAGTCAAACAACTTACTCTCCAATAAACAATTTGACTTCAGAAAAAAATTGTCCTGCAATTTGCAACTTCTACACAGCAAAAACATATGGACTATATTGCTTGACCAGGGCTAAGCAATAAATGTAATTTACACAGACTGCAAAGCCTTTGACTTAGTGGTACATGACAAACTACTATGAAAATTAAAATCTTATGACATTCCTGGATCCCTCCATAAGTGGATTACTGCCTTCCTGTCAAGCAGGCAACACTTAATAAAAATAGGAAATGCCTTATCAAACCCTGCACCAGTTAACAGTAGTGTCCCCCAAGGGATAAATGACCTTTGTGATCACCTTATAAGCAACTGTGTCCTCTTCGCTGATGATGTAAAACTATTCAACACCACTGATAATGCTACTTTCTCTCAAAGCAACCTTGATTATGTGTCTGAATGGTCAAACAGGTGGCAACTTCAAATCTTGACCAACATATTGTCCTACATATTGGTAAAAAAAAATCAATACACCAAATACAAGCTAGATGGATATGACCTCGTTGACAACCCTCACTCTGTCAAAGACCTTGGAGTTCTCATATAGAATGACCTAAATGCTAGAGCTCACTGCAACAACATCACAAAAAAGGCTTTAACAGTTGTCAGTCTGATCTTACGCAGCTTCTCCTCTGGTAATACTGATTTGCAAACTAGGGCATTCAAAACCTTTGCTTGACCAATACTTGAATACAGCTCTGCTGTCTGGAATCTGCACTGTATATCAGACATAAATACAATTGAGCGAGTCCAGAGGTATTTTACCAGAAAAGTACTACATTCCTCTGTTCGCAACAGAATACCCTACACCACCAGACTTGAAATTCTAGGCTTAGACAACCTTGAACTACATCGGCTAAGCTTGGACTTAAGCATAGTACATAAAATCATATGTCACAACATTTTACCAGTTAATGAATAGTTCAGCTTTATCCACAATAACAGATATAAACTTAATGTAAACCACTGCAAACTTAATTGTAGGAGTTATGATTTCAGCAACGGAGTAATCAATGTCTTGAACTCACTACCTGATTCTGTTGTCACCTGCCCAAACCTCCACTCCTTTCCCCTCAAACTAACCTCTATTGACCTTACCCCATTCTAAGAGGTCTGTAAGGGGCGTGCATAAGTGCACAATCATACCTACCATCTCTGTCTAGTGTCCCCAATTATTAGCTTCTATTTCTTATATTTAAACTTATGTTTATTCTTATTTTATATTGTAAGCATTTAACTCACTAAATAAATAAAATTTTTTTTTTTAAAGTAGCAATTAGAGTTAAGGGGGGGAAAGAAGGGAGAAAGGAAAGGAGGAGATTAGAATGATCAAATAATATTTTTTTCCTTACCTTTTTAAAAACTTTTTTAAAATTTATTTTTACCATCAGATTTCAAAGTTTGCTATACAGGCAATTCTCAACTTAAAACCATTCATTCAGTGTCTGTTTAAAGTTACATCAGTACTGATAAAAGTGACCTACGACCACTTTTCACATTTATGACTGTTGTGGCATCCCCATTGTCACATGATTGATATAGGATTGCTTGGCAACTGGAATATGTTTCTGACAGTTGTACTGTTCTAGGGTCATGTGATCACCAGTTGTAACTGTTAGATATGGGCTAGATTAAATAGGCAGTGTCAGCCTTCAAGATCTTCTACTATCGCTTTGCATCTTTTGGGTGTCATAAGTAATGGGGGGGAGGAGGGGATGAATCTGGGAAGTGAGCTGGAGGTGTTACATTTTTTCTGTTGTGTAAAATGAGGAGGGGGGGAGCATACATCAGAGTTAGGTTTCTATTTCTCGCTTAGCTTTCTTTTCTCTACGCAACTGCAACCCGTTATCAAAATATGCCAAGATCAACAGACAGAGGCCTCATGACCACCTGAAGATGCCACATGATCATATTCACAACTTCTAATTGGAAGATTCCTCTGAACTATTGGGGGTGGGAAAATTTCCATCACTTTGCATATGTGATTCACGTGCCTAATTTTTCAGATTCAGAATTCTATGGTTGCTACCACTTCATTTTCAATAAAAGATATCTTTTCTCTAACTTAAAGAGTCTAAGTATTTCTTTCTTGAATTTTAAATGGAGCACCACCTGACATTATTCCACATCACTCGCATCGACTTGGATCAAGCCAGGAGACTCCTTAATGAAGCCTTTGAACAACCTCAACCTGCACAAAGGTATGAAAGGGAAGGGGGAGTAGCCCCCGCTAGAAGAAGTAGAGCAGCCCCCTCTCCCATAAATCAACCTGAGCCAGTGCAGCAGCCCCAGGGCCCCCCAGCGGGAGGTGTAATTCCTAGAAGGCGTAGAGCTCCTAAGTTGCCTCCGTTAGAAGTAAAGTACGGGGGAAATCTCAAAGACTTGGAGGTTTTCCTAGCCCAAGTTTGGAGCTATATGGGAGAATACGGGGAGAATTTTTCCTCAGAAGCAGCCAAAGTGAGATGTGTTACCAGGGCTCTGGAGGGAACAGCTGCAGAGTGGATGGTGACCCTGCATAATGATAATGCTCCCCAGTTGATGAATTATAATCTGTTCATGACTGCACTGCGGACTATGTTTGAGGACCCACTGGCAGAGCGCAAGGCCCAGATCAGGATGAAGACCATAAATCAGGGGCGGAGGTCAGTTGCTGACTACATCCAAGAATTCAGGCAGTTAGCAGGTCATATCTGAGGCTGGTCCCAGGAAGCCCTGATATAAGCTTTTAAAGATGGATTAAACGAAGATGTGTACCAGAGATGCATTGCTAGAAGAGACCCAAATGACTTGCAGATGTGGTACTTGCTGGCAGAAGAAGTGGAAATTGATTTAACCCGAAGCAGACGGCAGGAAGGTTCTGGGTTGAGCAAGCCTTCCCCCCCACACCCTCAAGAGGTCCCCAAACCCCAGAGGGGAGGAGTGGTGGCAAGATCCAAATCCTCTACCTGTTTCCAATGTGGGAAGGAAGGTCACCAGGCTGTGAACTGCAAGGTCAAGCTGGAAACAAAGGGGGCGCCAAAAGAAGGGAAGAAACCTGAAAAGTCCCCAGCGAAGCCTCGCGAAGCAACACTAAAGTCGAAAGAGACGGCAGAGGTCGCCCCTCCCGCAGGAGAGGAATCAGAAACCCCAGTTACCCCTGAGGAGAATGATTTTGACTTGGAAGACGACTTCCTGGTAAGTCCAAGCGTGGGCCCTATGACCATTCCGATGAAGTTGAGGGTACCCAATTCAGGGGTCGAAGGGGAAATGCTAGCCCTGTTAGATTCTGGGTGCACAAGATGTATAATCAACACGGAAGTAGTGGAGAAAATGGGCTTAAAACTAAAAGCTTTGAAGATGTCCATTTCCTTTTGCCAATTAGATGGATCAGTGGCTGGAGGTTGCCCTGCAGGTTTTATCACAGAACCTATAGAAATGATCATGGGAGAGCATGATGAGACTCTGCGTTTTATTGTGGTCCCTGGGATGGAGCAACCATTAATACTGGGATTGTCCTGGCTCTGGAAATGGAATACCCAAGTTAACTGGAGAAAGGGATTGTTGCGCATACGCACCAAGCATCGACCGGGAAAAGAGGGCAGATCTCAGCCGAAGCTTCAGGTCCCGATTGAAATAGCTTCCACAGGTACTGAACCCGTGAAAGGGGAGGAGAAAATTCCCAACAAGTATTGGGATTTAAAAGAAGTGTTCAGTGAGAAGGCCTCGGATGAGCTTCCGCCTCACCGGCCAACAGACTGCTATTGAGATTTTGCCTGGGGTGAAGCTCCCGAAACTGAAGTTGTACTCAATGACACCACAGGAATTGGAGGAGCTAAGATTGTTTATAGATAAAAATCTGGAACGTGGTTTCATTCAACCTGCTAGGCCCCGGGTAGCGGCCCCAGTGTTGTTTCATGAAAAGAAAGATAGTGGTGGACTACAGAAATTTGAATGCTATTTCCATGGAAAACGTGTACCCCCTTCCTTTGATAAAGGACATGTTGGCCCACCTTGCGAAGGGGAAGATTTTCACGAAGTTGGATTTGAGAGAAGCACACTACCGAATTCGAATTAAGGAAGGGGATGAGTGGAAGACCACTTTTAACTGCTCGATGGGTTTCTTCCAATTCAACGTTCTTCCTTTTGGTTTACAAGGGGCCCCAGCTGTATTCATGCAGATGATCAATCAGGTGTTACATGAACATTTATATAGGGGGGTTCTGGTTTACCTTGATGACATCCTTATCTACATGGAAACTCTGGATGAACATGTGAAACTGAACATGTGAAACTGTGGTCGGTTCTACAGAAACTGTGTGCCACTAAGGTGTATGCTAAACTGTCCAAATGTGAATTCCATCAAGAGAAAATTGACTATTTGTGGTATCGCATTTCATCTGAGGGCATAGAAATGGGTCCAGAGAAAGTGCGTGCCGTATTGGAATGGGCTCCACCACGTACCAGAAAACAACTTCAGAGCTTCTTGGGGTTTGCAAATTTTTACTGGCAATTTATCCCGGCTTTTGCTAGGATAGCAGTGCCCATCACAAATCTCTTAAAAACTAAAGGAGAGGTGAAACCAAGGCCTAGCAAGCCGTTGGAGTGGTCCATGGAGTGCCAAGCAGCTTTTGAAAAGCTAAAACAACTGTTTGCTGCAGAACCAGTGCTAAAGCACCCGGACATGGAGGCTCCCTTCGTAATCCAAGCTGATGCGAGTGATGTGGCCGTTGGAGCGGTGTTACTTCAAATCAATGAGAAAGGGACCTTACAGCCTTGTGCGTATACCTCCTGTAAACTATCTGAAACTGAGAGAACGTGGGCCGTCTGGGAAAAAGAAGCTTTTGCAGTTCGTTGGGCCTTACTGACCTGGAGACATTTCCTGGAAGGAGCAAAACATCCATTTGAGGTATGGACTGATCATAAAAATTTGGAGGCCCTAAAAACGCCTTGGAAGCTGTCCCCTAAACAAGTTCGCTGGGCCCAGTTCCTCAAGCGGTTCAATTTCTCACTGAAGTACATTCCAGGGGGGGAAAACTTCATGGCGGATGTTCTCTCAAGACTACCCCAATATAATAGTATTCGCCAGGAAGTGATAAGCCCGATTGTTTCAACCAAACATCTAGCCGCCCCAGTGATCATCAGAGCCCAAAAGAAGAAACAAGAAGTGGACTTATTGAATGACTTAACCACACAACTAAAGGAAGCCCTAAAACTTGATGATTGGTTCCTGGCTCATTCGAATGACTATACGGTTAGAGATGGTTTGGCTTGGATGGGAACCAAGTTGTATGTGCCACAAGCACTGAGGGGCCAAATACTACAACAAGCTCATGATTCTAAAGCAGCTGGTCACTTTGGATTTGTGAAAACTTTAGACTTGGTTAAGCGGCAATTCTGGTGGCCTACTTTGAAGAAGGACATTGAAGCTTATGTAACTAGCTGTCCAATTTGTGCTTCGGCAAAGAGACCTCCTTGTAAGTCAGCAGGGTTGTTACAAAATGTGGCTAAACCAATGGCCACCTGCAAGGAAATCTCTATGGACTTTATAGTAGAACTACCTGAAAGCAGTGGAAACACGGTTATTTGGATGGTAACCGATTTGTTTTCCAAGCAAGTACATTGCATACCTTGTTCCAAGATTCCATCTGCAAAGACGTTGGCTAAACTGTTTATTTCACATATCTATAGGTTACATGGCGTTCTGGAATGCATAATCTCTGACAGAGGGGTCCAATTTACCTCAAATTTTGGGAGAGAGTTCCTGAAGTTGACAGGCTCCGCCCAGGGCTTAAGCTCCACCCACCACCCCAAAACCAATGGGGCCTGTGAGAGGACTAACTCAGTGTTAGGACAGTATCTTAGATGTTATATAAATTATCAACAAGATAATTGGTCTGACCTACTGCCATTTGCTGAGGTGGCATATAACAACTCTGAACATAGTAGTAAAGGATTTACTCCATTTAAAGTAGCTTCGGGACAAGATTTTGTACCCATACCTGAAGCTCCTCTTGAAAGGTTTAACATCCATTCGTTAGATGAATGGATAACTCAACTCCAGCTTAACTGGCCAGTAACATGTAAAGCATTAGATGAGGCCCATCAAGCTCATAAGAAGTTTGCAGACAAGAAAAAATCTCCACAGAAATTATATAAAGTAGGCGACAAAGTTTTCCTGTCCACCAGATACCTGCAAACCACTCAAAAATTGAAGAGGCTTGGTCCTAAATATATTGGTCCTTTCACGATTGAACGGATTATAAACCCTGTAACAGTCCAGCTGAACTTACCAAAAACTCTTTGACGAATTCACCCGCTCTTCCATGTTAGTTTGTTAAAACCTGAACATACTTCTGGTTGAAGACCCATCCAGGCTGATCCTCCCATATCAATACTGATTGAGGGTGAACAACATTTTGAAGTTAAAGAAATTTTGGATTCTCGCAAATGGAGGGGGCGGCTCCAGTATCTTGTAGCCTGGAAACATTTCCCTTCTTCCCAAGCCAAGTGGGTTAACGAAAACGACGTTAAAGCCCCTAAGCTGATCAAAGCATTTCGTACCAAGTATCTTGATAAACCCTAGGAGTGTATTCATTTTAATTGTCTAATGATTAATTATTGTCTTTATATCTTTTCCTCTCTCTTTTAGGACTGACAGTTTTCTTTTTCTAGGAGGGCCGAATGTCAGCCTTCAAGATCTACTATCACTTTGCATCTTTCGGGTGTCATAAGTAATGGGGGGGAGGAGGGGATGAATCTGGGAAGTGAGCTGGAGGTGTTACATTTTTTCTGTTGTGTAAAATGAGGAGGTGGGAGCATACATCAGAGTTAGGTTTCTATTTCTCGCTTAGCTTTCTTTTCTCTGCACAACTGCAACCTGTTATCAAAGTATGCCAAGGTCAACGGACAGAGGCCTCATCACCACCTGAAGATGCCCACATGATCATATTCACAACTTATAATTGGAAGATTCATCTGAACTATTGGGGGTGGGAACATTTCCATCACTTTGTATATGTGATTCACGTGCCTAATTTCTCAGATTCAGAATTCTATGGTTGCTACCACTTCATTTTCAGTAAAAGATATCTTTTCTCTAACTTAAAGAGTCTAAGTATTTCTTTCTTGAATTTTGAATGCACCACCTGACAGGCAGGACATCGGTAGAAAAAGGGATTTCTTTATTTAGCTCTGAACAAAGATTGCCACCAGGTGTGACCACCATACTTCCTCCAACCAATGGAGGAAGTATGACATCTCTGACTTTTGTTGATTGAATATCGAACACTCCTCCCCTCCTGGAAGAAGCATTCATCTGATCAGCTCTCACTCACAGACATAATCACATAAGTAGGCGGGACTCCTATGTGTGTGACTGGACCTTCGCGGTTCAACCTCACCAGCAGTGGCATCCTGACAAATTGGGGTCTGTTGTCACTCCAAAGCCAGCCCTTTGAGCTGCCTCAAGGTTTTTCAGGGGCAGGGCTGGGTCTGAGGGAATAGAGGGCTCTAACTTTCTTTGCTGGAGTCCCCCCTCCTTCAGCTAATTTATCATGCAGTGTACTTGAGTTTGAGTTTCACCCTAGAGAGGGGAAGCTTCTGTAATTATTTCCATTCCATTGTTTCAACGTCTTTGGGTGCAGCTTGGGTTCTAGCTGTTTTGTAGAGGTGATTTCCACAATATCCCTGGAGTAGAGCTCTCTTCCTCTGTTCTGTTCTGTTCCTCTGTTCTAAAAACATTTGAAATTGTCCCATGTATGTGACCCAGTCATGCTTTGTTGGGTCAAAAAGTTCTGGTTGAGCGTGGGTGAACATTCTGATGATCAGCACGGTGATAGCAGCGTTCTCTTGTAAGAATTTTCCATCTACACCTCTTTTCCTTTGTTCTCTTCTAGTATTCCATCCTTGTTGCCAGTGTTAGATGTGGGCTAGATTGAAGAGGCAGGACAACAATAGAAGGAAAGTATTTCTTTATTTAGCTCTGAACAAAGATTGCCATCAGGTGTGCCTGCTGTTTTTTTTACAGACTGCTGTCCACAATTTCAGCCACTGGCAGCTGTTCATCTTCCCACCTGGAAAATGAACCAATGGAGGAAGTCTGACATCATTGACTTTTCCCCTTGAATATCTAACAGTAACAGAGGTGGTATTCAGGAGGTTCTGACCAGTTCTGGAGAACTGGTAGTGGATATTTTGAGTAGTTCAGAGAACTGGCAAATACCACTCTGATTGGAAATTTTATAGTATCCTTCTCCTACCATGGCCACCAAGCCATGCCCACAGAACTGATAATAAAAAAAAATTGAATCCCACCACTGAGTAGTAACCTTCCCAGATGGCTTCCAACAAGCAAAATCATTGGGGGAAGGCAGTTTTTCTTAATGACCACATAATTCATTTAACAACTGTGTGATTTGCTTAACTCTGGCAAAAAAATTCATAAAATAAGCAAAACTCACTTAACTGACTTGTTCAGGAACAGAAATTTGGAGCTCAATTGTTGTTATAAGTTGAGGACTATCTGTAATGTAAAGTTCATTTTATGTATGCCTGTGTAGTCTTTTCCCCTTTTGTTTTTGCTATTTGTTTTCTTAATTTAAAAAATAATTAAAAATAAGGGATGTGATAATTCATTCAGACTATCAACAATGCTCTTGAGAGCTACCAGTTTACCACAAGTGGGGGGTTTAGCAGCAAACCTCCTGGAGAATTACACTTTAAGAAATAAAGTTAAAATTCCTTTTCATTGGATAAAACGAATATAATTTTTTGGAATATGGGAGGGGAGGGGCTAGGATGCACCCAGATCTAATTCTCTAATCTATAACTAACTCCTTTGCCAACTTTGGTGTATTTATTTATTTTGTCAAATAAGAATAAACATAAGTTTAAATACATGAAATAGGAACTAATAATTGGGGACAATAGGACAGGGATGGTAGACATGATTGTGCGCTTATGCACGCCCCTTGCAGATCTTTTAGGAATGGGATGAGGTCAACAGAGGTTAGTTTGAAGGTAAAAGAGTGGGGGTTTGAGCATGTGATGACAGAATCAGGCAGTGAGTTCCAAACATTGACCACTTTGTTTCTGAAATCGTACTTCCTGCAATTGAGTTTGGAGTAGTTTACATTTAGTTTATATCTATTGTGTGCTCTTGTGTTGTTGCGGTTAAAGCTGAAATATTCATTAGCTGGTAAAACATTGTAACATATGATTTAATGTACTATGCTAAAGCCCAATCTTAGCTGGCTTAGTTCAAGGTTGTCTAAGCCTAGAATCTCAAGTCTGGTGGTATAAGTTTTCTGTTGTGAACAGAGGAATGTAGTACTCTTCTTGTTAAATATTTCTGGACTCACTCAATTGTATTTATGTCTGATATACAGTGCGGATTCCAGACAGTGGAGCTGTATTTAAGTGTTGGAGTAGCAAAGGTTTTGAGTGCCCTAGTTTGCAAATCAGTATTACCAGAGGAAAAGCTGCATAAGATCAGATTGACCTTTTAATCCTTTAAAGCCTTTTTTGTGATGTTGTTGCAGTGAGCTCTAGCATTTAGGTCATTCTATATGGAACTCCAAGGTCTTTGACAGAGTGAGGGTTGTCAACGAGGTCATATCCATCTAGCTTGTATTTGGTGTATTGATTTTTTTTACCAATATGTAGGACAATATGTTGGTCGAGATTTGAAGTTGCCACCTGTTTGACCATTCAGACACATAATCAAGGTTGCTTTGAGAGAAAGTAGCATTATCAGTGGTGTTGAATAGTTTTACATCATCAGCGAAGAGGACTTAGTTACTTATAAGATGATCACAAAGTTCATTTATATAGAGTGTACAGAATGTGGGTCCTAGAACACTCCCTTGGGGGACACCGCTGTTAACTGGTACAGGGTTTGATAAGGCATTTCCTTTTTTTAAACTAATTGTTGCCTGGTTATGCACATGTATAATCACATTGTTATCTAATGATGCTTTACAGCACATAAAAAGATGTACATATGAGGTTTTGAACATTGTCCTCCTTTCCCTTCTCAGACGCTACCTTGGGATCTGTGGACGGTATGATTGGCTTTATTTCTTTTTATTTTTGTTTTATATTTCAAGTTTTGTTTTATATTTTAATGTGCAAAATATATCAATCACAAAAATTTGTCAAAATTTTGAGAGGCCAGTTAGTGAAAGAAATAAGTAAGAGAATAACAGTTAAATGTTGATTTCTGTACTCAGATTTTAATTTAGTTTGAGAAATCTCTGAGGACACCTTCTGTATCTGTATTTTTAAAGTAGCCCCAAAATTTTCAAATTGTCTTGCTTTAAGAAGAAATTAAATATACTGTCCAGGAGGCAAATAGTATCTGTTGATTATATCTGTAAATAATATTTACATCACCCTCTTAAACTATAAATTATTCCACTAATGTGTGGTGACAAAATTTAAGAATATAAACTGCTTTTATGTTAAAGAGCTCTAAGTAATGTAATTTCTTTGCAGATACCAATTTTAATACTGACAGAAATTATGCTGATGTGGAAAAAAATACTCAATTAATTTCTTGTTTTCCTCTCTTTATTGGGAATTACAGAAAACAATTTAAAGAATCCTACACTGATGAAAATATTATGTAGACTCTGGTTACATTAATAATCCCAAATTACTGATACAGATACTCTGTACCATAAATTTGTAAATGAACTTTAAACAAACATAATTCAAAAGCACATAATGTTGGATTAATTGGTTTTATTGGTTTTCGTTCACTGAGTAGATTCTATCCAGTGGAAATAATCTTTATCTACATTTCAGACTGACCATGAAACAAAAGCTTGAAACATTTTGATTTTGCTCAGTTAAACCACCACCCCACCCTACCACCCCATCTTCAGATCTAGAAATTATTTTAAAGTAATTTTACTGGTTGAACAGAGCAAAGCTGATGCTTATTATCCCTCTCTCTAACATGGACTGTGCCCTGGCTTGGATGCTCCATCGCCTCAATCTGTAAATACCTTCTTGGTGTTCTTTGAGCTTACTTGTTTCCTTGCAGACCTTTTGTTTAGCTATAGCTAAGTAGCATCTTCAGTGTAAAAAGGGAATAGGGTTTGCTCTATTTATATACTGTATATTGCTCTGTCAATGATGGTAGGAGTGTTGATTTCTGCTTGGTAGTTCTTGTTTAATCTGTTTTCTGCTTGATTGTTTGACTGACTTCATAGTTTCTTGATTGAGGTTTTTTTTTCTGCTTGTTTGTCTGGTGTTAATCCAGGGTTAATCCTCTTATTGGGTGATTGTTTGCTGGTAAGAGATGTTCTGGTGTTTTTGTTTCCTTTTTTGTCTCTTTTGAAAAGTATGTAATTTTTTATTTCTATATGCCTATTGATGGCTGATTTCTTTAAGTTGCCAAGCTTCTAGGAATTTCTGATTTGGATTTGGATTGATGTAGAATGTTCACAGTTTCCTATTTGGGACTATGGTTAAGCCTGTTCATGTGTTGCAAAATTAAGGCATTTTCATTGTGTCTTCTGACTGTTAGTTGGTGTTTATAAATGCACTTTGGATCTTTCAATTTATTTAATATGTTTCTTTTCAGTAACATGATGCAATATCCTCTCCATTTTCTCTGATCTTTTAGTTAATATTTTCTTTCCTCACAGACCAATAATGAGGTGGTGCAGCCGGTAAGTAATTTCTTTCTTCAAATGTAGATTTCCTTACAGATGTTACAAATTGTATTAATTCCTTAATTTAGTCAGTTAATTTTGAGTTCTGTATTTTTTTCTCCCTAACCTTTATCATGCTCATCTTGTTTTTTTTTTTCTTTACTTTCCTACTTATTTAAAGCCTGATTCTCCAAAAAGTCATTCCCTGTGTAATCTCATCATGGAGGAAAATCCAGACAGTGGGTCAACAGAAGATCTTAACAAGCCCCAAACTGATTTAGGTTCACTCAATGTGGGCCGAGATCCAGATTCCCTCAAGGAGATAGCCAGTGAGGGCCAGGAAAGAACTGCTGGTGATCCTATGTCTTTTCTTCAGGCAGAGGAAGGTTCAGCAGAATTATCAGATATGCTAGCTACTCCTACTTTGCCTGCTGTAGGCGAGCATGAGGATGGTGCATCATGGACAGCTTATGTGAATGAACATGAAACTACTTTCCTAAAACCCTGCCTGGACATTAGTCATAGCGAAGATGATGGCATTGACTTGGTAAGGAATAACCAGCTTTTAGTGAGTGAAACTTTGGCTGAGACGTCTTCAGTGAAAACTGACAGCTTTTCGGGTGGCAAACTATTTAGTGTGGAAATGACAAAAGAGGTGAATCCAGGCTTAGAAGACACTTTCTGGACAAATACAGATCCATGTGGAAAGGTAGACACCAGAGGTCCTAAGCTCAAGGAGTCCTTCAATGAAATTGAATGTCTTAAGCCATTAGGACAACCTGATAATGAAGCTGTAAAAAAGACTGAGATAGAAATTAGACAAGATTTAGAATGTACAAATGGGCAACGAGAAACAATTACTGATAGTTGTCCCCAGAAATTTGATGTAGAATTTAATAGAGTTGATATGGTTAATGAGACAGTTGGAAGAGATTTCAAGAATATGAGCAGCTCTACAGCTCTAGAACATAATAGACCTGAAATGCAAAATGCTTTGTGTTCCCTGTATCTGGATCCTGAAGAAACATGTGAGGATAAGGGGGGCATAAAATGCATACAGGAAAGTGATATGGCAAGTATTATAGAAACTGCTAACATTCAAGTCAAAGACAAATTTTCTACAGAGATTGAAAACTTGGGTATTATTTTGAAGCAAAAGAGGCAGAAGAGCTTTGTAAAAAACATGGACTGTGGCCTCAATATCTCTCAAGAGAATAAAGATATTGAATATAAAGCTACCTGTATATCCTTTGACAAGGATATGACTCTGCAGCATGGGCTTGAGAATCCAACTAATGCATATTTCAGTAGTTCTAGGTTAGAGAATATGGAAGGTAAATTGGAGGATTGGGAAATGTTTTGTTTGCCTGAAGAACCTAACATTAGTTTACACAAAATGCTAGAGACAGAACCCTGGGATGATAGCTGGGATCCTACATTTAATTCTGATGCCTGGGGGTTTTCTAGCCAGTCAAGTAGTTATGATTCCTGTCCCTTTCCTCCCACACAACACTCTCTAGAAGGAAACTTGGATAATCTATGGCCAAGTTTCATACAAGATTTAGGAGAATTAAATAATAGCTGGGGAACTGAATGTGTAATGACCAGTCAGCAGAATCAGGAAGTGGCTTTACAGCAAGGATCATCTGGGGAAGAAACAAACATTAGCACCTGTGGATCAAACAAGATAAGTAGGCCACTGATTCTGTTCCAAATGGGAAACTCTGGAGATGCTAGCACCAAAAATTTCACTAGCCCCAAAGAAAATGAGACCAACAACTCAGATTTATCTGAAGATGAAATTGCTAACCGGACATATGGATTGTTATACCAAGAAACTGAGGCTGATAAAGAAGAGGTACCTACCCTATTATATAGTATAGTTTAGAAAAGAGAGATTCCCTAGGTGATATTACCTTTGTATAAAATATGAATTTTATGAACAGCTGTCCTTATCTTTCTTTTGCTATGTAGTCATGCATTCATGGCACAATTCAACCATATAATTATGCTCGGTTGACCACAAAAAGGTTGACTGTTGAATATGCCATCTTACTTTGTACCACATCTTGTTTTGGAATTTTGCGTTTAGATAGTTTATGTTGCTGGCATCTTTTCCAATTATCAAAGTGTATCACTGTGCTTTCTTTTTATTTTATTTTTTTAATTTTATTGTTATTCTTTCCCTTCACTTTAAAAGATGTATATGTTTGGGCCATGCACAATTAAGACTTTGATATTAAAATCTGTCTTCTAATTTTTAATTTGGCCTAGGCATCAAGCAACACTTTTAATGGATTTGCACAGGTAAGGAGTAACTTTATTTTATTTATATATCTATTTATATAAAATATTTTGTAGCCATCCTTCTTAAACACAACTTTGGGAGCTCACAACAACAATAAAACCCTAGATTACATTTAAAAAAAACCCACTTCAGTAATCAACCCAAGGCTTCCTTACTCTATCTCAGAGTAAAAGGTCAGGTCTTGATGACCTCCCAGAAGACTACAAGTGTTGAGGGCTGCTGTATCACTGGAAACAGGGTACACTATAAAGTAGGGGAAAGCCATGGAAAAGCAATTTTCTGAAGTCCTCTAGATAGCAATATTTCAGGGAACAGATTTGGAGCATGCTTATTGTATCTTATCCAGCAGATACTGTCAAAGACAAACATTTTGCAATCAGTCCATTCCTGTGTCCTGTAGGGCTGTAAACATGATACCAGGATCTTTAATTTTACCTGGAAGGAAACTGGCAGCCAGTGCTGCTTGAGCAACACATGGGCAAATCTTGAAGCACCCAGCACTACGTGTGCCCATATTCTGGACCACTTGAAGCTGAAGGGTAGTCATCAAGGGCAATCTAATGCAAAAGTATTGGAGTAATACAAAGATGGAAATAACTTAAGACATGAGTAACAGTAAGTAAGGCTTCTCAATCCATGAAAGGATAAATTTGCACTCAAGTTGAATCTATGCAAAGCCTTTTCCAGTCATGGCTGCCAACTACTTATTGATCAGGACCCATGAAAGCAGGAGGACACTCAAATTGTACACAAGGTCAGTCCAAGAAAGTGCTACCTCATCAGAGTAAAACATGAATATCACCAAACCCTGGGGGGACAGACGATCCAAAAGACATTCTATCTTGTCAGGGTTGAATTGATGTTAGTTTCTCCCTATCCAGACCCACACAGATTCCAGGCACTTGGTCAGCACTGTAGTAGAATCCTTTGCCCTACCAGGAATAGAGATATGTATCCTGTGCCATCAAGTGACTTCAGTAATTTCATGTATATGTTAAAGAGGACAGGTGAGAGACAGGGTCTAAGGGTTTGGTCTCTCCCCCATAACACTGACCAGAACCAGCTGTAGAGAAAGGAGAACACCGCAAAACAGTGCCTACCTAACTCCAGCAAGTGGGATCTATAGATGATGGAGTTGTAGGCCAATTTCACCAGAAGGCAGTGGGTTATCAAATCCACAATGTAATGACAAATTCAATCCACATCTAGATGTCAGTAGTTTATTAGGTATAGAGGATCTAAAGTAAGTTGGATCTAAAGTAAGTTCCCTTACTGCACCTGTGAGGAGCTCATTAAGGCCATGCCTTTTCCTGTACTTGTACAACAGTCTCAAAAAAATCTGGATGAAGAAACAGTAGAGAAGCAACAATGGTCTGCCTTCATGCTTCATAGATCCCTTATAAATGAAAAAGCAATTCAGAGTACTACTCAAAAAATGTTAGTGTAAGAATGGTGTAATAATGAATGACATTGAATGAAATTTGCTATTTAATAAGAAAATAGAACAGAAAAGTTTTAATGTCCAACCTTTATAATAATTCAGAGTGCCTCATTTGATTACAAAGTCAGTTTGTTTCTAAAAGGAATGTTTTTGCAAATCTCAATCCCCAGATTCCATATTAGAAGCTTGCTTAACTCACTAAGAACTATGTAAAAAATGTCAATTATCAAATGTTGGGAAAATATTAAATAAGAAGACAAAATTAGAGTTGTATGTATTGGGGAATAGTTTTTTATACTGTACATATATTTTAGAAGGTTTTTAAATGCTGATGCTTAAATGATTCTCTAGATGTATTCTTTCTATACAATCCCAGGATATCTCCCTGTTTTCATTGTTTTCATTACAGCCAAGTCAGGACATTATAAATAGTAAGGTATGTTGTTGCTTTTTGTATCAATTTGTATTAACCTCACCTTCTAATTGTTTTTGGAAATTGCCATTTTAAATCTATTAGGGACTTTCAGAACAATAAGTTTGGAAAATATTGATAGAGGATGTGTTCAACAAAGAAAATTAATTTTAAGCCTAATAGCTTAAAGAATTTAGTACAAAGTTAAATAAAACTTTGCTGTAAAAAAGTTATAAATGGACTAAAGTTTAGACACATTTTGAATATTTACTTTTACTGTAAATTTTTCTCTATCCTAGGTCATAACAAAGAGAAATGATGATTATAGAAACTTGAGACTAAAGATTCTTAGCAGAAGAAAAAAAATATAAGCCTGTGCATCATGTCAGTTAATGACACATATGACAAAACGACACAACATTATAACATCAGTAATATTAAAGAAATATTTGAAGAGTAGAGCCAGACGTTAGTAACTATGATACAGTAATTCCAGTAATGATGCTGCTTTTATGGATAGACTATGTTTAAAAGATATCAGTGAAGGAATCAAAGATATGGAACAAATTTTATCTGACAAAACAATATTGAAACTATAAATGACATGCAAAAAGAATCATTTTGGAAAAGAATATTCAAAAAAAACTTTGTAAAATTTTAAAATTTAAAAGACAACCATAAATGATAAACTAAGAAAATAAGAAAAAGAAAATGTTTTGTTATTGGATCTACAAAAGACGCTAATTAAAGCCTTGAAGAAATATGTGTGATGGGATGAAGTATTGAAGCGAAATCAAATCAGATTTAGGAAATTGTGTGAACCCAAACATCAAACTTTATTTGTCTGCTTTTCCCAATTGAAGGCTGAAGAAGCAGCTCCATCTTTGGAAATCCAGGCAGAGGAAGACATTAATATTGCTGCCTCTGATACCAAGCCAGAAGCACAGGCTTTGGAGATTGATAAGTCCACAGCTGAAACTGTGGTGAGTAATTGGTAAAGTGATTTTAAAATTGATTATCACCCAATTATTATAGACAGTCAGTCGAGAAAAATCTTCATTTGGGTCTTTGCTGTTTGATGAGAGGATTGAACCTGTCCCACCAAGACCAATGTTCAAATCTCATACTAAGCATCAGGGGTACTGGGATAGGATAAAAAAGTCAAGATGGTGGGCAAAACACATAATCAAAGCCATATATAAACATGTGTAAAATTTGCTTTTACTTTTGTTTTATGCTTCACAGTTGCTAGGATTTATAGTTGCACTGAAAGACAAATGGAAACATTAATATTATTTGCAAGGGATTATATTAATATTCTCTGAGAATTAAAAGAAGTGATTTTTCTTACATTAACATAAAACATCAAAATCATTTCACAATATAAAATTCCCTTTACTTCCTACATTGCTCACCATTCTTTTGTTTTTAATCCATAGCATGTTGCAATTATGACAACTGCATAACATATCTCCTTATTTGCATGTCATGGTTGTGGTTGGTTGTGGTTAGTACTTTAATCACTAGGAAATACCAGGATTGTAAAATAAATTGAAATGTGTAAATCAATTCCAATTTGTAGTGGAAGTGTAATCAATGAATCTCCAGGGAGCCGTGGAGCCTGGTGAGAGGTGAGAGCTGCAAAGGTTTTGACAGCAGCGGCAAAGGTGCTGGACAGCAAAAGAATTTGTGAAAAGGAAACCAGAAAATAATAAGATCTGAATAAAGCTGGAAGGGGCAAAATAGAAGAGATACATAAGAGAAACTTTGAGCTTTTTGGTGTTACATAGTCTATGAATAGAAAATAAAATAAAAATAGAGACTTTGAAACTTTGAAACTATGGTTAATAGCTAAGATGAATGGAGTCTCTATAAGAACAAAGATTTTGCAATATAGAGTGTGACAATTAGAAGAGAGAGTCATCTGTTGAACACCTGTTGGACAGTAATTGGTAGTGTCAAAAAAAATCCTTATTGACTATTGAATATAATTACTATCAAGTATCAATATAAGTTATATATACTGTTAAAATTTCTATGTAGGATATTAGAATAAGATAGCCTAATTATATTTTGGTGATATTGCTGAGAATATTATAATTACTATAATTAATAATTTTATAAGGATAAAAATAAGATTAAGGAATTATTTAGCAACATTGATATTGGGATATTCTTATTATTGTTCTTTGATTGTTGATTCCCTACCTAAGGCCTAAATCTCTCCTCCCCTCCACTGAATAAAGGGAACAAAGGAGCAAAAGAAAAATAGTTAAAGAATACTATCAATAGATGATTAATGCCCACGGTTAATGCCCACGTAAAGATAAAAAATATAAATTAACAGTGGAGGAACAAAGAGGTGGAAGTCATAAGTGGGATATTTTGTTAAACAATAATTTTTGAAAAAGTGTGTTTAATATGGCAAGCAACCCAAAATTGACAAAATAGGAGTGGGCTTCATGATGTCTTCTAGCCCTTCAACACAAAAATTGATTAAAGATATGATCCAGAGGGAATGATCTAACCCTATAAGGATCACCGAATAATGATGCAGAACATGCAAGAAGTTATGTAAAAAAATCAAGAAGCCATGTTAAGAAATCATGAAGACTTTAAAAAGATTGATGTTATAAGAAATGACACAAGCAAATTAAAAGAAAAGATGCAATTGATAGATGGGAAGTTTGAAGCCTTCCAGGTACAAATTACTAAAAATGAGCAGAAACTAGTAGAAGAAAGACTCTCCAAAGAAGAAAAGAAGCTTGTGGAGATAAATGAGAAACTAACCCTGCTTAATAAGGAATTAGAAACATCAGTAATCATCTTAGAAGCTGAGAGAGCTGCCCAATATCTTTGGCTCCAAAATATAACAGAAGAAAAAAAAGAAGATTTACTAGAAAACATGGCCAAATTATTGGTGGGAGCTTTAGAGACTGAGAAATGGTCTCAGAAATGGATGAGATATACAGGGTCCAAATAAGTTATGGAAGAAGACACCATCTCCCCAAAGAAGTTCACATAACATTTACTAAAAAATTGATCAGGGACAAAATCTTAACATCGAACATGCAATGAGCAACTTGAATACAAAGGAAAACAAATAATAGTTTTAAAACAGGTTCCAAAAAGAATGAGGGATTTAAGGAGAAATTACCAGTTTTTAATGATGAGATTAAACAAAAATAACATCAATTTTAAATGGCTAACAGCAGAAGGGATAATGGAACTTGGAAGGACAAAAGATATAAGCTCAACACCTTAGGGTGTTGAAAAGGCTGAAGATTTTTACAAGCAACACTGTGATATTGAAGAAGACTTATGAGACCAAGGAGAAGAAAGCGATATAACAGAAGGCAGAGACTCAGAACAAGCAATAGAAGAAAAAGAAAGACCACAAGAAATGGAAAGACTCAAGAGAAGAGGAGAAGGAGATAAGGTAGAACACTATGGAAGGAAATATATAGAGCCAAAGGAAGCTAGAATTACGAGAAATACGAGAACAAGATACAATTAAGAAAACAGATGAGGAGACTTTCCAGTTGTAGCGCCGCAGCAGTGTGGGGAGAGAAAGCAAGTTTTGCTCTCTTATCCCCAATCTGCATGCTTGGAGGCCCCGGCGGAGGGTGCGTAGACCCCAGAGGAGAAGACGAAGGTGTGAGGAAGCCCAAGAAGAAGTTTGATCGTGGTGACGGTCGGCAGCTTCGAGGGAGACCTCATTTACTCCTGTGTGTGAGAGATCGGCCATCACAATGGCAGACTGAAGCCGTGGTACTCTCACACAATAAGGAAGATACCAAAGTGTGAACAGCATTTTGACCTCAACAGCAGATTGGGCAGATAGTGGAGAAGGCCGAAAGTGAAAGTCCAGGAGAGGAAACAGTAGAGGAGAGACGACAGAACTGTGAGTCTTAAAATAGGAGATGAAAGTCAGATCGAAAAATGGCGATCCAGTGGTGGAAGCAAGGAACTTTTAAGATAGAGAACTGGAGCCGATCTATTTGAGGACGGAAGATTGACTGATGCTTTAGATTTGTTCTGATTAACTTGGAGCTGATTAAAACAGAGGGTTCAATGGAATTTAACTTGATGGATTTGTGATTTGAAAATGAAGAACAGTGAAAGGAAGAGGCATGACTGGACTTAGGAGCAGAAGTGACCATTTGAGACTGCATAGAGAGAAGAGAAGCGTAGGGAGAAGAGAAACTGAGGCAATAAACTGTGACTAAACAGAATGTGAATGGAAAATAACTGAACAATAACTGAGTTATACCTAAAAAACAATTAATGAAATAATATCTTGATTAAGGTTTGATTGAATTCATTAGGCATTTAAAAATTTAAATGATATGAAATTGTGAGAAGATTAATGAATTGTCATATGGATGTTTATTGATTGATTATTACTATCTAATTAACTCTATCTTTATATTTATATTTATCACTTGCTTAAAATAAATTAAATTCTAATGTAAAGGATAAATAATATAGTTCACACAATATAATACAATATAGCTAAATAAGAATAACCTATTGTATCTATTCTTTGACATATTCTATTTAAAGGCCCTGTCACACTGCACCAACGGATGGAAAGAGGATGTAAAATGGACAAAAAAGCTTGCCATCCATTGGTTAACGCGATGTATACGTTCTGTACTCACTGCCTCCGTTTTGCTTCCTCTCTATCCGTCCAGCATCCGTTTATTGATGTTTCATCCGCTCAGAAAGTTTTGAACTGTTCAAAACTTTTGAGCGGAAAATGTATCCAATGCGTCCGTTCTGCATCCGCTAGGCATCCGCTAGGAATCCATTCTGCATCCGTTACGCATCTGCTATATCTGCTAGGCATCCGTTACGCATCCGCACAACTCGCATCTGCTCGGACGCAGGGAGGAAGCGGAACGGACGCAGAACGGATGCCTAGCGGATGCAGCACGGAAACAAAGCATTTAAAATGGAAAAAACGTTCGCAGAGGGGACCTATCTCGGATATTAAGGATGTCTAGAGAATGCCTAGAGGACGCAAAGGGACACCTAGGGGAAAACCTATACTGCCTATAAAAAGGGGGAGCAACTCACCTGGATCTCACTTTCAGACCAGCAGCCCTGCAGTACAGACCTCTGCAACCTTCATCTGACTCTTCCTCTTCCACAGCATCCAGTCATGTCCACCGTAGATCGTAACACACTCCTTTTGGCAGCCACCATCGTTCTGCAACACTGCGAAGCCATCTACAGGTTCTGTGAACTCTACTACAGGAAGAAAAAGAGGCGGCCAAGAAGCGTCTGGGTCCAAAGATGGATCGGGAGAAGAGTAGAGTACGGACTGTACAACAAGCTGATGGTGGAGCTCGGGAACGAAGACACTCGTGCATTCCAGAACTTCATGAGGGTGCCTCCAGCCATGTTTGACGAAGTTGTGCAGCGGCTGACACCCAGGTTGACCAAGGCAAACACCAACTTCTGGCCCAGCCTGGAACCTGGGCTCAAGGTGGCACTCACTCTGCACCACCTGGCCTCAGGGACCACCTACAGGAGCATGCAGTACGGCTGGAGGGTGCCATACAACACCATCAGCATTGTGGTCAGAGAAGTGGTGCAGCCCATCATCGAAGAATACCTGGAGGAGCTCCAGTGCCCCTCCACTGAAGAAGGATGGAAGAAAGTTGCAGAGCAGTGGTATCAGAGGTGGAACTTTCCACACACCGTTGGAGCCATAGATGGCGAGCACGTGGCCTTCAAAGCGCCAGCCAAGTCGGGGTCCACTTATTTCAACTACAAGGGCTTCTTCAGCATCGTCCTCTTTGCCATGGTTGATGTTGACTACAAGTTCATGTACATCGATGCTTCAGGCAACGGCTCATGTTCAGATGCTCAGGTATACAACGCCACTGACCTCAAGGAGGGGCTGGAACGCAACCTCATCGTGGGCTTCCCAGATCCAGACCCACTGCCCAACGACATGCAAGATGTGCCCTACTTCATCGTGGGGGATGACGCCTTCTCCCTCAGAACCTACCTCATGAAGCCCTACACCTCCAGACTCTTCACCCGTGAAGAGAGGATCTTCAACTACAGGCTGTCCAGGGCAAGGCGGGTGGTGGAGAACACCTTTGGCATCCTGGCCAACAGGTTCCAGGTACTTCTCACCACCATGCAGCATCGCCCACAGACCTTGAGGAGGATCATGGAAGCTTGCTGCATCCTGCACAATCTCATGCGCACCCACTACCCAGTCTTGCAGAACAGGCTCGTGGGCCTCCAGCAAGGCAATGGGGACATGAAGCCTGGGGAATGGAGGCAAGGGCAAAACCTGATAGACACTGAGGATGTGCAAGGCCCCAACAGAGCCTCACGTGAAGGGAAGAAGCAGCACAACCTCCTGAAACACTGGTACAACTCCCCAGCTGGAGCGGTGGAGTGGCAAGACAGGATGACAGATGATTAATGGATGCTTCCTTCAGCCTGTCTCATCACACGGATGAGATTGATCAGAGCATTTAATTAAGATGATCAGGGCATTTAATTAAGAGTTGTGTTTATGTTGACATGTGTGGATGATTATTACATTATTATTGATAATAAAGGGCCATAGGTGTGGCACCTGGGAGGGTGGACCATACAGTCCCACTATGCTTGCACTGGAGGTTTATCTATCCCACAGCTATTACCCATCCCAAAGATATCCCTGCCCATCCCACAGGTATTCCTGCCCATCCCACAGCTATTACCCATCCCACAGGTATCCCTGCCTACCCCACTGCTATCTTAACCCATCCCACAAGCATGCAAAGGCTTAAACCAATTCTAAAAGTTTCCACCAAGACTTTATTAAAAAAAAGAAATGAAGCAAGTGTGTGAATCAAAGATAAACATTATTGAACAACAAGCTGTAAAAGAAAAATGACCCAAGTCAAGTGTCCAAATAAAGTCCACAGGTAGCCAGCCAGCCAGTCTCTGGCACTCTTCGTGGTCACTCGGAGGTGTGCCCAGTCTAAGGGGTGAAGGGTCCAGGTGCTGTGGAGATCGCTGGTGCTGGAGTGCTGGTTTGAAGCCCCACTGGGGTGCCTGGCCCTGAGAGGACAACAGGTGACGGTGTGTTGAGAAAGCTCTCGGATAGCTGGCTCAGCCCCGTGATGTTGAGAGCTCCTTCCTCCATGCCATGGGGTGTCAGCCCCAGTATCGACGACAGATGTACTGAGGCCGGGCTTGGCTGTGGGGTGGAGGAAGGAGCAGTGTAGTGGGGCTGTCTGGTCTGCAGCTGGGTGAGGACTGGCGTTGGTGGCATCGGTGGTGTGGGTGGCATCAGTGTCGTGGGTGGCATCAGTGTCGTGGGTGGCATCATTGGCGTCGGCATCAGTGTCGTGGGTGGCATCGTTGGCGTCGGTGGCATCAGTGTCGTGGGTGGCATTGGTGGCATCAGTGGAACCGGTGGCAACGGTGTCGTCCGATGACTCTGTGCCTGGACTGGAAAGGGCTGCTGCCTGTGCTGCTGGACCTCCTGGTTGGTAAGGGGCTGTGGAAAGCCTTGGAATGGGAGGGACATCACCTGGGGTGGAGGAGCAGACCTGGACTGGGTCGGAGCAGGTTCCTCTGGATCTGGAGGGTTGTGAAGCAGCTCGGTGATCCGGTCCTTCACCACCTGGTACTGGGGTTCCGCCATGTTCACGAGGGTCTGGTTGACATAGGTGAGGAAGGGCTTGCGGTTGGAGAATGAGGAGTCTGTGTGGACCAGCTGAGAGAGGAGATCTATGCTGGTGCGGATGGTGTCCCTGATCTCCAGCAGGACAGTGTGGCTCTGCCCCTCCTGCTGTCTGGCTCTCTGCCTTTCTGTGGAGGTGGAGCTGTGGGTGGATGCGGGTACGGCTGTGGTGGACGCGCCGTCTCCTTTCTCCCACTGCACCAGGGAGTCCTCCACGTGCTCCACCACGGTTACAACACCTGTCCGTGGGTTCTCCGCTGTGGCATGCTCCACAGAAACCTGCCTGGAGACAGGAACTGACTCTCTGCCGGAAGAGGACTGGCTCTCAGCAGGCTGCCGGAGAGAGAGGGTAGACAGAGGGGCTGCTCCTCGGTGGCAGATCTCACCCTCCAGGAAGCTGCACCTGGCCATGACGTAGGTCTCTCTGTCCGTCAGCTTGACCGCGACCTGGCCAGATTTCTTGAGGTGCAGCTTCCCATACCAGGTGTGCATGTGCTTCCACCAGCCGAGGAGCACCTCCGAAGGGTAGCCCATACTCACCGCCTTCTCTCTCCAAGCAGCATGCTTCCGTTTGGTGTCCCTGTACAGCCGGTGTCCCTTCCGCCACAGATAGTCATTCTCTCTCAGCCACTCCAGCACCTCATCCTCGTGTTCCTCCTCAATGGAGTATTGCCTCCTCTCCCATTGTCACATATGCCTCTTCCTCCCTTTGGCAGGACCAGATGGGCCCTCATCAGAGGGGCTCCCAGGTAGTAGGGGCTGCTCCTCCACACCACCAGCAACAGCAGCACCAGCAGGATCATCATCATCATCATCACCAGCAGGATCATCATCATCAGCAGCAGCAGCAGCACCAGCAAGATCACCAGCAGCAGCAGCACCAGCAGCACCAGCAGGACCAGGATCATCAGCAGCAGAGTAAGCACCAGCAGCGCCAGCAAGACCAGGAGCACGAGCAGGACCAGGAACATGAGCAGGTCCATCAGGGCGAGTAAGACCAGGAGCATGAGCAGGACGAGCAAGTCCAGGAGCATGAGCAGGACCAGCAGGACCAGGAGCATCTTCAGCAGAGTAAGCACCAGCAGAAGCACCACCGCCAGGAGCAACGCCAGCAGAAGCTTCAGCACCAGAAGAGTGAGCCCGAGCAGCAGAAGCCCCAGCAGAAGCAGAGTCAGGGACAGGGGGCGGGAGGGTGGCCCTGTCCCTCTTGCCAGGGATGGCGGCAGGTTGCTGAGGCTTTTGCTTCTTCCCCATGGTTGTGGGGTTGCTGGCTGGCAGGCACCAAGGCTGGCAGGAAGCCTGGCACCAATGCTGGCAGGAAGCCTGGCAGGCAGGCAGGCACCAAGGCTGGCAGGAAGGCAGGCAGGCAGGCACCAAGGCTGGCAGGCAGACTGGCTGGCAGGGAGGCTGGAAGGCAGGCTGGCAGCAAGGCTGGCAGGGAGGCAGAGAGCAAGGCTCGCAGGGAGGCTGGCCAGGAGGCTGGGAGGCAGGCTTGGAGGCAGGCTGGCAGCAAGGCTTGCAGGCAGGCATGAAGGCAGGGCAGACAAGGACCCGATGTATCCAGCAGCAGGTCTTTCCTCCAAATGGTGACCTGCTTGGGAGCTGCTTCCCTTTATATCCACGGGGCTTATGCAATGCATCCCCCCCGCATGCGCAATTAACGCTCGGCATCCATTCGGCTTCTGCTGTGCATCCGCTTCATCCGCTGTGCATCCGCTTCATCCGCTGTTCATCCGCTGTATCCGTTCCGCATCTGCTTTTCTGAGGCCCCCTGGAAGCCTAGCGGATGTGCCATCCGCTCCCATCCGCTTCCATCTGCTGGGCTTTCGTTCCGCATCCGCTTTCCATCCGCTCTGCGTCCTCCCCGCGTCCGTTCCTTTCCGTGTTATCCGCTCTGGTTATGCAAATTTTAGCCCCTTTTGAGAGTGGATAACAACGGATGGAATATTTTGCTCGTCCGTTGTGTCCTTTTTACTAACGTTTTGCATCCATTGGGCAGTGTAACAGGGCCTTTATCTTCTTTTCTTCTTTTTACTTATAATATTTTTATTCTCCCCCTTTTCCTGTTATCTTCTTTATTGGTGAGCTACCTATATTAACTTTAATATAAGACAGAATTAGTCCTAATTATATAGATACATAACATGCTAGATCTGTGGAAAGATATATATTAAGGGGAGTTATTGAATAGAATTGATAATGAAGATAAGACTAAATAGTGAATGGTAAAGTGGGAAGAAATTTCTCATAAAATTAAGAATATGCATTCTGACAATGACTTTGAAAGGGAGAAAACTGATTTCAGGCTCATCAGTGTCCATCACTTCTCCAGCAGGCCAAAAAACAAAGGACGGAATGTTAAACATGGGAAAAGCAAGCAACATCGCTAATATGCAAATGATGCAAGCAACATTGTCAGCCATCCAAGAAACTATGCTTAAAATGCAGGAGACAGTTATAAATAATCATACAGATTTAAAGACAGAAATGAGAGAGATGAAGGGTGATATTCAAAAACTGAATGAGAAGATAGAAATGATTCAACAGTTGATAGAGAAGAATGAACAAAAAATAAAGAATATAGTAATCAAACCCGAACAAACAGATAAGAGATTGGAAGGGATGGACAGAAAAGTAACAGAGATGAATAGAGACTTGGAAGATTTGATAATTCACCTTGAAATGGAACATGCAGCATTTTATCTGTAGTTCCAGAACATACTTGAATCTCAGGATGAAGATCTAGAAAACATAATGTTGCAATTAATAGCAGAAGCATTGCAGAGGGATCAACAAGAGATCATAAAAAAAAACTAAACGAGGTCTTTTGAATCCACACAAATTATGCAAGACAAAATAAGTTGCCAAGGGAGGTCCATTTAAGGTTCGCCAGAAAAAACATGAGACATTGTTTATAGAATTACAAAGGATGAGCCAATGGTATTCAAAGAAAAAGAGATTACAAACCTAAGACAGATCCCGAGGCGGGTGAGAGAGTTAAGGAAGGATTATAGATCTCTGGCGATACTTCTGAACAAACAAAATATCTGGTTCCAAAGGCTGGTGCCGGAAGGAATGCTGGTGATGTGGCAAGAAAGAAGAGTAAAAATTGATAACATCGAAAAGGCACAAGAATTCTACAATCAGCTAGTAGAAATGGAAGAGGAAGGGAGCAGCAAAGAAGAGTTGGAAAGTCAGAGTCAGGAGGATCAACAGGAAGATCATCAACAAGGAATATGGGAGATGGACCAAGAAGAAAAAGGTAAAGAAGAGAGAGAACATCCAAGAAGAGAGGGACTAAGAGCAAGACCACTAAGAGAAACAAGAACCAACAGAAGATTTAGGTAAACCTATAATTGATAATGGATGAAGAAATTAAAATACTTTTGATAAACATCAACGGATTGAACTCCCAGATTAAGAGAAAACAAATACTGACCAAATTAACAAAACAAAATGTCGACATAATATGCCTACAGAAGGTACAAATCCAAACACAGAAAATGTCTAGAATATCCCAAATTAGGCATAGTTTTTATAGTATTGACAGATCAAAAGAAAAGGGAGGTAGCAATTTATATTTAAAAGGGGATAAATGCAAAACAAGTATATGTAGATGAACAAGGCAGAATTTTAATGATACAAATAAACATATATCAAAAACAATTACTACTGGTGGGGATTTATGCCCCCAATGATAACCAAAAGGAGTTCTACAAGAGATTACATGATAAAATAATTAGTTTAGGTGAAGAAAATATTTGTTTAATAGGGGATTTTAATGCCATTGTAGAAGTAGAAAAGGATTGTGTTAGTACTGAAGAAATTAGGAAGAAAAAAAAGAATATTACCAAAAACTTTCTTTGATTTAAAGAAATAAATTAATCTGGAAGATATTTGGCAGAAGAGGAACCTAAATGAGAAGAATTACACATTTTACTCCAGTCCACAATAATTGTGATCCAGAATTGACATGGTGTGGTTGAATGGGGCAATTGAGAAAGATATCACTGCAGTAGAAATAATGCCCAATAAATGGGCCAACCATGATCTGGTGAAAATTACTTAGAGAGGACAAAAGAAAAGAAAATGGAGATGGATATTAAACTCACAAATTATAAAAGAAAAAGAATACAGTCAGAGAATTAAGGATGAATTAGAAATATTTTTAGTAATAATTTAAAACAACACACTAACTTACAAAATTTATGGAACACCACAAAGGCCTATGTAAGAGGTATATCAATAGCATATATTGCTAAGAAAAACAAAGAAAAATGGAAGAAACAGAATAAATTACAAGAAAGGATTAAAAAATTTGAATGTGAACTCCAAAAAGACCCAAAAAATGCAGAAGTGAAGAAAGAAATAGGGATGATTAGACATAAATTCAATTTGATAGCCACAGAGGAAAATGCACGTAACTTAAAATTTGTTAAACAGAATTTCTTTGAATTGGCAAATAAGCCAGGCAGGTGGTTATCCCATAAATTAAACATAGAGAAAGAAAAAAAGACTAATCCAGTAATTTAAGGATAAGGAAGGGAAGGTGTGTTATCAGATGGAGGAGAAAAAGAAAATTGTGCAAAGATATTTTGGTGAGCTCTAGAAACAAGAAGTTAAGGAAGAAAATATTAGACACTACTTGGAGGGAAATGGTCTGACCCAATCTCTGAAGAAAAAAGAGAAATACTTAATAAAGAAATAATATTGGTAGAATTACAAAAGGCGATACAAAAACAAAAAAACAATAAAACACCAGATCCAGATGGTTTACCTGGTGAACTATATAAAAACTTGCATTAAATATTCAAATCAATATTACTAGAGTTATACAATGAAATACTATTGGAAGCCAGACTCCTGAGGTCCTGGTCCGAGGCATACATCTCCTTAATCTCAAAAGATGGCACCGATCAACAATTAATTTTGAATTATAGGGCAATCTTGTTGCTAAATACGGATTATAAGATATTTATGACAATATTGGTAGAAAGAATGAAACCTGTTTTGAGTGAAATTATATATCCAGACCAGAATGGTTTCCTGCCAAACAGACAAATTAAAATCAATATCAGAACAATATTAAATTCAGTGGAATACTATGAAGCACATCCAGAAAAACAGGCAGCCTTAATCTTAGATGCACAAAATGCATTTGATATCAAATTAAAAAATTGAATTTTGGTACCAATATAGAAAAAACATTACAAGAAATATAGTCAAATCAAAAAGGGAGTGTACTGGTAAATGGAGACCACACGGAGGAATTTCAAATCGCAATTTGAAATTGCGAAAGGAGTAAGTCAAGGGTGTCCACTATTGCCCCTGCTGTTTATCTTGTCCTTAGAAGAGTTATTAGCCACAACCATACAGAACTCAGAGGTACAAGGGATTAAAATTAGAAATGAGGAATATAAGGTTCAAGCATTTGCCAATGATTTGGTATTTATAGTGGAAAACCCAATGAATATGGGACAAATATTGTTACAACAAATAGAAAAATTTTATTCTTTTTCTCTCCTTTCCTGTTTTCAAAAGCTTTTTACAACCTACATTTAGGTTAAGGTAAACAAAGTCCAACAAACAGTCCAAATCATACACGGTTAAAGCAGTTAGTATCAGTCCAGGGATAATCCAAAAACAAAGTCAAGTATCATAAACAAAGTTCAGTAAATGGAGTTTGCTAACAGTTGCAAGTCTCACAACAATCCAAGTAGAACAACGATCAGGCAATACGGCAATACAGGAAATGCAAGGAGAAAGAAACCAGGTTTCTGGCTCATCTTATGGCTGTTGGAGGAACCTCAGCCAATCACACTTACAGCATTCTCTTAAAGATACAGTATTAAATTACTATCCTGGTTTATATATTTCTAACCCAACTGTTAGGTGACTATCATTCCTCAGAATTTTTCAT
This sequence comes from Laticauda colubrina, assembly GCA_015471245.1. Taxonomy (NCBI): domain Eukaryota; kingdom Metazoa; phylum Chordata; class Lepidosauria; order Squamata; family Elapidae; genus Laticauda; species Laticauda colubrina. Next base: position 12,307,210 of record BLBF01000019.1, on the reverse strand, counting down.
TCAAATTAAAAACTGGCTACAAGAGATTACTGATTATGAGACTGAGCTCAGACCGGAAACCTTCCTTTTAGGAATTATTAAAGATAGAATACCAAAAGGAATAAAATATCTTTTGTTACACATCACAACAGCCGCCAGAATAGCCTTTGCACGGGTATGGAAAACTCCCAATATTCCTAAAGAAGAACTGATATTACAAAAAGTAACAGAAAGCACTGAAATGAATATGTTAACATTGAAATTGAAAGAAAGAGATGATTCTAAATATTTCCTAATCTGAAACAAATGGTATGACTGGTTAGCAAACAGAACTAAAAAACAAGACAAGAAACTTAATTGTGAAAAGCCTTAAGAATATAAATTTGTAAATTTGTAAATTATGTAAGAATATAGGAATAATGATTTTAGTTAAAATTAGTTATATTAGATAAATATAAATACAATGTATTAAGATATTTATGATAAGAACGTGTATAGATATCAAGAATGTTGTTGAAACATGCTTTATGTTGAAAATTAGAAACTTAATAAAAACATATTTAAAAGAAAAGAAAACAGATGAAGAAAAAGGGATCTGTTCAATAAATATTAACAGACTCAATTCACCAATAAAACATAAAAAAATATTAGATAAACTTACAAAAATTGAAAACCAATATAATTGCTTTGCAAGAAGTCCATATAAGAAATGATCAAAAACATCTACTAGAACAACCTAAGCTAAGGAATCTGTTTTTATCAATAGATAAGAAAAAAAATGTCTGGACTTTTACGTGAAAAATAAGATTAAGGCAAAATAGATTTACAGAGATAAAGAATGGAGAATTTTAATAGTTGAGACTAAACTAAACAACAAAAATATAATTGCCTCAATATACGCACCAAATGGAGCCCAAAAACTCTTCTATAAAAATCTTCATAACAGAATCAGATATAGAATACGATGGCTTATGTATAGTGGGGACTTCAATGCAATTGTAGATAGGAAAAGAGACCTCAAACATAATGATACAAGAAAGGGGGGAAAAAGAATATTCCCCAAAACATTTTTTGATATGATTAGAGATCTAAATTTGATAGATCTTTGGAGAGAAAGGAACAATGAAGAAAATTATTATACATTTTATTCTAATTGCCATAAAGCCTGGTCTAGGATTGGCATTGTCTGGATATCAACAGACTTGGATTCCAAAATACAAAAACTGACTATAGAGACTAATACCTGGGCCGATTACCCCATAAGTTTATAGTGGAAGGGACATAAGGCCATACCAAGATGGAATTTTCAAAGGGCAATTCTCAAAGAAAAGGCGTTCAATATAATGATGGAAAAAGAATTGGATATCTTTTTAAAATTAAATAAACAAGACAATATTTCAATACATGCTCTCTGGGACAGGGTCGCCAATCTTTGGGACCTCAGGGACCACCAAATTCATAATTTTAAATCCCAGGGACCACTAACCGGTTCTGTGGGGATGACCAAATTTGTGGGTGTGTCTTGGTGGTCATGTGACTGGTTGGGCACAGCTTTTATGTAAATATTATAAATATTTATATAAATACTGATTTTGTTATTAAAAAGAGCAACTTTTACCCAAAATCAGGCAAAGCAGGCAGGTAGATTGAGTTGCTCACAGAATTATTCAGTGATCTATCTATCTGCCTTTGGCTGCCTGAGTCTAACACATAAAATTTACTTGCCATGAGTCTGCACTAAATAATAGAAGCTTCAATCCTAAGAAAGGTTCGGCTATGCTTAAAAGCAGAGCCGAAGATCTAAAGACTAGCTAGAAAGCCAGAAATGCAACCATTTCCGGCTTTCTAGCTAATCTAAATCTCCCAGTACAGCAGAACAGCTGATAGTTGGAAAGAAAAAAAAGAAAAAATAGCAATTTAGCAGGCAAGTTTGCCAGGTAAGGAGTGAATGGGCGGGGAGGATTCCCACGGGCCATGTGGACATAACAGCCTTGTGTTTCTGCACAGCCTGGATTAATTTCTTTGGGCAGTGCTTTGCGCAGTGCTCAGACATTTCTCTGAGGCCCACCAAAATTTTCTCGCGGCCCAGCGGTTGGTGATCGCTGCTCTGGGACACTGCTAAAGCATACATACGTGGTGTAACAATTTCCTATACAGCAAGGCAAAAAAAGAACATCAAGAAAAATTAAAACAAATTGGCAAATTGAGGTACTACACCCGAAAGAACCCAATAACAAAAATCTGAAAAGTAAATCAGATCTTCTTAAACAAACTACATATTTTGAAGACAGAGAGACAGCACAACAAATCAAACTAAACAAACAAAATTATTTTGAAAATGTCAATAAATCTGGATGTTGGCTGACACAAAATGTAAGAAATAAGAAATTACAGAGAAAAACAATGAATAAACTACAAGATGAAGAAGGGAATATATATTATGATGAGAACTCCAAAAAAGATATTGCCCAGAGGTTCTATGCGAAATTATATACAAGAAATGAAAGCTACTCAGAAGAAAAGATTAGGACTTATTTAAGGAAAGCTGCACTACCAAAGATTCCAGAAGCTATGAAATCAATGCCTAATGAAAAAATTACTATGACAGAAGTAGCTAAGGCAATCAACAAACAAAAAAATAACAAAGCATCTGGCCCAGATGGTATTCCTATAGAGCTGTTCAAATAACATCAGAATACCCTGAATCAATATTTATTAGAGGTCTTGAATGCAGTGTTTTATGAAGGGAAAATACCAAAATCATGGAGAGAGGCCAATAAAGTGTTGATTAAAAAAGAAGGTACAGGCTGGACAAGAATTCAAAATTACAGGCCAATATCTCTCTTAAATACAGATTACAAAATATTTATAATGATTATTGCTGAGAGATTTAAAAATTATTTAAATGAATTAATACATAGTGATCAAAACGGCTTCCTCCCAAATAGACAAAAAAATATAATGTGAGAATAGTTTTAGATGCTCTTGAATTTTATGAAGAACATAGTGATCGACAGGCAGCCCTGTTATTTCTAGATGCCCAGAAAGCTTTTGACAACATAAATTGGTCCTTTAAAATTACAACAATTAAAACACATGGATATTAGTGAAAAGTTTTTAAAAATAATTACGGCAATATACACACAAGAAACAAAAATAATACTAAATGAAGAATTGACAAGTAACTTTCATATACAGAAAGGCTTGAAACAAGGCTGCCCTTTGTCCCCATTACTATTCATATATACATTAGAGGTCTTAATGAGAATAATTAGGCAAGAGCTCCAGATCCAAGGATTAGAAATTTAAAAAGAAAATTTTAAATTGCAAGCATATGCCAATGACTTAGTATTTTTCTTGGAAGACCCTGAACAGACAGGTCCAAAATTATGAGAAAAACTTGAAGAATATGGTGACTGGTTTGAAAATAAATAAAGAAAAAACAAAAATCATAACTAAGAACATGATCAGCCAACAAAAAGAACACGTCAAGTTATCAGATATTCAAAAAGTACAAAAAATGAAATATTTAGGAATCAATATCTCGTTACGTTGCTCAACAATAAAGGAGGATAATTATGAGAAATTATTACATATTAAAAAAGATTTAGAAAATTGGAATAATCTTAAATTATCATTAATAGGCAGAATTTGGGCAATCAAATGAACATACTACCTAAAATATTGTTTCTATTCCAAAATATACCAATTAAATTAGGGGAAATTTTCTTTAAAAGATCTGAATAAAATAACATTAAATTTTGTGTGGCAGGGTAAGTGACCAAGAATCAAATTAAAACATTTACAAGACACAAAAGAAAGAGGGGGAGATTAGGCTTTCTGGATTGGGAACTGTATTATCAAGCAGATGTCTTAACATGGATTAAGGATTGGATAAATTTGGATAATAACAGACTTTTACTTTTAGAAGGGAATGATTTACAACAGGGCTGGCATGCGTATTTGTGGCCCAGTAGACATACAACACACCAATATTTTTTGAGGCATAAAATCTGACAAGCTGTAATCTTAATTTGGAATAAAATAAGATTGCAAAGATATATGGAAACTCCAAACTGGTTCTCCTCCTTAGAAGCCATATCGTATCTGAATCTGTACAACCAGAAAAAGGCAATCACGTATAAAGATATTATAACAGATGAAGGCAGGTTAAAACAAAGAATGGAACTTAACCAGAAGGGTTTAACATTGGAATGGTGGGCATATCTCCAAGTACAATCTATATATGAAAGGAGTAAAAAAGAATGGGGAATTAACTGTCAAGATACAATAGTAGATAAAATATTATTAGGAACAGAGAAGAAACAAACAAAGAAATTATGTAACTATTTACTAGATTATAAAATGTATGAGGAGCAGGTTAAAGAACCAGTGTTAACTTGGGCTAGAAATTTTGGCCATAACATAAATTTGGATCAATGGCAGCAAATTTGGGACCAGAATAAAAAGATTACATTAGCCACGACCTATAAAGAAATCCTGTTTAAGATGTTTTACAGATGGCATCTTCCACCTGCTAGGTTAGCCAAAATGTATAGCTCTTAATCACCTACATGCTGGAAATGATTGAAAGAACGTAGCACATATTATCATATGTGATGGGAGTGCAAGAAAATACAATTCTGGCACAAAATATGACAATGGCTAGAAGAAATGTTGGATTTAAAAATAAATCATACACCAGAAATGTTTTTATTGGGAATAATAAATGAGAATTTTAAAAAAGAAGATATTTACCTAATCATTCATGTTATTAAAGTTGCAAGATTACTAATTGCCCAAACATGGAATTTAAAAGGAATACCGAATGATGAAGCAATAATAGAAAAGATTTTTCAATGCACTGAATTAGATAGTATGACATTAGAATTGAAGGAGTGGGAAAATTTCTAAGTATGGAGGGATACGAAAGGAAGTCTAAAAATATGAACTAGAATTTAAGATGAGATTGTATTGCAACATAATGTCTAGGATAGAAATCAATATAAAGATCAAGTGTAAATATGTATATAGTTGTATATATGTATATAAATGTTTTATTCTTTGATGATATTTTGCTTATATAACAATGTAAAGACTGAGATATACTGTATATACTCGCATATAAGCCGATCTCGATCACCCTTAAAAAACTGCCCCAAAATGAGGAATTTTGCAAAAACTCGCATAAAAGCCGACCCCCAAATACCATGGTTTGTTGTTTGGGCTAATAACAAAAGAGTATTAATATGCAATGCACTGATGAAGGTTCATTATCAAAGCATTTGTGTAGGAAACAATATTAAGTTAATTACCCAGTATGTAAAGAATCTGATGTTATATAATGGTAATATATGCACTTATCGTAGCAAAAGCTTGCAGAAGAGAATAAATGAGAGTAAAAGCCATTATTGTTGTGTTTTAAATTTATTTATTTTCACAAATTAAACAGTGTCTCAGAATCCTTCAAATTCATCCTCACCATCACCTTCGTCCTCAAATTCCCCAAAGAGATGTTTCCAGTCCTCCAATGCATATTTGACATTATCTTCATCCCACTTTTCTTCATCTTGATCTGCATTTTCATTTTTTGCCACTTCATCACTGTCTTCATTTTCAGTTTCATTGCTATCCTCCTGCCATACAACATCATCTTCAGTGCCATCTAATTTGTTGCTAATGCAACATTTTTAAAAGGGTTTCTGTACCATTTCTTGTAAAATCATATCCCATGCAGTCTTCACCCAAGACACAACTGTGGGCAAAGGAGGGCGTTTGAAGTTTCCTTTGGCTGTTAGTTCAGCCTTGCCATCTGCCATCCACTGTGTCCACGGGTTTCGCATGTATGTCTTGAAGGGTCTGTTCAGGCTGACATCTAGGGGTTGTAGCATTCCAGTCAACCCTCCTGGTATGACTGCCTGAATGGTGTTTGACTCCTTTAGACTCCTTTTTACCTTTTCGATTAGGTGAGCTCTGAATTGGTCCCAGACTAGCATGGAGTGTTTCTTGAGAAGACCTTCATTTCTGCGCACCCACACTTGATTTATCCATTTGATTACACCTTCTTCATCCATCTATCCTTTTGGATGCTGATGGGTGAGCACACCACTGGGAAATTTGTCCTTTGGAGGGGTTTTTCGTTTAAAGATTACCATTGGGTGTAGCTTCATCCCATCTGCAGTGCAACTCAGCACCACTGTAAAATGGGTTTTTTGGTGCCCTGTTGTCTTAATAAGAACTGTTTTGTCACCCTTTTGGTTCAGTGTTTTAGTGCTTGGCATGTCAAAGCACATAGGGGTCTCGTCCATATTGCCAATCCTGCTGAGAGGAAAATCACCAGTCTTTCGTTTATTTATCACAAAACGTTGGAAGTTCATCACCTTTTCCTCAAATTCTGATGGTAGCTTTTGGGCTATTTTTGTTCTTTGTCTTAGTGATATCCCATTTCTCTTCAAAAACCTTGTACACCAGCCCGGGGAAGCAGTGAAGATTGAGGTACCTTGGTATTTTCCAGATTTGGCCATCTGCAATGCTTGTAAGCGCATGGCCAATCTAGACACACTGTAGCCATTCTGCCTTTGAGCTCAAACTAGTCAAGAATGTCCTTTTCCATTTCAGGGAATTGCCCAGCTTTGGGGCCTCTTTTTGTACGTTTTGAACTGGGGGTGCAATCCAATGTACTATCCTTTCTCCATCTTCTAATATTGCTCTCATCCACTCCAAAGGTTCTTGCTGCTTCAAGGTTGCTTGTTTCCTCTGCAGCCTTCACTACTTTTAGTTTAAAAGAAGCAGTATATGACATTCTTTTTCTTTTAACATCAGACATGGGTATATTTTAATGAATTTTACTACTACAAACACAAAGAAAATGGACACAAAGTTGCACGTGACGATCGCAAACACAAAAGCGGTCACATGAATGACTAACTAATCAGAACCGTGTTATATCCGGTGGGAGAAAAAGCAAAATGGATGCGCCCAGAGTAAAAAAAATGTGCTGTATGTATGTATGACTGTATGGTAATATTGCGTGATCTGAGAAGTAGCATCATGTTGTCATGTCATTTGTGTGAGATCAGATTTATGCGCGTATAAGCCGACCCCCAAATTTGAAAAAAAAAATTGTGTTTTAGAGTCGGCTTATATGCAAGTATATACGGTATGTCAAAAAGACCACCACATTAATGTTTTTAAAGCTTAATTTCAAAAAAAACTATTATTTAAAAGAATAAATAAATAAATCTCCAGGAGAAGAATTACATATGCTAAGAAGAAATATATGCTATACCTTCCAGCAAGTGGCACTTAGAGGCATCCTCTTTATACAGTATATTGATGGCAAAAGACATGTCATCATTGAAAGTCATTAGGAAAACCTTTATCCCATGATTTTGTCTGCACTTTCTTTTAAAAACTCTTTTATTTATTATAGGATTGGATATTAAAAAGGATCTATATGAATAACAAAGAGTTTTACCTTTCTTATTAGTTGCAGATGGACTCAGTAATTGAAACTCCTACTGAAACTGAGTGTGTTGATGCCACTTCTGCAAATGAAGGTGGTGAAGTTGCTGTTACTGATGAAATAGCAGTTACTGAAAGCAACATGGATTACATTGAAGGAAAAGCAGAAAACATCCAGGTACTACTAAAGTACAAATCTTTTTTTACCCTTTTTCCCTTCCAGTATTTTTGAAAATTCATGGTCTTAAGGCCCTGTCACACTGGCCGACGGATGCAAAACGTTTGTAAAAAGGACACAGCGGACGAGAAAAATGTTCCATCTGTTGTTATCCGCTCTCAAAAGGGGCAAAAATTTGCATAACCAGAGCGGACAACACGGAAAGGAACGGACAGGGGGAGGATGTAGCGAGGATGTAAAGCGGATGCTCCACGGAAGCCTAGCAGATGGAAGCGGATGGAAGCGGATGGCACATCCGCAAGGCTTCCGGGGGAGCGCAGCAAAGCGGACGCGGAACGGAAAGAGCGGATGCAGAGCGGATGCTGAGCGGATGAAGCGGATGCACAGCAGATGCAAAGAGGATGAAGCGGAGGTAGAGCGGAAGCCTAGCGGATGCCTAGCGGAAGCCTAGCGGATGCCTAGCATTCACTGCGCATGTGGAGAGGATGCATTGCATCAGCCCCGCGGATATAAAGGGAAGCAGCTCCCAAGCAGGTCACCGTTCAGAGGAAAGACCTGCTTCCAGACACAGCTCGCCAGCCAGCCAGCCAGCCAGCCAGCAACCCAACAACCATAGGGAAGAAACGGAAGCCTCTGCCATCTGCTGCCAGCAAGAGGGACAGGGCCACCCTCCCACCCCCTGGCCCTCACTCTGCTTCTGCTGGGGCTTCTGCAGCCCGGGTTCGCTCTTCTGGGGCTGGGGCTTCTGCTGATGCTGCTTCTGGAGGTGGTGTTTCTGCTGATGCTGCTTCTGGAGGTGGTGCTTCTGCTAGTGCTTACTCTGCTGATGCTGCTTCTGGCGGTGGTGCTTCTGCTGGTGCTTACTCTGCTGGCACTGCTCCTAGTGCTGGAGCTTCTGCTGGTGCTTACTCTGCTGGCACTGCTCCTGGTGCTGATGCTTCTGCTGGTGCTTACTCTGCTGGCACTGCTCCTGGTGCTGGGGCTTCTGCTGGTGCTGCTCCTGGTCCTGCTGGTGCTCCTGCTCCTGCTCATGCTCCTGGTCCTGCTGGTGCTCCTGGTGCTGCTGGTGCTCCTGGTCCTGCTGGTGCTGCTGCTGGTCCCGCTGCTGGTCCCGCTGCTGGTCCTGCTTTTGCTGCTACTGTTGCTGCTGCTGCTGCTGCTGCTGCTGCTGCTGTGGAGGAGCAGCCCCTACAACCTCGAAGCCCTTCTGATGAGGGCCCATATGGCCCTGCCAAAAGGAGGAAGAGGCAGACGCGAGAATGGGAGAGGAGACAATACAACATAGAAGAGGAACATGAGGATGAGGTGCTGCAGTGGCTGAGGGAGAACGAGTATCTATGGTGGAAGGGACACAGGCTCTACAGAGGTGGCTGCTGCTGGAGTGCTGGTCTGAAGCGCCACTGGGGTGTCTGGCCCCGAGAGGACAACAGGGGATGATGTGTTGAGGAAGCTCTCAGACAGCTAGCTCAGCCCCGTGATGTTGAGAGCCCCTTCCTTCATGACGTGGGGTGTCAGCCCCAATACCGATGACAGATTTACTAAGGCTGGGCTTGGCTGTGGGGTGGAGGAAGGAGCAGTGTAGTGGGGCTGTCTGGTCTGCAACTGGGTGAGGACTGGCGTCGGTGGCATCCGATGTACATGCGCCTGGACTGGGAAGGGCTGCTGCCTGTGCTGCTGGACCTCCTGGTAGCTGTAGCCTTGGTAGGAGAGAGCCTGTGGAAAGCCTTGGAAGGGCAGTGACATCATCTGGGGTGGAGGAGCAGACCTGGACTTGGTGGGAGCTGGTTCAGCTTGGTCTGGAGGGTTGTGAAGAAGATCGGTGATCCTGTCTTTCACCACCTGTTCATGAGGGTCTGATTGACATAGGTGAGGAAGGGCTTTCGGTTGGAGGATGAGGCTGATGGTGTTGTATGGCACCCTCCAGCCGTACTGCATGCTCCTGTAGGTGGTCCCTGAGGCCAGGTGGCGCAGAGTCAGTGCCACCTTGAGCCCAGGGTCCAGGCTGGGCCGGAAGTTGGTGCTCTGCTTGGTCAACCTGGGTCTCAGCCGCTGCACAACTTCGCCAAACATGGCTGGAGGCATCCTCATGAAATTCTGGAATGCACGAGTGTCTTCGTTCCTCAGCTCCACCATCAGCTTGTTGTACAGTCCGTACTCTGCTCTTCTCCCGATCCATCTTCGGACCCAGACACTTCTTGGCCGCCTCCTTTTCTTCATGTAGAACAGTTGAAAGAGCCTGTAGATGGCTTCGCACTGTTGCAGAACGATGGTGGCTACCAAAAGGAGTGTGTTACGATCCATGGTGGACATGACTGGATGCTGTGGAAGAGCAAGAGGCAGATGAAGGCTGCAGAGGTCTGCATAGCAGGGCTGCTAGACTGAAAGTGAGATCTAGGTGAGTTGCTTCCCCTTTTTATAGGCAATATAGGTTTTCCACTATGTGTCCTTTTGCATCCTCTAGGCATCTTCTAGACATCCTTAATATCCGAGATAGGTCCCCTCTGCGAACGTTTTTTCCGTTTTAAATGCTTTGTATGCGAGCTGCATCCGCTTTCATCCTTTCTCCGTCCGTGCTACTTATGCTTTGTGTCCGTTCCGCGTCCGTTTCGCTTCCTCCCTGTGTCCGCTTTCCGCCGGAGCGGATTTGAGTTGCGCGAATGCGCAGCGGATGCCTAGCGGATATAGCGGACACGTAACGGATGACAACGGATGTAGAACGGATGTTCCCCGTATGCGTTGCGGATGCAAAACGGACGCATTGGATACATTTTCTGCTCAAAAAGTTTTGAGCAGGTCAAAACTTTTTGAGCGGATGGAACCTCAGTCAAGGATGAAAAACGGACGCAGTGAGTACAGGACGGATGAATCGCGTTAACCAACGGATGGCAAGTGTTTCTCTCCATTTTACATCCTCTTTCCATCCGTTGGCGCAGTGTTACATAGGCTTTAACTCTACCACAAATCTTCAGTTTGGTCATGGCTTGTCCCAAGAATTCTAGGAATTATTGAGTGAGTTATTGAGAATTGAGGTATTGAAAATTCTCTTTGACATTCCTTTGTAATCACTCCAGTAGTTTCTAGAATAATTGTATAATTATGATTTAAGTTAAACTCTAACGTGACTTTATGCATGATGGTGTAATATGTTTTAAAATGGAAGATTTTTTTAAAAATTAAATCAGTTAATGTTGTAATTTTTTGAAAAAAAAATCAAGTTTATAGCCTGTACTATTTTAAATTGTGTTACTTTGGTTTCACAATCTTTTTTAACTCCAACGTGACACACTTTCCAGTAACGTAACAAAAATTTATGGTCATTTAAAAAAAATCAACAATATATGGTAACAAGCCTCTAAAATAAAATATTTCAGATTAATTTACAATGATAAAATTCTGTCTATAATGATTGTGACATAAATGCTTGTTTCAGAAATATTACTTTAAAAATCCTGCATTAAGAACCAGAATTTTAATATTACTATTCTATCTCCAATATTTCCATTCACGTTCTAACAAGATTTTCAAAGCAGCAAACATAATGTACTATTTAAAACTGTTAATTAATAAATTTGTATCAAGCAGTCGAAATCTCTGTAGACAGCAAAAATTAAAACATTAAATAAACTTTTCTATCAAGCAGATGTGTGGGGGTTTCAGCCACATGCTAGTAAAATCCTGTGAGTGTCTATATTATTAGATCTTATCTTTTTTTTGTAACATTTATTGAAACTTCAAAACATTAAAATACAAAATACAATAAAGATATTTAAAATGAAGATATTATGTACATTACAATCATTTTGATAGTACTTACATTTCAAATATTATTCCAGTGCATATTTTATACTCCTAATTGTTCATATATATATATATATTTTTTTTTTTTTTTTTTTTTTTTTTTTTTTT
>BLBF01000019.1:12210439-12285683 GCA_015471245.1 Laticauda colubrina | reverse complement strand
CCAAGTTTTCTCCTTTTTCCTCTTCTATATTTTGAAATCTAAGATAAAATTCTGATCTTTCCATCTCCCACCTCAACATCCCATTTTTTTCTTGTTCTATCACTGTTAATCTAGTGTCAATATTTCCAATCTTCTCCTCTCTTTGTTTTCCTTCTTCCTCAATTTTTTGGAATCTCTCCTCATATTTTCCCATCATTTGTTTAAAATTTTCATCAGATTTCTCTATTTTTTTGTCCATGGTATCTATTTTTATCTTAATATCTTGAATTCCTTGCATAATCATCTGTAAATTTACTTTTTCTTGTTCCTTATCTTGCTTCAACATTGTCTGAATTGAAAGTTGTCCTTCAAGTGGTGGGGAAGCAGAGGTAGAAGCAAAAACGCCGAATGATTTTGGCTTCCTGCTCATTTTAATATTTCCAAGTCTTCAAGCTCTCTTTGACTTTAAATCCAGCTGGTATAGTAACCAAATATAGTCCAAAAAAAAAAAAAAAGAGAAAAAATCCAATAGTAAAAAGCCCAAAGCCAAAAAAGAAAAAAGGAAAAAGGAAAAAGAAAGGTCTTCAGGTTCTTCTAGACCCTAATCCAATTAAAATAGATGGAAGAAGCAAAGAAAGAGAAGAAAAAAGAAAAAACTCTGAGGCTTTCCCTTTGAAATAAAAAGCAAAAATGCTAGAGTTAAAATTAACCAAAAAGGCTGGCGAGTAGGAATTTCAAAAGTATATATATATATATATATATATATATATGCACTGTACACTGCACTTTATTTCTTTATCCAAGGCTCTTATTATGACTGTCTTCTCCAGCAGCTTCAAAGCCAAGCCTCAAATGTTAAAATATTGATAAGAGTCCAAGAGAGCACCTGTAATAATATTTTACTGTATTCTCCCTCTATCTTATCACATTAAAATGTCCTTGAAAAGAAGTGCTTTTCTCCCCAATTCAAATAAAATATTTTCAAGCCTCTAGTTGGCAGTGTTACCGCATCTAAATACTCTTTCCCCCCCCAGCCAAAAGAAAAAATGTTTATAAAGAACTCAAACAAAAGAAAAAGATAGTCAAAGGGAGCCTCTATCCTAAAAAGAAAGTTAAAAAGATAAAAAATAAAAATCAAGTGAAAAATAAAAATATATATAAGAGAAAATTCAATCCGGTTACCTACAAAGTCACCTTAAAGTCCTCAAAGAAAATAAGAAAAAAAAAAAAAACCAAGTCTCAATTTGACATCACTTAAACGCCGCTCAACCCAGGTTCAGTCAAAAGAAAAATAAAGTCACAGATTTCTTCTTTGTTCAGGATGTCCTTTCAAGTCTTAATCAATTTATAATACAAAAGAATTTCTCACCCAACCGATACACGCTCATTTAAATCCCTTTCTTTCCGGAGTTGTCCCGGCTTCAGCAGCTTTAGAGGCTGCCTTTCTGCTTCCAGCAAAAGGGCTTCTCCCAGATCAAACCAGAGATTTTGCGATATCTCTGGGATCCTGGGACTGTGCCCTTCACGATCCCCGTCTCTACGGGACGGTTTAGGTCCGTTAGAACCGACCAGAGGCAAAAATATCAGCTGAGATCTCAGAGCCCCGAGATCGCAGCTGTAACACCGAGACGTAGCTCCGCCTTCCTCCCAGCTAGGTTCTTGAAGGGCCCCGCCCCATCCCATCAGTGGGAGTTCAGGTGCTTAAGTGAGCACCATGCTGGATTCATATTAGTGGTAAAGTGATATTATGTCCAATTTTAATCTTTGTAATTTTAAAAATATTTTCTTTCTTTTCATAGGGGAGTTCAGCCCACTTATAGCATATTTGTTTCTTCTTGCATTGTTTTCTTATATATATAGGTCTTATACTTCTGGTTTCTCTTATTTCTCTGAGTTCTTTTGCTGTTGCTACTTCTCACTCTGCCCGTTCTATTTTCACTCTTATCTTTTTTATATACATTTATTTTTTTGTTTCTATAAACACATCATTGTGTGAACAGTGTGGTTCCAGGGTGCCTTACATTTTAAACCAAACATGACAATATTTTCACATTGGTATTATTAACTTTCTTACATAATTTGATATTAATACATATTATCAATCTTAATCATTCAATATTCTCATGTACTATTTTGTATCAATCTCTACATCCTTAACATCGGTTCTTACTATGTTACAGAACCCCTGATTATGACATTGAACATGCAACCAAGCTAAATACACTACTAACATGGGTAGCATCCTGCCCACATGCTTTTATCTTTCTTGGTGATTTCAATCTACCTCATATTAACTGTACCCTAAACAAATATACAACTGAACCCATACATGTAACCATCTACAATGCTCTAACAAATCAGGGACTGGAATAACGAGTAACTAAAAATACTAGACTTAACAACTGCCTTGATCTCATCTTCTGCAATCGTTTGAATTCAATTTCTGGAATACAAATTAAAAATCCCTTTTCCATCAGTGACCACAACATGATTGACTTTTGTCTCAACATACGTCCACACAAAAATCATCACAATGATGGAATCACCAATTATAACTTCAAAAAAGGCAACTATGATCTTATAAACAATGATCTCTCATCCCTTAATTGGCAATTTCAAATCACTGGATGCAGTACTGTTGAAGGCCATTACACCATATTTTTATTAGAAGTCAAAAGAGTCATCAAACTATATGTACCCATAACAACTCCCAAAACCAGGAAAAACAGATTACCATAACAATAAGGAAGCTTCAATCCAAAAAGAGACCACTTTGGCGAAAAAACAAACCTGGTTTTTCAACTTCAAAAGCCGATACAAAAATTTATGCCACCAGATAAAAACTGAATGTGCCAATTATCACATTAAACAAGAAGAAAACCTTCTATGCACCAATTTCACCCGCGTTTTCTACAATTTTATCAATAAACTTAAAGACTCAAGGTCCATCCCACCCTGGAAAGGACCTAATGGAAAAGACTGCAACAATGACCTTATTAAAGCCAATCTCTTTAACACATTCTTTGGCTCAGTATTTGTAAGCAGCAATGGATCATGCCCAGAATTTCCTAGTTAAACCACAGACAACTACAATGATCTAATACATATCAATTTTACACAAGACATTGTTGAAAAAGCACTGCGCAATCTAAAACCATCTCTATCTATTGGACCAGATGGGATATGTGCCTACTTAAAAAAGCTATCCACTGCCATAGTTGAACCTCTAAGCGTAATCTTTGAAAAATCTTTCAGGACCAGCTCCTTGCCAAAACTATGGTCACAAGCCACGGTTATCCCCATCTTCAAAAAGGGAGACCCCAGCCTCGTTGAAAATAACAGACCAATCTCTTTATGCTGTGTCACCTGAAAAGTCCTGGAATCAATTATTAACCAATCCATCATCCTCCACTTAGAAACAATCTACTCTCTAATAAACAATTTGGTTTTAGGAAAAAACTATCCTGTAATCTGCAACTCTTACACTGCAAAAACATGGACCACACAACTTGATCAGGGCAAAGCAATAGACGCAATCTACATAGACTTCTGTAAAGCCTTAGATTCAGTGGTACATGACAAACTACTCCTAAAACTAAAATCTTATGGTATCTCTGGACACCTGCATTATTGGATAGAAGCATTCCTGTCAAATAGACAACAAATGGTCAAAATTGGGAGCGTCCTATCAAATTCTGTACTTGTCAACAGTGGTGTCCCCCAAGGCAGTGTTCTAGGACCAACTCTTTCATACTCTACATAAATGACCTCTGTGATCATATCAAGAGCAACTGTGTTCTCTTCGCTGACGATATAAAGCTTATTCAACACCACAGACAATACTGCTACCCTTCAAAAAGACCTTGACTATGTATCAGAATGGTCAAACAAATGGCAACTTCAAATCTCAACAAATAAATGCTCTGTCCTACATATTGGCAAAAAAAAAATCAGAAAATAAAATACAGGTTGAATAGTCAAGCCGATTCAGCATGGCGATCCGAACTCTGTCAAGGATCTTGGAGTACTCATCTCAAATGACCTAAATGCTAGAGAACAGTGTAATACATAGTTACATAGCCAAAAAAGTGTTAAGAGTTGTTAACCTAATCTTACATAGCTTTTTCTCTGGTAATATTACACTAATAACTAGAGCATACAAAAATTTGCTAGACCAATACTCGAATACAGCTCATCAGTCTGGAACCCACATTAAGTATCAGATATTAACACAGTTAGTATCTGTGTTAGCCCACAAATATTTCACAAGAAGAGTTCTCCCCTCCTCTACTTGTTGCAGAATACCTTATGCCACCAGACTCGAAATTCTAGACCTAGAAAACCTGGAACTATGCCACCTTCAGTCCAATCTAAGGATAGGAGATAAAATCATGCATTGCAATGTTCTACCTGTCAATGAATACTTCAGCTTCAACCATAACAACACTAGAGCAAACGATAGATACAAACGCAAGGTTAATTGTACCAAAGTTGATTTCAGGAAATACGACTTCAGCAACAGAGTGGTCAATGTTTGGAATACACTACCTGACTCTGTGGTTTTTTTCCTCAAACCTCAAAAACTTTAACCTTCAACTGTCTACTATTGACCTCACCCCTTTCCTAAGAGGTCTGTAGGGGGCATGCATAAGTGCACCAATGTGCCTATCGTCCCTATCCTATTGTTTCTTTTATATATATATATTTCTTATATGTATCCATGCATTCATAACTATGTTTTTACTAATACCTATTATCTTGTAAGCAATTGACAAATAAAAATAAATAAATAAATAAAATATTTAAGTCCCATAAATAAAATTCTAACTCATCTTCTTCTAGCATCTTTAAAAATTCTTATCATTTTTCAAGGCCAGTGGTAGTTTTTATGAAATAACACCAATAAATCTCTTATACTTCCAATTTAAAACAGGAATCCACAATGTCTTTTTCAATTTTTAAATGGTTATTCAGTTGCATTTATAATTTCAGTGAATCCATCTCAGTTGTTTCCAGAGGGATTTCTTTGTCATCAATAGTAAGTTCTAGTTCCAGTAAAGAGTTCAAAATTTCAAGCACTTCATTGGCTAATAAATCAAATATTTCCTTTAAAGTAGTCAGGTTTCCTCAAATTCAGAGGAGAAAAAGTCCCCCATCCAATAACTGGGGAAAACCAGCAAGACACCTATAATGGACCCTGTCTATTGTGGTCAGATGTCACGATGGCTGTTATGTGAAGTGTCCACGTGATCATCTCACTTATGACCTCCCACCCAACCTTCCTTGAGGGGGCCTTGAAAAGCCTAGGGCAGGCCCTTCCGTATATTTCCCAGGGCCTTCCTCTCCCCTAAGACATCCCATTTTGTTTCCCACCCAATGGGTCCACAGTTTAATGCAGCTGTCCAGAAAATGGTTGCTTACAGCATCACACCATGTGGCCCAGGAATATAAAGGCCTGCTCTGCTTCCCTAATGTAACTCCAGAAAGCTCTGGATTAGTTCTCTCCAAAGCTTGTATTAAAGAAACAGAGCAGATTTCTTCATTCCTGAGCCATATGGCATGGTCTTGGAAATAGCCACCATCTTCAGAGTGATCACAGTTCAATGTAACTACCCAGAAAATGGTGGCTATGTCAGATTTCCAGATCTGACATAAATCAGAATTACACCACATAATATTGGAAATTAGAAACAGCCCCCAAAAGTCACATCCACAACAGGAATAAATCAACCTTGCCTGGAGTCATCAATTTCCACCTCCAGATTTCAGCAGGAACAGCTTCTGTTCCCACAGGAAGGAAAGTCACCTAGCCAAAACAATCCTCACTATCTAACCACTCCTCCCACCTTAAGAATGTGACGAGCCCGAAACCCACCCCACCATTACCAGCAAAGAGAAAGAAAGAAAAGGAATAAATGATTAGAATATAGGGCTAAATAAAATGGCTACACATATGTCAATTTCGGGCTCGACAGGCTACCCCCCCCAATCGAAAAGAAACTCCTGCAATAATATAGAATACACAAAAATTGCAATTAGGTTAACCTCTGTCACCCACAGGATTCACTTTGGGTTTGTGTGGATATTTTTCATGGAATTTTTTTCACCAATCTATCAGCATTAATTTTCCAGCTATTTACCCAAATTGCATCTAAAATAGGGTACTCTATCCAATAAATTAAATAGTGTAATTTCCCCTTGAAAATCCTAGAGTCCAATATTTTTTAATGTCATAATATTCATGCCTTGCAATGACCATAGCCTTTGGAGCCGCACAGTCTGCTGGCCATTTGAGGAAGTAACAAACAGCTTTAAAAAATAATGTGAAAAACCGGAAGTTAGAGAATTTAAATTTGATACTTACTCTGTTTATTACTTTAATTATCTGAAAAAGTCCTATTAATTTTGGACTCAGTTTTCTAGAAGATAACTGTAACTTCAAATATTTAGTTGACAAATAAACCTTATCTCCCACTTTGAATTTAGGTTGCTATGGATGATGTTTGTCAGCTTGCTTCTTATGGATTTGTGCTGCCTTATTCAAAGCCTTTTTAATATTTTCCCAGGATTCCATTCATGTATTGACATGGATGGGGAGAGGGGGAAATCCCTTGGCAATTCACGCATGAGGATGAATTCCATCCCAGTATTTATCTGGAAAGGGTTAGCCCAGTACTGCTGTGTACAGCATTATTATAAGCAACCTCCACAAATGGCAGTAAATCAGCCCAAATGGATTGTTGGTAATTTACATAACATCTTAGATATTGACCAATAACCTGGTTAATTTTTTCAGACAGTCCATTCATTTTAGGATAAAATCCAGAGTTTAATCCTTGAGAGGATCCAATAGTTTTATAAACTCCCTCCAGAATTTTGAAGTAAACTAAATCCCTCTATCTGAAATTATCCTGCAAGGTATTCCATGTCATCTATATATATGATTAGCAAACATTTTGGACAATTTCCTGGCTGATGGTAATCCTGGACATGCAACAAAATGAGCTTGTTTTGAAAATGAATCCACAACAGTTCAAATGACTGTATTTCCCCCCCACTTTCAGGTAAATCTATTATAAAATCCATTCCTATCTCCTCTCAAGGTCGGAATGGTTCTGACACAGGTTGCAAAAGTCCTGAAGGTTTTTCTACTCTGATTTTATCATAGCACAAGTGGCACAACTCTTTACATAGTCCTCAATGTCATGCTTCATTTTGGGCCACCAAAACTGACATCTGTCCAAATGTGAGGTTTTTAAATAACCAAAATGTATTGCTTGCTTTGAGTTATGGCTTTTATGAAGTACATGAAAGTGTAAATTTTGGGGGACATGTAACTTTGACCGCTTCCATGCTACACCATTCCTTATAATTAATAGACCCTTATTTTCCTGATACCAAGAATCTACACTTAATTCGTTTTGTAACTTTCTGTCATTTCTGATTTGTCTTTCATCTTTTGGGCTTGTGCCCGAGTAATCACTTGAACTGTCTCCTAGGGGGAAAGTGAAATAATTGTGTGAATTACTTCTTCCAGCTTGCTGTCAAATTGGGGTTTCCTAGATGACACATCTGCTAGTAGATTCCCCACCACCACCAGAAGGTACTTCAATTGGAAATTGACTCTTTTGAAGTATTGTGCCTATCTGACTTGTTTAGGAGAGAGTTTCCTGGTGTTTTTAGAGCTTCTAAATTTTTGTGGTCTGTCCACACCTCGAAAGGATTGATGCTTCATTCTAAAAACTGTCGCCATGTTAGCAGAGCCTAACTTCTCCCATACAGCCCACCTTCTTTCAGTATTTGTGAGTTTTTTGGGGATATATATGCACATAGTTGCAGGTCTCCTTTCTCATTTTTATTGGAAGAGTACAGCTGCCACTGCTATGTCACTAGCATCAGCTTGCACTACAAAAGACAGTTCTGGCTCAGGGTGTCTTAAAATGGGTTCCTGTGCAAAATGCTTTTTTAACAATTCAAAGGCTTTTTGGCATTCTAGAGTCCATTTCAGAGGTTGGCCAGGTTTTGGCTTGGTTGCCCCCCGCTCTTGTTTTTAATAGCTCTGTCACTGGTAGTGTGATCTCAGCAAATGAGGGGATAAATTGCTGGTAAAAGTTTGCAAATCCCAGGAAGCTTTGCAGCTGTTTCTGGGTTTGGGGGGGTGCCAGTCTAGTACTGCTTTCTATCCCGATTTGAAATGCAGTAGCCAAGATAACCTAGTGACTCTTTATGGAATTTGCACTTAGAAAATATCACATACAGCTTTGCCTCCAACAGTTTTCTTAATACTTTTCTCACTAACTTGATGTATTCTTCTAACATTTTGTTATAAATAAGAATATCATCAAATTAAACAAGGACCCCTTTACACAAATGTTCATATAGTACTTCATTTATCAACTGCATGAAAACTCTTGGGGCTCCTTGCAATCCAAATGGCATTATTCTGAATTGAAAGCTGCCTAAAGCCCCTGTCATCCTGTCATCCGCTCAGAAGGTTTTGAGCTGCTCAAAACTTTTGAGTGGAAAATGTATCCAATGCATCCGTTCTGCATCCTCTAGGCATACAGGGGACATCCATTCTGCATCCATTACGCATCTGCTATGTCCGCTAGGCATCCGCTGCACATCCGCGCAACTCAAATCCGTTCCAGCAGTAAACAGATGCAGGGAGGAAGCGGAACGGACGCGCAGCATTAGTAGCACGGATGGAGAAAGGATGAAAGCGGATGCAGCTACGCATCCACGTCATCCGCTACGCATCTGCTCTGCATCCGCTTCCATCCGCTAGGCTTCCGTTCTGCATCCGCTTTCCATCCACTCTGCATCCTCCCCCTGTCCGTTCCTTTCTGTGTTATCCGCTCTGCTTATGCAAATTTTTGCCCCTTTTGAGAGCGGATAACAATGGATGGAACATTTTTCTCATCCGCTGTGTCCTTTTTGCAAACGTTTTGCATCCGTTGGGCAGTGTGACAGGGCCTTAAGGAGCAGTTGAAAGCAGTCTTCCATTCATCTCCTTCTCTGATGAGGATTTGGTAATGTGCTTCACAGAAATATAATTTAGTAAACACTTTCTCTTTTGCTAAGTGTCCTAACCTGTCTTTCATGAGCAGTAGGGGATAAGTGCTGTGAATATACACAGCGTTGATTCCTTTAAAATCCATGCATAATATAACGCCCCCCATCTTTTTTTCTTTAAATAGCATGGGGGCTGCCATTCTAGACTTTGCAAGTTGTATGGAACCTCTGGCTAGATTTGAGTCTATATAGTTTCATTTCTTTAGGTGTCTTAGAGTACATCTTTGGTTTTGGTAATTTCATCCCTTCTATAAAGGGGTAATTTCACCCTTCTATGGTGCAGTCATTGTAGAGATGGAGTGGTGGTAGCACATTGAATTCCTCCTCACTGAAAACCTCAGCTAGGTCACGGTATTGGATTGAGATTTGAGGGATCCCTGGGGGTTGCTCAGCCAATGCTGCTGTTGGATCTTCATGGCTCTCCCATAATCCTGAGTTGTCAATTTGGTTGTTGTCTTGTTCAAGAGGTAGCTCGGGACCAAGTGCCAATTTAATTCTCCTACATTCACCCTCCCAGCTTATAATTGGGTGCCATTTGTCTAGCTAGGTGAGACCCAGGTTTACTCACTGAGTCATTTTTGGCACTACTATGAACCAGATTCACTCCCAATGCTTCCCTATAGTTAATTTTACTTTTTCAGTGATGTGCATGGCCAGACTTCCCCCTATCATGTATCCATCCAGTTATTGGAATCGAATGGGGACAGTTAATGCTTGAGTCTCTATGCTTAGGCTATGCACATACTCAGGACTAATAAGGCATCGCAAACTGCTGATGTCAATAATAATGTCTATGGGTTCTTCTACGCCTGTGCAGTAACAGTTAATGTCCCTTCAATTTTAAAGGGTCAGAAAGGCTTACCACCGGGCCCTGTTTTTTGCTGTCTGCATCCTGAATAATGGGTAATCCTGCTGCTAGAGTTCCCTCCCCTGTGGGTTGCTGGTGATAGGGACCTCAATGGCTTGGCACACAAACTTGCTTTTCTCTGATGGTTTTCTTGGTGCTTTTTTCCCTTTAGGGGGAGCGGGTACTCTCACTTGCGGTAATGGGGCCAGCGCTAAGCACTCTGAAGCGTGGTGCCCTTGCTGGCCACACAGAAGCACTTTATAGAAGTCAGGGCAACTGCTGTTTGATGTCTTTTGCTGTGGCTGGTACTGAGTATTGTGTGAATTATCTTCTGGATTGTTTCTCAATGTTGCTTCTTCTGCACTGTCTGAGCATGTTATCCTTTGCTATGGCAATTCAACACCTGGAGCTCTCTCAGGTAGTCTCCCACGATGTTTAATTCAGGAGCACCTTCATCATTGATCTGGGTGAACCATTTGGATGCCTCCTCCTCCAGATTGTCCCCTAGGAATTGGATGAGTTGGGCATCATCATGGAATTCATCTCTATGCCTTGTGATGTAAGACTATTCAGGAAAAACACAAGTTTGCTTGAGGTTCCATCAAACATGGTTTTAAAAGGTATTGGGGTGTTTGTGCATGGAGCTGGCTATGGCATCAGAGGTGGGATTGCAGTAGGGCTGGTATAATTTGAGCTTGGTCTTGAACCCATCCTCTGCCTGGGTAAAATGCCCATCCTGGAGGGATTTGGTCAGCCAGAGGCAGACAAGGAGGAGGAGAACTTGTTCCTCAGTGGATTCTTTCTGGACTCCCCCTTCTCGCTCTTCTCTGTTCCACTCTCGGGAATGAACGATGCAATGGTGGTAGATCTCCAGCAGCAGTAGATTGCCCTCTTTTGGGAGGAGATAAATCCCCCAACTGGGTTAGACCAAAAGTTGACAGGCTGGAAGCACATGTTGCTTGATCTCTCTGGGTGGTCATTTGCCTCACTTTTGGGCCTCTGCCTTCATGTCCAATGACAAGTTGCTCCATCTGGTCAAGTACGTCTTCAAAGGTCTGGTTAAACATTACCATTTGGAACTGCCATTCATCTGGCTCATTGTGATCTGCCATGGGTCCAGTTGCTGCTCTCCACAAGATCATGGCTCAAGACTCTGGCTGCAGTTAACGGGTAATTGATGAGTGGGTCAGGAAGGCTTGATTGGCCAATCAGGTCCCTTTCCATCCATTGAATACCAGTACTTGCAGACCATTCATCTGGGGATTTCGGGTGAGCTCCCATCTGGTGCGTGATATCTCCATGATTGCAGTCACTCGGATTGTTTCCTGGGGAACCGTTGGGAGGCTGGCTGGCAACTTCACACAGCCCCCCCGAGTTTGCATTCACATTCCAGTACCCCCAGGTTCCATCCTTCTGCCATCTTCCCTGAGTCTTTGCTGTTGCCCAATGCTCCGGGTAAACATCCAGGGCTCAGGATTCTGAATAGCAATCCTTGTTCGGGATTAGGTTGTGGGGATCCAGAATAATGTCAGGTTTCCAAGTGATGAAATCCATTTAAAAAGAAATGAGCAAAGTCCATTTTCCAAAACAAATATATTTTATTTAGGTAATAGCAAAAGCAATAGCATTTAGACTTATATAACACTTTATAATGCTTTACATTATAAAGCCCACTCTAAGTGGTTTTACAGAGTGAGCATATTGCCCCAACAATTTGGGTCCTCATTTTACCCACATCAGAAGGATGGAAGGCTGAGTCAACCTTGAGCCTGGGGATATTTGATCTGCCAAATTGCAGGCAGCTGGCTACAGCAGAAGTTGCTTGCAGTACTGCACTCTAGCCAATGTGCCACCAAGCATCAAATTGGCAAATTTTCTTGTATTCTGAATCTGACACAAACCAGAATTATAGCACATAATGTTGGAAATTAGAAACACCCCCAAAAGTCACATTCCCCAATAGCAATAAATCAACCTTGCCTGGTGTCATCAATCTCCATCTCCAGGTCTCAGCAAGGAGTTTCTGTTCCCGTGGGAAGGAAATTCACCTAGCCAAATCAATCCTCACTATCTAACTACTCCTCCCACCTTAGGAATGTGGTGAGCCTGAAACCCTCCCCCCATTGACAGCAAAGAAAGAAAAAGAATAAATGATTAGAATATAGGGCTAAATAAAATGGCAACACATGTCAATTTTGGGCTTGACAGGCTGCTTCTGATGAGATCATGCCATGAGGCCCCGGAATGAAGCAGCCTTCCTTCTCTAAACCAGGTTCTGGGGATTTTTGAAAGGTAAAAATGAGGGATAGGATCACCTAGGAAAATCCCATTATATCCATTTTTTAAAAAAATTCTAGGTATTGAGACTTCCGGTGGCAGGTAAGGACGAGTAGAGAGGCTGAGATCCGCTCCTGATTTCAGTCAATCTTTTTCTATGTTTGGTGTGACCCTTTGAGGTGCTTGAACACTGGAGAGGTTCGTGTTGGTGTGGAGAGCACTTTAGCTGCTGTGTGGGGAAGGCAACCCCCCAGCAGCAAAGAGGAGCCCTCCAGAGCCCAATGATCAAGAGATAGCCTCCTGTTAATGGAGGCTCCGAAGTCCGGACTGTCACCGATACTAAAAACGAGTAAGTGACAACTTGTGAGATTGTATGAAAGGCGTATGGCTGAGGGAGTAGAACGGTGGAGAGGTGAAGAGATAAGATTACCAACTGACAATTGATTAAATAAGTGAATTTTGAAAGCCTGAAAGAAAGCGGCTGGAAAGCGGTGAAGAGGAGTGTGGGCAAAATGATTTGTTGAACTAAAGTGAAAGTGTGGATTGCGAAGAAAGAAGCTGTGTTACTGCATTAGAAAACTTTAGGATCGGAAGTGATATGGAACTTTTCATCTGACTACTAAATTGATATTTTCTTTTGAAAAAACTGTATTGAAATAGTGAAGAGATCTGGGGCGAACTGAAGGCGACAGATTGGTGCCGGATGAAATGAGATGCCTGGAAGCCTCAGATACTCAGTAACATTATATTTACACTTAATTAATAGACTTTTAATAGATTCCTGGGGAATTTTACTTATCTGAAGAGATGTTGTCAAGAAGAAGAAATTAGAATTGATCCTGTTAAGCCTGGGTTCCCCAACCAGGGTTAGGTAGACAAGCTAAACAGAATGTGCAGCGTTAGTCAGATAGGCACACAGATAAATGAGTGAGCTAAGCTTGTATGTTTATTAACATACAGTAAAAATAACAGATACGCTTGTGCTATCAAGAATATAGTTTATTCCATTATAAGTTCATGGCATAGTCAAATAACAGTCCAA
This sequence comes from Laticauda colubrina, assembly GCA_015471245.1. Classification (NCBI taxonomy): domain Eukaryota; kingdom Metazoa; phylum Chordata; class Lepidosauria; order Squamata; family Elapidae; genus Laticauda; species Laticauda colubrina. Next base: position 12,272,463 of record BLBF01000019.1, on the reverse strand, counting down.
TAGTCATGTATCAAGTAGTCAGTCCATTCAGGGATATTCAGTTAGCAAAGTCCATGTAGAATATCCTATGTCAGTTCACTTACAAATCAGTCCTTTGTTGTCTCTCCCGTTCGAGCAATGCAGTCTTGATTCCAAGCAGTAATCAGGGATCATCAAAGCCAGAGCAAGCAAGCTGTAGGCTTGCTACTTTTATATTGTTTTCATAACCACTCCCTTAATTGCTATTTCACAGTTAAAGCTGCAGACACTTTAACATACACTAACTATGATTCATAGTTATTATTTCACCTAAATCAGTTAGGGTAAACAATGTTATCCCTAACAGATCCTAAAATGCTTTAAAAAAGGGGAGATAGGTAGACTGGAAGATTAAGAAGACTGACTGATTGACTGTAGTCATTATTCAGCATTTTCCTTCTCCCCACTTCCGGTGCAATTGAAGGAGGAAAATAATAATAGTAATATTCTTTTTTTTTCTTTTTTACCAGAGATAAAGAATAAAGACAGACTTTGGGATTTATTTATTTTTTCCTTCTCTCCCCCTTTTCTTATTGCTCTTTTCTCTTTCATAAATTTGCCAATTCTTTTTTTTTTTCCCACTCTGGTCTCTCTCATTATTTACATTTGGGTGTTATCTTTTCCTGCTCCTATTACTTCTTCTATATAACGATTGTAAATTTATTTATTGAGATAAGAAATATAGAATAATAGTCTAGATTGTTGATAATTGACTTGATTAATTTTTTAGAATTGGGATAATCATATTTTGACTAGATATACAAATTATAATAATAAAAAAAGAGAATATATAGTATCTATCTTACTATAAAGTAAAGTAACTATCAATAATTATAGGATTCAATATTGAGTATACTAAAAGTTATACGTATGGTGTATATATAGGTATTATATAGATTGTTAAATAACGCGGTATAGTGATATGTAGAAATTGAATACAAACTCATAAAATTTACTTACTTGATTTAGATTTAAGATTTGAAAAATATAGTTTAATAGATAAATTAATTCTGCATAGATTAACTGTAATATTGAGGCTATAATATTGAACGGTAATTTGGGATAATATAATTAATATAATTCAACAACAGAAACAAATATTAAAAGAAATGACTTTGACAACTACCACAGCCCTGAAAACTGGCAGGAAAACTACTCCAACTTTAACAACTACATTGGCAACAGCTTCGCCTATGGCCCAAAAAACTATACAAGAAACATTACCAGTAGAAAAACAACCCAATATTACAAATGTTAATACTGAATCAATTTTACTAACACTCCAAGAATCGATGGAGAAATTACAAAAAACAATGATAAAAAACCACAATGAAACAAGAGCAGACATTAACAAATTAAGGGAGGAGATGGGAAAAATGAAATTAGAAATGAAAGCGGATATTTCTAAAGTAGAAAATAAAATTGGAATACTCCAACAGGCCTTGGAGAAAAATGAAGCAACAATAAAAGAAGTAGAGAAAAGGACTGAACGAACCGAAAGGAAATTGGAAAGGGTAGATGAGGAATTAAAAAATGTAACCAAAGAAATGAAATGTTGATCCTTAAACAAGTCCCGAGAAGAATAAGAGAAATAAGACAAGATTACAAATTTTTGGCTGCTTATTTGAACAAAAAAAAAATGTATTAAAATGGTTAATTCCAGAAGGGATGCTTGTTACATGGAAAGAAAGGAAAATTAAAATTGATACTGTAGAAACAGCCCAAGAATACTATGAGCAATTAGTAAGTTCAGAAGATTCGAGTAGTAGGGAGGAATTGGAAATAAACCCACAAGAAGACCAAAACTATCACAGAAATAAAAAAGAAGGAACTTTAAGCCAGCAAACATTAGGAGAGACCGGAGTTATTACAAGACAAAGAGTGAAACAGAATTAAGTAAATGGAAGAAGAAAAGAAACTTCTTTCAATTAACATAAATGGTCTAAATTGACCTTAAAAAGAAAAAGGATATTTACGAAACTAATTAAACATGATGCTGATATAATATGTTTACAAGAAACCCACATAGGAAAAGAAGATGAAATATTTTTAAATTGCCCAAAACTAGGGAAGCTGTTTACTGCGGCAGCAGATACAGGAAAAAAGAAAGGAATTGCAGTATATATAAAAGAGGATTTGAAAGCAGAAGTAGTTTGGTCAGACCCGGAAGGAAGAACTTTGGTTTTGCAGATCTGGATTAATGATATCCCAATTTTATTAATAGTAATCTATGCCCCAAATGAAAACCAGAAAGAATTTTTTTAATATTTATACCACAAAATAATAGGATTTGAACAAAGGAATATTTGCATTATAGGAGATTTTAACTCTATTGCCAATTATCAGAAAGATCATAGCAGAGTGGGGAAGAATAAAAAAGGGAAAAGAGAGTTCCCTAAGATATGTAAGGAAATGATGAGAGAATTAAATTTGGTTGATTTATAGAGGAAACTATACCCAGAAAAAAAACAATTTACATTTATTCAAATCCACATCAAACATGGACACGAATTGATATGGCATGGATGAATGGGGAAATAGCAAATGAAATAAAATAAATTGAAATACTACCGAATGAATGGGCAGATCACAATCCAATTCAGATAAAATATTCAGATAGTAGGAAGAAACCAAAGAAAAGATGGACTTTAAATACCCAATTATTAAGAGAAAAGGATTATACTGATAAACTTAACGAGGAATTAAATTATTTTTAAAACAGAATAATAATGGTGTAACTGCGAAACAAAACATCTGGGATACAATGAAGGCAGTAATAAGAGGCACAACCATTTCTTATAATTCTAAGAGGAATAAAGAAAAATATGCCCAACAAAATAAACTACAACAACAAATTAAGGAATTAGAAATGCTACTGCAGAAGACCCCAAAAAACCCAACATTACAAAACTAGACAGATTAGCAATAACTCAAGAACAGTATTATGTATTTTAGAATTTTATGAAGCCCACCCCAAGAAACAGATTGCACTTATGTTTTTAGATGCTGAAAAGGCCTTTGATAATTTAAATTGGCAATTCTTAATGCAAAAAATATATAATATGAAATTAGGCACCAAATTTGTAAATATTATAACAACTATTTATAACACACAACAGGCCAATATTATAGTAAATGGGGAATGTACTTGTCCAATAAAAATAGAAAAAGGAGTTAGACAAGGCTGCCCGCTCTTGCCCCTGCTCTTCATATTCACATTAGAAACATTACTAATTAAGATTAGACAAAATTCAGAGATAAAAGGACTAAAAATTAAATCAGAAGAATACAAATTACAAGCATTTGCTGACTATTTGGTTTTTTTCATTGAAGATCCAATTGAAAGAGGACAAAAATTGATTAAAGAAATAGAACAATTTGAAGCGGTAGTAGGACTTAAAATTAATAGGAAAAAAACAAAATTAATGACTAAAAACTTAACAGAAAAGCAGAAAAAAGAACTAGAAGAAATTATGGGAATACAAGTGACAAAGGAAGTTAAATATTTAGGAATATGGTTGACAGCACATTGTAAGGCGCTTAAAGAAAACAACTGTTCTATATGTAAAGTGGGTGACTCCAAATCTGCAAACCTGATTGGTCAAATAAAATAAGCATTGGATTGGTTCACTAGGAACCAATCCAAAGAGCTGCTAAAAGGCGGCAAATTTAAACAACTGCCATTGGCTGCAAGCAGGCAAGCCAGCCTGTATAAAAGGCTGGCCTCGGCTTCAGCCAAGTGTTCCTATTTACTGACTAGTTAAACAATAAAGTATTTGTTGTTGGAACCCGGTCTACCTCGTGTGTTTTCCGAACAAAACACTGGCGACGAGGATGGGATCGTCCTGAACGGAAAAACCTGTACGCGGTGATAAGAAGTCCAGATGACAACCAAGATGTCTGGAAACAACGCACCGCCCGCACCCTTCAATCCCAATGAAGAGGATTGGGATTCCTATGCTGATCGCTTCCAAATGTATTTGGAGAGCAATGAAATGGAAGACATTTCAGAGCAACTCAAGAGAGCTGTATTCCTGACGCACTGCGGGCCAACAGTTTTCAAGATGGCAAAGGCCCTTGCGAAGCCCCGGGACGTTAAACAATGAACGTGGACAGAATTGCAAAGAGTCCTCAAAGCACACTATGCTCCGATGGTGTCAAACTTAATAAAGCGACACGAATTTTACCGCAGAGACCAGAGAGAGGGAGATTTCATCGCTGCCCTTAGACAATTAAGGGGTGAGTGTGAATTTTTGAACATTGACGAAGCACTGAGGGATCGCGTGGTGTTGGGCCTGAGAGACTCGACCACACAGAGTAAATTACTCAACAAGCCCAACATCACCGTTACCGAAGCCATCGCGGAAGCCACAGCAGCTGAAGCCGCGGAAAAATCTGCCGTAGCCATGAAAAAGATGAACACACACAGCGAAGAAACACCAACCAAAGACAAAAAGCAGCCTGCCACCACAACCCACTACGAAGAGTCGGGCGAAACAATTGAATCGAGCAAAGAAGATGACGAGGTCCACCGTTTGCTCACGAACAGAAAAGAGCGCGAAAGAAGAAATTGGCAGGAATGCGCTGGCTGCGGAGGAAACCATCCCCGAGCCGAATGCAGATTTCTCGATGCCATCTGCCGGCATTGCAAGAAATGAGGGCACATCGAGAAGGTCTGCAGGAACAAAAAATACTACAGTCCAACGAGACGCAGAAATTCCCCAACACGAGCTGAGCTTAAATGAGCTGAGAGAAAGTGGCAACAAGAGAAGCGAGCCAATACACACCAAACTGTCATTATAAAGATCGCTCAGACGGAAAGTGGGAAGAAAATTAAAGTCATCATGAAAATCGAAGGAAAACACTGCAAGATGGAAGTGGACTCGGGGTCCTTCCTCTCCATGGTATCGTGGGACACAATAAGACAGCTAGTTCCAGGTATCAGACCCAAAGAATTGAAGAAGCAGCACCTAATCCTCAAGGACTATCAGGGAAACCAAATCCCTGTGGTAGGCATGGGACAATTCTGAGTCGCCTACAAACATCACATCAAGGTGCTACCGCTGACCATAGTCGACCAAGACAGACCAAGCCTCCTGGGCATCGAATGGTTCGCGCCATTGGGCATCAGGATGACCGGGGTCGATTGAGTGACTACAACCGGCTGGGAAGACGACCTCATCCGAGAATTCCAGGACGTTTTTGATGGCTCACTTGGCAAGTATCGGGGAAATCCCATTTCTTTCAATCTAAACCCCCAAATAGCCCCACGAAGAATAAAAGCCAGGCGAGTTCCTTTTGCACTAAAGGCAAAAATAGAGGAACAGCTGGACAAATTAATAGCCCAAGGGGTGTTAGAACCTGTGGACCATGCCAAGTGGGAAACGCCTATTGTCACACCCATAAAACCTGACGGGTCCATTAGAATCTGTGGTGACTATAAGGCTATCCTGAACCACGCATTACAACCAAGCGCATACCCGGTGCCAGTAGTCCAGCATTTGCTTCACTCCCTGGGAAAGGGCAAAGTTTTTGCTAAACTCGACTTGGCACAAGCCTATCAACAACTCCCAGTTGACCCAGAAACAGCAGAAGCACAGACTATAGTCACCCATAAGGGCGCATTCAAATGTCACCGGCTCCAATTTGGAGTAAGCGTGGCCCCTGGCGTTTTCCAGAGTCTGATGGAACGCCTCCTAAATGGCATACAAGGAGTCGTTCCCTATTTTGACGACATCCTAATCTCGGCCAGAGATGAAACTCAATTAAGGAAAAGACTCAAAGAAGTATTAACTAAGTTTAGGGAATCTGGCCTCAAGGTAAAAAGAGAAAAGTGCTGTTTAATTAAGAATAGCGTCGAATTCCTGGGCTACTCAATAGACGGAGAGGGTATCCACCCTACAGACAAAAAAGTTAAAGCAATCAAAGACGCACCTGAACCAAGAAATAAAACCGAACTACAAGCATTTTTAGGACTAATTAATTTTTATAACGTGTTCCTGCCAAACAAGGCCACTATAGCAGAACCGTTACACCGTCTTTTAGACAAGAAGGCAACTTGGACTTGGGGTTACAAAGAAAAAAAAGCCTTCCAAAATATTAAAAGCTTGCTAACATCAACAAACGTCCTCATCCAATTTAGCAACACACTGCCATTAAGAGTGACCTGCGACGCCTCACCATACGGAGTAGGTGCCATCCTGAGCCACCAACTACCTGATGGCAGAGAAGCACCCGTCGCATATTACTCTAGGACTCTATCCAAAACCGAGCGGAATTACAGCCAATTGGACAGGGAAGCTCTAGCAATTGTCGCTGGAGTAAAACGCTTCCACGAGTACTTATATGGGCGGACTTTTCAAATCATAACAGACCACAAACCGCTGATGGGGATTTTGGCAGGAAACAAGCCAACACCTAATATACTGTCTCCAAGAATGACTAGATGGTCAGAGTTCCTAGCAGCTTATTCCTACACTCTGACACATCGCCCAGGGAAACAAATTTCCCTCTGCTTTGAGCAGAGCACCCTGACCAGCAACCGACGAAGACCCAGCACCAGCGATGACAACGCTACAAATTGAGACTTTCCCCGATCTACCCATATCCGCTTATGATGTCGCCAGAGCCACCGCAAAAGACTCATTGACTACCCGCGTTCTTAGCTGGGTAGGTAAAGGCTGGCTGGAGAATCAAAAAACTGAAAACTTTAAACCCTTCTGGTCCAGACAGACTGAACTTTCAATCCAAAAGGGGTGTTTGTTGTGGGGTGATCGGGTGGTAATCCCTGCCAAATTACAACCCAGGGTACTTAGGTTGTTACATGAAGGGCACCCGGGAATGGTTAAGATGAAAAGCCTTGCTAGAAGTTATGTTTGGTGGCCGGGTATTGATAAGGACATAGAGTATTGGGTAAGCTCATGCAACAAATGCCAGGCAATTAGACCGTCCCCACCAAAAGCACGTTAAGGACTGGGAAACCCCTCGGGGACCTTGGTCAAGAATACACATTGATTTCTTGTGTCCTACCAAGGGGCATACCTTTCTGATTGTCGTTGATGCCTATTCGAATTGGCTTGAAGTAAAAGTTATGCCATCAACAACAACAGAAACTGTAATTAAAAAGCTGGACAACCTTTTTGCCACCCATGGCATACCGGACGTTCTTGTCTCAGATAATGGGACACAGCTAACCAGCATACAATTTGAGCAATACCTAGCCTCCCTAGGTATAAGACATGCCCTAACCGCGCCGGCTCACCCGGCTGCGAATAGCAGGGCTGAGAGAATGGTCCGGTTTACTAAAGAAGGTTTAGAAAGAATGGACACTGGAGATGTCCAACAGAAAGTAAACCGTTTGCTCACACTCCAGCACATAACGCCCAGTACCATAACCAACAAGTCCCCAGCAGAATTACTTATGGGGCGGAAGTTAAGATCACACCTTGATAGGTTACACCCAAATTTTACTCCAGAAAACCTCCGACACCTCTACACGGTTTAGACAATTCGAAATAGGCCATTTAGTATATGCTAAAAACTTCACTGGGGACCCGGTATGGATACCAGGACAGATTACCCAAATCACAGGCCCCAAATCCTACCGATTAATAATAGAGGATGGCAGGGAATGGAAGCGGCACATAGACCAGCTTCGATCCCGAATTATAGAGAGAACCACAGACTTACAACCATTCACCGACAAAACCGATGAATTGCAAACCAAGGTGGGGGGGGGAAAGGCGAGAAGTAAATAAAGAACTGTTTAAAACCAAAACCAATGAAACATATAATCAAAAAGAGCAAATAAAAGACTCACTGTTTGGAGAGACTTGCGCGAAGAGCCCATCGGAAGGGGCCAGCCAGGCCAGCTCGACCTGCCCAGAGGAAACGGGAGGGAGCGGCAAAACCGCCAGCCTAAGAAACTCAGGTGGCGGTAAAATGGCTGACTCACCCTTCCAGACGGTTCCAGGGAGAAGAACGGACGACACAGCAGCTCCATCCGAACCGATCGAAGACTTCACTAAGAATGAACCGCGCAAGTCGAGCCCAGAAAAGCCCCACCTACCTGCGAGACTATGTCACCACGTAGGACTGAACTAAGAGGGGAGGGGTGTTCTATATGTAAAGTGGGTGACTCCAAATCTGCAAACCTGATTGGTCAAATAAAATAAGCATTGGATTGGTTCACTAGGAACCAATCCAAAGAGCTGCTAAAAGGCGGCAAATTTAAACAACTGCCATTGGCTGCAAGCAGGCAAGCCAGCCTGTATAAAAGGCTGGCCTCGGCTTCAGCCAAGTGTTCCTATTCACTGACTAGTTAAACAATAAAGTATTTGTTGTTGGAACCTGGTCTACCTCGTGTGTTTTCCAAACAAAACAACAACTACGATAAATTGATGCTTCAGGTAAAGAAGGATCTAGAATTATGGGGCAAATTACAACTTTCACTACTGGGAAAGATTGCTACCATTAAAATGAATATCCTCCCAAAATTTTTATATCTATTTCAGATGATTCCAATTAAATTACAAAAGAAATTTTTCAAAGAATTCAATAAAATTATTGCTAAATTTATTTGGCAAGGGAAAAAACCCAGAATAAATTTAAAAGCAATGCAGGATATGAGGAGCAGGGGAGGGTTGGCACTTCCAAATTGGGAATTGTATTACACAGCTGCCACCCTAGTATGGTTAAAAGATTGGGTAAATTTAAATAATAAAAGAATCTTATTTTTAGAGGGCCACGACTTACAAAGGGGGTGGCATGCTTTTTTATGGGATGTAGGAAAATTACCTAGAAATACTTTCACAGACACTTAATTAGAGACTCATTGGTAACTAATTGGAAAAAAATATGTAAAAAACACTATTTAAGAGTACCGATTTGGCTATCAACAGTGGAGGCAATGATTCACCCAAACAATTTGGATATTTCTAGAATGATTTATTAGACGTACAAGGATTTATTAGACGTAAAGATTTATTAGACGTAAAGATTTATTAGACGTACAAGGAAATTTGAAATCCCATCAAGAACTTCAAGAACGGAGATTTAAAATAGATCAATGGGCATATTTACAAATTCATAGTAGATATAACCAGGATAGCAAAGAATTTGGAATTAGTAATAAACCCCAGCAGCTAGATAAAATTTTAATGGGATCAGGAGAAAAGAATATAACTAGATTTTATAATTGTTTACTTGAAGTAGAATTAGAAAAAGAAATAGTAAAAGGAAATATGATTGCTTGGAGTAGGACTGTAGGATGTAATATCACTTTAAATGAATGGGAAAAAGTCTGGGGAAGTAATAATAAGATTACAAAATCGGCAGCATACAAAGAAAATGCATATAAACTGTTTTATAGATGGCACCTTCCTCCTTCGAGATTGGCGAAAACGTGCCCCAAAATGAGTCCAAAATGTTGGAAATGTAAAAAGAGGGAACTTTTTTCGACATGTGGTGGTCATGCATAGAAGCCCAAAAATATTGGAAGATAATAAGAAATTGGCTAGAAGATATTACTAAAGAACAGATCGAATATAAACCAGAGTCTTTTCTACTGGGATTTTTGACAAACAAATATCAAAAAAGACAAAATATATCACAATACATATATTAACAGCAGCTAGGTTGGCTTTTGCTCAGTGTTGGAAGCATCCACAGATACCGACAAAGGAGATGATTATCCAAAAAATTTCAAACTGTGCAGAAATGGACAGATTAACATTAGCTCTAAAAAACAAAGAAACTTCAATATATTATAACAGCTGGAATTATTGGTATAAGTGGTTAGAACAAAGATGAATTTTATAATATAGGATAAAAAGAATAAGATAAATTTATATGAGTGATGTATAAATTCTTGTAAAGATAAAGTGTTTAGAGATATTAAAACCAAAGGAAGAAAAGATTTCACAAATTGTCGAAAGTAAGAATATTTTGTAACAAATCTCTTTTCTGTATTTTTTTTTTTTCCCGGCCCTCTTTTCCCATCCCCTTTTTTCCTTTTTTTTTTTTCCCTACCCTTCAATTATGTACGTGTTATTATGTTGTATTTTTTTTTTAATTGTAAAATCAATAAAATTTGTTTTAAAAAAAATTCTAGGTATTTGGATTTGAGTGGTTGCTCTAAAAGTTCAGAATATTTTTAAGCATCAGTAATTGATATTTTTGTTCAAAATATTGCTTTCCTCCTTCCTTCACCTTCCTTTCTTCTTATTCTAAGGACAACCTTAGTAACATCCCTTCAGTAGTTATAGAGCCTGCCTCAAATAATGAAGATGGAGACGACCATGAAATACAAGTTACTGAATCTAAAGATTCTGTGGAAGAAGTTGCTAATCAGAAAACTGAAGTACCCACTGTTGAATCTTCAGGTGATATAAGTGAACCACCAAATATTGTAGGAGTGCAGGCTGCATCTTCTGAGAAGCAGCCTGCGGCAACAGATGACATGCCTCCTGGATTCCTCTATAAGGTTTATTTCAGGATTTATTAATTTTGGGAGGGTGTATGTGTTGTGTTATAGCACAGAATGTAGATGAAGTCCAGGAATGTATACAAATGGCATAATGCAGCTTTCAAGTGTAGCAATAAAAATGTTGTTGATCAACGTGCAATTATAAGTAAATTTTTTCAGTCTTCAAATTTTGCTATTTTCAGTAGCATGCTCAATAAGTTATAATTAGCTTATTATTGTAGTATAACCAGTGTCTCTCAAATTTAGCAATTTTAAGATGGGTGGATTTCAATTTTCAGAACTCTCCAACCAGCATGAGCTGAGGAATTCTAGGAGTTAAAGGCCACCCACCTTGTACTTGACAAGGTTGAGAAACACTTGCATAGCCTTAAAATGTGGCCACAAAATAGCAATAGCACTTAGACTTATATATCACTTTATAGTGCTTTACAGCCATTTCTAAGCAGTTTACAAAGTCAGCGTATTGCCCCCAACAATCTGGGTCCTCGTTTTGCCCACCTTGGAAGGATGGAAGGCTGAGTCAACCTTGAGCCTGGTGAGATTTGAACTGCCAAATTGCAGTCAGCAGGCACTCAACAGAAGTAGCCTGCAGTATTGCACTCTAACCACTGCATAACTGTGGCTCATGTTGATATAAATCTTGTTTTTCAAGTTTTCTCATACATGAAGATGTATAGATCATATTGCCAAAAGGACCTAGATGGAAACATATCGACAGCCTTAGTTGCTTAGAATGTTTCCAATCTATAGAACATTATTTGTTTCAATAGCAAAAAAAGAAAAACAAAAAAAATATTTTACTGAGCCAAGCTACTACATTATATTGTGTCTTGTAACATTAGATGAAGTAAAATATTTATAAATATATAATTAGTCCATAGGCACTTATTTCTGTTCTTAGGTTGAAGCTCTGCATGATTTTGAGGCAGCCAACAGTGATGAACTGACATTGCAACGAGGCGATATTGTATTGGTAATCCCATCAGCAGCAGAAGCAGATCAGGTAACAGCAGAGGGGCTTTTCTTATATTAAGTTTTTAAATACATTTGCTTTTTACTGAAAATGCTCACTGGAATATTTTTTTATTCATAGGAGTAAAATATTTTAGAAGGGCTTTGTAGTGAAAAAGCAAAATATCATATGTTAAAATTGCTACAGGCCATATTGTAAAAGCTTATTTTTTTCACATAATATAGATGAAAGAGCATTGCTAACCTTTGCTCTTTTTAAAAAGGTCACTAGAGATAATTTGTACATGCATAGACAGTATATATGACCAGTTCTTATGAAAATATAATTAGAAAATTAAAGTTTTCTTTTCCTTTCAGGAAGCAGGTTGGTTAACAGGCATTAAGGATCACGATTGGCTTCAGTACAAAGATGCATCCACATACAAGGGACTGTTCCCTGAAAACTTCACCTGCCGTTTCGAGTAATTCCCAGCCCCAGAGCAACACCTTCTTATAGTTTGAACATCTCCAACATACAGGAGTCTACAATTGAGCCATCACTTCAGACAAAATTCAGCTGAAGCATATCAAGTGAGCATAATTGCAAGAAATTAAAAGCTAGCATATTCTGAAACAGTATGTGGAAAAAAGTTCTTATTTGTTCATATATATATGGCAATAGGTTTGTTTGTATATTGTCAGAGCTATGGTGATCCTGTAACTTGACCTTTCCCCATGCAAATGAGTAGGCTCCTCAATACCAAACCTTAACTTTTCTGCACTAACTGTATTGAACTGAATTGCTGCACTGCAGAAGACTTCATTAGTAATCATGTAGTACTGAAATAAAAGTATTCTATTTTCAATGTGTTTTTGGGGAAAAAATCTGCCACAAAATTTTTCCATGCCATTTTCTTCCATATGTATGAACATATACAGAGATAACTATGTGTTGTATGCATACACAGCACATAAAAATTCCAGGACACTAACCTGCAGCACAAGTAATTGGTGACATAAATAGCAAACATTTGACATGAAACCAGGAAAAAATGGAGAACATATGTAAATTGTTAAGCTTAGGAAACTAATAGGGAGTTATTACAGAGGGACGATAATATGCATTAGAATCACTATCATCTTTGAAGGTTGACTATCAACTGATTTTATGCATTAGCAAATATCTTATGTACTTAATAGTCATTCTTTCATGTAGAATTGTTCATTCAGACATTTGCTCTTATCAGTAGAAAATTCTGTTATAAAAGGAAACTAGCTGCACCATTACCAAAATGTTGAATAGTAAAAATATGCATTTGTAATGCAAAATTATCATTTCAAGCATTATAAAAAAGCTACCAAACACATTTTCAAAATAGTTGAAACACATGTGAAGGCATGGCTCGTTCACCTCTGCATTATCTATCTACTATCGATAAGGATAAAACTATTCTGATAAGCAAACTATAGTGGTAGATTTTATATTTTTAAAATGGCTGGATGAATACATTTCTGAATTAAGTGAATATGAATTAAGACAATATATTTTCACAGTATGCATTTATCCACATATCAGTATAACAATCCCCTAAAATATGTATTGTGTATTAAAAAGACATCTGTAACAATTATGTTTTTTCAGTGTTGTGTCATTTTAAATAAATCTATGATCAACTCCATAAGTTCAATTTTATATATGCTCTTGTACCAAAGGTGGTATTCAGCAGATTCTGACCACTTCTGGAGAACCAGTAGCGGAAATTTTGAGTAGTTTGGAATATCACCTCTGACTGGCCCCTCCCCCATCTATTCTCTGCTTCTCTAGTACCAGCTGATCGGCTGGGTCTTCTTTTGTTGCCCTGCAGCAAGAGAACGTGCATGGAAAGCAGGTTAGTGAGATGGGGAGACAATGGGGATTTACAGTATCCTTCCCCTGGACTGGGGAGGGAATGGAGATTTTATAGTATCCTTCCCATGCCATGCCCACCAAGCCACGGCTACAGAACCAATAGTAAAAAAAAAAAAATGAATCCCACCACTGTCTTGTACATATACAAGCATCTTGCACAGCATCTTTTAAATTATGCTATCATACATCCTGTTGGCCTTAAGCTAAATTACTGGTCTTCACCATATAGGTTCATTGTATCAAAGCTCTACATCTATGGTTCAGTAAGTAAGAATGAAATGTTAGCCCAGATGAACATATGGTGCTCAGTAGCTTGCAACAACTGTCATTTCTAATTTATCCATTTATCAAGCCTTGCTGAAATTAATTTTTACTAAGGTCGATTTCATCATATTAATAAACTGGGCTTGTAGACACCCAAAACTTAACTATCTACTGTATGTATATCTCCTTGAAAGGTCAATAGAGAGGAAATCAATACTGAATATAGTGGTACCTTAGTATAAACTCATTGTATTTACTACTTGGTGCATTTTGACGTGAAAACTTTGTCCCAGTACTTATTTTTTGGTACTCAATGCACAAACTAGGACTTTTATCAATTGCCTTATGATTCATTATATATTTCTTATGGGAAAAAATTCTTTAGTACTCAGCATTTTTAGTACTCATTGTGCTTCCCAGAACCAATTACAGTTGGGTACCGAGATATCACTGTAATTGAGAATTGGATTACAATTAACATACAAAGATTTTATGCCTGGACTGGAGACACTTACTGTGAGAAGTTCCTATGGAGGACTAACACAAGCAGTTTATTTGAACTTGAAGTGTAACTTGTAAGTACCAATTTACTTAAAAGTTAATTCAAGGCATATAGCTTTTACTATCCATTTTAACAATTAGAAATGTAATACTTCAGGAAATTTTCATCAAAATAATATTGCAAAGCCATACAAGTTGGTTATAACCTAAGAAGTGCTGAAGAGATTCCTATTCCAAACAAAAATTATTCATTCAATATATTCAGCCACTTGATGGATATTCGTTTGTCATTTGTCATTCCTATGTTCCATTGTCATTCACTTAATTGTTCTATTTTATTTCTATTTACACACCTTTCATTTTTCTTCCTATTTATTACTGTAAACCATATAGAGTAGCCCCACAGGAAGATAGACAGTAAATAAATTTAACAAATAAACAAATAAATTTAGAGTTCCACTGCTAAATGAGACCAGAACAAGACAAGCAAGAGCATGTTTTTTTTTTTTTTTTTAAATGGCGACAGCAGCTGCATGCGTTTGTAGATGGTGCTCTGAAGTATTGGGCAGAGAGGTTATTGAAGAATTTGGATTGTAGAGATTGGTATGTGGAAGTGGAAGACTGTATAGAGGGAAAAGCAAGAAAGAGACAAGCTTGATAAACTGTGAGGCTGAAATTTGTTAAAAAAACAGAGGTAAAGAAACTGATAGGCCAAGAGCTGGTAGAGTAGAATACTCGGAAAGTTGGAAGGTGAGACGGACAGACAGAGTAGAGGAGGTGGACAATTTTCCGATTGTGTGGCTTCCCTGATCTCACCCTGGACTCCCCTGACTGAAGGTAAACCCTTCTTGGGTTTTTGTCTGAGAACTCAAGAGTCAGCAGCTGCAGATCAGAACTGATAGTGTGGGTCATCTGATGAAGGCAGAGCTAACAGAAGAGACAAGCTTCTCAGGCCTTTGTTGGCAGATGGGTCTACTCATGGTTAATAACACTGGGGAGAATGGCAGGCTACATTTAGGATTTCCTGAGGTTAACTGACAAGTGAAAGCTTGGAACTGTGAACTTCATGTGACATTGTAGGATACAAAGCTGCTAAATTTCCAAAGCAGCACAGAAGGCCTTCCTGACTATTTTTTCTGGCTACCTTTTGCAGTCTTGCTTCTCAGTTTTGTGGGTGTTCTGTGGTCGGGCCTGGGAAGGTTGTTTGGGGGAATCCTGAAGCTGGGGGAAAAAGTTGAATGAGTATGTTGGTCCCTTTCCCCTAGGTGAGAGCTGGGAGGGAATGGCTCCCTGCTTGGCGGGTGAGAGCAACTGGGTAGGGTGCCATTTATACATCGAGTGGATGTATTCTGAGTCTGTTGGGAGATAAGGGAGACTGGATGCGACCTCTCTGCAGCAATAAAGGATGGTATGAGTTTGAGGGCACTGAGAGCAAATGATATAGTGCCTGTAAGTCTCACCTTGCCCCAGCAGTCTGTCAGTGGGAGTAGAGTTTCCTCCCCACTTTTTAAAGAAGAGTGTTGGGATGGGAGATGGAATGGTTCTCAGGGAAGGCTGAGGAGGGTGTCTTATTTCAGTGATGTCGGGTAACAGAAGATATGGAAGACAAGAGAAAGGGCAGGCACAGGGAACGCGATCTCGGTGTTTAGTACCAATCTCATGTTCTACCTCATTGCATTCACCTCATTTTCCTGATCAGCAGACCTGTGGTGGCCCTAGTCATAGATTGTTGCTTTTAAATGTGAGATCAGACTGTAATAAGGCTAGCCTTATTGTCGATTTGATCCTTGAAGAGAAGGCTGATCTGTCTTGGATAACTGAGACCTGGCTGGGCCCACAGTGAGGTATTCCCCTTGTAGAAATATACCCAGTGGGTTATTGAGCATGGCCCGTCCATGGGGCCGGGGAGGAGGTGTGGCTGTTGTTATCAGAGAATCTCTAGTAGCCTCCAGAGGCACTGTTCAACGAGTGACCTTTTTTCTTAGATTGGGCTCAAGAGATCAGGTGGGATTGCTGCTGCTGTACCAGCCTCCCTGATGCATGGCAGCTTCCCATGACAGGCTCCTGGACCTCACCGTAGGGCTGCTGGTGGAATTCCCCATGCTTATAATTCTGGGAGATTTCAACCTGCTGATAGTTCTGGGACATTTCAATCTCTGGAAGTGGGGGAGGAAGTAGCCTGAGATTTCATGGAAACCATGACTTCCATGAGCCTGTCCCAGATTATCCAGAGCCCGACTAGTAATAGTGGTAACATTCCCGATTTGGTATTCATGTCGGAGCAGTGTTTATGTGACCTGGAATTGGTGGACCTGTCCTTGGTCCCCTTGTCATGGTCAAATCACAGTCCAATGGCAATGAGTTTCTCAAAAGCTGCACCCACCCCGCAGGGACAGGACCTATTAGATTATCCACCCCCATTGACTAATGGAGCCAGATGGGTTCCAGAAGAAGCTGGGGGTTATAACTGCAGATCTATTGTGCAATCCAGCCAAGCTCTTAGTCACTGTTTGGAATAGTAAGGTGACTGAGGCCCTGGATAGGATTGCACTCTTGTGACATCTCCTCACCCGTAGACCTCTCTGTGCTCCTTGATATACAGAGGAACTGAGAAGGATAAAACACATGAGATGTCTAGAGCGCCGCTGGCGGAAGACAGGAGATGAACTCGATCAAACACTGGTAAGAGCTGCTACTAAGGCCTATTTTGTGGCGATTTGTGCAGTGAAGTGTAAGCACTTCTCCACACTAACTGCATCTGCAGATAAATCATGACCCTCATTAAGGTCAGCCATCTCCTCCTAGGGAAGGAGGAGATTGAGGTCCACCTGAAGGGGTGCGCTGAGAAATTTGCAGATTTTCTGTAAGACAAAATTGCTCAACTTCTTCCCAGTTAGATACTGGCGTGGTTGCTGGTCCAGTGGAAACTCCTGAGGCAGGTTCTTGTCCTGTTATCTGGGAATGGTTTGACCCTGTTGCTCTTGAGAAAATGGACATGATCCTAGCAAGTATGCATGCAAGCACCTGTGTTTTAGATCCATGTCCCTCCTAGCTTGTGAAAGCTTCCCAGGAGGTGACAGGCGGTTGGACTCTGGTGGTGATTAATGCTTCTCTACAGGAGGGGACGGTGCCCCAGCACTTTAAAGATGCTGTGATCTGACCTCTTCTTAAGAAACCATTGCTAGACTCCACCCAGTTGGATAATTTTTGTCCTGTCTCCAATCTTCCTTTTTGGGGAAAGGTTGAGAAGTTGGTCATGCAGCAGCTCCAGAGGTTTCTGAATGAAACAGATAATCTCGACTCATACGAGTCAGGATTCAGGCCTGAATTTGGAACAGAAATGGCATTGGTCGCACTTTTGGATGATCTCTGGTGGGAGCGGGATGGGGGTAGTGCATCCATCCTTGCCCTACTTGACCTCTTGGTGGCTTTTGATACAATTGACCATGGGATTCTCCTGGGGCAGCTTTGGGGGATGGAAGTGGGAGGACTTGTGCTATCTTGGTTCACTTCCTTCCTCTGTGGCCCCTTTCAGTCAGTGTTGATAGGAGGGGAGAGATCCAGCCCTCACCCACTGCTTTACGGGGTTCCACAGGGCTCATTACTCTCTCTGCTCCTGTTCAACATTTATATGAAGCCACCGGGTGAGATCATTCATCACGATGGACTGAGGTATCACCAATATGCTGATGATACTCAGCTATATGTCTCAGCCCGTGATGAGCTAAGTGTTGCTGTGTCTTCCCTATTGCAGTGCGTGGAGGCTGTTAGGGGCTGGATGGAGAGCAACAGGTTGAAACTAAACCCTTGCAAGACCGAATGGCTCTGAGTTTGGGTTTTGTTGGCTCAGGGAGAATTGCCACCTTTGCTTTTGGATGGAGTGGCACTACCCAGAGACCCTGTGCATAATCTAGAGGTTTTCCTGGACTCACGACTCCTGCTTAAAGAGCAGATGGTGGTTGTGGCCAGGAGGGCCTTTGTGCAACTGCAGGTTGTGCAGCAGTTACGCTCTTTCCTGGACCAACAGTCCCTACTCAGAGTCACTCATGCCCTCCCGTCTTGATTATTGCAACGCACTCTACATAGGGCTGCACTTGAAGACCATCCGGAAGCTCCAGTTGGTTCAAAATGCAGCAGCCAGCATGGTTTTATGCAGACCGCGGTATGTATGTCTCACTCCTCCTGCAGGAGCTGCATTGGTTACCAATTTGCTTCCGGGTGCAATTCAAAGTGCTGGTTGTCACCTTTAAAGCCCTTAATGACTTGGGACCAGGTTATGAGGGAACGTCTCTTGCCGGTCACATCTACCCGACCCATTAGAGTGGGAAGGCAGGGAATGTTGCATGTCCCATCCCTGAGGGAGATACACCTGGTAGACCCAGAAGACCTCTGTGGTGGCTCCCTCTCTCTGGAATATCATTCCCCCAGATATTAGAGTGGCCCCCACTCTAGCACTCTTTCGGAAGGCACTGAAGACCTGGTTTTACCAGTGGGCCTGGGGAACCCAGAGCAGGATGGAGCCCATAAAATGGCTAGTGTGATCTGCTGTCGTCGGAGCGGGGGATGGGAGTTTGGGGGTGACTTTTTATTTTTTTTTCCAGATTTTTGTTCTATTGTACTTTATTAATTTGATTCTTTTTGTTAGTTTTTATTGTTTTTTATTTTTTTGTTTTAAATATGGTTTTACATTGTGTAAGCCACCTTGAGTCACTATGGGCAAATATGCAGCAACATAAAATAAATAAATAAAATAAATAAATAATAAATAAAATAAAATAAATGTTACTTCCCAGTATAAGCTCCTGTTTTGAAATTTTTCTTCTGGAAGGTCTTGAAAATTCTTTGCAAATCTTTCAACTGTTGAGAAACCGGGTTGCTGGATTTAGGTGAGATGTGACTGTTGTATGTTTCTATTTTATAAACTGCCAAGAGAGAGTCATCAATTTACAATGGTTTGTTTAATGACCGTTCAGTTACAAAGGCACTGAAAAAAAAGTGGCTTATGACCATTTTTCACACTTATGATGGTTGCAGCATTCCTATGGTCATATCATCAAAATTCAGATGCTAGGCTATTTAGTTGCAGTGTCCCAGGAGTCATGTGATAAGGTTCTGATAAGCAAAGTCAATGGGGAAGCCAGATTCACTTAACCATGGTACTATCTTAATAACTGCAATGATTCATTTAATAACTGCAAGAAATATCATAAAATGGAGCAAAATTCACTTAACAAATGTCTCATTTAGCAATATAAATTTTGAGCTCAATTGTGGTCATAATTCAAGGACTACCTGTATTCAGAAGTCATTGGTGTAAAAGCATTAATAACTAACTTGGAAATTATGGGTTGAGGACCAGTTTGATGTAGTGATCAAGGTATCAGGATAGAAACTACCCATGAGTTCTAGTCCTACATTAGCACAAAGTCAGCTAGATTAAGTTGGGCTAGTCACTTTCAGTCGCAGGCAGTGGAAAATCATTTCTAAAAACCTTGCTGAGAAAATTGCACGGACTTGTTCAGTGAATCAGATACAATTAAACATTTTTTTAAAAGAAATAAACGTAATTATACAGATAAAGTGTATGCAACAAAGATGGATATGAGAAACCCTGGTTTTTAAATAGCATATAAAACACTGATATAAATTATGGATATTATTTTAAAGTGTATATAAAACATATTCATAAATAACACACCAATTCTTACAATGTAGCAGAAGTAACCCTTATTTTTGGCTTCAATTAAGTATCAAAACTTTACATTTAGGTAGTCCTCAAATTATGACAGTAATGCAGCCTGCTCATAATGGTAACTTATGACAGTTGTAAAATGGGTTGGCCACATGACTGACCCAATTTTACCACCTTGTTTGTGACAACTGTCAAGCAAATTCTTGGTGATTAAATGAACCAAGGGTTCGCTATGGACATGATTTTACCAAAAATCGGAAGTAAATGCTGGTTTTCAGTAAAACTGTTGTAAAACCTGGTCACATAACCATGAGACATTGCAAACAGCTGTAAATGCACCCTAACAGAGTGCCCAAAGTGTAGTCATGTCACTGCGGGA
This sequence comes from Laticauda colubrina, assembly GCA_015471245.1. Classification (NCBI taxonomy): domain Eukaryota; kingdom Metazoa; phylum Chordata; class Lepidosauria; order Squamata; family Elapidae; genus Laticauda; species Laticauda colubrina. The sequence continues at coordinate 12,252,263 of BLBF01000019.1, read as the reverse complement.
GATAAGGGCTGTCTATCGGAACTTTGTAAGTTTGTAAGTATCTCCAGGTAGGTTCATTTGGACTTCAAGGACTACAGTCAGTTAAGAGTCAGGCGGATTCAAAGTTGAATAGATAAAATGTAATGAAAATAGAAGTATTCATTTGAAATTAAAGAGTTTGAGGCCTTCTTCACAGAATTAAGAATCTACAAAGAAATCTGGTATCATTTTTATTAATGTTTCTTTAATATACAAATGTGTACTTCATTTAAAAAGATACATTGTTAAAATTTAAATTTAAAATTAATACAAAAATTATAGCAAATTTAAATCCTTATTAGCTGACCACCATACAGTGGTAAGACCTACTGATTTAATCCCCCAGCATCAGTAAATCAGGTGTATTTCAAACATAAATTAATACATTATGAACAAGCATTTCTTTATATTCGATACAATTCAATGTACAGAAATGTGTGTGTGTATGTGTGTGTGTGTGTTCTATCTGCACATATATGTAGATGTATGCAGATGCAAAAGAGTTTTGATGAGGTTTTATAAAGCAAGAAGATAAATTCCTTTGTTCAATAATTAAATGATGCCATTAGGCATTTCAACAATAAGTGAACTGCCCGCATCACCATAATAGTTCCATGAGTGAGAATCTTCAAGCTATTCCATAGTCAAATTTTCACTCTGAAAAGGAAAACAAAATACTTTATGTAATATGACAATTAGCATAGGCTTACATACAGGATTCAGCATGAAAGGAAAAGGATTTTAACTTAAATCTCCCCAATTCTCTCTGTGTCTAAGATAGTTTCTTTGTGTATAGCAATCTTAACTAAAGTTGAAATATAGTCAATAGTATACTGTGGTGTAATATAAATACTGCCAAATAATAAATTTACCACTGTTTTTTTTTTTTTAAAAATGCACAGTCAGATGACTTAATATACAAGAAATTTATTGCAAAATAAAATTATTTTCTTAGTAAACTGAGAAACAAAAGGCTGGAGTGAAAATGTTCAGCCTCTACCAGTGCCCCAAAGCTACTTTTTCAAGAGGCAATTGGACTTTTTGGTTATTCTTTGAGGATATTGCATTTCTCATCCAAGATGCTTCTTGGATGAGAAGCGAAACATCTTCAAAGAAAAATCGTGTTCAGATAAGCTAGCATCTATTCTCCAAAGCACCAGAGGGCAGGGAAAGAAACAATGGTTAGAAATAATCAAAGAGAAAATTAAGCTGGAGTTACAGAGAAACTTCCTAACAGTGAGGACAATAGACCAGTGGAACAGCTTGCCTTCAGAAATTGTGGGCACTGAATCACTGGATGTTTTTAAGAAGAGATTGGGCAGTCACTTATCTGAGATGGTATAGCTACTTCTACTTGAGTAGGGGCTTGGACTAGAAGACCTCCAAAGTCCCTTCCAGCTCCCATTCTATCCTATTTTATATTCTATTCTATTATGTTCTGTTCTATTTTCCATTCTATTCTATTCCGTTCTCAGATGTTTTATTATTATACCAACTTACTTTCTAAAGTACTTGAGCATTAAATTGTAAATTGTTGAATAATATCAGGAGTCTTGGAAATGCTTCTTGGAAAGGACTGAAATGCTGATAAGAGGGTATCTATGGAGATTTTCAGTCATCCACGTCATGGTTGTCATAAAGGTGTTTTCCCAAGATATTTCTCAACATGCCTTGGAAGAATCTACACATATGGGTTGAATCTGCCTTTCTGCCCAGAGACTGAGTCATCAATCTTTGCCACACCTCTTCCTGTCAGGCCAGGAAGTCCCCAGTCACAACGAAGGTGCAGCCAACCTGATGATTTTCTAATGGCATTGGCTCTGCTTCCTACGTGGACACTGGATTAGATGGTTGCCAGGTGGGGATGGATTCTCCCAAGGCATGCTGAGAAATCACATTCAAGTAAGCCAACGCCTATTCTTCAGCATGCCTGTGGGAGAATCTACACATGTGACAAACCAAAGCTGGTAGTCCTTATGGGTGGGAAGAAGTCTGGTCCTGTGAATCCCTGTCTGTATGTACTCGTTGTAGCACTCTTCTGCAAGACCACTTCTGCTGAGGCATATGTGTCCAGTTTGTAGTGCCTTACGAAAGGAGAAGGGAAAGACCACGTCGTCACTCTGCAGTTGTCCTCAAGTGAGGCTTGTGTTGCCCAGGTTGCTGTGGTAGTTGCACTTATTGTTGAATGGGCAGTTAGTCATCTGGGTACAGGAAGAGCCTGAGTCTCAAAAGCCTTGGCTATACTCGTTCTTAACCAATAGCCTGTGGTCAATGATGTGACCTAGGTACCCATGGAAGATGGTTTAAATGAAAGAAATGGCTTCAGATCTGCTATATGACGAAGTTCACTTAATGTACCTGTGGAGTACTCTCCTTATGTCCAGTGTGTGCCATCTGCTCCAGGTCATGAGATGGAGCAGGGCAAAAATCCGGGAGGATAATTTCTTGAGCCCTGTGGAAGTGGAAGTTAATTTTCGGGACACCTGGATCTCTCCACTGTTTGAGTGGAAGGTGCAAAGGTCTTCTCTGACCAAAAGAGCTGCCAGTTCCAATATGTGCCTGGCCAAAGTGATGGCGATTAAGAAGGCAACTTTCAATGTTAAGTAGTGCAGATTGGTGCACTGCAGAGGTTCAGATGGTGCCAGAGTGAGGGCTTGCAGAACTTTATATAGGTCCCAAGTGGAGTACCTATCAGTTGTAAGTGGTTTCAGATTGACTGCTCCCTTGATGAAGGTGCAGATGAATGGATGGTGGGCTAGGGAGTCTAAATCTCCATAATTCAGCACTGTGGACAGGGCAGCCACCTGTCTGTGTAGAGTGCTGGATGAGAAACGTTTGTTGAGTCCATCCTGCAAGAAGTCTAAGATCTGCGGAATTGAGACTGTTGTGGGATCCATTTCTTTTCTGGCACACCAACTAGAGAATGCTTTCAAGGTAGAGTCATATATTCTATTGGTGGAAGGTCTCCTGGAAGCTTGGATGGTCCATAACATTTTTCATGAAAAGTTGTCCTTCCTCAGGATCCTCCTCTCAAGTGCCAGGCGATTGGACCCACTATGGCTCTGGGTGTTCCAGGTCCACCTGGTTGAGGGAGATCCTGTCCTGAGGAATCCTCCAAGGACAGGAAGCTAACAAGCTTACCAGGTCTGCTTACCATGATCATCTGGGCCAATGGGAGTGATGAGCAGAATCTCTACCTATTCTAGCAAGTACTTTACTTATAACCCCCAGAATAAGGGGAAGCAGAGGGAAGGCATAAAGTAGTCCATTGGCTATGAAGGGCATCGATCCCTTCTGTCCCTGGAGTTGAGAATCTGGAGAAGAATTGGGGGAGTTGGGTGTTTGCTGGAGTGGCAAACAGATCTAGTATTGGCTGTCCACATTTCCAAGACATTTCATTGAAAAGATCTGGATAGAGACGCCACTCCAAGTTGTCCACCTTGGTCCTGCTCAGGTAGTCTGTCTGAACACCTGTTGCCCCCAATATGTGCTTCGCTTTGATTAACAGTGAGTTTCCATCCAGTTCCACTTTGATCATGAGGGACCTGGAATGGATCCCTTCTTGTCTGTTGATATGCTCTTTGGCTGCCACATTGTCTGTCAGGATCAAGACATGTTAGCCAGAGACCGAGCTCTGGAATTGCTTTAGAGCTAGATGGATAGCTCGGAGTTCCAGCCACTTGATATTGTGTTTCAGGTCCTGGGGGGACCATTGCCCTTGTGCTCTTTGCACCTGTAGATGGGCTTCCCATCCAAATAGACTGGCATCTGAGGCTCTCTGGTCATTGCTAGGGAAACCCACCATGTGAGTGACCTGAGCGTATCTAGGGGAACCTGAACTTTGACACTGGACATGCTGGTCCCTGCCATTTGGAATGGTAGGGGAAAATATTGGAGGGTTCTGTCATGTAAACACCCACAGGGAACTATGGCTATGCATATCATTTTTCCCAGGAGTTGGGATAATACTGCCAAGGGAACCACTCATTCTACTGTGCTCTGGCTGATCAAGGACTTGATGCTGTCCTGGTGCTCCTGGGACAAGTAAACTTGGCACAGGCTGGTGTCTATTACTGCGTCCAAGTGTAACAGGTAGGTGGATGGTAGCAACTGATTTTTTGAAAGTTGATGGAGAACCCATGTTCCTCAAAAACACAGATTGTGGTCCCCAAATCAGCCTGTGCCTGTTGGCTGGAACTGGACTGGATGAGAATATCATCCAGGTAGCACTGGACCCACACCGTAATTGTTCTGAGGTGAGTGGCCAGTGTGGGCCAGCACTTTTATGAAGGTTCTGGGGATCGACAATAGGCCAAATGACAGGGCTCGGTACTGATAGTAGTTCCCTGCATAATAGAACCTGAGAAACCTCCGATGGGAAGGAAAGATGTGGAAGTAGACCTCCGTCAGATCTATGGATGTCAGGAGGTCACACACACCCTTATGCCCTCCAAAATTGACTGCAGACATTGCATCTTGAATCTCTTGTACTCTAGATGTGCATTTAAATTTTTGAGATCCAGAATTGGCCTCCACCCCAAGGCCTTCGTAACTATGAAGAGAATGGAATAGAAGCCATGCCCCCTCTGGTCCTCTGGTACAGACACAATGGCCTGAATGTCCAGCAGGTCTGAACTGCCTTGTTCCGAAGTCCTCTTTGAAAGAGATTCTTGGAGCTGGGGCAATGGGTGAAGGTTCTTGGAGGTGTGGAGAGAAAGTCCAGATAAAGGCCAAAAATCACATGGCTCTCAGGACTCATGAATCGGATGTGATATTCTCCCAGCAGTCTGCAAATAGGGCCAGGCAGCCGCGAAAGGGGTGGCCTCCCAAGCCACAAAAGGGCCACTTAGATTGGAACTGCTGTCCTGTCAAAACCTTAACCTGGTTTTGTGGTCTATCAGATCTAGGCTGAGTTCTCTAGAATTGTGAAAATTCCTGTCCTGTCTGTCAGACGAAAGGGCTGCCTATGAGTATAGGGGGAGGCCCTTCTATATGCTCTACTGGTGAGGGTAAAAAAGACCTTGCACTTTTCCTTATTTTCTACCAGGAATGTGTTTAAGGCATCTCCAAAGAGAAGTACCTGAATATGGAGCAGCGGCACGCCTCCATTTTGTTCTGGCATCCACCTGCCACTGCCTCACCCATAGCAAGTGGAAAGAGGTAGTATTGGAGGCCAGTGCCCTGGAAGAAAAATGGGCTGCATGCAAGGAGGAATCTGCTGTAAATTCAGCGGCAGCTACCAGTTTACTGATGTCCTGGTGCATCCAAATTTCTTCTGGAGGAACTCTGGCCTGCAATTGTTGAAGCCAAAGAAGAGACCTTCTGGTAAAGAAAGAATTGGCTGCTGCTGCTTTTACAGCCGATGCACTGGCCTGGTGCATCCTGCGGAAGTTTAGTTCAACCTCCCAATCCTCTGTCTTGAGGGCCTCCGCTATGTATCTGGATAAAGTGGCTGGAGAAACCAAGGAGGCCAATGGCTCATCTAATGAGGGTAATTGAAGCACCTTTGCAAGAAGGGAGCCATATTAAAAAACTTATTACCACCCGAGGTGAGAAAGGTGCCTGGTTGTAACCATTGCCTTTGAACCATGTCTAGGAACAGCTTGGGGCAAGGTATGTCTTGTTATATAGGAGTGGACTCAGAGAACACTTTACTGTTTGGGCTCTGGTTGTTGGATGGCATTGTTGGAGCAGAAAGTTCTGTGCCTATCTGAGCAGTGGTTCTGGCCTTATGTAATAAGGATTTAAAGAGGACTGGGTTAAAAGGTCTAGTAAATTGGGGGGGAGGCCAGGAACTGTGCCCTCATCTTCTGAGAACCCCTGTTCTCTTTGCTCTTCCTCCTCTAGCACAGATGCCCTGTGCTAACAGAGAGGTGGGAGACTCTTCTCTGTGGTGTCTAAGGGCCTCAATAGGAACCCAGTATAGCATGATTTGCAGTGGAAGCTCAGATTCCAAGGAGGTGGGATGGCCCCTTCCTAGTAGGGTAGAGGCCACCCCAAGGGAAATGATCTGGTCTATAAGGGCCTTAATCTCCTAAAATAAACCAGGTCCCACTGGATCAGTTGGGTGAAGTCCTGCTGCAGTAGGTGTAAAAAAGGCCTCTAGAACTCTATTTCTCTCCCTTATCTATGATTCTGCAGGATCAGGGGCCAAGCATGCAAAGGGAAAAGATTCAGTTTGAATTTCCCCTGCTGAGGGTGGATAAACCTGCTCACTATCCTCCTCTGGTGACCAAGCTAGTTGCATTGCAGGCAAGGTTTTCAGCAATGGGGGAGGGGGAATACATCTCCTGCACAGCTTCTCAGCTCTGGAAAATGACTTTTCAAGGGCTTTTTGTCTTCTGTTTGCATCCCTTTCTTCTGCCCTGGCAGGTTTTCTGGAGTAGATGGCTTTTGCCCTTATTTTGTCTGCTGCATCCTTGCTTGCAGATCTAGCCTTCCTGGAGGAATTCTTAGCATGCTTGGGCTCCATGCTATCTACTGAGTAATCAGCCATTGTGTAGCTTGAGCCCTGAGACTGCCCTGGGAGGAGAGGCTAATGGCTCAATCCTCCTTAATCCTCCAATTATGGGTAGTCCTTGTCCCAGGTCTTCTCCCCTGGGTTGTGGCAGTGGCGGCAAGACCAGACTCCTGGGGTAGCCTGCACAATTCACCACGCAGTCACTTCCAAAATGGCGGTCACTCACCCAGATGATCAGCTGTGGGGCAGTAAAGTAAAAAAAAGGCCCTACCTGAGTTATCAGGCAAGCCTGGGTGCGCAGGATTTTGCAACTGTGGCTCTTCAGCACCCCCCCTAAGGGGTGGAAATTAATGAAGAGCTGTCTCCTCTATGCCTGGCTATTGGGCCCTTATTGGTGATTCAGGAGAAGCCGTGCAATAAATGAGGCGAAGAGCAGGCTTTGAATCCAATTGTTGCCTCCCTTCTGTATTTCAAACCTTTTGGAGAATCCACACAATGAAGAATGCTTTTCCAAAATATCACTGGAGCCAACCTTTGCCACATCACTATTGGGCCAAGACTGAGTCATGATTGGGGGACTTCCTGGCCCAACAGGAATAAGTGTGGCAAAGATTGATGATTCAGTCTCTGGGCAAAAACACTGATTCAACCCATATGTGTGGATTCTCTCAAAGGCATGCAGGAAAATAATTTGATCCCCTCTTCTTTGTGGCAGTCCCTCAAATACTGCTATGATGTCACCCCAATTCTTCTTTTCTTTACACTAGCCAGACGTAAAACCTGCAGCCATTCTTTGTATGGTTTAGTTTGATCATCTTAGTTGCTCTTCTCTGAACTTTTTTAAAAGTCTCAGCATAATAATAATAATACTTTATTTGCGGTCACAGACCAAAACACAAGGACAAAAAAAGAACATGGGAAAATTAGTCATGAACAATTGGTCACCAAAAACTTGACTAAGGGGAATTATAGCATTCTCCTCTGATGGTTACAGCTATTAAAAAAAATTTGGAAACCTGAAAAGTGATGTTTGAGGAGCATCCCCTAGACAATATAAGAACAAATTACTAACATTGGGTCTAGAAGAGTCTGTTTCAAGGAGAGACAGTAACTTAGATCTGCCTGCGTTTTACATAGGGCAATATAAAAGGGCATGCTCCACAGTTTCACCCTCAGCTCTGTCACAGAGGCATAGCCGCTCGTTAATCAGGAGCCTCTTAAATCGTCCATCCAGTAGTGCTGAGGGCAAGACATTAAAGTGAGCTTGGGAGAAAGCTCTTCTATACTTGGGAATGGTTAGAGTGTAAAAATAGGAAGCCATCCTCAGTCTGTAATTATTAAATTGGCTGAAGATCAGAGGGGAGCAAGTTTTGTTAACTCTGGCTCATAGATATTGCAAGTCAATGTCCACAAGCCATTGGACTATCCTAAATTGGGCATTCTTAAGGCCATAAACTCCCAGGGCATCCCCCATAAAATCTAGCAGGTGTAATTTCTTCATCAGTTCCCTCTCCCAACGAAAAATATGAGAGTCAGCAAACGCCAGGGAGAGGTAGCTACCAGGAACTGCCAGAAAGAGCACCCGAAACCACCATTTAAAGGTGTTAATCGACGCCATACATTTGACTGATCAAGTGCCCAGTTCCAGGTACATCGGAGCAAAACCAACGTAAAGAGGAAGACCCAGAAGTTTTCTAAGAAAGATAGCCTGGGTTCTTTCAATACAATCCTTAAGCCCTGTATCCATATGGGAATTCCGTAAAGAGTTTGAGCCAAAGTTTTGGCTTTGTAAATACACAGAGCAGAAGGAATAAACTGGCCTCCTTAGGTATAAAAAAAATCTTAAAATCTGCTGGTGACTACGGGAGGCCAAATTCAGCACCTGGGTTTGATGTCTAGTCCAAGCAACAGTATTCTGAAATTGAATAACTAGATATTTAAAATGGAAAACCTGCTTAACAGCATTACTAACAGCATTACTTAACAGCATTGATAGCCCAGTTATACAATTTCTGGGCTCTAAAAAACACCAATACTTTGGATTTGTCACAATTAATGGACAAGTGGTTCTCAGCACAGTAAGACCCAAATGCAGAAAGTATTCTTTTCAGACCTGGCCTTGACAATGAAAGGAGGGCCACATTGTCAGCCTAAAGGAGAAGCGGGATTTTTGTAGTTGACAGCTTTGGGGCATGGGACTCAACACATCCAATGTGAAAGGCCAAGTCATTAATTAGTTGCTTAGCTGACAAGTATTCAGCAGCATCAACAGACGGAGTTTGAAGTAGCCCTGAATCTTCAAATTTACAAATTAGACATTCTGGAGAGAACGCCAAGGGAACTTCAGTTGGTAAATCAGTATAGATTCCCTGAAGTCCAAGGGAATCCTTATCAGGTAGTGAAAGACTCCAGAGCTTGGATTTGACTGCATCCAGATGCTTTATGATTTGGGCCCTTTCTGATTGTGGAAGCGCACAAAGGAGTTGAAGAACTGTGTCTCCTCCTGGTTCCAGAAATTGTCTTGACATAAGTCAGTCTCATAAATTGATGGAATCCCAGAGGCACTGACCTGGTGCTTACCTTGGATGCCCTGGGCCTCCTTTGGGGCCATTTCTTCCCAGCTGATCAAATCAAGGGAAGCTTCCTAATAAGATGTTACTCACTGCGGGGGGTTAATTTGACTGGTTTGAAGGAGGAACAGTCAGGCTATCATCTGAGAGGACACCAACTGGAGGTTTTGCGGGAATAGGTGTATAATTAGTACATGATGTAGTATCCGAGATAGCATTCAAGGTTGGCACATCAATATGTACTGCTGAGGATCTTTTGGGGGCAATAAATCTACTGCCACTCACAAATTGTCAATTACTCAAGAGCGGCTTAATCGACATATCTTTGAAGACACTTCTTGGCAGAATGCCGAAGGATCTTAATAGGGATCCTCTTCTGAAAAATAGTTTTGGGGTGTTGGAGTTGTCAAAACTGAGTAGTACTCTAGTGCAGTATTCAGGAGAGGGTAAAAGTTCAACCTTCTTCAAATCATCAGCTTTTAGCCCCAATAACTGTAATATATGGCCCCTCGCCAGCTGTGTTGAACCCCAGTGAGGTAAGTTGCCATTAATGGGATTAATGATGAGGGCCATCTGTTTTGACTGTAAGACCAGGTGACTTTGAGTCAAAAGATGTAAAGTTTGAACTACTGGTAGAATTACATTGGCCAGTGCTTTTGCTGAGGCTTGGCAGGGAGAACCCTGCCGCCACATCAGGCTGCCGAGCAGTCAACCCAGGGCTCCCACCGGTAGTCCAGGAAACTAAATAGTTTAAAGTACTTATTATTTTATCAAGCTGGAGCTGAATGCTTGCTGTAGTTTCTGCAACCAAGAAATATTGCTGTGCCAAAAGTTCTGTAAGTGTGGGCTCATTTAAGGATTGGTTGGGGGCCGTAGTTTTAGATAAGCCTTTGCTCTCAATGCGGGGGCGACGCCCTCAACCATCAGAAGATCGCGACAACCGGCAGCAGCCAGACAAAAGGGAGCAGCAGCTTTCAAACCAAGAGGCTGAGCTAAAACAATGTCCTCGATCTTGGATTGTTTCAGAGAAGGTTGAGGAACCAGGTCAGTGAAAGATCTGCTCCTTTTCCTTGTCTTCATTATATTAAGTAGCACAATAGAGGGGGAGCTGTGTAATATAGCATAGAGTCTAGTCCCTGAAACAAGTCCTAAATCCAGAGGAAAAGGAATCGGGAGTCGAGAAGAAATGAGTCCTAATGCAAACAATGGCAGAGCTCCTCACAAGTATATCAAGGATCCTGCCCTTCTGACAGTGCAGGGAAAATGAGTAAATAAAAATGACAACATAATAAAAATAGTGGATAAAAATAGAATAAATCAGATAAGAGAAATCACATCAAAGCTAGGCATTGCTAGACTTCCAGCGAAAGGAGTAAGATCTTTAGAACAACAACAAAGAAGCAGCAACAAGGCCCTTCTATAGCTGAGGCCCAGCTCAGGCTTTTTTAAAAAATACAGCTAAACCATAGCTGAAATATAACTAAAATTGGATTCGTGATCACACTGCAAAAATTTCAAAAATGTAAAGGGTTTAAAAATAAAAATTTGAAGACAAAGATATGATAGAAAAATAGCCTTAAAAGCAGGTAATAATTAGAATAGGTTAATTTGATCTTAGTTAAGCAGAGCCTACTTGCCTGCTGCTCCCCAGGAGATATAGAATATATTCCAAAAGGGTTAAATATAACTTATTTAGATTAAATCCTATTTCAAAATAACCACTTAATCTTATTTTCTTATTACTTAAATATCTACCATAAATAAATATAAGGTGAAGCTATACCACTCCAATCAGTTCAAAGAGGGAAAAGACAGAGGAAAAAAAAGGAAAACAGAAAAAAGAAAAGCACTGGACGGAAAGAAGATTTACAGCCTCCTACTTTCTTGTCGTTGCCTTGGTATTCCAGCTATGTCCAACAGTAAATTAAAGTCTCAGTTCTGAGTTCTAACAGTCACTTCAGCTGCTTTCCTCCCGGAATCACCAGTCTCAATGGCTTCCACCGCAAATTGCACTGTCACTCTTCTGTTCAATTTCAAGGTTTCAAAGTTCTTGTCCGTCTGTAAAATACTCTCCATGATTTGTTTGTTTAGCTAAAAATGAAAAGTTTCGACCGAGGATAATTGCTCTTCTCTCCTTTTCACTTTCTATTTAACAGTAAGTTTCAGTTTATCCAACGCTGGGGGTAAACAATTCAGTTCTGCCGCCACTTTCTGCTTTCCCCCTTCCACACTGGAGCTTCAAACGCACACTCAAGTCTCAACATCTTTTTGTTGCATAGTGACCTAAACTGGTTTTAGTATTCCAGGTGTGGTCTTACTAGGGTTTTGTAAAATGGCACTAAAACTTAATGTGATCTTGAATCTATGCCTCTGTTTAAATAACCAAGGATTATATTAGCTTTTTTGGTGGCAGTTGCACATTGCTGGCTCATAACTCATATCTGATGCAAAACATAAAGTCTATGTCACAGTTGCTATCCAAACCTGTAATCATAACTCCACTTGCCAGATTTGTTATGCAACTGGTTTTTCATTGTCCTGTTTTTCTTCATCAGATTCTTCATCAGATCCTATAAAAACAAAATATTTAATACAATGCAGCCATTAAACTTTACTAAATAGAAGTACATATATATTCATATACCTAAGAATAGTTTGGGGGTTTTGTGTGTAAGGGTTTTTTTGTGCCTTTAGTTAACTTCCTGGACTAACCCCTGCAATTTTATTGACAAGATTTCAGACATGGCTTATCATTGCTTGGGCTGAGAGAGAGTGATTAGCCCAAGATCAACTAGCTGGCTGGCTTATTCCTATGGTAGAAATAAAATTCATCGACTCTCAGTTTGTAGCCTAGTGCTTTAACTTACTACATCAAACTGGTTCTCTATTAAGAGAAACTAAAATTATCTACTGTTAATTAATTTAATCAGAAACATTTTGTAACTGTTTCTATAATTGTCATGTTCTTCATTAGGATTAATCTAAGTTGCCAAATACATACAGACACCTTTCAATCATAATGCCACTACATTATAACAAAAAGATACCAAACATGCAGGAGTGATTCTATCATTTGACACATGGATAATTTCTTCAGTCTAAGAGAGAAACCTACCTATATGTATATAGATAGTAGCAAGACAAATGTATGGTTAGTATTAGGTAGATATCCTGATTCTGTTTTCTGTTTTAAAATTAAAACTTCTCATATATAATACATAATCAAATATAGTAAAAAAAATTAAAGGCATAAAGTACTTTGCACACCATTTTAACTCAAACATAAGCATATTCTCCCAGGTATCTGGTATTCCACCTACAGTATTTTTTTTTCCATTAGCAACTGCCCTATGGGAGGTATATCTACTGGTGGATATTGTTAAAAGTATTTCTAACCCGAACCTAACCCCTTAAACTTTCTTAGAAGAATCTGTTTCCTGAAATTTGAGCCACAATATATGTAAGTACTAAACATGGAATGCTCAACATTTTTCATCAAGATCACTAGATGGCAATAAAAGGGAAATCATTTTACTTCTTGAGTTTTACTATTTCCCCAACATTCTTTACAATAAAACCAACCCAAAATTCATTGATGTTCTATTGCCTGGTATTCAACAAGTAGTTCAAAACCATGTAATGCTTCTGTGTCAGTAGGACATTTAGCATACATATCCGAGCAAAAAACAAACATCAACATAGGTTAGTTATTGCGCTATAAATTTCAAACACTAAAAATCTTGAAATTAAATACACGTTTTTATATAATTTTTGTTCACAAAATAACTACTCACGAAGGTAATATTATTGTGTGTATATATAATCATTATAATATAAAATGTTACTCTTACAATATCGTTACATCCTAAATTTATTTTGTGCTATTTTTATTTTTTAACTATTGCAAGAGAAAAATACATTATCTATACAGAATTAATGAGAATAAGAAACATTTTAAATTGCATGAGGTATTAGAGTCTATATATTCAACAAAAATGTTTTGAGTAGATGAGGATTAGACGATGTTTTCATCTATCCAGCTTTTTGATGTCATCAATAAAAATGCTATATAAGTCAGACAATTACCATCCTATGTACTACAGTGTTCAAATAGATTCATTTGAGATACTAATACAAAGAACATGAACACAGGGCTCATTATACATAGTTCACCTATTTTATACTTTGGTGTTTATTATTTCTACTGACTAAATAAGACTAGGTGTCTTTTATAATTATTAGAATCACTGAAGCACCACTGAAGATGTAACACTAATACATGATGTCACCAGAGATGTTAAGGTATTATACATCTCATATTAAGAGCAACTGCGTTCTCTTCGCTGATGATGTAAAGCTATTCAACATCACAGACAATACTGCTACCCTTCAAAAAGACCTTGACTATGTATCAGAATGGTCAAACAAATGTCAACTTCAAAATCTCAATAAATAAATATTCTGTCTTACATACTGGCAAAAAAAAAATCAGAAATAAAATACAAGCTGAATAAGTCAAGACCTTGTTAATGTTCCAAACTTTGTCAAGGATCTTGGAGTACTCATCTCTAATGATCTAAGTGCTAGAGCCCACTATAACTGCATAGCCAAAAAGGCATTAAAAGTTGTTAACCTAATCCTACGTAGCTTTTTCTCTAGTAATATCACACTACATACTAGAGCATACAAAACATTTGTTAGACAAATACTTGAATACAGCTTATCAGTCTGGAAGCCGCATTACGTATCTGATATTAACACAGTTGAGAAAGTCCAGAAATATTTCACAAGAAGAGTTCTCCACTCCTCTACTCATTGCAGAATACCTTATGCCACCAGACTCAAAATTCTAGACCTAGAAAATCTAGACCTATGTTGCCTTCGGTCCGATCTAAATATAGTATATAAAATTATACATTGCAATGTCCTACCTATCAATGAATACTTCAGCTTCAACCATAACAATACAAGAGCATACAACAGATACAAACTCAAGATAAATCACACCAAATTTGATTGCAGGAAATACATCTTCAGCAACAGAGTGGTCAATGTCTGGAATACTCTACCTGACTCTGTGTTTTCTCCCCAAACCCCAAAAACTTTAACCTTAGACTGTCTCCTGTTGACAACCCTTACCTAAGAGGTCTGCAGGGGGCGTGCATAAGCACACCAACATGCCTGCCATCCCTGTCCTATCATTTTTTTTTATTTTTCTTATATGTATCCATTTCATGTATTCATAACTATGTTTATATTTATACTGTGGTTCTCCACCAATACGGCCTCCACCAATAGGAAGACTCAGCAGCCTAGGTGAAATTAAACCCCATCCCCAAAATTTAGGCCTATTTAAATCATGCGTTTCCCTGCCATTTCTCACTTCGTTCGTTAGAACTACACGAGGTGAAGAGAAATGGGTGGGGAAAGGGTGGGGGGGATGGGGAGAAAACTTGCCTTTAGGAGTGCCCTGCAGGTAGCCTAGGATAGAATACCTCGATAGCTGATAGAAGCTCCCTGAAGGCAGAGTCCCCAGCCGCTTCAGGGCAATGGAAGCTCCCTAAATGCAGTCACCAGCCATTTCGATCGACCGGTAGAAGTGGCCTCAGGGCGAGCACACACACACACTTCCCTCACTGTGAGGCCGTTTCTACCGGCAGATTGAAGTGGCTGGTGACTGCATTTAGGAAGCTTCCATCACCCGAAAGAGACTGCCTAAAGGCGAGGGGTCACGGGCAGCCACGCTTCGCCCTGAAGCGGCTGGGGATTCTGCCTTTAAGGGAGCTTTCATCTGCCAATAGAAGCGGCCTCGCGGCAAGGGGAGTGTGTGTGTGTGCACTCGCCCCAAGGCTGTTTCTACCGGCCGATCAAAGTGGCTGGTGACTGCATTTGGGGAGCCTCCATCACCCAAAAGGGACTGCCTAAAGATGAGGGGACATGGGCAGCCACGCCTTGCTCTGAAACGGCTGGGAGCTGTCGTCTGCCGATAGAAGCGGCCTCGTGGTGAGGGAAGTGTATGTGTGTGTGCGCGCGCTTGCTTGCCCCGAGGCCATTTCTACCGGCCGATCAAAGTGGCTGGTGAATGCATTTGGGGAGTTTCCATCACCTGAAAGAGACTGCCTAAAGGCAAGGGGACACGGGCAGCCACGCCTCGCCCCGAAGTGGCTGCGGACTCTTCAAGGGAGCTTTCCTCTGCCAATAGAAGTGACCTAGTGGCGAGGGAAGTGTGTGTGTGTGTGTGTGCGCGCGCTCGCCCTGAGGCTGTTTCTACTGGCCGATTGAAGTGGCTGGTGACTGCATTTGGGGAGTTTCCATCACCCAAAAGAGGCTGCCTAAAGGCGAGAAGACATGGGCAGCCACGCCATGCCCTGAAGCAGCTGGGGACTCTGCCTTCAGGGA
This sequence comes from Laticauda colubrina, assembly GCA_015471245.1. Lineage (NCBI taxonomy): Eukaryota > Metazoa > Chordata > Lepidosauria > Squamata > Elapidae > Laticauda > Laticauda colubrina. The sequence continues at coordinate 12,236,816 of BLBF01000019.1, read as the reverse complement.
GCTTTCGTCAGCTGATAGAAACAGCCTCGCAGTGAGGTATATGTGTCTGGGCCACTCTAGGTGGGGGAGAAAATTAAGTCACCCCCCAAAAGATGGCCTAGCCGTTTTTTCAGGGGTCAAAAAAAAATAAGGGCCGGCCTTATTTTGTGAGAAACATAGTACCTATTATCTTATAATCACTTGACAAAATAAATAAATAAATGTTCCACATGGATTATCGAAAGGATTGATGGAAAGGCTAACAGCATGCAAAACAGATATATTCCATCCTGATATCTCCCTAGAAACACTGAGCTGCTCTGCTTCAATTTATCTCTTTGTCTCAAGAAATAGAAGAGAAGCCACTTCATTTCATTACAACACCTCAAATGTGTATACAAAGCTTCACTGAGCCAAACAATCCACATTAATCCAAATCAGATGTATTAAGGTTTGAATGGGTTTACCACATTTATTGTACACATTTTGGACATAAAACAATGGAATGTTGTCCACCTAAGAGTCAGTTTTGCTACCATTTTTTTTACATTCCCATTTAGGAATTACAATATTGCAAACAGCTCACAATTTATAACTTTGCTTTATGTTATTGCTTTATTTTTGAACAAATAGTCCGCTTGTTTAACAACCAAAGTTATGACAGATTTTTTTTAAAAATCAACTTACAATTCATCGTTGAATTTACAGCTGCCATTGCACTGCCAGTCATGTGATTGCATTTTGAACAGTTGACAACCTGTTCACATCTATAAACAGTTGCCAAGTGACCCTCCATAATGTGATCAACATTTAAAATCTCTGCTGGCTCCCTCGGAAAGTCAATGAAGAAACTGGCAGGAAGGATTGCAAGGTCCTGCTGCCAGCCAAAGGATTTCTCCTTCCTTCCATACATGGGATAGGCAACACTACTACAGCAAGCTGGAGAAACAAAGCTTAGATGACAAAGACCTAAGCTTCTTTTCTTCAGCCCATTGCTGGAGTTCCCTTTTGTGCAAGGAGGGAAAGCTAGCTCATCCATTTATTGACCTGCATGGTTGCTTAACAATTGCATTTGGAAGAGTTGGGAAAACAAGTTTCAATATTTCCCTTACAACAAGGGAGTAAAATTATAATAATGCCAATTTTGACTAATTTAAAAGTGTTGGCTTGAGTTAAATTTATTTTAGTACAATATATAAAGAAAAGAGAAGCTAATCAATTTAGCTCTTTATTCAACTTTTCAATCAACCTTCATTCAAATAACCATAGTTTTCATCAACTTTCATTCTGAATGGCCATCTACTCATTACTACTGCATCAGGGAATATAATCTATCTCTCCTATATCATAAAGAGTGTGCTATTTTAATTATTTTTCAGTAGGAACAATCAGGCATGTTATATATCTGATCTGTCTTCATCAGTGCAATCTTAACAGAAAAACTGTTAATTAGATTGACTATTATAAACTATGTTGTATTGGTGTGATTGACACATATGAAGCATAAAAAAAACTGAGAAAAACAAAACTAACTGCATCCATGTAACAGTGGTGAAATTAATGCAAACTATACATACATTCTGAATCTTAGGATCCAAACAGAATTTGGGCACCATAAACTGAGTTAAATTGGAAAAAATCAAGCTATATGCCAGATCAATTACGTTCTGTTCATATATCAATGATGGCTTGTCTAATTTGATTCTGCAGTGTAATTTATCCAAGGACAGGATTGATCTTATGATTCCTCCAATGCAATGATAAATTACATTCTCCCAAGCACTATGAAAGCAGCGACACTATATGGAGGGAATGTATGAATTGACTGAACGATGTTTCAAATGATACAGTAATTATGCTCCACTTGTTGTTCTAGATTAAATTTCTGCGTTTATATCTTCCTGTGCTAACTATCACTAAGATGATAGGACAACAGGCACATGTTTAAGAGTCATAATTAGGACTCTAATACCTTTCTGATTATCCTACTGAAAAAGCAATGTGACCAACTGTGGATATTTCTGGGTAGTTAGTTATACTGGAACTGAAGAATGTACAAATGGGAAAAAGAAAACTGAGAAGAACAATGAGAACAAAACTTTGTTCAAATAGTTTCTCAAACAGCAGACATATCATTTTATGCTTATCAGATCATGTGCTAAATGAATGTTATCAAAGATAATTAGAATAATTAAATAAATAATCCAATTTGTAAAGCAAAATACCAATAAATATTTCTAGAATATCTGAAATACATATTTATCAGTTCTATATCTGTTGAAATGTAAACAGGCAACTGGTGACAAGTATTTTATGAATATTTATTCTCAAAATTCCAAATGTACTCCCCAGTCTGCTTGATTTAAATCTTAATTACCTGCTTCAGATTCAGGAGGGGAATAAAACTGGCCCTCGGAAAGGAGCCCAGATTGAATAAGGGCAGCTCGTTCAGAGGCATCCTGTTCTAGGAATAGTCCTAAAGGCAAATAATCAGAGTAGTATTTCTTTATTACTGTATCTTACAAAACAAATATAATTAGTCATACTTTTAATATGGTACCCTGATTTAATTCACTTCAATGTTACATTCAAATTACAATTGTATCTCATGAATAGTAATGCTATGTATTTTAAGACTTCTTCTGTCTACATACAATACTGGAGGAAAATTGGGGAAGAAGCCTTACTGGTTTCTTCTTCTGCTTCTTGTGGTAACACTTTGAAATCCAAGAACCATGTTTCTATCCAGGCAAGGAGAAAAGATATGATAGGTAACACATAGCCAAAAGCACCCTCAGATAATAGCTTAAAGAAGAACAAGGAGGAAAGGAAAAAAAGAAAAAAAAGTTATGGAAAAAACAGTAAAACAGTTATATGAATTAAATAATATAAACAGATATACACTATTATAATTCATACCTTTGAAATAATTACTTTTATTAATAAGAAGGCACTGGTTACAGCAGTTGTAAACTGAAAGAAATATGAATATATGCACATATATATAAAGATGTTTCTCACTGAAATACATAGCTATGAACAGGCAATCACTGAAGTATAGTAGTTCTCATAAAGCTTTGGCAACAATTAACAATCTTAAAATTTCTAAAACAATGGACTTATGCAAACAGCCAAATATTTTCAAAAAATACCCCCTATTTTTCTGCTTTTAAACATGAATCAACAATGTACCCAGAAAATTTTCCTCCCCATTTTAACATGCTTGTTCACTGCATGGGTTTTGAGTATATATTAAGATACAACTCCCAGAACTATTGTTGTAAGGAAAATAGGAAACAGAAGCATTATACACACCATCCTGAGTTGTACAAAATAAAGTTGGGAAATAAATCTAAGAAGGACTGGGAAGAAGAACAGCATTTGTGAAAGGAAAAAAAATCCAATTACTTCACTCCTAAACCCTTAAATGAACAAAGTTTTATATCTGTTGAAATGTAAAGATCACTTGGTAAAGCGTTCTGATTACTAAAATAAATAAGAAAAGAGACAGATTATCCTATCTATCATTATTTACCCTAAAAATACTTGAAGATTTGTAAAATAATCAAAATTTAATTAAAATACATAATGTAATATTTGAATATACTCTACCCATCAAACTTTCTGTGAATTATTTTTAAATAAACAAACAAAAAGCTCTAGGTGCTTTGTTAAATGTTGATTTCCTTAAATAATGTACATTTTTGTAGAAACTTTTTGACAGACAATTTTATTTGAGATATGGTTTAAGATAAAGATAATAAGATTTTAAATTATGCATTTCACTGCTCCGCCAAAGTTTTGATTGTGGCTATTCAGGTTATTTGAGAAAAAACCTTGAAGCATTTTATTTGTAAATAAAGGTTTTAGCACACACAATCAAGGGTGGGATTCTACCAGTTCAAACAAGTTCAGATGAACCAGTAATTCCAGTGAACATTTGGGGAGGGGCTGTCCTGTGCTTTATTTCATTGTTTTAAAGCACAGTTGATTTGCATGGCACAGCGGTTTGCAGCTCCTCAGCTATTTTATTCATAGGGGCTGCAGTCAAAGCTAAGTATTAGAGCTGAAAATGGGACTTTTTAAAATGCAAAGCACGCAGTCACTGAACTGGTTGTTACACCAGTCGAATCACACCACTGCACATAATGATTATAACTACCCAACAGGAAAACTTTAGCTTTATCTATTATAAACCAAGGGTAATACCATTTCATATCCATTACATAACAATGTAGTTTTTTTTATTCCAAAATTCATTTGCTTAATCTGCAACTTACTGCTATTGCCCACCAGTGCCGTAGTCTGCACAGTGCATATGCAAGTATCAAAATCTTAAACCGAAAAACTGCCAGGAGCTATGGAATAAAACAGGGAAGAAAAGACATGGCAATATTTTCTTTGAAAAGCAATAAAAATGAAATAGCAATTTATCCAGCTAAGATTATATAAAAGCAATTTCTTAATATTTTATGGCCCCATTCTCCTTTTTTCCAAGACACAGTTTTTGCCAAGATACTACACTTGCTGTTTCTTTGCTACAATGTAAAGCAACTACTTCCTCTGAAAAGGTTTCACCTGTAAAACATAATTATTTCCATGTCTTCACAATCTAACATATCTGAAAATATTCCTCCAAGATCTTTTGATATAGGCATATCCAATTTTGTATTCAATAAATGGTCAAAGATTAAATTTGAATTAATACTGACAGCATTACTTCTTTAAATCTGGGAGAAAAGTATAATAAACATTCTGGTATCTTTAAAATTATTTGTTCACACAAACTTTTTTTTAGCTGCCTAAAATTGTCCCATGGCAAGAGAGGCAAAAAATAAATTTAACAAACTATTTTAATTATCCAACTCATCATTATTTTGCATATTTTAATAATTAATAAATTTACTTCACTAGTACCATAGATTGTTTCTTTCATTAATCTGTTGTCCATTATTTCCTTGATACATTTCGCATTGTTAATATTAGACCCAATGCTTATCTTTTTGTCAGTTGTCAAATTTCTTAGCTCTCTGCCCTCACAATCATGCACCATTGGTTCAGGCTGAGTTTTTTAACTAAAATTTCTGATCCATCGATCAGATGCTGGCACAAGAGAGATGTTTAAAATGTTGGTTTCTATATTGTGTTGGTATAAGAAGGACCAAACAGAATTCAAATTTCTTTGTTTAAATTTAAATCTGCTCTTGATTACTTCAAGTCCACTCTTAATTCAGTCTTAAAGTTTATTTCACTTCAGCAACGTAATTTTAGGAAAAAGTCATTTTGATCTTATTAATTTATGATAGAGTTGTAGGCTAGATTGGAAGAAGGTAATGCCAAACTACTTTTGCACTTTCCAAAAAAATGATATGGATATTTCCATGAAGTTTTCAGAAGCCAAGTTTGAGTCAAATAATACATTTGTTTCACTTATTAATTAGCTTTTAAAAATTCTTGTTAAAATATTATAAATCTTCTAGAACTGAAAACCCATGGGAGATGCAAGGAGATTTACATCTCATCTCTCCCGCGCTTCTTCTCACTTTTATTTCTAATTATTGCAATAGTGGAAATCTGGGTGGGAGGGTGCTTCAAAGAATATTTTTAAGTTTGGAATCAGTGAAAAATGGGTGTTGGTATATTTCTCTGAGAATACCCTTTCTATACATGCTGCTAGAGAGTCCAGGAATGGGTTAGATTCCTCCCTCTGATGTCATCGAGCTGAGTCTGCCACAGTATAAAAAGTTAGCCTCTGCTGTTAGCCCCAGCTTTTCTGGCGAAAAAACTTGACAGATGTAGAGTGTCTTTGGAATATAAAACAGTGAAAAGAACCCTCCCCAACCAAGACCAGACTAACACAGGGTGGGGTTGGATTCTCTAGCAGCGTGTATAGAAAGGGCGCTCTCAGGTACATACCAACTCCCATTCTCCTCCATGCTGCAACGAGAGTTCAGGAATGGACATAACAAAGTCTGCATGTCCAAGGGGGAGTCATCATCTGGTCCATTTAGTCCAACACTGGAAGAACCTTCTGGAGCATCTGCCTCCCAAATGCTGCTTCTGCAGAGGCGAAGGAGTCCAGTTGATAGTGCCGGATAAATGGAGAAGATGACGCTCAGGTAGCCTCCCTGCAAATCTCAAGACGCCTGGAAAGCTCAAGCCGCTGAAGTTGCTGCACTCCTAGTAGAGTGTGCTGTGAGTTTCTTGGGAACAGGAAGAGATAAGGTCTTGTAGGCATACATACCCTGATCCATCTGCCAACATCATGGATGAAGAAGCCTTACTCCCCAAGGAAGGCGGTTGGAAGGACATGAACAGGGACAGAGGTGTTTCTCTGCCTACCTCCCCAGACATTCGGCTTTCAGCATCAAGGATTTGGACTGGGTCCCCCCCACCTGTTGACATGGGTCTTGGCGGCCATGTTGTCTGTCATGACCTTGTCCTGGAAGTGTGTCAAAGCCAAGAAAATAGCCTTGAATTCTACCAAATGGATGGGGTGGGACCTGTCTACCTGAGACCAGCGACCCTGAGCTACTTCACTTTGTAGATGAGCCCCCCGCCCCCAGCCATAAAAGCTGGCATCTAATGTCGCCAAGATCCTGTCTGGTTCCTTGAACAAATGGCCCTTCCTGATGGCTGGAGGCTGCCACTGCAAGAATGAAGAACCTGTGGAGGAATTAGGACCCTGATGGCTGAGTGGCGGGTTCCCGCCCATTGGAATGGCAGCAGGAACCATTGTAGGGCTTGAGCATGGAGATGAGCCCACAGCACTACGTTGATGCAGGAAATCGTCTTCCCAAGTAGCTGTGACAGGAGAGACAGAAGAATGCTGTGCTGTTGTTGAACCCGGTTTATCAACTCATTTAGACTCTCTTGCTGATTTGGGGAAAGAAAGACCTCACAGAGGGTCGTGTCGATGATTATCCCCAGGTGTACAAGAGAGGTGGTTGGCAGAAGATGACTCCTGTTGAAATTTATGGAGAACTCGTGTGCCTGCAACAGCCACATTGTGGTCTGAAGATCGTGATTGGCTGAATGGATGGAAGTTGACTGGATCAGGATATCGTCCAGGTAGCATTGGACCCTCACAGGTAGAGCTCAAAGGGACACTTCCAATGCTGCCAAGACCTTGATGAAGACTCTGGGGGCCGATGAGAGGCCAAATGGATAGGTGTCTGTTGTTGTAACAGAAGTGCAGGAACTGGCGGTGAAAGGGCCGGATCAGAATAAGGGTATGCCTCTGTGAGTTTTATGGATGAGAGACTGCCCTCCCGAATGCTCTGCATATAAAGAGAAGGGACTGCATCTTGACGCGCCTGTAGGGGATGAACTTGTTCAAACACTTGAAGTCAAGAATTGCTCTCCACCCCTCTGTCAAGGCCTTTGGGATCACGAAGAGCAGGGAGTAGAACCCTAGCCCCTGTTGATCCTCAGGAACCGGCTGAATGGCTCTGATGTTGACCAGGTGTTGGATGGCCAATTCCATAAGGGCTCATCTGGATCTATCCCAGGATATTGGACAGCAAACAAAAAATCTCAGAGGAGAGGAAAGAAACTCAAGTTTGAGATCTGATCTCACAGTCCTGAGAACCCAGGCATCCAATGTTGATTCCTCCCATCTTGAGGCGAAGAAGGCCAAATGACCTCTGATGGAAGGGGAGGGAATGCAGTCATTTAGAACATGGGAATGAACAATCTCCTCCTCCTTGAAAGGAGAACTGCTGCTGTCTACTGGCTCGATCCTGACGAGGAGGGAACGATCTTTGGCCCCAAGGAAACCAAGAGCTGGGTTTGGGCCAAAAGGAGGATGGTCTGGAATATGACATCTGATGGAATTCTGACCACTTGCTTGCCGATGATAGGATCTTCCTTTTATCCTTGGTCTCCACCAGGTAAGGTTCCAGGGCCTCCCCAAACAGATTCTCGCCCAAGCATGGAGAGATGCTAGCTTCCACTTGTGATGGGAGTCTGCTTGCCAACCGCACAGCCACAGTGTCAGGCGGAGCTCCATTCAAAATCCAGGAAATAAATACTTAGACTCTTTAATTTAGAGAAAAGATATCTTTTACTGAAAGTGAAGTGGTAGCAACCAAAGAATTCTGAATCTGAGAAATTAGGCGCGCAAATCACATATACAAAGTGATGGAAGTGTTCCCACCCCCAATAGTTCAGATGAAACTTCCAATTAGAAGTTGTGAATATGATCATTTGGGCATCTTCAGGTGATGATGAGGCCTCTGTCCGTTGACCTTGGCATACTTTGATAATGGGTTGCAGTTGCGCAGAGAAAAGAAAGCTAAGCGAGAAATAGAAACCTAACTCTATTGTATGCTCCCCCCCCTTCATTTACACAACAGAAGAATGTAACACCTCCAGCTCACTTCCCAGACTTATCCCTACCTCCCCTCCCCCTGTTTCTTATGACAGCCGAAAGATGCAAAGCGATAGTAGAAGATCTTGAAGGCTGACATTCGGCCCTCCTAGAAAAAGGAAAACCATCAGTCCTAGAAGAGAGAGAGGAGAAAATATAAAGACAATTATTAATCATTAAACAATTACAAAGGAATACACTCCTAGGGCTTATCAGGATACTTGGAACTAAATGCTTTGATCAACTTAGGGGCTTTAACATCGGTTTCGTTAATCCATTCAGCTTGTGAAGAAGGGAAATGTTTCCAGGCTACAAGATACTGGACTTGACCCCTCCATTTGCGAGAGTCCAGAATTTCTTTAACTTCAAAATGTTGTTCACCTTCAATCAGTATTGGTATGGGAGGGTCAGCCTGGATGGGTCTTAAGTCAGAAGTATGTTCAGGTTTTAGCAAACTAACATGGAACACCGGATGAATTCGTCGAAGAGTTTTTGGTAAGTTCAGCTGGACTGTTACAGGATTTATAATCCATTCAATCGTGAAAGGACCAACATATTTAGGACCAAGCTTCTTTGACTTTTGAGTGGTCTGCAGGTATCTGGTGGACAGGAAAACTTTGTCACCCACTTTGTATACTTTCTGTGGAGATCTTTTCTTGTCTGCAAACTTCTTATGAGCTTGATGGGCCTCATCTAATGCTCTGCATGTCACTGGCCAGTTAAGTTGGAGTTGAGTTATCCATTCATCCAATGAATGGACGTTAGGCTTTTCACGAGGAAGTTCAGGTATGGGTACAAAATCTTGTCCCGAAGCTACTTTAAATGGAGTAAATCTAGTACTACTATTTATGGAGTTGTTATATGCCACTTCGGCAAATGGTAGTAAGTCGGACCAGTTATCTTGTTGATAATTTATGTAACATCTAAGATACTGTTCTAACACTGCGTTAGTCCTCTCACAGGCCCCATTGGTTTAAGGGTGGTGGGCGGAGCTTAAGCCCTGGGCGGAGCCTATCAACTTCAGGAACTCTTTCCAAAAATTTGAGGTAAACTGGACCCCTCTGTCAGAGATTGTGCGTTCCAGAACGCCATGTAACCTATAGATATGTGAAATAAACAGTTTAGCCAGCGTCTTAGCAGATGGAATCTTGGAACAAGGTATGCAATGTACTTCTTTGGAAAACAAATCGGTTACTACCCAGATAACCGTGTTTCCACTGCTTTCGGGTAATTCTACTATAAAGTCCATAGAGATTTCCTTCCAGGGGGCTGTCGGTCTAGCTACATTTTGTAACAACCCTACTGGCTTGCCAGGAGGTCTCTTTGCCGATGCACAAATTGGACAGCTAGCTACATAAGCTTCAATGTCCTTCTTTAAAGTAGGCCACCAGAATTGCCGCTTAACCAGGTGTAAGATTTTCACAAATCCAAAGTGACCAGCTGCTTTAGAATCATGAGCTTGTTGTAGTATTTGGCCCCTCAGCACCTGTGGCACGTACAATTTGGTCCCCACCCAAGCCAAACCATCTCTAACTGTATAGTCACTTGAATGAGCCAGGAACCATTCATCCAGTTTTAAAACTTCTTTTAGTTGTTCGGTTAGGTCATTCGATAAATCCACTTCTTGTTTCTTCTTTTGGGCTCTGGTGATCACTGGGGCGGCTAGATGTTTGGTTGAGACAATTGGGCTTATCACCTCCTGGCGCATACTATTATATTGGGGTAGTCTAGAGAGAGCATCCGCCATGAATTTCTTCCCTCCTGGAATGTACTTCAGTGAGAAATTGAACTGCTTGAAATACTGGGCCCAGCGGTAGGGGACAGCTTCCGGGGCATTTTTAAGGCTTCCAAATTTTTATGATCAGTCCATACCTCAAATGGATGTTTTGATCCTTCCAGGAAATATCTCCAGGTCAGTAAGGCCCAACGAACTGCAAAAGCTTCTTTTTCCCAGATGGCCCACCAAATCTCGGTTTCAGACAGCTTACGAGAGGTATATGCACAAGGCTGTAAGGTCCCTTTCTCATTGATTTGAAGTAACACCACTCCAACAGCCACATCACTTGCGTCGGCTTGAATCACGAAATGAGTTGCCCTATCCGAATGCTTTAACACTGGTTCTGCAGCAAACAGTCATTTTAACTTTTCAAAAGCTGCTTGGCACTCCATGGACCACTCCAATGGCTTGCCCGGCCTTGGCTTCACCTCCCCTTTTGTTTTTAAGAGATTTGTGATGGGCATTGCTATGTTAGCAAAAGTTGGGATAAATTGCTGGTAAAAGTTTTCAAATCCCAAGAAGCTTTGAAGTTGTTTTCTGGTACATGGTGGAGCCCATTCCAAAACGGCACGCACTTTCTCTGGATCCATTTCTATGCCCTCAGATGAAATGCGATATCCCAAATAATCATTTTTTTCTTGATGGAATTCACACTTTGACAGTTTAGCATACAACTTAGCGGCACACAGTTTCTGTAGAACCGACCGCACCAGTTTCACATGTTCATCCAGAGTTTCCGTGTAAAGATGTCATCGAGATAAACCAGAACCCCCCTGTAACACTTGATTAATCATCTGCGTGAATACAGCTGGGGGCCCTTGAAAATCAAAAGGAAGAACGTTGAATTGGAAGCAACCCATCGGGCAGTTAAAAGTGGTCTTCCACTCATACCCTTCCTTAATTCAAATTCGGTAGTATGCTTCTCTCAAATCCAACTTCGTGAAAATCTTCCCCTTCGCAAGGAGGGCCAACATGTCCTTCATCAAAGGAAGGGGGTACACGTTTTCCACGGAAATGGCGTTCAAATTTCTCTAGTCCACCACCAAGCGTTTGGAACCATCTTTCTTTTCACGAAACAACACTGGGGCCGCTACCCGGGGCCTAGCAGGTTGAATGAAACCACGTTCCAGATTTTTATCTATAAACAATATTAGCTCCTCCAATTCCCGTGGTGTCATTGAATACAACTTCGGTTTCGGGAGCTTCACCCCAGGCAAAATCTCAATAGCACAGTCTGTTGGCCGGTGAGGCGGAAGCTCATCCGAGGCCTTCTCACTGAACACTTCTTTTAAATCCCAATACTCTTTGGGAATTTTCTCCTCCCCTTTCACGGGTCAGTACCTGTGGAAGCTATTTCAATCGGGACCTGAAGCTTCGGCTGAGATCTGCCCTCTTTTCCCAGTCACTGCTTGGTGTGTATGCGCAACAACCCCTTTCTCCAGTTAACCTGGAGGTTCAATTTCCGGAGCCAGGACAATCCCAGTATTAATGTTTACTCCATCCCAGGGACCACAATAAAACGCAGAGTCTCATCATGCTCTCCCATGATCATTTCTATAGATTCCGTGATAAAACGTGCAGGGCAACCTCCAGCCACTGATCCATCTAGTTGGCAAAAGAAAATTAGCATCTTCAAAGCTTTTAGTTTTAAGCCCATTTTCTCCACTACTTCCTTGTTGATTATACATCTTATGCACCCAGAATCTAACAGGGCTAGCATTTCCCCTTCGACCCCTGATTTGGGTACCCTCAACTTCATCGGAATGGTCATAGGGCCCACGCTTGGACTTACCAGGAAGTCGTCTTCCGAGTCGAAATCATCCTCCTCAGGGGTAACTGGGGTTTCTGATTCCTCTCCTGTGGGAGGGGCGTCTCTTTCGACTTTCTGCCGTCTCTTTCAACTTTAGTGCTGCTTCGCGAGGCTTCGCTGGGGACTTTTCAGGTTTCTTCCCTTCTTTTGGCGCCCCCTTTGGTTCCAGCTTGACTTTGCAGTTCACAGCCCGGTGACCTTCCTTCCCGCATCGAAAACAGGTAGAGGGGTTGGGTCTCGCCGCCATTCCTCCCCTCTGAGGTTGGGGACCTCTTGAGGGCATGGGGGGGAAGGCTTGCTCCACCCAGAACCTCCCCGCCATCTGCTTCGGGTTAAATCAATTTCCACTTCTTCTGCCAGTAAGTACCACATCTGCAAGTCATTGGGGTCTCTTCTAGCAATGCATCTTTGGTACACATCTTCATTTAAACCATCTTTAAACACTTATATCAGGGCTTCCTGAGACTAGCCTCAGATATGACCAGTTAACTGTCTAAATTCTTGGGTGTAGTCAGCCACTGACCTCCGCCCCTGATTTATGGTCTTCATCTTAATCCGGGCCTTGCACACTGCCAGTGGGTCCTCAAACCTAGCCCACAGTGCAGTCATGAACAGGTTATAGTTCAGCAACTGGGGAGCATTATCATTATGCAGGGTCACCATCCACTCTGCAGCTGTTCCCTCCAGAGCCCTGGTAACACATCTCACTTTGGCTGCGTCTGAGGGAAAATCCTCCCCGTATTCTTCCATATAGCTCCAAACTTGGGCTAGGAAAAATCCCAAGGTTTTGGGATCTCCCCCGTATCTTACTTCTAACAGAGGCAGCCTCGGAGCTCTACGCCTTCTAGGAATTACACTTCCCGCTGAGGGCCCCGGGGCTGCTGCTGGATCAGGTTGATTTATGGGAGAGGGGGCTGCTCTGTTTCTTCTGGCTGGGGCTACTTCCCCTCCCCCTTCATACCTTTGTGCAGCTTGGAGTTGTTCAAAGGCTTCATCAAGGAGTCTCCTGGCTTGATTCAGTGAGAGTTCTCTCTTTTCCTTCTCTTGCCATGGCTCCTCATTTCCATGCCGGCAGGTAGTGGTGATCCCGGGGGTGGTGGTGGTCCTTCTCCAGATCTTTCCAGCCAACCCCCACCGACCATCAGGGCTTCACAGCTGGATCCTCTTCCAGATTGAGCTCTGCTAGCGATTGGGCTTCCTGTACCAGCAAAGAATCTTGCCCTCCAATGGCTCCCAGATCTTCCTGGTCACTAGTTGAAGATGACATGATGTCCAGGCCCCCTCGGAAGAAAATTGGGTGTTCTCTCCGTATGGGCTGGTAGACGGAGATTCAGAATAATGTCAGGCGGAGCTCCATTCAAAATCCAGGAAAGAAATACTTAGACTCTTTAATTTAGAGAAGAGATATCTTTTACTGAAAGTGAAGTGGTAGCAACCAAAGAATTCTGAATCTGAGAAATTAGGCACGCAAATCACATATACAAAGTGATGGAAGTGTTCCCACCCCCAATAGTTCAGATGAAACTTCCAGTTAGAAGTTGTGAATATGATCATTTGGGCATCTTCAGGTGATGATGAGGCCTCTGTTCATTGACCTTGGCATACTTTGATAATGGGTTGCAGTTGCGCAGAGAAAAGAAACGAGAAATAGAAGCTTAACTCCAATGTATGCTCCCCCCCATTTACACAACAGAAGAATGTAACACCTCCAGCTCACTTCCCAGACTTATCCCTACCTCCCCTCCCCCCCATTTCTTCTGACAGCCGAAAGATGCAAAGCGATAGTAGATGATCTGGAAGGCTGACACACAGGAGACATCTAGCTGCTAAGGATACTATTGCCTTTGAGGCAAATCTAGCAGAGTTTAATGTGGCATCAGCTGTAAACTCTGCTGCAGCGATGATCTTGTTTAAGTCTTGGTGAGATCTGGAATTGCTGATCAACAAACGATCCTGCAGCTGGTGGAGCCAATGCAGCACTGACCTCATAAAGAGGCTGCGTTGGAGGCTCGAACCACCCAAGCTGCTGCCTAATGTGTACATTTGAGGGTCTGTTCAGACCTCTTGTCATCAAGTTTAAGGATATCCTTCAGTTTTGTTGGAGTTCCAGAGGTGGAAAAGGTGGCAACCATAGGGGCATTTACAGGCGGCACTATTAAGGCATTAGCCAAGGAAGGGCCCACATTATAAAACCTCCTATCCTGAGATGAGAGGCAAGGTCCTGATACTGGAGAGGGGCATTGATCTCTAACCAGATCTAGAAACAACAAATGTGATGAAAGCACCTCAGTTTGGACAATTGGTTTGGAAACTAAAGCTGCCCTGGACTGGGGATTCTACTTGAGGCTCTGATGCAACCTCATCGGGGCCTAGTTGGGCTGTGCCTAAGGCTTTATGAAGAAGAGATTTGAACAAGGATGGCCTGAAGATGGCTGCTGAGATGGACTGCTCAGGTCTGGATCTTTCATCCTCCGATAGATTGGATTCCCTAAGTTCACCTTCCTCCCCTTCTCAAATGGAAGATTGACTATAGTCAGAAAGATGCATAGAGCCCCTGTCCTCATATTCTCCCCATTCAGGATGAGTGGCAGGAAAACTGTGCTCATGGGACCTGGAGAACCAACCTGGACAGGAGAGATAATCTGACAGAAGGACGGGAGTAAACCTTGGTCACCCCTCCCCAGGACAAAGGAGTTGTTGAAATCCCTCAGTGATTCTCTACCTAATGGCCATAGAGACCATATCCTTAAGCTCCTCAGGCCTGCTGCCTAAAGGAGGATCCATTGGGTGAAAGCCAGCAGCAGTGGGAGTAAAAGTGGCCTCTGCCCTGGGCCTATGTCCCCTCTGGGGTAAAAGGCCTTGAAGATTTGAAGTACCAGGAACCTAGTCTGCTTGTTTGAAACTAAGCCCAGACCTAATCAGGTCCTGAGAGAAGGAGGACTAATCCACTCTCTCAGGGGACCATGCCTGCAGGTGACTAGTGGAATTACTTTCTACCCCTCCAGCCAGGGGTGGGATTCAAATTTTTAACAACTGGTTCTGTAGATGTGGCTTAGGTGGTGGGTGTGGCTTGGTGGTCCTGGGTGGATATGGCTTGGTGGTAATGTTATTGGCTGGGTGTGGCCAACTCAATATCATTCGCATCGAGGCACGCATCTCCTCACCTGGCCTTTCATGATTGTGGGGATGCTGCAACAGTCATAAGTGTGAAAAATGGTCATAAGTCACTTTTTTCATTGTAGTTACCATTGTAACTTTGAACGGTCACTCCACACAAGCAAAGTACCAGCAAAGGAGGGGGGGAAATCCAGAGATGTTCCTGAGACAGGAAGTCTAGTCCTGCTAAGAATGTAATAAGGGTTAACGGAAAGACAGTTTCTGTAAGCAACACCAGAATGTTTCCTTCCTGCCTTCCTTACAGGATTAGGCCAGTAATTTCTTCTAACAACCAGTTCTCTGAACTGCTTAGAATGTTAACAACCAGTTCTAGTGAATAGGTGTGAACTGGTAGAATCCCACCCCTGCCTCCAGCCCTAGAAACTGGCTCTGAGCCGGCCTGCAACTGTCCTGATTGAATTAGGCTGTACCCTCTCAACTGTTCCAAATTCTTGGCAAACTGCTTCTCCAATGCAACATGCCTCCTCTTTTCATATCTCAGTTCAGATTTTGAGGCCTTCTTAGGAGCCAATGCCTTGGCTCTGATTTTTGCTGCAGCCTCCCTGTTAGCTGACCTCATCAATGGCCTCTTTGAAATGTCACAGCTATGGGCTTCTTCTAGGCTCGATTGTTCCGCTTGGGTCCAACTGTTCTCCATTTTGCTAGGCAGGTGCTGTCAACTCCTCACAAATCATGTCACCCTAAATGTAGGCCACGTGAAGTCCCTGCTATGAGGTCCCCAAAAAATGATGCTGGGTAATGGCCCAATCCCAAAATGGCTGATTGCCACATGCTCAGAGGCCAATAGAAAACCCTTCTCAAAAGGCAGTCTACAGACCTGGCAATTCACTCAGGGCTTAGCCTTTGACTTCTAAAGCACTACAAGGCCTGATTTGAGGGCACTGAAAAGCCACTGTGGGGTGCTGAGTGAAAATTGGGCTGCACATTAGTGAATAACCGCGTGGGAGGCTCAGCCAAACTCTCCCGGCCTGCAATCTCCAAAATCACTGTCGGGGATGCGCAACAGGCAAGGGCTGCATGGGAGACTCAACCGAGCTCTCTCTGCCTGAGCTTACAGTATTTGACATCAGAGCCTTTGCAATCCCCGTTCTCCTTGAAGGCACAGCTGTACTGGAACTGCGCTGGTTATTCTGTTTTCTTCGTTTTCTCCTTTGTTTTGGAATTAATTAGCTTCTGTAACTAGCTATGACTCCAGAAACACTAGCTCTGACTTCAAGGAGCTGAGTCAAAAAAATGGGGCTAACAGCAGAGGCTGGCTGTTTGTACTGTGGCAGACTCAGCTTGATGACATTAGAGGGAAGAGTCTAACCCATCTCTGGACTCTCATCACAGCGTGGAGAACTTGTCAGATACCAGGTTTTGCTCACTTAAAACAAAATCTTAATGGTAAATTCCTAAAAAAATGTGATATAGAGTCCTTGATATTAATTTCTGTATCTATAGTGCTGAAAATCAGGTTTTTTAAAAAATATGTCTATTTGCTCTTTTACGATTTCTTGTTCTTTTTAAGTTCTTTTTTTAGATCAAGCAAAGGAATTAATTTTTAACTATTAATAGTTAAAATACAAAATACTTACAAAGATATCAAAATATGAATAATGGTAGTCATAATGCAGAACTTCTTTTTCTAGTGTTTTTTCAATGCCACCATTCACCTAAAGGAAATATTTATACTAGTCAGTAATATCTGTTCAGCCATATATTAGCAATATGCTCCATGCTACAGTGGTAAATTAAATTTAAGACAGTAGTTACATCATTCTAAGAATATAGCAAAGTCATTAATATTTAATACTACACAGAATTTATAAAGGTCTTGGGATTTCTTTTGAGTGAAGTCTGAAGATCTGCTGTTCTGACTTTGACTTTGTTTTTATGATATACTCTTGAAGTGATTCTGACAGGATGGTATCCTTAAGATGATTCACTACTGTCTTCTCCATTTCAAGGTTATGTTTCTAACTGAGGATCAATGGAGTGCTATTTAAAAAATAGTGCTTGATTTTTCTAGAACAAATGACTTTGTTGTGGAGATCTTCAGTTTTCAGTCAGTCATCTGCATCTCCGGAACTTACATACTGCAAGCTTCATTATGATGAGGTGAGTCAAAGTTTGTAAGATTTAAAGAGTGTAAGTTAATGCCAATGAGCCCTAATTATTTAATGAACTATTCTCACAACTGACCTTTATTAATTGAAGTAGGAAAGTGATTATCTTTTAATGCAAATGAAATAAACACAAAATGGTATTATCTATTTCCTTACGATTTTTATGTATCAGAAGAACCTCCATGAACCTCTGATAACATTTAACAGAAAATGTGTTTTTCTTCTTCCATATCTAGATCAAACTTTAAACTGCCAGAATGAAACCACTCTGTTTTGGCTTTTTCGTTGGGCAAAAATAAGTCATTATAGATACATGTTTTTGATAGTAGCTGATATACCTGCTCTATATCTCCCCACATTCACAAAGTGTATTGTTATTCACTAAGAGCCTTCAAGTTGTATCAGGAAGGTCAGATCTTTCAGCCATATCCTACTTTAATATTATTCCTTGCTCAACGGTCTCCTTCCTTCATCTTTTGATTTGATTTTATTCTTGTTGTATCCTCAGTGTTTGCCATAAAGCTGTTCCCAGATCTGAGTTGGCGGGTTTGTAGTATATGTCTGTTTAGAGAATGTTGAACATTATTCTCTTGCTTACGGCCCTGTCACACTGCCCAACGGATGCAAAATGTTTGTAAAAAGGACACAGCGGACGAGAAAAATGTTCCATCTGTTGTTATCCGCTCTCAAAAGGGGCAAAAATTTGCATAACCAGAGCGGACAACACGGAAAGGAACGGATGGGGGGAGGACGCAGAGCAGATGGAAAGCGGATGCGGAACGGAAGCCTAGCGGATGGAAGCGGATGGGAGCGGATAGGTCCCCTCTGCGAATGTTTTTTCCGTTTTAAATGCTTTCTTTGCGTGCTGCATCCACTTTCATCCTTTCTCCATGCTACTAACACTGTGCGTCTGTTCCGCGTCCGTTCCGCTTCCTCCCTGCATCCGTTTACCGCTGGAATGGATGCGAGTTCCGCGGATGCGCAGCGGATGCCTAGCGGATATAGCGGATGTGGAACGGATGCAGAACGGATGTCCCCCATATGCCTAGCGGATGCAGAACGGATGCGTTGGATACATTTTCCGCTCAAAAGTTTTGAGCAGCTCAAAACCTTTTGAGCGGATGAAATGTCAATAGACTGATGCTGGACAGATAGAGAGGAAGCAAAACGGAGGCAGTGAGTACAGAATGGAAGCATCGCGTTAACCAATGGATGGTAAGTGTTTTTCTCTGTTTTACATCCTCTTTCCATCCGTTGGTGCAGTGTGACAGGGGTTTTAGTTCTTTCAGCATCTGCTGTTACTTCTCTTAGGTGGGGCAAGACCAATGAGAGGATATATTTTGTCAATTGGTGTAGGTTTGAGACAACCTGTCACTAAGCATACTGGTTCATTGATGATGATATGAACATATTTTGCAGGTGCAGATGCACACCACACTGGAGCAGCACACTGGAGCAGCACATTGTGCTGCAGAGATACTCAAGGCCAAATCCAATGTATGCAATGTAGATGGATGAGCTCCCCACATGTAGTTTAGCAATTTCTTAATATTGTTCCTCAAACTGACCTTAACCTTAATGTTCAAGCAAAACTGTTTAAAAGAGAACATCATGTCATGCCACTATACTTCAGTATTGGACAGTGCTGTAGTTGGTTCCCTTGCTATGTAACATCCAACTCTTCTCTTGCATCTCAGTTTCAGAGATGGAAAACACACACTTGGATCTTTTTTGAGTTGGACTTTAAATGGTTTCTACTGTAACAGAAAATAAATGCAAATATTCAATTATCAAAATTATAAATGATATAATAAAAACCCAAATGAAACTTCTCCACTCAATCTCTATAAATTCAGGTATCTACTAGGAAGCCAAAAGAGTACAATCTTCAGAAAAATTTAAGTATTACAAATGGAAAAAAATATTACTTGGGGAGCAGAAAATAAGGAAAAAAGAAATATGTGCAACATTTTAACACACCACAGATATGATAGTTCACTACTTTATAAAATGTAATATATACAATGTGTTGATTTGTAAAGCATAGTAAAAGTCCCCTGCCTTGGCCATCTGGGAAATGTCTGGAGAAAGGCCAGATTACTCAGTGATATAAGAATAACCACCTGTGCATTAGATCCATGTTCTGGTTGGTTAAGGCCACCTGGGAAATAATATGTGGTTGGTGAGGGATGTTGCATCCTTGAGAGAGATGGTAGTCTATTTCTTCCTCAAGAAACTATCCCTGGATCCAATAGTACTGGATACAAATTTTCTCTTTTTATATAAGATTTTTGAGAAGGTAGGTTATAATTTCAACTGACCCTGGAAGATATAGGTCAGTGATGGCTAACGTTTTCCATGTTGTGTGTGGAAAGTATGTGTGTGCTCATGTGCGTGTGCACTCGCGTGCCTGCACCCATAATGCAATATGTGCATGACCCCCTGCATATGCCTCTGCGCATGTGCACATGACCCGCTGCACTGTGCACCTCTGCACATGCATCCCATCCCGTGCATGCTCACATGTCTTCCATGTGTGCATCTCCCCCACACATACACAGTAGATACTTGACAACTAGCTGGCTGGCGAGGGGTGTGCATATGCACTGGGGCTTTTCCAGGCAACCTCTCACGTGCCGGTAGAAATGGCTCTGCATGCCACTTCGAGCATACATGCCATAGGTTCGCCATCACGGATATAGGTTATCTAGTCCCAGTCAAGTTTCAGATTAGGATACAGTACTGAAATAGCATTAATTGTTGATAATCTCTGGCAGGATCACCATGGAGATAGTAGATAGTAGCTCTCTTTGTTTTATCAGTGATCTTCAATATGATCAATGATGATATCCTTCTGGATCAGCTTCAGGAGTTAGGGCCAATTTCAGGGCTTTCTCATTACACAGCTAGTTCTAACTAGTATTATGGTGAAAGATGAGGGCTGACTATAGAGGCTTTTTGTATTCTTCAGGGCTTTCTTTTTTCATTTCTATTTAACATGTTCATGAATCCACTAAATATGTTTACAATGGATAAGTTCCATCATATTGTTAATGATGTCCAGCTATACATCTCTATCTCTATCTCTACATGCCAACCAAGCGATACCTCAAACTTGTTTGAAAGCCATGGTAGTCTTGTGTTTATGTGCAGCCTGGCTTTGGGGGGGGGGGGTGCTCTGTGGGTGAGATTTCTTTGTGGCCCACCAAAATTTTCTTGCGGCCCACTAGTAGGCAATTGCTGGTCTAGATGAAAAAACAAACTAACTAACTGTAGTAAGATGAAGTGGTTAACAGGTTTTAGTGGCCCTTCCATCTTTAAGTTTGGATAGACTCCTCTATGCTATGTCCACGCAACACCAAGGCTTTCAAATGCAATTCAAGATGCTGGTTACCATAGCCTAGATTGACTTATCCCTGCTTATTCCAGAAGATCCAACAAGAAGGGAAGATTCTGGATCCTCTATATAAAACAACAGCATTTATGAGACCCAGGAAATATATCTTTCTGCTTTGGTGCCTGACTTTTAAACTAGTATGCACCCTGAAATTCGAATTACTATTTGTAAGGCCTTGAAAAACTTGACTCTTTCCCTAAGCATTGGGCCAGAGTGTTAAGCCTGTTTTGTGATAGTTTATAAAAATTATTTTGGCTGCCCTGAATTTTTCTATTGTTGATTTTATTTTTGTTGGATATTTTTTAAAATTTGTCTTAACCTAATGGGTCGTTTCTATGTCAAGTGGTCTGATTTCAGAAAAATGCCCTGCTTGACCATCATGGATTTCAATGAAGTTTTGTGTGAACACCCCCAATGAACATTGGTAAGTTGTTACATTTGCTTGTGGAGATTTGTTTTGGAGCTGTTACATATACTTGCGAAGATATATTCATTTGTTTGACCCCCATATCACAGCCTTCTACAGTATTACTCTGAGGTTTCAGCAACTTTGAGCCATAATATCTCCAGCAATATTTTATTGAGAGAAACAAAACTTGGCCATCTTGTACAACCTTGTGTGCTTTATCAAACAAAATAACTTTGTTTCTATTTTTAGGGTTTTATACATCAGCAATGAAAAACCAATCCTACTTTTTTAGGGGGGTTGAAATATATACACTCTAATGAGAATGGTTTAACAGGGTTTCCAGAAGGTATCTTTTTGTAAAAAAAAAACAACAACACCTGCTTTTGGTGTTTTTACAAAAACCACCAACTTTACACTCAATTTGTAAACTATTGGAAAGCAGTAGGAAAATAAAATTTTATATTCAGAAAACTTCTGTTGCTAAATCATTAGATGCAAAGTTTCACATTTATCATACCTTTCCTTCCAGAGATATAAAAAGCCAAACTTTAACCTTTTTTAAAGCTGCAATATTTTCGGCCAAATTTGCTCCAAATTATCTAGATGGAGATTGCTCATGAGAATGTTTTTTATTATTTTATTTTAAAAAGCACAAAAGTTAAGGGGTGTGCATTAGCGCACAATCATGCCTACCGTCCCTGTCCTATTGTCCCCAATTATTAGTTCCTATTTTTTGTATTTAAACTTATGTTTATTCTTGTTTCTGTTGTATTGTAAGCTTTTGGCAAATAAATACAATAAAATAAAAAATAAAAAAGTTGTACAAAATGGCCAAGTTTTATTTCTCTCAACAAAATATTGCTGGAGATATAATGTCTCAAAGTTGCTGAAACCTCAGAGTCATACTGTGGAAGGATGCGGTATGGGGTCAAACAAATGATGATATCTCTTCAAGTATTGCATTGGCAAATGTAACACTTTACCAATGTTCATTGGGGGACATGTGTGTATCTTCACACAAAACTTCATCGAAATCCATGATAGTCAAGCAGGGCATTTTTCTGAAATCAGACCACTTGGAATGACTCTAATGGTAGCTGTCCTGAATCACAAACGGGAGTTCTTTGAGTTGGGTAAGCATACATACTAAGTTCACAATAAATAACCAAACTTTAGATTTAAAAAGTCAACATATAAAAGATACCAGCAGAAAGCATTAGTCCACCTTTCTCTTTTGAAAATTCCTCTCTGAAGGAAGAAAAGCATTCATGCACTTGAATTGAGAATTTTTGTATATACTGTAGCTCCTTCCCCACTGCACAATTTAATGATTTTATATCAAATCTAAATTTGATATAACATATAAAATAACAAGATATGAACCCCTGATATACAAGGACAAGGAGTTACAAACCCTGAAAAAGATCACAAAGAAACAGAACAAAGAATAGACTATAAACTCCTTGCAACACAACTGATTAAGAGAAATATAATGTTTAGGTGATTAATTCCGGAGGGGATGCTGGTATTATGAGAAGAGGATCAGGATAGACAATTTGGATAAGGCACAAGAATTGTACAACCAAATTGTGGGAGTGGAACAAGAAAGTAGTAGCAAGGAAGAATTGGAGACTGGAAGTCAGGAGGACCAGCAGCAGGAGGTGGGAGAAATAGAACAGGAAGGAGGAAGCAAGGAAGAGACCAAACAAAGGAAAAAAGGAAGAAGATTAAGAATACATCCACAAAGAGACATAAGTATTAATAGAAGACCGATACCAAGCTGCTAGTAGGATAATGGAAGAAGACATTTAGGCTAATATCATTAAATATTAATGGATTAAATTCACCTACCAAAAGAAAACAAATATTGACAAAATTGGCAAAACAAAAAGTAGATATAGTGTGCTTACAAGAAGTACATATTAAAGAACAATGTAGGAAATGTTTAGAATACCCAAAATTAGGAATATTATACACAGCCTTGGCAGAACTGAAACAGACAGGCATAGCAGTATATATCGAATAAGGAATTAAGGCAGTATATAAATATGCTGATACGAATGGAAGAATTTTGATGATTGAATTAGAGATAGGACAAAAACAAATGTTATTGGTTACAATTTATGCCCCAAATTAAAGTGAATTTTATAGCAAATATCATGAAAAAATTGTTAGAAATTGGACAGAGAAACATATGTATAGTTGGGGACTTATAATGCGATAGTAGACATAAAAAAGGATTATATTAGCAATACAAAAAATAAGAAGGAAAATACTACCAACATTCTCCTTTGATATGATACAGGAATTAAATTTGTTGGATCAGTGGAGGAGATTAAACCCTGAAAAAAATATATATACTTTTTATTTGAACCCACATAAGTCATGGTCCTGATTAGACATGGTATGGATGAATGGAGAAATAGGAAATGAAGTAGAAACAATAGAAATTATGACAAATGTATGGGCAGATCAAAACACTCTAAAAATAATTTGGAAAGGGAAGAAAAAAATAAGGAGATTAACAATGAATTCCCAATTGTAAAAGAAAAAGAATATATTTTAATTTTTTAAAGAAGAAATAGAATTATTTTTTAAGGAAAACATGAATCAACAAACATTGTTGCTTTGGGGTAAAATGATATTATGGGATACAGCCAAAGCATATTTAAGGAGAATAACGATAGCATATATGGCGAAAAGAAATAAGGAAAAATGGCAACAACACATTATTTTACAGGAGATTAAAAATTTAGAAATTAGACTACAAAGAAAAGCACAGGATGAGAAAGTGAAGGGAGAAATGGCCCTAGCTAAACATAAATTAAATGTGGTAGACCAGGAAGAAAGAGAAAGGGATTTGAATTTCAGAAACAGAATTTCTTTGAATATGCAAAACAGAGAGTTAGTTCTCCTATAAATTAAAAATAGAAAAGGAGAAAAGGCTGATACAGGAGTCAAAGAAAGAAAATAAGAAATTACAGTACCAAATGGCAGAAAATAAAAGAATAGTTCAGAATTATTTTGAAGGGTTGTATAAAGAGGAAAAAGTGAATAAAGATAATACTGAACAATACCTAAAGGAGAATGGCCTACCAGAAATAAGAGAGGAACATAGAGAAACATTAAATAAAGAAATAACAGCCATAGAATTGGGAAAAGCAGAGCAAAAACAGAAAAACAATAAAACTCTGGGCTATGATGGACTCTCTGCAGAAATTTATAAATGTTTATATGAATGTTTTGAACCGGTGATGTTGGAATTCTACAATGATGTATTGAAACAAGCTAAATTACCCAAATCATGGACTGAAGCATATATTTTGTTAATCCCAAAAGAAAATTTGGATCATAAACAAATTAAAATTACAGGCCAGTCTACATTATAAATTTTTTACTACAATAATGGTTGAAAGGTTGAAAATAGCATTGAATGAAATAATATATCCAGATCAGAATGGTTCTCTACCTTCCAGACAGATAAATAATACAAGAATTGTGTTAAATGTCTTAGAATATTGCAAAGCTCATCTAGAAAAGCAGGTGCACTGACTTTCTTAGATGTTCAAAAAGCATTTGACAATCTTAATTGACAGTTTTTGATCCAACAAGTGAAGGTTATAGGATTTGGAATGAATACTCCACTCAAAAAGCTAGGGCAATAATAAATGGAGATAATATTGAGAGATTTGAAATAATGAAAGGAGTGAGACAGGGATGTCCAACGTCACTTCTACTTTTTATTTTAATGCTGGAAGTGTTTCTAGTCCAGATCAGAAAAAAATACTTAAATAAGAGTGAAAATTTAAAAAGAATGTAAGGTATAGGTATTTGTGGACGATTTGGTGTTTTTTACTGAGGAACCAATAGAGACAAGGAATAATTTGATACAAGAAATAGAGAGATATGGGGTGATAGCAGGATTAAAAATTAATAGAGACAAGCCAAAAATATTAGTCAAAAATTTGACAGAAAAAGAAAAGGTTTTAGAAAGAGAGATGGGACTGCAAATTGAAAAAAAGATTACATATTTAGAAATTTAGCTAACTAGATGTTCCTCCAGAAAAGGGTCATTGGTTCTCACCTGATATGACCTTTCTCTGTGGGTGGAGATAGCATTCATAATTGGGTGATCAGTCTCCCCCACTTGCTGATTGGACTGAGTCTGTCAAATCTCCCTCTGCTGCTAGGGAGTGGCGAAGGAATATTGACAGACTGTTGTGTTCTCCTATAACAATAACAAACACATTCGGAATGGACCAAAACCAGGGTGAGACTGAATGCTATCTCTATCCAAAGAGAAAGGTCATATCATGTGAGAAGCAATGACCCTTCTCCATTGTGGTGGAGATAGCATTCAGGATTGGGACATACCAAAGCTGGTTGTCCTATGGGTGGGTATGAGGTCCAAATCCCCTAGACAGAGTGGCCCTTTTAAAGAATTCTCCGTCCAAAAGCTGCCTCAGCAGAAGCAAAAGCTTATAGTGTCTGATGAACGGAGAAGGTGAGGCCCTGCAAACCTCCTCAAAGAGGCCTGAGTGGCCCATGCTGCCGACATGGCCACAGTTCTTGTCGAGTGTACTGTTATCCTTGGAAGAACCGCAAGTCCTTTGGAGGCTTTGGATATGCACAGTCTTATCCATCTCCCCACAGTCGTTTGAGTCACCTTGCAGACCACAGTAGAAGGTTGAAAGGAAATAAAAAGGGATTCAGACCTTCTGAAGGGTGATGTCCGCTTAACATAAATCCGCCAGGCTCTGCGAACGTCCAGAGTGTGCCATCTTTTTTCTAATCCATGCACAGGATGCAGGCAAAAATCAGGTAAGATTAGTTCCTGGACTCTGTGGAACCACAAGTTCACCTTTGGCATGAATGAAGTGTCTAGTTTTAACACAGCTTGGTTGGTGTGAAACACATAAAGGTCCTTCCTAACAGATAAAGCTACCAAATCCGAAATCCTTCTGGCAGAGACCAATTGCTACCAGGAAGGCCACCTTGCAAGACAAAAACTGCAAGGAAGTAGATCTCAGGGGTTCAAATAGGGCCTCAGTCAGCGAGTGCAGTACTTTAGAGAGGTCCCATGTCAGCTATCGATGAACCACTGAAGGCCTCAGGTTTGTAGCACCCTTTAGAATCTGCGGACCGTGGGATGTCTAGACAAAGATTCCACTCCCCCCAAGGATAGAACAGAGGACAAGGCCAAACCTGCCTCAGCAATGTGTTAGATGAAAGTCCCCTTGTCTAGGCCCTCTTGGAGAAAGTCCAGCACCTGGGCAATCGAGGCACCAGAAGAGTAACTGTCAGACTTAGAACATCATTCACTGAAAGCCTTCCAGGTTGCATTGTAGA
>BLBF01000019.1:12191731-12210429 GCA_015471245.1 Laticauda colubrina | reverse complement strand
CTGGCTGAGCAGCACTCTGTCCTCCAGTATCCTCCAAGGTCTAGAGATGGAAAGGTTTACTAAATCCGCAAACCATGGCCTCCTGGGGGTACAAGGATAAGTTCTGTTCTTTCCACAACAGTTTCTGGATCACTTTCAGGATCGGGGCAGAGGAGGAAAGACACAAAGTAGCTCCCATGGCCAAGGGCTGCGTAAAGCATTTGTTCCCTCCACCCCCAGAACCATAAACCTGGAGGAGAATCTTGGGAGTTGTGTATTGCCCTGGGAAGTGAAGAGATCCATAGTTAGCACTCTGAAGCGCTCTGACAGTTTCTGAAACAAAATGGGGTGCAACCACCACTCTGCGTGGTCAATGGTGGCTCTGCTAAGCCAGTCAGCCTCAACACTGTTGAGGTATTCCACATTAGGAGAATGAGTGCACTCAGGGAAACGTAGTGAAAGTGGTAAGGAATAACACACAACCAGCATATAGATACACTGTTTTACTTCCTATAAATGGGCAAACAAAGTCCAACAAACAGTCCAAATCATACACGGTTAAAGCAGGTAGTATCAGTCCAGGGATAATCCAAAAACAAAGTCCAGGATCAAAATCAGAGTTCAGAAAACAGAGTTTGCTAATAGTTACAAGACTCACAGCAATCTGAGCAGAATCACGATCAGGCAACATGGCAATACAGGAAATGCAAGAAAGAAACCAGGCTTCTGGCTCCATCTTATGGCCATTGGAAAAACTTCAGCCAATCACATTACAGCATTCTCTTAAAGATACAGTATTAAATTACTATCCTGGTTTATATATTTCCAACCCAACTTTTAGGTGACTATCACTCCTAACATTCTCCCCTTTGGATAGGACAATATATAACACCTTACAGTTTAAGTCCATAATCCTCACAGCAAGCCTTATGCTTTGCAGAGCCTTGGGCTTTCGTAAAATGATCTTCAATGTTATTCTCTTGAGATGCAGTACTCCAGTGTAATCATTTTATTTTGAACACATTGTCTCACATTTAGATATCATAGATCAGAATGTTTTGATCTTAACTTTACAACAAGATTGGAAACCATCTGAATTGCTGATTGGTTGTCTTCATACACAATACACATTTACATTAATTCCCATATCTATCAATAGTTGTTTTTAACAAACTAAATCCGTACATAATAGAGACAAACATGAGAATTCAGCCTCCATTGTTGATAAAGTTTGATGTTTTTGTCGAATAGACCGCCATCCAATTAACATCTTTCCTAATAATACAACAGTACCTGACGTTGATTTACGTGTATGTATGTCTGAAGCAAAACTTGCATCGGCATCTGCAATTAAATTTAGTTCATCCTTAGGCTCAAAATATAATGCATAATGCATTGTTTGTTAAAGATATCTCAACACACGCTTAGCAGCTTGCCAGTGCTTTTCAGTAGGCTCAGTATTAAACCTGGCTAATTGGTTAACACTATATGCTATATCTGGCCTTGACCAATTACTAAGATAAGCTACCAATTAAAGATTGATAAATTACTTTATCAAAATCAGGACTTTGCACATCACTGTGGCTAAACTCCTGGCTCATTGGTGTTTTAGCCAGCTTACAAAGTTCCATTTTAAAGTTCTTCAGTAACTGGTTAATTTTATCTGCCTGTGAGAGTTTGTAGCCTCCCAAAGTTTTATCTATTTTTAAACCAAGATACTGTTTAATCTCATCTAAATGTTTTATTTTAAATTTCTTCTCTAACAGTGAAATAATCTCAGTAGCTTCTTGCTCAGTCTTAGTGATTAATGCTATGTCATCAGTGAACAATAGCAACAATGAAACTACACCATAACTTTTCTTTTTGAATAAACATGGATCAGCCACACCAGCGATAAAAACTATCTTTGTTAATTCCTTCACTATGCACTGGTTCCATTCATAGCCTGATTGCTTCAAGCCATATAGACTCTTTTTTAATCTCCAGCAATCAGTTTTGCTATCAGTTTTTATCCCTAAAGGGATATGTTGCAACAGTGCATGAAGATATGCCATCTCCACATCTAAATGGTTTATTGTGTATTTATTCTTAGCTGCCCACACTAATGCTGCTCGTAATATGGTAACCTCAGACTAGGTGCAAATACCTCATCGTAGTCATTGATTGACTGATCGAATCCTTGTGCTACTAACCTGGCTTTATGGGTAACAGTCCCATCCACACCTGTCTTAATTTTATAAATCCACTTACACCCTATGGCATGCTTACTTGGTGGTAACCTGACATTTTCATATACCTCCAATCTTTGTAAAGATTTCAGTTCCTTATCCTTTGCTTCCTGCCAAGCAGCCTGATCCTTAGCAGGATACAGTTTCAGTTCATTATACTTATTTGGAACTGTATTCACTTGGCATACAATACTAACCCGATATGTATCTGGTGGTCGTGTTACATGGGTTGAAAATCTAGACAACTCAGGGCTCACTGATGGACTCTCCTGTTCTATCTGCTCCTGTTCTTCTACCTCCTCCTGCTCCTGTTCTTCTTCAATGGCTATAGATGGTTTAACTATTTCATCATTAGGGACTATTTGGGTGTCAATAATAACATTTTTAGATTCATATTCTAGTTTATTCCACCCAACATGCTCAAGAAATTTAGCACTAGCGCTACAATATACATGAGCTGTGCCTTGATCCCGAAATCTAAATGATCTATGGTTGGCCTCGTAACCTAGAATATTTTCCTAGCACTATGTTGCCCTTTCAGTCTTACTTGTGAGGGAATATGCACCCATGCTGGAGCTCCAAATATGTGTAGGTAACTTAAATTTGGTTTTCTGCCATGCCAACAAATGAATGGCAATTCTCCAGTTGTTGTGTTCACCACCTTGTTTAACACATGGTTGCTACACATTATGGCCTCACCCCACAGTGTTTCAGGCAAACCTGAGTCAGATAACATAGTGTGAGCCATGGCTTGTAACATTTTCCCCCCTTCATTCTATAAACAAGTTATGTTGTAGCCTGTAAGGTGCAGAACGCTTATGCTTGATAGCAGCCAATTTTAACATAGTTTGGAATCTATACTTAATAAACTCAGTCCTGTTATCTGTTACTACAATAATTACCTTATGTTTCATTTTTCTTTCTGCAAACCTTAGCCAATTAAATAAATGTTGGAATGTTTCTGTTTTGTTTTTTATTAGATAGAAGAAACCGTACTGTGAGTAATGATCCATTATACTCAAAACATAACAGGGATCTCCCAAACTGGGTTTCTTAGGACCAATTATGTCAGCAAACACAACCTCTAAAAGTTCTTTGGTCTTAAACCCATTCAGTCTGTTTGCTGGTGTAATCTTGCTTTTCTCCTGACTACAGGCATTACAGTTTAAGTACTTGCTACAGGGTTTTAATTTTACTCCCTCTGACAATTTAACAGTTTGTTTCAGCATTTTGAAATTAATGTGTCCTAGACATCTATGCAGTAAATGTATACATTTTATCATGTGGCTTAACATTGTTATAAACCGAGTTAGCCATCTTCAACTAATCATCATGTATCGCATATAAATCATTTTCTAATTTAGCAGTAACACTTTTACCCTCTTTCTCTATTGTACAGTTATCCCCCCAAAGGTTACTACATAACCAATATTAACTAAAGTCCTGACTGATAACAAATTAAATTTCAGTTTAGGTACATATAACATAGATAAATGCTCATTTATACATGAACAATATGCAGTACCTTCACCAGATGTTTTCATCTTCCATCCATTTGCTAATGATACATGTTACTTGTCCAGAGCCTCTGCAAATAATTTATCCCCCTTAAAGGGGGCAGTGGCCAACCTCCACTTATATCTCATATCAGCCTACCATTGTCTTAGCCAGAGCAGGCGGCAAGAGGTCACATTCTCCCCTATTGCCCTAGATGCAAATCTGGCCGCACTGAGGGTAGCATCAGCTGAAAGTACCACTGCTAATAGCTTGTTCACATGTTGGTGTGATCTGACATTGTCCAGTGAAATTCTTTCTAGCAGCTCTTGGAGCCAGATAAGAGAGGCCCTCTTTAAAAAAGATGCGGCCATGGAGGCCCTCAGTGCCCATGCTGAACACACATCTGTTCAGCCCTCTTGTCCTCTGCCTTCAGCGAGTCCTCAGGTTCCCCAGGGATTGTTGGCTTGTAGGGCCACCACTGCGGTGTCGACAATGGACACTTCCAGGGCCTTGGAAAGATTACCTCCCATGTTGAACATCTTCTTGTCCAGGGAGGAAGGGCTTGGACCCAACTCAAGGGATGACCACTGCCTTTGGATGACAGTGGTGAACATCCTTAGCATAGGGATGACATCTGGTGTTACTGTTTTTTCAGAAAAAAGTGGGTCACTTGGGTCTTCAGAAGGATCTGTAGGCTCCTGTAGTTCAGGAACCAAGCCCCACCCTGTGGGTTTTTTAGCCTTGAAGAGGAGTGACCTGAAGATGGCTGGTTGGAACAGGCCTGGCATAGAGACTTGGTCAGCATCGAGGCCTTCATCATCAGAGTAGTTTATGTCCATTAGTTGCCCACTTTCAGATGTTATAGAGTGGGAGCTTTCAGCAGGATCATAGAACCCTGATTCTGAATGCAGGGAAAGATCATCCTCATGATGAGACCTGTGTCTCCTACTATGTCTGGATGAAGGGACTGAAGCCCCTGAAGGTGAACACCTGGTCTGTTTCAAGACAGCTAACGCCCCTTGTCTTATTGCCTCATTTAAAAGAACCTGCATATTAATTTGGCATTCAGGCTCCTGCCCCCTGACTGGTCTAATTCCAGCTGACATGGGAGTAAATGTGGCTTCAGGAGCCAGTCTAGGTTTCTGGTCTATAGCTGTCAGTTGCTTTGTTGCTGGCAGACTGAGAAAAATTTTTTAATCTCTGAAGGTTCAATAGACTCTTGCAGCTCTTCAAGAGCTCCCCTTGTGGTTGTTTCTGTTACTACACTCCTGTCAGTTTGCAGCTGCCTATCTCCTCTTAATAACGGTCGCTCCTCATTTAGGCGGGAAGCTGTGCTGGGCACCATTTCTTCTGAAGTTTGGGCTGCTTCTTTTCCTCTAGCCTACAGCTTGTCAAGAGCCTTGTCTCTACGGTGCTCATTACGCTCAGCTGCCTTGGAGCTCTTTTGAGCCCCTACAACCTTGTCTTTTGGCTTGAGGCTATAATAGGAAGACATCTGGTCTGGAGCTGCTGGGCTTAGAGAGCATGACAGCCTGCGAGCCATCTCATTCACTTTCCTGACTGCGCAACTAGCTTTCTGTGATTCCACCATTTTTAATTCCAACACTGTTATTCCAGAGTTTCCACAAGTTAATCTGCAGCCTTTCCTATCGCTATGCTATCTAAAGGCTACTTTCCCTACCTAACCTGTTAACTCTGTGAGATTTCCACCTTCACTGCAATCTTCTGCCACTTTAACGCTGCCGTGGTAAAACCAGCGTCTGCAACGGCCATTTCAAGCCACTGAGAGCCTTGCCAAGCCAAAGCACGGGGATGCAGTGTGGATGGTGTTTCTACACACCTCCTGTGAAAAATACCTCAGTACGATGTAGATTGGCCCTTAGCTGATCCGCTGTCTGACAGCTTGGGCCGAAGCCCCGAACACGCTGTCTTTGATAGCTGTCAAATGAGTAGACCAGTTCACCTTTGAAATAGGATTCAGGCTTGGTGATTTTTTTCTCTATTTGTCAAATTAAATTCCTTAAAATTTTGGTTCTTTAAGAGAAGAAAATTAACATGTCGTCCAGCTATCTGACTGAGTCAATTTCTGGGAGGACCTTAGCAACAGAAGGAGTGTCCTCAAAGATTTGAAAGACTTAGTCCAATCAGCAAGCAGAGACTGATCACCCAATCCTGAATGCTATCTCCACCACAATGGAGAAGACGACAATTGTAAGAAGCTGATACAACAAATAAAGAAATATTTAACAACTTGGGAGAAATTACAACTATCTCTATTAGGAAGGATAGCCACAATAAAAATGAATGCATTACCAAAATTATTGTGTTGTTTTCAGACAATTCCTATAAGGTTAGACAAGAATTTTTTTGAGGAGTTAAACAGAATAGTTACAAAATTTATATGGCTGGGCAAGAAAACACGAATAAGCTTAAAAATGCTCTAAAATAGTAGAAGCAGAGATGGCTTTGAACTTCCAAAATGGGAATTGTACTATCAGGTGGTGGTTCTAACATGGATTAAGCAGTGGATAAATTTAAAAAATAAAAGGATTCTAACAATCGAACGTTATGACCTACAGCAGGGTGGCATGCCTTCCTATGGGATAAAAGAAATAAGACACATTCATATTTTTACAGACATCAGATAAGGGAATCATTAATACAAACATGGGAAAAAGATAACAAGAAAACATTATATGAAATTACCGGGCTGTGTCTCACCTATGGAAACAACAATATATCCAAATATAAAGGACGTAAAGAAAATTATTAGATACAAAGAATTATTAGATAGTCAGGGGAACCTTAAAACAGATGAAGAATTAAAAGATCAGGATATAATTGTAGATTGGTGGCCATATTTACAGATACAGGTGAGATTTAGAAAGGATTTAGAGGAATATGGAATTGAAAAGGAACTACAACCAAATTCTGACAGGTAAGAAAGAAAAACTTATAACAAGATTGTATCATTATTTATTTGAAGTGGAACTAGAAGAAGAGATAGTAAAGGGACCAATGATAGCTTGGGAAAGGAACACAGGTCATAATATAAAATTAGAGGACTGGGAAAGAACATGGACCAAAAACTGCAAATTAACATTGTCAACAGCATATAAAGAAAATCAGTATAAAATGTTCTATAGAAGGCATTTAGCACCAGCGAGATTGGCAAAAATATATTGAAAATCAGAGTGTTGGAAATGTAAACAAAAAGATGGAATGTTCTTCCACATGTGGTGGCAATGCCCCAAAGCCAGAAAATATTGGATGAAGATACAAAGATGTTTACAGGAGATAACAGAACACCAAATAGAATTTAAATCTGAAATGTTCTTATTGGGTATGAAGGGAAATTTAACAAATAAACCCAATACATCCTATTACATATAATAACAGTGGCAAGGATAGTTTTTGCGCAGGGTTGGAAATCAGAAAATATACCATCCAAAGAGATACTAATACAAAAAATATTAGATTGTGCTGAGATGAACAACTTACAACAGAACTAAAAGGCAAGGAGGAATCAGAATATTATGTGGTTTGAGATAGATGGTATAAATGGATAGAACATAGGAATCAGGATTAATGTATAGGAATAAATGTAAATATATGTATTATTGATGACACAAAACTGTTAACAATGTAAATAGAGATGTGTAATTAAAAAATTAGAAATAATTTATGGCCGTAATAACTGGGTAATAGAAATATTTTACTATGTAATAAAACATTACAAAATCATTAATAATCCTTTCTTGTAATTTTTGCACAAAAAGATAACTGTTTAGAAATCCAGTCCTTATTTTTTTCCCTATATCCCTAGGCAAGCCACTTTCAA
Organism: Laticauda colubrina; assembly: GCA_015471245.1. Classification (NCBI taxonomy): domain Eukaryota; kingdom Metazoa; phylum Chordata; class Lepidosauria; order Squamata; family Elapidae; genus Laticauda; species Laticauda colubrina. The sequence goes on along the minus strand of BLBF01000019.1, from coordinate 12,202,884 downwards.
CCACTTCCACAATATATATAGTACTATAATGATACAACACTCCATTAACTTGTTAATTATTCCAAAATATGCTTAAGCAGCATCTCAAATATTCTAAAACACCACAAACGTTAAACATTACTAAATAAGAACTAGACTTCCTTCATTTTATTCATGCACAATAAAAACTTGTTCAAATTTTATGAACTAAAATAAAATTGTATGAGATGCTGATCCAGAATTCCTATCACAAAACAAACTTGTAAAAACAAACTGTAGAGTTGTAGAGATTGTGGGAAGATAATAAATTCCATATTATTTCTTTACTTGGGGAAAATGTGCATATATATTTAAAATAATAAATTACTCAATTGTTATGTTTTTAAAAAGTAAATAGATATGGCCAAAATTTATTTTTAGTATAGAAGTGTGAATTAAATAATCACCTGAATGATCTTCTCAGTTAGTCAAACCGCATGAATAATTCAACCGGTCATATTCTGACATATTGTGTGTGCACGCACACATGCACACACACACATACATACAATAAATAAGACAGTTAACATTAGAAGTTCCTTCTTAGCACATCTGCTAAATACCACAATTAAACATGTCACAAGCTATGAACCCAACCTCCAAATATATATAATTTTTTAAAAATAAAATTTTCCATTAATTCATGTCATTATTTTTGCATGAATCTCAGCCTATTTTAATTACTTTACTTCTTATACTTTTGAGAATGTATAGTCAATTAATCTTTAAAAGTAAGTAAAGCAAGTAAACCTGAATAATAAGGAAAAAATATTTTCAGTTGGATTCTTGTAATATGGATGTAATATCCCAAATTAGCTTAATCCCAGTTCGGCAGGCAAAAGACTTGCAGTCTAATGAAAGAAATAATCTTCACTATTCTTGCTCTCACAAAATTCTTAGAGAAAATTATACCTTTAAAAGGAACTCACGTTTAATTCTATTATCCACAGCAAGGTTATAAACAACAAGTCAAACGTGACAAATAAACAGAAAGTCCTTCGAACATCAGAAATGCCGTTTTTCCACCTGGTTTCATACGACTCAACTCTTGGCATTAGCTGCGTTGGGTTGATGGAATGAACATCCCTTAAAGAAGGATAAGAACCCAGACCTCTGCCTTGGGTATTTTCTTGGTTGCCTGACATCCAACTCATCTTGTCTTTGGTTATAGCAGCTTTGTTTCAGTTCCAACATTACTACCAGATTAATCCACTTTGAAGATTTCTCTACAAAAGAAATGCCATAATTAATTGTATTAATCTATTCTTTACTAATAAAGCTTGATTATGCAATATAAACATCCCCAAACCAATGTGTTCTAGAAGTAAATTTAGTCTTTGGCCTTCAATTTTCTCAGCATGGCAAAAAATGTTGAGGGCTCTTGATTGAAGCTGATGTAATTAATGAATCATAATTGTTCTCTCCACATTCTTGTTCCTCCAATAAGTCAAATATTACTAATACATCAAAGTAGGTATGGCAAATTGTGCTGTTATCATCTTAAGTAAAGAGAGCTCATTTCTCTTTTCAAACTAAAGACAGAAAACATGAAAAAATATAAGTTTAATGTACTTTGGTTTCCAATATTAATAATTTATTTTTGGTATATTTTAGACACCAAGATAGATGGCATATAAATGTAATAACGAAATAAATGTTAAGCTGTTTTCTTATTTCTAAGCTTCAGTTCCAATCCAAACTCTCCAAATACTGGCAAGTTAAGTCATTTTTTAAAAATTTTTTTATTATAAATAGATAGCAATATATTCAATATTCATATAGAGAGTGTGTTGTTTGGTTACAATTCCTTTGAACAATACTCAGCATCATATTAATGATGATATTCTCTAGCAATAATCTTATAGTACCAGTGCTCTTCATAATATTAATACATGTTAATTATTAATACTAATTAGCATTAATAACTGACAGTAATCATCCATAATGATAAAATTATTCTCTTGTAATTTTAAAAGTTCTAGTTTCTGTTTCTCTTATTTAATATTGATAGGACAAATCCCGTATCTCAAAATATTCAATGTCCTCCTTTTCTTTAATTTTAACAGTTAGTCTACTCATTTCTGCACATTCTAAGATTTTTTTAATTATCTTCTCTTTTGTAGGGATCTCCCCATCCTTCCAATGTTGTATAAACACGATTCTGCAAAACACTGTTAGCTGTTAGTATTAAATGCACATTCCTTTTACTGTATTTTTATATAATGTCCAACAGAAATATTTCCAGTTTTAGATCTATATGTTCCTTTATCATGTTTTCTATCCATATGTGTATTTTTGTCCAATAAGTTTTTTGCTTTTGGACACGTCTACCACATGCAGTAGTATGAACTCAGGATCTGGTTGTACTTCCAACACATAGCAGACATATCTTTAAACATCATGGCTAATCTTGCTGGAGAACATTTTGTATAAATATTCTTTATATGCAGTGAACATTATTATAGTTTCTGTCCCACAGCTTTTGCCATTAATTCAATTCTACAAAGTGCCCAAAGTTTTTAGCCCACACTATCATAGTTTCCTTTCCTTTTTCCATTCTAATACTCAATAAATAATTATAGAATTTTTAAAATTAGTCTCTCCTCTGGTCTTGTTAAAAGTTGATCCAGTTCTTTTGGTTCTTTATGAAAACCATATATTTTAGCATCCTTTTGATATCTAGATTGTATTCATACATATGGTCACTATGTTAAATCTATCCCTTGTCTATTCAATTCCTGCTTGTTTTATAATTCCCCCTTCTCATTCAAAATAACCTTAAGGCCCTGTCACACTGCTCAATGGATGCAAAACGTTAGTAAAAAGGACACAACGGACGAGCAAAATGTTCCATCCGTTGTTATCTGCTCTCAAAAGGGGCAAAAATTTGCATAACCGGAGCGGATAACACGGAAAGGAACGGACGTGGGGAGGACGCAGGGTGGATGGAAAGCGGATGCGGAACGGAAGCCTAGCGGATGGAAGCGGATGAGAGCAGATGGCACATCCGCTAGGCTTCCGGGGGACCTCAACAAAGCGGATGCGGAACGGATACAGCGGATGCACAGCGGATGAAGCGGATGCACAGCGGAAGCCTAGCGGATGCACAGCAGAAACCTAGCGGATGCCTTGCGTTATTTGCGCATGTGGGGGGGATTTATTGCATCAGTCCCGCGGATATAAAGGGAAGTAGCTCGCACGTGGCCAGCATTCAGAGGAAAGACCTGCTGCCGGATACATTGAGTCCTTGCCTGCCCTGCCTGCATGCCTGCCTGCAAGCCTAGCTGCAAGGCTTCCTGCCAGCCTTCTGGTCAGCCTGCCTCCCAACTTCCTGGCCAGCCTTCCTGCCAGCCTTGCTGCCAGCCTGCCTTCTAGCCTCCCTGCCAGCCACCCTTGGTGCCTTCCTGCCTGCCTTCCTGCCAGGCTTTCTGCCAGCCTGCCTGCCAGCCTTGGTGCCTCCCTGCCAGGCTTCCTTCCAGCCTTGGTGCCAGGCTTCCTGCCAGCCTTGGTGCCTGCCTTCCTGCCAGCCTTGGTGCCTGCCAGCCTCCCTGCCAGCCTCCCTGACAGCCAGCAACCCCACAACCATGGGGAAGAAGTGAAAGCCTCAGCAACCTGCCACCATCTCTGGCAAGAGGGACAGGGCCATCCTCCCGCCCCCTGTCCCTGACTCTGCTTCTGCTGGGGCTTCTGCTGCTCGGGCTCGCTCTTCTGGTGCTGGAGCTTCTGCTGAAGCTGCTCCTGGCAGTGGTGCTTCTGCTGGTGCTTACTCTGCTGAAGCTGCTCCTGGTCCTGCTGGTCCTGCTCGTGCTCCTGGACTTGCTCGTACTGCTTGTGCTCCTGGTCTTGCTCGTCCTGCTCGTGCTCCTGGTCCTGCTCGTGCTCCTGGTCCTGCTGGTGCTGCTGCTACTGCTGTTGCTGCTGCTGCTACTGATCCTGCTGGTGCTGCTGGTGCTGGTGCTGGTGCTGCTGCTGCTGATCCTGCTGGTGCTGGTGCTGGTGCTGCTGCTGCTGATGATCCTGCTGCTGCTGCTGATGATGATGATTATGATCCTGATGATGATGATGATGATGATCCTGATGATGATGATGATGATGATCCTGCTGGTGCTGCTGCTTCTGGTGGTGTGGAGGAACAGCCCCTACTACCTGGGAGTCCCTCTGATGAGGGCCCATCTGGTCTTGCCAAAGGGAGGAAGAGGCGTATGCGACAACGGGAGAGGAGGCAATACTATATCGAGGAGGAACATGAGGATGAGGTGCTGGAGTGGCTGAGAGAGAATGACTATCTGTGATGGAAGAGACACCGGCTGTACAGGGACACCAAAAGGAAGCAGGCTGCTTGGAGAGAGGAGGCGGAGAGTATGGGCTACACTTCGGAGGTGCTCCTCGGCTGGTGGAAGCACATGCGCACCTGGTATGGGAAGCTGCACCTCAAGAAATCTGGCCAGGCCACGGTTAAGCTGACGGAGAGAGACCTACAACATGGCCAGGTGCAGCTTCCTGGAGGGTGAGATCTGCCACCGAGGAGCACCAGGAGCCCCTCTCACAACCCTCTCTCTCCATCAGCCTGCTGAGAGCCAGTCCTCTTCCGGCCGAGAGTCAGTCCCTGTCTCCAGGCAGGTTTCTGTGGAGCGTGCCACGACGGAGAACCCGTGGACAGGTGTTGTAACCGTGGTGGAGCGCATGGAGGACTCCCTGGTGCGGTGGGAGAAAGGAGACGGCGCGTCCACCACAGCCGTAGCCGCATCCACCTCCCCCCAGCTCCACCTCCACACAAAGGCAGAGAGCCAGACAGCAGGAGGGGCAGAGCCACACTGTCCTCCTGGAGATCAGGGACACCATCCGCACCAGCATAGATCTCCTCTCTCAGCTGGTCAGCACCGACTCCTCATCCTCCAACCGCAAGCCCTTCCTCACCTATGTCAACCAGACCCTCAGGAACATGGAGGAACCCCAGTACCAGGTGGTGAAGAATCGGATCACCGAGCTGCTTCACAACCCTCCAGATCCAGAGGAACCTGCTCCCAACCAGTCCAGGTCTGCTCCTCCACCCCAGGTGATGTCCCTCCCATTCCAAGGCTTCCCACAGCCCCTCACCTACCAGGGCTACGGCTTCCAGGAGGTCCAGCAGCACAGGCAGCAGCCCTTCCCAGTCCAGGCACAGAGTCATCGGGCGACACCGTTGCCACCGGTTCCACTGATGCCACCCACGCCGATGCCACCGATGACAGCAATGCCACCCATGCCGATGCCACCTACGCCAGTCCTCACCCAGCTGCAGACCAGACAGCTCCACCACACTACTCCTTCCTCCACCCTACAGCCAAGCCCGGCCTCAGTACATCTGTCATCAGTACTGGGGCTGACACCCCATGGCGTGGAGGAAGGACCTCTCAGCATCACGGGTCTGAGCCAGCTGTCTGAGAGCTTTCCTAACACACCATCACCTGTTGTTCTCTTGGGGCCAGGCACCCCAGTGGGGTGGGGCTACGGACCAGCACTGCAGCAGCACCCACCTCCACAGCACCTGGACCCTTCACCCCTGAGACTGGGCACACCTCCGAGTGACCAAGAGGAGTGCCAGAGACTGGCTGGCTGGCTACCTGTGGACTTTATTTGGACACTTGACTTGGGTCATTTTTATTTTACAGCTTGTTGTTCAATAAAGTCTATCTTTGATTCACACACTTGCTTCATTTCTTTTTTTTAATAAAGTCTTGGTGTAACCTTTTAGAAATGGCTTAAGCCTTTGCATGCTTGTGGGATGGGTTAAGATAGCAGTGGGGTGGGCAGGGATACCTGTGGAATGAGCAGGGATACCTTTGGGATTGGTAATAGCTGTGGGGATAGATAAACCTCCAGTGCAAGCATAGTGAGACTGTATGGTCCACCCTCCCAGATGCCACACCTATGGCCCTTTATTATCAGTAACAATGTAATAATCATCCACACATGTCAACACAAACACAACTCTTCATTACATGCCCTGATCATTGTAGGCCCACCCAACATACATGGCCCAATCTCATCAGTGTGATGAGACAGGCTAAAGGAAGCATCCATTAATCATCTATCATCCTGTCTTGCCACTCCACTGCTCCAGCTGGGGAGTTGCACCAGTGTTTCAGGAGGTTGCGCTGCTTCTTCCCTTCACGTGAGGCTCTGTTGGGGCCTTGCACATCCTCAGTGTCTATCAGGTTTTGCCCTTGCCTCCATTTCCCAGGCTCCATGTCATTGGAGGAGGTCCATGTCATTGCCTTGTTGGAGGTCCACGAGCCTGTTCTGCAAGACTGGGTAGCGGGTGCGCATGAGATTGTGTAGGATGCAGCAATCTTCCACGATCCTCCTCACGGTCTCTGGGCGATGCTGCATGGTGGTGAGAAGTACCTGGAACCTGTTGGCCAGGATGCCAAAGGCGTTCTCCACCACCCGCCTTGCCCTGGACAGCCTGTAGTTGAAGATCCTCTCTTCACGGGTGAGGCATCTGGAGGTGTAGGGCTTCATGAGGTAGGTTGTGAGGGAGAAGGCGTCATCCCCCACGATGAAGTAGGGCACATCCTGCGTGTCGTTGGGCAGGGGTTCTGGATCTGGGAAGCGCACGATGTGGTTGCATTCCAGCCCCTCCTTGAGGTCACTTGTGTTGTATACCTGGGCATCTGAAGATGAGCCGTTGCCTGAAGCATCAATGTACATGAACTTGTAGTCAGCATCGACCATGGCGAAGAGGATGATGCTGAAGAAGCCCTTGTAGTTGTGATAAAAGGACCCTGAGTTGGCTGGCGCTTTGAAGGCCACGTGCTTGCCATCGATGGCTCCAACAGTGTGGGGGAAGTTCCACCTCTGATACCACTGCTCTGCAACTTTCTTCCATCCTTCTTCAGTGGAGGGGCACTGGAGGAGTTCCTCCTTGTATTCTTCGATGATGGCCTGCACCACTTCTCTGACCACAATGCTGATGGTATTGTGTGGCACCCTCCAGCCGTACTGCATGCTCCTGTAGGTGGTCCCTGAGGCCAGGTGGCGCAGAGTGAGTGCCACCTTGAGCCCTGGTTCCAGGCTGGGCCGGAAGTTGGTGTTTGCCTTGGTCAACCTGGGTGTCAGCCGCTGCACAACTTCGTCAAACATGGCTGGAGGCATCCTCATGAAGTTCTGGAATGCACGAGTGTCTTCGTTCCTGAGCTCCACCATCAGCTTGTTGTACAGTCCGTACTCTGCTCTTCTCCCGATCCATCTTCAGACCCAGACGCTTCTTGGCCGCCTCCTTTTCTTCCCGTAGTAGTGTTCACAGAGCCTGTAGATGGCTTCGCACTGTTGCAGAAGGATGGTGGCTGCCAAAAGGACTGTGTTACAATCCACGGTTGACATGACTGGATGCTGTGGAAGAGCAAGAGTCAGATAAAGGCTGCAGAGGTCTGCACAGCTGTGCTGCTGGTCTGAAAGTGAGATGCAGGTGAGTTGCTCCCCCTTTTTATAGGCAGTATAGGTGTCCCTTTGCATCCTCTAGGCATCCTCTAGGCATCCTCTAGACATCCTTAATATCCCAGATAGGTCCCCTCTGCGAACGTTTTTTCCATTTTAGATGCTTTGTTTCCGTGCTGCATCCGCTAGGCATCCGTTCTGCGTCCGTTCTGCGTCCATTCTGCTTCCTCCCTGCGTCCGAGCAGATGCGAATTGCGCGGATGCGGAACGGATGCCTAGCGGATATAGCGGATGCGTAACAGATGCAGAACAGATGCCTAGCGGATGCCTTGCGGATGCAGAATGGACGAATTGGATACATTTTCCACGCAAAAGTTTTGAGAAAATAAACTTTTTACAAATATGTATGTATGTATGTATGTATGTATGTATGTATTTTATTTTCCCATACCATAGGAAGGCATGCCACCCCCAGTTGCAAATTATGTCCCTCCAATGTTAATAGTCGTCTATCTCTCAGAGTTATCCATTCTTTTAATCAATTAAGAGCAGCTGCCTGGTAATATAATACCCAGTTTGGCAACCCAAAGACTCCCCTATTAGTAGAGACTTGTAGTAATTTCAGACTTATTATTGCCTTTCTACCTTGCCAAATAAATTGATACTGTTCTATTTAATTCCTCTAAGTATTTCTTTTCCAGCTTTATTGTAATTGTTTGGAATAAGTATAACAGTCTTGGTAAGATATTCATTTTGATGTTGGCTATTCTTCCTAACAATGATAGTTGCATGTTTTTCCACTTTTAAATAGAGTTTAATTTGCTGTATTAATTTTAAATAATTATCTTCTTTTATGGTTACACATCTTGCTGAAAGATAAATTCCTAAATATTTTACTTTTTTTTACTACCTGAATGTCTATCTTTTCTATTAAATCTTTTTTCTGTTTGCCGGTAAGGGTTTTGATTAAAATTTTAGTTTTCTCTTTATTTATTTTCAGTCCTGCCACATCACCAAAATCTTCTATTTTCTTTATTAATTTGGGTCCCATTTGTAACGGGTCCTCTATAATAAAAACCAAATCATCTGCGAAAGCTTGTTATTTGTATGCTTCCTTTTTTATATCTTGGTGGATACTTCAATTTAGCACTTCCAGAATCAAAATAAATAGTAAACATTTTTTTAATTTATATGCTTACCATCTTCCTAGTTTATTAGCGTTTTCAAAGAAGTTTTGTTTTATACTCTTAATTTTCTGTGCCAGTTTGTGTTTTATTTGCATTTGATTTTTGAGATTTTTTTCTTGTGGCTTTTTCAGTTCTAAATTTAACTATGGCAAGTTAAGTCATTTTTAATATTTAAAAATAAAATCAATGACTTCTTTTCCAAAGCAACATCGATTTTATATAAGTGATCCACATAAATTTATTTATTTAGCCATAGATTAATTTTCCCTATTATTAGAGATTATATTATACAAATAGAATTTATTGAAATTTTGAAGACAAGGCTGTGCCAGCTAGTCTGGGGTCCTCAATGAGTTTGACATTTTGGGGGTGGCTAATTAAGTAGATATCACTGTCTACTCCCTTGCATATTCACTCTCCATCCTGTTTTAAATTTAACTGAATATCTTCAGCTACCTAACAAAATGAGTAGCATACAAGATTAATAAATAAAATAAATAAAATAAATAATAATAAATAATAATAAATAAATAATAAAATAAAAAATATATATAACTACAAAATAAATACAGTAGGACTTCCGACTGATGCCATGGCAAGATCGGATATGAGGAGCTCCTGTGCTAAGTTCTCCCCATTGGAGGACTCCAAAAGGACTCCAAAACCACCCTATGGGGTGGTTAAGAAAAGAGGGGTGCCCTGTACATCGCAGAGAGCAACTCTCCTGCTTGACCCAGGGCTTCTTCCCTCTCATCCATGATGAGGAGAAAAGGCAGCCATCATGGTTGCCATGAAGCTGGGACAGCCGAGGCAACAAAGAAATGTGCAAGAGTGATGTAGATGAATAGTGACTGGAGCTGGGTGAGAAGATTCCTTTTTTATTTTATTTATTTATTTTATTCCTTTTTTATTTAAAAGGAAAAAAAGAGGAAAATCCAGGAAAAGAAACTCTTAGAACTATTTCTTAAAGTGGCAAACAACCATAGAGAGAAAAATCCTGGAAAGGAATTAAGGGGAGAAAAGCTAAAGACCTTTTAAAACAAAGAAATTTGGATCTTTAAACTGGGTAGCTGTTGTTTTGGAAAAGCATTATAAAATGCTGGAATTATTTACTTGAATCTACTTGGACATCCGACTTTGCTTCTATAAATTAAACTAAATTTGGATTAATCAATTTATCAGTCTTGAAACAATGCTGCGTAACCTAAGCTCAGGGTGCCATCTACTGGTGAATGGAAAATATACCATACCCCTACAAGTCTAGGAATATTTTTGGTAAGAGAAATAAACATTCATCTGGAGAACTATGGTGATACTTACTGTTCTATAACTATCTACTTTACGATTATTAGATATTTTATTGTGAGAATAAAGAAGATTTTTAAGTAAAGTAAAGTGACTTTTGATTAGTGAAAAGGACTTGATTTGTGCCTGGACTACTTAAATGGAACTGATTAATAATCTTGAGATATAAAGAACTATGACTATTGAACTTTCTGAGGAGCAACATTGGACTTGAACATATTTTTTGGGACTTGGGTAAGAGCGAGACTTACTAAAATAAGACAAGATGCTCCATCAGGTGGAAATGAGTGAAATTTCAAGAGAAATTGTGTTGATGTTTCAAAGCATTAGGGGTACTATGACAAAGAATCACAGAGAGATAAAGAATCTAATGCAAATAGAAAATATGTTACAATTGATAATGAAGATCAAAGAGTCCAGGAAAGAGAGGAGACAGCAGAAAGAATGCAGAAAAAGATAGAACAGACAAACCAGCAATCAAAACAAGATGAGAAGGAGAAGACAATAAAGGTAATAATGATTGATGAAATAAACCAATGGAAAAGTACTTTAAGAGATTTAAAAACAGAATCGGATAACCGGAAGATAGTTTTGAGAGATAGGGGTTTGGGTGGATACTTTGGAGACCTGGCAGCTTAGGATAGAGATGAGAGAAATATCCAGACTGAATAATGAAGACACCGATGCTCACAGAGACAAAGATCCAAGAGAGAAGTATGGGAGGCAAGTCAAAAAATAAATAAGAATTGAAGTATTCAAATGGACAAGAGACAATGGATAGAAAGGAATTATTTTTATTTTTTTTCCTTTTTTCTAACGATGGTCTGATTAAAAAATAGAGTAGAGGTAAAAATAGGAAGACACACCTTTATAGAAAGCAATAGTTAGATGGAAAGATTGGAGGTTGAAAGATGGTATTATTAAGTATGTTTAAATAATAGGATGACTGGTAGTTGAATGGCGTTATTGTGACTTTATGTTAGGGATAACATTGTTCACCCTAACTGGTTTAGGTGATATAATAACTATGAATCATAGTTAGTGTATGCAGCTTTAACTGTAAAATAGCAATTGTGGGAGTGGTTATGAAAACCATATAAAAGTAGCAAGGCTACAGCTTGCTCTCTCTCTCTCTGGCTTTGATGATCCCTGATTACTGCTTGGAAGCAAGACTGCATTGCTCGAACGGGAGAGACAACAACGGACTGATTTATGTGAACTGAC
>BLBF01000019.1:12151054-12186731 GCA_015471245.1 Laticauda colubrina | reverse complement strand
GTACTACACGTGTAACTAGACCACCTGATAGGTATCAAGCAAGTATAGTTTGCCAAGTAACTAAAGTTCCAACTAGTGTAGATGAACTTAGGATGTATCCTGCTAAGGATCAGGAGAATTGGCAAAAGGCAATGGAAAAAGAACTAAATTCATTAAAGGTAATGAAAGTGTATGAAGATGCCAAATTACCTCCAGGAGAAAAATCCATTGGGTGCAAATGGATATTTAAAGTAAAAACTGGAAATGATGGGACTGTTACCCATAAAGCTAGGTTAGTAGCTCAAGGATTTAATCAAACTGCATCTGATTACGATGAAGTTTTTGCGCCAAGCCTTAAAGCTACATCTTTAAGAACAGCATTAGTGTGGGCAGCTAAGAAAAAATATATTATTAACCATTTAGATGTAGAAACTGCTTATCTACATGCACCATTGCAGCACACTATATATTTAAGAAAACCAATTGGCATAAAAGAAAATAATGTAAATAGCAATGATTGTTGGAAACTCAAAAAGAGTCTTTACGGGTTGAAACAATCTGGGTTTGAGTGGAACCAATATATTGTGAAAGAGTTAAACAATATAGGTTTTAAATCTGGTTTAGCAGATCCGTGTGTGTTTAAAAGAGAAAATAATGGAACGGTGTCATTATTATTATTATTCACTGATGATATTGCTTTAATAACTAAGACTAATAATGAGGCTAATGAGATAATATCATTATTAGCCAAGAAGATAAAAATAAAGCATTTAGGTGAAATTAAAAGGTATCTAGGATTGACAATAAATAAAACAAATAATGGTTTTAAGATATCTCAAGAAGATAAAATTTGCCAATTAATTAAAAATTATAAGATGGAACTTTGTAAACCGGCAAAGACTCCAATGAGTCAGGAAGTTTGCCAAACTAATGATCAAAGTCCCAAATTTGATAAGTCCATATATCAATCTTTGATTGGTAGCTTATCATATATAAGCAATTGGTCAAGGCCAGATATAGCTTATAGTGTAAATCAGCTGGCACGTTTTAATTCAGATCCAAAAGAATATCATTGGAAATCTTTAAAACGAATATTGAGATATCTTAAGGGAACAATAAACCATGCATTATATATAGAACCAAAGGGTGATTTGAGTCTTAGTGCTTATGCAGATGCAAGTTTTGCAACTGATATAAACACTAGAAAATCAACATCTGGTATGGCTATATTATTTGGTAAGACACTGATAGGATGGAGGTCAATCAGACAACAGCATATTAGCTTATCTACAATGGAAGCTGAATTTTCATGTCTGTCATTATTATGCACTGATTTGATTTTCTACAAACAGTTGTTGTTGGACATGGGAATAACTATAAAAGATCCCCTTATGGTATATGAGGATAATCAATCAGCTATAAAGTTAGCTACTAGTATTGCTGTAAAAACTAGATCAAAACATACTGACCTAAGATATTTGAATGTAAGAGAAGCAGTGAAGAATGAACTGATAAGATTGGAATACTGCATGTCAGAAGAAAACATTGCAGACCAATTTACAAAAGCTCAAGGAGCAACTAAGTTTAAAGAAAGTTGCGAAAAATATAATTTAAAAATGTAAATGATTCATAGTTATTATGTAACCTAAATGGGGAGAATGTTAGGGATAACATTGTTCACCCTAACTGGTTTAGGTGATATAATAACTATGAATCATAGTTAGTGTATGCAGCTTTAACTGTAAAATAGCAATTGTGGGAGTGGTTATGAAAACCATATAAAAGTAGCAAGGCTACAGCTTGCTCGCGCTCTCTCTGGCTTTGATGATCCCTGATTACTGCTTGGAAGCAAGACTGCATTGCTTGAACGGGAGAGACAACAACGGACTGATTTATGTGAACTGACCTTGGATATTCTACATGGACTTTGCTAACTGAATATCCCTGAATGGACTGACTACATGGTAAATGAATATTGGACTGTTTTTGACTATGCTATAAACTTATACTGGAATAAAATATATTCTTGATAGCACAAGCATATCTGTTATTTTTACTGTATGTTAATAAACATACAAGCTTAGCTCACTCATTTATCTGTGTGCCTATCTGACTAACGCTGCACATTCTGTTTAGCTTGTCTACCTAACCCTGGTTGGAGAACCCAGGCTTAACACTTTGAACAACCAAATAATGAAGGACTATGTCTTAATAAAGTAGACTACTTCATACAGAACAATAAATATGTGTATTAATACTAGAATTAGTAATGGTGACCTGGCGAGAAGTTAGAATAGAGTAGAAATAAGAAATATGGGGAATTTTTATATAATAGAATATAAATAATAATTAGATGGAAAGATTAGAGATTGAAAGATGGTATTACTATGTGTGTTTAATTGTTTTGTTTACTCCAAAACAATTATGTATATCAATACTAGGATTATATAAGTTTGATTAATGTAATAACTATTATTATTGCTGTTTGTATCAAAATGAATTATATCCAGAGGCCACACTATTCATGTATTGATATTAATGTATTTTAGAAAATAAAAATCCAATAAAACGGGGGGGGGAATAAATAAAGTAAAAAATATGAAGGCCAGAAAAGGGGGACAGAGATTTTTAAAAAGGAAAAAAGAAACCTTCTCCTTCATCCACTGCAAATATAATCACCATAAAGAATTTACCACTCTTAAAATAAAACCAAGCATCTCTTCATTCCATATTTCCCGCAGTTTCTATAAACGTCAACATCCTCCCTCCCTATTAAAGAGCAATCCAGTAGAGATTATCAGAAATGACAACATAAATCTAAGGTAATCCTCAATTTATGACCACAATTGATCCTAAAAGTTATGCTGCAAAGTGAGACAGTTAAGTGTATTCTGCCCCAATTTATGGCCTTTCTTGCCACAGATGTTAAGTGAATCACTGTGGTTAAGTTAGTAACATGGTTGTTAAATGAATCTGGCTTCCCCATTGACTTTGCAAAGGTCACAAAGAGTGATGCGACCTTGGGATGACATGACCTTGGGATACTGCAACCATCATAAATATGAACCAGCTGCCAAGCATCCACATTTGGATAAGCAAAACATTTTATAGTTTAATGTATTTAAGGTGCTGGCTTAGAAAATTTTGAATGCAGACCAACCTCCCTCATAGTTGTTGGAAGAAAAACAGTAGGTGGAAGAAGTATTTTGTATGTTTGCCAACTTCAGTTACTTATAAAGATGAGTTGAAAATTTAAAAAGTAAATAATCATCTAAAGTCAGTAGGCTTCTTGGTAATGAGTGATGTAATCAAAATACTACCAAGAAGAAAACAACACCTCTACTAACATTGACAGAACAAGCTACAGAGCAAAAGAAACTCCTTTTTCAGCATTGAAGAATATTGCCTTGAAATTGTAAATGTTATCTAATACATAAATATTTATTTTTTTAAGAACAGTTTCCTTACAACTTTATTCTGACAACTTTGGATTATGTCCCTGCTGATAGTTTTATGGATTTCTAAAAATATATATATTTCAGTTCTTAATCTTTCACAGCATTAGCTAGATGACAAGTTATAAAAGGAAGATCTTTAGTCTAGCAAATAAAACAAAGGGACAGGTTGGATGAAATATATTCTTGGTTCCAATTTCCTATTAAGCATGCGTACATATACAGAGTGTATCTTGAAGATATCGTGAGAACTGTTAGCTGATAAAATTCACAGAAATCTATTCAGCGGTTGGCTCAGTAAAAAAAAAAAACATTAGTGACGTCCCATCTTCACGACAGCAATTTTTCACCCACTTAATAAAAGCTTTTAGCTTTCAGCAGCCATTACTAGATGCCATCCGAGACGAGCATCTTAGACTTCCTCCTTCCCCAACTAAGCCTGATTCTTCCTCTATGGATAGAGCCCTGGGAAACAGCGCCCTGGGAAAAGCTAGGAAACATCTGCACCGGGGGCAAACTAGGCCCACCGGATGCCATATCCTCATATTGCCTGGCCGGGAAAGGAGACGGAGAGAGTTCCGCTAAAAGCGTTTCAGAGTTCCCTTAGGGGCTGCCCAGGGAGAGAAGGCGGAGGCTGTCACAATTGTCCCTCCCCAGTTACTGAATTACGTGGGGGGAACGGTGAGGAAGAGCAAAAAGGCCATCAGGAACGGAGAGAGCCGAGCGCCTTCCCAAGGCTCCAGGAGAGAGGATGGCTGAGCGAAGGTTCTCAAACCCTGGTGGGGAAAGGAAGTGGCGAGGGGAGGTGAAGTTCTTACCGGGATGCACAACTCTGCTTTTTCTGGAGGGCGGGCCAAGTTTGCCGAAGTTATCCCGCCTCAAGCGGCTCCGCACCGTCCTCCCCACCCCCAAGTAATTAAGGTCACGCCCAATTGGCGACGATAAAACACCGCTCGGAGGCCTTGAGGGAGGAGCCGGACGGGTAGGGGAACGGCTAATAGTCAGAGCGGCCACTAAAGCGCCGCCAGTAAAGGGCGGGGCCACCCGAAAAGAAAAGCAGCAGGGAAGGTCCAACAGGGGCGAAGGTTCCTCCCTTTTATTTAACTCTTCATCGTCGGAAGTGTTTATCATAGAAGTGATTTGTTGTGATTTGTTGCTGAAAGACTAATTTCTGCCTGCATAAACTAATTGTGCAAGTTTTCAGTTATGGTGAAAATTTCATGTCCATTGCCCTTTGATAAGGTGCTGCATTACAATTCAAACGATATCATAGAAGAATACACTTTTTAAAATCAAAAGTGAGACTGCTTTAGGAAAGGTCGTCAGGGAAAGTACGTAAGAGTATTTCCGTGCCCTGGGGAACGTGGTAATTCGCATAGCAGTTAGTTGGGACTCGCTGCTAAGTAACTTGCCCACGATGTACGATGGAAGATTTTTAATCTTCCTTTAGCTCTCTTCAGACCTGAACTTCAGCTTTTTCGCAAATCAATTATAGTCATTTTCCTTCAATTTTCCTAATTAAAAAAAATATATTTTTATTAGTTTATAATGCAGTGTAGAAAGGGAACTTCATGAGGACAGTGGTGTCACCCAGAAAGGAAAAAGCCCAAAGGGAACATTGGGCCAGCCATAAAAGAAACTTGCATAGGAAAAGAAATCTAATAAAAGAAATTGAAAGGAGCCCCCTAGACAAAAGCCAAGTAATTAAGAACATACCAAATCAGCCAAACAGACAGGAATTACAAATAGAAGATTACGACAAAAAAGCCATTAAAACTAAAAGAGATTAGAGAAAAAAACCGATAATACAAACAAGCTGCCCAGCAGAGTTTATTTTCACGCATCGCTAAGTTTGCCTTCTGGCAAAAAAATAAACTCTGATGGGATTTTAATGTCTAAACCTTAAACATTAAACACTCAACGAACATTTATACACAAAGGGAGAAAAAAGGTATAAAAAACTGGGAACTTACCAAAGTTAGCCAGCTAGCCCAGGAATGCAGTCACGCTGTTTCTAGCCTTCCTGAAAATAAAAAGCTCCAGCTTTCAAGCAGTTGTCTGTATCCTTGCGCCAGAGCTCTCCCAGCGGGAAAATTCGAACCCTCAGAGAAAGGTACTTTCAGCCTTTCTACAATTGGCAACCCACAAAGATTTTCCAGCCTACCCTGCCACCGGACCGGGCCCGCAGATCCATTCCCAGATGGCATGGACCTTCTTTGTCCAGGGACAACATCCACGGACCCAGCCCGGAAGGCATAAGGGTAGTAAAGGGAGTTCGTGAGCCTTTCTGCTCAACAGCTGCTTGAAAGCAGGTGAGTACCGCTTTAAATTTCTAACCTTACTAGATAGGAGAGTGGAAGCATCAGTGGTTCAGGTGTGTGATTGTGGGTTTTCTCTGCGGAAACAGAAGAACCTCACCTCCTCCATGATTGCCAGCCGCACCCCAACCAGCTGCTAGCTCCAACAAGCCGTGACCGGCTAGATTTGGGAACGCAAGGGGTGATCACGGAGTATGAGTCCTTCTGAAGGACTCATGAAAAACCAAGCGGGCTGAGAAAGGAACTGGTGTTGGGAAATAAATAGAAAGCAGGAAAATAGTCCTGGTGCATCCCGCAAGCAAAGCCCTGTACAATTAGAAGGGGCCCGTACCAGCTGCTGGCAGGTGTAGGAGATAGTTTGCCTTAAAAAGCAGAGCAGGTCCTTCCAGATCCCCACCTTTAAGGGAGATCTGAAAACTGACAGCGAAGTGTGGGGAGGGGCCCGTACCGGTGCTGCTAGGGGGCAGACGGTCCTCCAAGATCCCATTTTTTAGGAGGGGTCTTCAAACTAACGGCAGAGTTTCCCGAAGAGAAAGGGGCCTGTACTCCGTGTGTAGGGAAACCGGAGTCCTTTCCAGACCTTTTTTGTCTGAAAACTGACGGCAGTAGCCCGGCTAAAATAATCCCCACATCAGGTAGGGAATATAGGAAGTTGTAGCTCGAGGGCAATGGAAGAGACCCCTTTGGATAAATTACTTGAGGCTTGGGACGAAAGGCAAGTGCCTGTCCTGACTGGAATGAATAAAAGAGATGCAAAAAGAATTTGCAAAAAGTGGGCTTTATTGCGAGATGACACAGGAAGACAAATTTGCCCTGATATTGGTACTTTAGATCATAAAACCCTAAAAGCACTGAGAACACGCATTAAACCTAGCCAAATACCCTATTGGTACTGCTGGGCTGAAATGGCTAGGACAGAAAACCTGATTGGGGGAAAAGATCAGGAAAAACCTGAAACCCATTCCCTGGATGGACAAACTGAGCCATGGTTCATGGCTCCCCTTTTAAACAGACCAGTGCAAAGTAAGGGACAATTAAAGGGCCTGTCACATAGGCCGACAGATGCAAAAAGTATGTAAAAAGGTCACAGTGGACGAGAAAATTTTCCATCCGTTGTTATCCGCTCTCAAAAGTGCCCCAAATTTACATAAACAGAGCGGACAACAACGGAAAGGAACGGATGGGGGGAGGATGTAGCCAGGATGTTAAGTGGATGCTCCACGGAAACCTAGTGGATGGAAGTGGATGGAAGCGGATGGCACATCCGCAGGGCTTCTGGGGGAGCACAGTGAAGCAGACGCGCAGTGGAAGGAGTGGATGCAGAGCGGATGCCGAGCGGATACAGCGGATGAATCACGGAAGCCTAGCAGATGCCCAGCGGATGCAAAGCATACACTGCGCATGCGGGGAGGATGCATTGCGTCAGCCCCGCGGATATAAAAGGATGCAGCTCGCAACAGGTCACCATTCAGAGGAAAGACCTGCTGCCAGACACATCTCCAGCCAACAACCATGGGGAAGAAGAGGAAGGCTGTGCCATCTGCTGCCAGCCTTGGCAAGAAGGATCACCATCCCACCCCCTGGCCCTGACTCTGCTTCTGCTGGGGCTTCTGCTCCTCGGGCTGACTCTGCTGGTGTTGGGGCTTCTGCTGGTGCTGCTCCTGGTGCTGGGGCTTCTGCTGGTGCTTACTCTGCTGGTGCTGCTCCTGGTGCTGGTGCTTCTGCTGGTGCTGACTCTGCTGGTGTTGCTCCTGGTCCTGCTCGTGATCCTGGTGCTGCTGGTCCTGCTGGTGCTGCTGGTCCTGCTGGTGCTGCTGGTCCTGCTGGTGCTGCTTTTGCTGCTACTCTTGTTGTTGCTGTTGCTGGTGGTGGTGGTGTGGTAGAGCAGCCCCTAGAACCTCGAAGCCCCTCTAATGAGGGCCCAGAAGTCCAGAGGGAGGAAGAGGGAGGAAGAGGCATACGTGAGATCGGGAGAGGAGGCAATACTCCATCAAAGAGGAACATGAGGATGAGGTGCTCGAATGGCTGAGGGAGAACGAGTACCTATGGCGGAAGGGACACAGGCTCTATCGAGACACCAAGAGGAAGCAGGCGGCTTGGAGAGAGAAGGCGGAGAGCCTGGGCTACACTTTGGAGGTCCTTCTCGGGTGGTGGAAGCACATGCACACCTAGTACGGGAAGTTGCACCTCAAGATGTCTGGCCAGGCCGCGGTCAAGCTCACCGACCGGGAGACTTACGTGATGGCTAAGTGCAGCTTCTTGGAGGGTGAGATCCACCACCGAGGAGCAGCCCCTCTGTCAATCCTCTCTCTCAGGCAGCCCACAGAGAGCCAGTACTATTCTTGTCAAGAGTCAGCTCCTGTATCGAGGCAGGTATCTGTGGAGCGCCCCATGACGGAGACCCCCCCGACAGCTGCACTCCCCGTGGCGGAGCGCGTGGAGGACCCCCTGACGCAGTGGGAGCAAGGAGAGGGCACTTCCACCAGAGACCAACCCACCCCCACCCCCAGCTCCACCTCCACAGAAAGCAGGCAGAGAGCCAGACCGGAGGGGCAGAGCCACACTGTCCTGCTGGAGATCAGGACACCATCAAAAGCAGCATAGATCTCCTCTCTCAGCTGGTACACACCGACATACCATCCTCAAACCGCAAGCCCTTCCTCACCTACATCAACCAGACCCTCATGGACATGTCCGAATCACAGTACCAGGTGATAAAGGAGAGGATCACCGGTCTTCTGCACAACCCTCCAGGCCCAGCAGAACCTGCTCCGACCCAGTCCAGGTCTGCTCCTCCACCCCAGGTGATGTCACAGCCCTTCCAAGGCTTTCCACAGGCCCTCACCTACCAAGGCTACGGCTACCAGGAGTTCCAGCAGCACAGGCAGCCCTTCCCAGTCCAGGCACAGGTTCATCGCACACCACCGATGCCACTCACGCCACAGATACCACCCACGCCTCACCTCGCTCAGCTGCAGACCCGACAGCCTCACTACACTCCTCCTTCCTCCATCCCACAGCCAAGCCCTCTGAGAGCTTCCTCCACACACCATCCCCTGTTGTCCTCTTGGGGCCAGGCACCCCGACCAGCACTCCAGCAGAAGCCACCTCCACAGCCCCTGGACCCTTCCCTCCTGAGATGATGGGCACACCTCAGAGTGACTGAGAAGAGTGCCAGAGACTGGATTGCTACCTGTTGACTTTATCTTTGCTTGGGACACTTTACTTGGGTCATTTTGCTTTTACAGCTTGTTATTAATAAAGTTTATCTTTGCTTCACACACTTGGTTCATTCATTTATTTAAATAAAGTCTTGATGGAAACTTTTAGAAATGGTTTAAGCCTTTGCATGCTTGTGGGATGGGTAAGGATAGCAGTGTGATGGGCAGGGATACCTGTGGGATGGGTAATAGCTGTGGGATGGGTTAAGATAGTAGTGGGATGGGCAGGGATACCTGTGGGATAGGTAATAGCTATGGGATAGATAAACCTCCAGTGCAAGCATAGTGGGACTGTATGGTCCACCCTCCCAGGTGCCACACCTATGGCCCTTTATTATCAATAACAATTTAATCATTGATCCACACATTTCAACATAAACACAACTCTTTATTAAATGCCCTGTTCATTATAGGGCAATCAGAAGTTCCACTTCTGATACCACTGCTCTGCAACTTTCTTCCAGCCTTCTTCAGTGGAGGGGCACTGGAGGAGCTCCTCCAGGTATTCTTCGATGATGGCCTGCACCACTTCTCTGACCACAATGCTGATGGTGTTGTGTGGCACCCTCCAGCCATACTGTATGCTCCTGTAGGTGGTCCCTGAGGCCAGGTGGCACAGAGTCAATGCCACCTTGAGCCCAGGGTCCAGGCTGGGCCGGAAGTTGTTGTTTGCCTTGGTCAACCTGGGTCTCAGCCGCTCCACAACTTCGTCAAACATGGCTGGCGGCATCCTCATGAAGTTCTGGAATGCACAAGAGTCTTCTTTCCTCAGCTCCACCATCAGCTTGTTATACAGTCCGTACTCGGCTCTTCTCGCGATCCATCTTCAAACCCAGACACTTCTTGGACGCCTCCTTTTCTTCACGTAGAACAGGTGAAAGAGCCTGTAGAGGGCTTCACACTGTTGTAGAACGATGGCGGCTACCAAAAGGACTGTGTGACGATCCATGGTGGAGATGACTGGATGCTATGGAAGAGCAAGAGCCAGATGAAGGCTGAAGAGGTCTGCACCGCAGGGCTGATGGACTGAAAGTGAGATCCAGGTGATTTCTCCCCCTTTTTATAGGAAATATAGGTTTTCTGCTAGGTGTCCTTTTGCATCCTCTAAACATCCTGCAGACATCCTAAATATCCAAGATACGTCCCCTATATGAACATTTTTTCCGTTTTAATGTTTTCTATGCGAGCTGCATCTGCTTTCATCCTTTCTACATCCGTGCTACTAACGCTGTGAGTCCGTTCCGCATCCGTTTCACTTCCTCCCTGTGTCCGTTTTCTGCTGGAGTGGATGCGAGTTGTGTGGATGCGCAACGGATGCCTAGCGGATATAGCGGATGCGTAACAGATGACGACGGACGTATAACAGATGTTCCCCGTATGCATAGCAGATGTATAACAGATGCGTTGGATACTTTTTCCACTCAAAAAGTTTTGTGCAGCTCAAAACTTTTTGAGCGGATGAAATGTCAGTAGACGGATGCTGGACGGATAGAGAGGATGAAAAACGGACGCAGTGAGTACTGAACAGATGCATCGCGTTAACCAATGGATGGCAAGTGTTTCTCTCCGTTTTACACCCTCTTTCCATCTGTTGGTGCTGTGTGACAGGGGCTTTAAATACATTTATACCCACACTCCCTTCTCTGCCTCTGGCCTAGTCATCTGGAAAAAAGATACCTCAGCCTTCGGGGCTGATCCCCAAACAGTAATTTAAACCCTGAAGTCAATCATAGACAGCCACAATCCATGTTGGGGTGACATGACCGAGCTGCTACAAATCTTTCTAACAAAAGATGAGCTATTAAAACTATTTGAGAAAACTGAACAAATACCGTATATACTCGCATATAAGCCGATCTCGCATATAAGCCGACCCTAAAAAACTGCCCCAAAATGAGGAATTTTGCAAAAACTCACATATAGAGGGAAAAATACAGAGGGAAAAGTCTGCAGGGCAAAAGTTGCGGCTCATTGTCCATCCAGGGAGAAAGGCTGCAAAGGTCCAGGCGAGGGCTGCAAAGGTCCAGGCGAGGGCTGCAAAGGTCCAGGCGAGCGCTGCAAAGGTCCAGGCGAGGGCTGCAAAGGGCCAGGCGAGGGTTGCAGCAGCGACTTAGCGTGGCGAATTGCTCTAGCGACTTGCTGGAGCAGCGACTTAGCGTGGCGGCTTTGCACGATGAGAGTCTTGGCTCTCATCGCATGAAGTCGCTGCCAGAAGCTAAGTTGCTGCTTGACGCTAAGTCGCTGCCCGACACTAAGTCGCTGCTCCAGCAAATCAGATTTATGCGCGTATAAGCCGACCCCCAAATTTGGGGGGAAAAAAAAGCATTCTAAAGTCAGCTTAACTACCAACCATCCCTTGACAGGCAGCCCCAGCCCGCATCGCATGGCCAGTACATCGCCCTAACTGGGACTACAATGATACCAATCATTGGGATGAATACACAAGAGCAAAAAATAACTTGTTAGAAGCCTTAGAAGAAATTGGAAAAAAGCCTCTAAATTGGTCTGAATTCCAAAGAACCACGCAAAGAGAAAAAGAAAAGCCTGGTGCTTTTTGGGTCCGCCTATCAGACGGATATGCCCATCTAGACCTTAGCTGCCTCAAGGACCAGAGGATTTTAGCCTCAGCCACTTATTTTTCTGTCACTGATTTGTGCTCTGCCTTTTTTAGCATTCCCGTGGATCCAGCCTCCCAATATCTATTTGCCTTTACCTGGCAAGATCAACAATATACTTGGACTCGATTGCCACAAGGTTAAACTGAGTCCCCCACCCTATTTTCACAAATATTAAAGGTAGACCTCGCCTCCATCTCCCTACCATATCAATTTTCCTTAATCCAATATGTTGATGATTTATTGTTAGCATCTCAAACTGAGCTAGCATGTAAAACAGATACCCTGTATTTACTCAAAGCCCAGCCAGAAAGGGGTCCCAAAGCCTCTCCCTCCAAATTGCAATATTTAAATCAAGAAATAACATATCTGGGCTATATTATTGCACCAGGAATTAGAAAACTGGCCCCTAATCGAGTAGAAACTATTTTAGCCATGAAACCACCCCAAACAAAATGTCAAGTAAGAGCTTTACTTGGAGTACTGAGCTTCTGCCACCCATGGATCCCCTCATTTGGTGAATTAGCCCGACCACTCATTCAATTAACAGGCAAAGACATGCCTGACCCCATTGAATGTTCCAAATCTCTGGACAAAACACTTCAGATTATCAAACAAACTCTAGCATCAGCCCCAGCACTCGGGCTACCTGACTATAGGAAACCTTTTACTTTATTCATCCATGAGAAATTAGGTGTTGCCTCTGGCATTCTAACACAGCCTTTTGGACACACACACCGGCTAGTTGCTTATTATTCTGTAACCCTAGTTCAGTAGCTCAGGGCACTGTCCCCTGCTTACGAGCTGTGGCAGCTACAGTTGAACTGGTGAAATGATCTAAAGATTTGGTACTAGGGCATCCTCTACTGCTAAAAGTTCCCCATGAAGTTTTTGCAATTCTCTTAAAGAGCCAGACACAAGCCTTTACTCAGCAGTTTTTGGCTCAATATGAAGCTGAACTTTTTACCTCTGATCACATTACATTTGAAAGATGTAATACTCTAAACCCAGCTACCCTGCTCCCCACAGAACAGGAAGAAGGCAATCTCCATGATTGCCTCCATTTAGTGCTTGATGCTGAACTACCCCGCTCCAATCTAACAGATACCCCGCTACAAAACCCCGAATTGGAACTTTTTACAGACAGTTCCTCCTACATGCACCAGAACAAATGAGTAACAGGAGCAGCTGTGGTCTCTCTACAAGAAATTATTTGGGCTTCCCCCCTTCCTCCTTCCCATAGTGCCCAAGTAGCTGAGCTTATAGCCTTAACGAAAGCCTGCGAAACTGCTAGGAACCGATCCACCAATATCTATACAGATTCCAAATATGCTTTTGGAGTCTGCCATGCGACAGGAGCCCTATGGAAACAACGGGGTTTTTTAACTTCAGCAGGACAACAAATAGTACATGCATCATTAGTAGCCAAACTTTTAAAAGCCATCCAATTACCACAAGCGCTAGCAGTCATCCATTGTAAAGCCCATCAAACAGATGCCTCTACAATAACGAAAGGAAACCAGTATGCAGGTGCAACAGCCAAATGGGTGGCCACCAAACCTCTACCTCATACCATCATCACACCAGCCTTGACAACAAAACTAGAAATATCATACACGCAATTTCTAGACAAAGGGGAATCTGACCAATGGGAAAAGAAATTTTCAGCAGTTTTTAACCAAGGATTTTGGAAAGTCCCCGATGGCAGACCTATAGCCCCACGATGTCTCCTTAGGCTAATCTGCCAAATATTACATACAAAGGGACATTGTGGCACACAAGCTATCGTGGATGCCATCAGGAGGGTATGGTATGCACCTGGAGCCTATAGTGAGGCTACCAGAATAGCCATAACATGCCAAATCTGCCAAGCAAATAATACCACCTCCAGAAAAACAATTCATGAAGGAGGAAGACCCTGGGCACAGAAACCATTTGAAAAGATCCAAATAGATTATATACCTAAGGCAAATGGGTATCAATATGCTCTTGTCTATAAGGACCAACTAGCTCACTGGGTAGAGGCCTTCCCATGCCGCCATGCTACTGCCCTAGAAACAGCCAGGCACCTCCTTAAAGATATTGTGCCTAGGTTTGGAGTGCTCACCATTCTGGACATGGATAAAGGAAAACATTTTATAGTCCAAGTCCTCACACATATATTTCAGGCTCTCGGCATTACCCAAAATTTCCATGTACCCTATTCTCCCACTTCCTCTGGAGCCATGGAGAGAACTAACAGGGAGATAAAAACCCTACTGGGTAAACTTTGTCAGGAGACACACGTCTCCTGGCCACAAGTGCTCCCAATTTCCCTCTTTTATCTCAGAACTAGACCAAGACAGGACATAGGTATTTCCCACTTTGAAATCCTTTTTGGTTGGCCTCCTGATACCTTACAAGGTCTCAATCCTCATTCCCTCTGCCTAGATAGGGGGGGATATGGTTCTCTCTTCTTATCTTGCAGCCCTGCAAAAGCAACTACAGACCCTCTGGACTCAGAGTGCACTGACGTAGACCTTACCCTTGGAAGAAGCCCTGCATCCATATGAACCGGGAGATTGGGTGTGATCATCCATATGAACTGGGAGATCAAGTTCTTCACCAGAACCTCATCTCTACAACCCAGGTGGAAAGGACTCTACCAAGTTTTACTGACTAATCACAGTGCCATTAAGATCGCAGAACGAGACTCTTGGATACATTGGACACATGCAAAGCCAGCAGTCATAGACCACAGCCAAACTCCACCACAATCAATCCCACCCATCAAACTAAAAAAAAAATCCAGACACAGATCAATGGACACTTGCAGCATTCTTCAACACCACTGAACCAAACAACTCTGAGGAACCAAGGACAATCATTGAATTACACAACACTGGACTCCCAGGTGCTGTGTTATAATACTCTATTATTATTATTTTTGTATATATATATTTTTCTTCTGCATTTTTTTCTTTCTTCCTTTTTTTTGTATTTTTTTTAAACAAAGAAGAGACTTTTATAATTTTTGATACTTGACCTATACTTTTTACCTTTTTCACATTGTACGAATATATATTTTTAAAAAAAGAGGGGGGAGGGAAGAAAAGAATCTAGCAATGGGAAACATGAAATGTAATATATACTGTGTATTATTATTTTCTGTAACAATTGTAATACTTGTAACACAAGCAATTGCGTTCCTGGAACCAAAGCTTATCCCAGAGAAAGGAAACATATGGGAATATTTAGCAAAAGAAATACTCAACACTACTAACTTTTGCCTAGCAGGGGGAAAATAAGTCAAGGTATCTTAACCACATGCCTAATGGGAGTAGCAACTAGGCCACATAACATCATTAACTACACCACATTTAGAAACCTTCCTGACTCCTACAAAAGCATTTTTAGCTGGGGCCACTTTACAAAAAACCAAGGACTACACCATATATGCCCTACACATTGCTGCAGTAACCACCTCTGAGAAATGCTTTAATGTCACTGGGTGCAGCTCACCTAGGGTCACAAAATGCACCAGTCTTAGCAACACAGATCTAAAATGCAACTACACAGAGACCATATCATTTTCATATAGTTATCTGAAGCTCCCACCAGGATGGTTTTTCCTGTGTGGCTTAAAAGCCTACTCATACCTTCCTGCCTTCCACAAATGGCCCCTGCACCTTAGGAAGATTAACCGTGCTTATGCCTTCCTTACAGAGACGACATAGGAGAGCCTTCCAAACCTTAGACTCAGACTGTGATTCCAAAATCTTCCTTCCTACCAAAACAGAATACATTTCATTGGCAATATCCTTGGTAGGGGTACCTGGATTGGCAGTGCGAAATTCTAAAAATTTGAACAGATTAGCATGTACCCTGGCAAAAAGTTTGAATTCAACCTCCCATGCCTTGGATGCCCTTAACAGAGAACTGAGGGAGGTCAGAGAAGACACTCTGAAGAATAGGGCAGCAATAGATTTCCTTCTCTTGAAGCATAACTATGGCTGCGAAACATTCAAAGGGATGTATTGCTTCAATCTGAATGAAACCTCAGAACTTGTAGGGAGGGACATCCACCACCTGAAAGAGCTAGTTCAGAATATTGATCAGGAGCAATCATTCCTGGACTTTTCACGGCTCTTCTCATGGATGCCAGATTTCCATTGGCTAAAAATCCTCAGAACAACCACAGTCACCATTTGTGTCTTTAGGGCCCTCATGTGTTGCCTCTGTAGGTGCATACCACCCTGCCTCAGCTGCTTAAAGGCCTGTATTCCCTCTAAAAGGAGAAAATTAAAAAGGGGACAGGCAGCTATGATGATGATCCAGATTGATCAAGAATACCAAGTATACCAAGACATTCAATCAGAAATCACCCCTTCGAGAAAAAAAAAATGAGGAATTGTAGAAAGGGAACTTCATGAGGACAGTGATGTCACCCAGAAAGGAAAAAGCCAAAGGGAACATCAGGCCAGCCATAAAACAAACTTGCATAGGAAAAGAAATATAATAAAAGAAATTGAAAGGAGCCCCCTAGACAAAAGCCAAGTAATTAAGAACATTCCAAATCAGCCAATCAGACAGGAATTACAAATAGAAGATTATGACAAAAAAGCCATTAAAAGAGATTAGAGAAAAAAAACGATAATACAAACAAGCTGCCCAGCAGAGTTTATTTTCACGCCTTGCTAAGTTTGCCTTCTGGCAAAAAAATAAACTCTGACAGGATTTTAATGTCTAAACCTTAAACCTTAAACATTAAACGAACATTTATACACAAAGGGAGAAAAAAGGTATAAAAAACTGGGAACTTACCATTCAAAGTTAGCCAGCTAGCCCAGGAATGCAGTCACGGTATTTCTAGCCTTCCTGAAAATAAAAAGATCCAGCTTTCAAGCAGTTGTCTGTATCCTTGCGTCAGAGTTCTCCCAGCGGGAAAATTCGAACCCTCAGAGAAAGGCACTTTCAGCCTTTCTACAGCAGCATACAAAGAAAATACAAAAGTAAATGATAGGAAAGATTGGGAAAGAAAAGGGCAAGACAAAGTGTGGAGAAAAAAAAGGGTATAAAGAACGAAAAGGTATTGACTCCGTTCGGTGCCATAGAATAAGACATTAACATCAAACCTCAGATTTTTACCTTTATATAATAGTTTAAATTAGCCATTTCTATAACAACAAATTATTTAATCAGTAAAATCCAAAATCAAAGTTTCATTTTTCCCCATCTCAAGCATAAAGTCTAGAAGCTATTTCCAAGTAGAAATAAAAGTATTTGTATTTTTTTTTCTTTGATCAAAGCAGTCAATGTAGCCATCTCTACTAGCTCCATCAGTTTTTGCAGCCATTTGTTCATTTTGTAAATAGAGGTGGCCTTCCATTTCTGTGCATAGAGTAATATAAAAGTTCCATTTTTTTCCAAGTCTTTCCATGAAACCCAAAAGAAAACTGGTTTTCTGTTTATATTCATTTTATGAATTGTCTGTATTAAGGTGTGAATCCTACTCCAATATTTCTTTGCTTTATCACACATCCATCATAAATAATAAAAAGTCCCTTCTTTACATTTACAACGTTCTTCTGAAGTGCTTTTTATACATCCTTGAAAACTTGTCTCAGTTAAGTATCAACAAAAGAAGGAAAAGGGAGCACTGACTTCCAACTTTTCCTAGCACATCATCCTTTTTATCCTTTCCTTTTTTATTTTATTGTATAAAATACAAAAAAGGGAAAAATAAGAAATTAAGGGAAGGAAAGGGAACAGGAAAGTCCGTGAAAAATAAATACAAAGGGGAAGAGAAAAATAAAGAAAAGGGAGCATTGACTTCCAACTCTTCCGAGTACAGTACAAGATAAATATATTCCAACCTCAACTTTTTGCTTTTATATACTAATATATAACTAGCCATTTCTAGTTGCAAATCTTTCCAATCAACAAAACCAAAATCAAAGTTTCATTTTTTTTTCTTCACAAGCACAAATTCCAGAATTGATATCCAAATAACATATTTTCCTCTTCAAGTAAACTATTCAATATAGTTTTGAATAGTTCCAACCATTCCAACTTTATCTTCCTTGCTATAGTAATAGTGTGTATGTATTTGCACCTAGTAATTGTTGCGAACTGGCGCCATTTTTATTGACAAAATTTATTTCAAATTCCTTGGTCTTATAAAAGTGGGGGGGACTTTTTTCTTTCTTTCTGCCTTTCTTTCACCCTTCCCTTTCCCTCAAAGTACAATTGTAAAGTTGTCTCAGCAGTTTGTTAAAATTCTCCATATGTCTGCATCTCAGAAGTCCTCTTGCGAGGACTTTTTTTTGTCATCAGAGAACAACTGGTCAACAAATTAGCATATTTTATTTAGAGACATTTCAAATATATCTCAAATACTTTGCTCCACCTCTTAGTTTCCTTTTTTAGTCAGAATCAGAAGATTTTAGCCACCCATAGCTTTGAAAATCAAACTACCAGTTACTACAATAGTAAACAAAAATCACAGCTTTCAATCTTTTATCTTTGTCTGACAGCTTTTTTTTCTCAGCATATTTCCTTGTTTGGATTGCCTTTGCAGCCTTCTTCCTTGTTCTTTGAGACAAAAAGAGATCCCTAAAATGATGCGAGTCTTCAAAATAGTATATCAGGCTGTTGCTAGAAAGAGCTGACTTAAAATAGAGTTGACTTAAAGTAGAATAATAATCATTGAAGGTGATTAAGAAAGAAAGGCATAACTTATTGGTTTTTTAAAAAATGAATTTCAAAACAGATCAAAACTTCTTTGATCCCTAAACACATAGCAGTCCCTCCCCTCCCAGCTTTTGGCAATCAGATAGCTTAGGAATTCAACTTCAGAAGCACTTTGCCAGCTTGCAGCTATATTGAAGGGTCCTGAGGGGAAGTTCTTCAACACACCGTAAAGGCCCGGTCTCACTGGCCGACGGACGCAAAACGTATGCATAAAGGACACAGTGGACGAGCAAAATTTTGCAGGACTTCTGGGGGAGCACAGCAAAGTGGATGCGTAGCGGAAAGAGCAGATGCAGAGCGGATGAAGCGGATGAGTAGCGGATGCAGAGCGGATGCAGAACAGATGCGTAGCGTTCACTGCGTATGTGGGGATGATGCATTGCGTCAGCCCCACAGATATAAAAGGAGGCAGCTCGCACGAGGTCAGCATTCAGAGGAAAGACCTGCTGCCAGACACATCTTTGAGAGAACACCATGGGGAAGAAGAGGAAGCCTGTGCCATCTTCTGCCAGCCCTTGCAAGAGGGATAGATTAACCATCCCACCCCCTGGCACTGACTCTGCTGCTGCTGCTGCTGCTGCTGCTGCTGGTGGTGGTGCTTCTCCTGCTCCTGCTGCTGGTGCTTCTCCTGCTGCTTCTCCTGCTGCTGCTGTGGTGGACCAGCCCCAGAGCCCTGAAAGCCCTGATGATGAAGGCCCTGCTGCTGAAGGCCCTACCAGAGGGAGGAAGAGGCAAGGCAAGGAGAAGGGAGAGAGGAAGCAGTACTCCATTTCCGAGGACCATGAGGAGGAGGTGCTGGAGTGGCTGAGGGAGAACGAGTACCTGTGGAGGAAGGGCCACAGGCTCTATCGAGACACCAAGCGGAAGCAGGCGGCTTGGAGACAGAAGGCACAGAGCCTGGGCTACACTCTTGATGTCCTCCTTGGGTGGTGGAAGCATATGCACACCTGGTATGGGAAGCTGCACCTGAAGAAGTCTGGCCAGGCCACGGTCAAGCTCACTGACTGGAAGAGCTACTTCATGGCAAAGTGCAGCTTCCTGGAGGGTGAGGTCCGCCACCGAGGAGCAGCCCCTCTGTCTACCCTCACTCTCAGGCAGCCCACAGCCAGCCAGTCCTCTTCAGGGCAGGAGACAGCTACCGTGTCCGGGCAGGTGTCCACAGAGCACCCTGCGACAGAGACCCCCCTGACAGCTGCACACCCTATGCCGGAGGACGTGGAGGATTCTCTCACACATATGGAGCAAGAAGCAGCAGCGACCACCAGGGACCACAGAAAGCAGGCAGAGAGGCAGACCGGAGGGGCAGAGCCACACTGTCCTCTTGGAGACCAGGGACACAATCAAGAACAGCGCAGATCTCCTCTCTCAGCTGGTACACTTTGAGATTCCATCCTCAAACCGCAAGCCCTTCCTCACCTACGTGACCCAGACCCTCATGGACACGACTGAGGCCCAGTACCAGGTCATGAAGGAGAGGATCATGGCACTGCTGCACCACCCTCCAGGCCCAGCTGAACCTGCTCCCACCCACTCCAGGTCTGCTCCTCCACCCCAGGCGATGTCACAGCCCTTCCAAGGCTTTCAACAGCCCCTCACCTACCAAGGCTATGAATACCAGGACTTCCAGCAGCACAGGCAGCCCTTCCCAGTCCAGGCACAGGTTACTCGCATGCCACAGGTGCCACCAATGCCACCGATACCACCGATGCCACTGATGCCACCGATGCCACCGATGCCACCGACACCACAGATGCCATTGATGCCACCAATGCCACTGACGCCACAGATGCCACTGATGCCACCGGTGCCACAGATGTTTCCTCGCACGCCACAGACGCCTCACCTCGCCCAGCTGCAGACTAGACATATCCATTACACTCCTTCCTCCACCCCACAGCCAAGCCCGGCCTCAGAACATCTTTCATCGGTCCTGTGCCTGACATCCCAAGTCCTGGATGAAGGGCCTCTCAACCTCACTGGGCTGAGCCAGCTTTCTGAGAGCTTCCTGAACACACCACCTCCTGTTGTCCTCTCGGGGCCAGGCACCCCAATGGTGCCTCAGACCAGCACTCCAGCCACTGCCACCTCCAGAGTCCCTGTCCCCTTTACACCTGAGACCATGGACATGCCTCAGAGTGACTGAGAACATTGCCAGAGACTGAGTTGTTACCTGTTGACTTTATCTTTGCTTGGGACACTTTTCTTGGTTCCTTTTGCTTTTTAAATAAAGTCCTACACTTTACTTAACTGTTATTAATAAAGGTTATCTTTGCTTCACACACTTCGGTAATTTCTTTTACTTAATAAAGTGTTGGTGCTGACTTTTAGAAAATGGTTAAGCCTTTGCATGCTTGTGGGATGGGCAGGGATACCTTTGGGGTGGGTAATAGCTGTGGGATGGGTAATAGCTGTGGGATGGGTAATAGCTGTGGGACAGATAAGCCTCCAGTGCAAGCATAGTGGGACTATATGGTCCACCCTCCCAGGTGCCACACCTATGTCCCTTTATTATCAATAACAATTTAATCATTGATCAACACATTTCAACATAAACACAACTCTTTATTAATTCCCTGTTCATTGTAGGGCCACTCAACATACTTGGCACAACCTCATCTGTGTTATGCCACAGGCTCAAGGAAGCATCCATTAACCATCTATCATCCTGTCTTGCCACTCCATTGCTCCAGCTGGGGAGTTGCACCAGTATTTCAGGAGGTTGTGCTGCTTCTTCCCTTCACGTGAAGCTCTGTTGGGGCCTGGTACATCCACAGTGTATATCAGGTTTCGCCCTTGCCTCCATTCACCAGGCTCCATGTCCCCATTCCCTTGTTGACAGTCCACAAGCCTATTCTGCAACACTGGGTAGCGGGTGTGCATGAGATTGTGCAGGATACAGCAAGCTTCCACAATATTCCTCACGGTCTCTGGGCGATGCTGCATGGTGGTGAGAAGTACCTGGAACCTCTTGGCCAGGATGCCAAAGGCATTTTCCACCACCTGTCTTGCCCTGGACAGCCTGTAGTTGAAGATCCTCTCTTCACGGGTGAGGCATCTGGAAGTGTAGGGCTTCATGAGGTAGGTTCTGAGGGAGAAAGCATCACCCCCCACAATGAAGTAGGACACATCTTGCGTGTCATTGGATAGAGGGTCTGGATCTGGGAAGCCCATGATGAGGTTGCGTTCCAGCCCCTCCTTGAAGTCACTGGCGTTGTATACCTGGGCATCTGAAGCTGACCCGTTGCCTGAAGCATCGATGTACATGAACTTGTAGTCAGCATCGACCATGGCGAAGAGGATGATGCTGAAGAAGCCCTTGGAGTTGAAATAAGTGGACCCTGACTTGGCTGGAGCTTTGCAGGTCATGTACTTCCCATCTATGGCTCCAACAGTGTGGGGGAAGTTCCACTTCTGATACCACTGTTCTGCAATTTTCCTCCAGCCTTCTTCAGTGGTGGGACACTGGAGGAGCTTCTCCACATATTCTTTGATGATGGCCTGCACCATTTCTCTGACCACAATGCTGATGGTGTTTGTGGCACCCTCCAGCCATACTGCATGCTCCTGTATGTGGTTCCGGAGACCAGGTGGCGCAGAGTCAGTGCCACCTTCAGCCCAGGGTCCAGGCTGGGATGGAGGTTGGTGTTCAGCTTGGTCAACCTTGGTCTCTGATGCTCCACAACTTTGTCAAACATGGCTGGTGGCATCCTCATGAAGTTCTGGAATGCACGAGTGTCTTCATTCCTCAGCTCCACCATCAGCTTGTCATACAGTCCAAACTCCGCTCTTCTCCCGATTCATCATCAGACCCAGACACTTCTTGGCCACCTCCTTTTCTTCCTGTAGAAATGGTGAAAGAGCCTGAAGAGGGCTTGGTTCTGGTGTTGAATGATGGCGGCTACCAAAAGGAGCATGCAATGATCCATGGTGGAGAAGAATGGATGCTGTGGAAGAGCAAGAGCAAGGCTGAAGAGGTGTGCACCCCACGTCTGCTGGACTGAAAGTGAGATCCAGGTGATTTCCTCCCCCTTTTTATAGGAAATATCGGTTTTTCCGCTAGGTGTCCTTCTGCATCCTCCAGACATTCTCCAGACATCCTAAATATCTGAGATACATCCCCTATATGAACATTTTTTCCGTTTTAATGCTTTATATCCGAACTGCATCCGCTTTCATCCTTTCTACGTCTGTGCTACTAATGCTGTGTGTACGTTCCACGTCCGTTTCGCTTCCTCCCTGTGTCTGTTTTCTGCTGGAGCAGATTTGAGTTGCGCGGATGCGCAGTGGATGCCTAGCGGATATAGCGGATACGGAACAGATGACAACGGACGTATAATGGATGTTCCCCGTATTCGTAGCGGATGTAGAATGGACACGTTGGATACTTCATCCGCTCAAAAAGTTTTGCGCAGCTCAAAACTTTTTGAGCTGATTAAATCACAGTAGATGGATGCTAGATGGATAGAGAGTATGAATCACGGGCGCAGTGAGTACACAACAGATGCATCGCATTTTCCAATGGATGGCAAGCTTTTTTGTCTGTTTTACATCCTCTTTGCATCCGTTGGTGCAGTGTGACATGGGCTTAAAAGATAGAAGAGCCAACACTCCAGGGAGAAATCCTACAGAGATCTCTCCCCATACATGTGTTCAGTTAGCCATATTCCCCAGAAATCCCAACAATACATCATCCTATAGATTATAGATTATATAATTTAATGATTATAGATTATATAATTTTATGTAAATTTGAAAATTTCTTCCATATATTCTCCCTTAGTTCAGGTATTTTCCTAGACAATTTTTAAAAGTGTGTCTTTAAAAACTTCCATCTGAAAAATGGGGGGCAAAAATGAGGTGAGGACCCAGAAGGTGAGAATACTGAATTAAATGTATTTTGTTCATCTGTTGTTATTTTAAATTTGTTTTTGTGATAATAGTCGACAAAGAAGAGTTCACCAAATTGTGTTGCAATTCCCATTTGTTTTATGTCACTAATGAATGGTAGAATGGAAGGGGAGGGGAGGAGAGGGGAGGAGCAGAGGAAAGGAGAGAAAGAAGAGAAGAGAAGAAATAATTATTTATTCGCCAAGTGTGATTGGACACACAAGGAATTGTCTCCAGCACATAAACTCTCAGTGTACATACAAGCAACAAATGATAAATCATGATCATAATCATAAAATACAGTAAAATACTTGCAGCAGGTAACCCCCAGATTTTTAAGTGAACAGAAAAGAGCAACAGGCACCAAATAGGCTCAGCAATCATGGGATGGTAAAAGCTTGTTAGATAAAAAATAATGCAAAATAATGTGTATGGAAAAATAAGCCTATGAGCCAGCTACATACCGGATTTGTAAAGGTCCAAACAACCACTAGATGGTGGGAAAGGATATGACTAAGATATTTCAGTGGAGCAGCATCAAGAAAAGGTTCTCAAAATATAGCGGGGATCTCAAACAACTGAGATCATACCTTTTAAAAAATAATCAAGTTTGCACTGACCAAGTGAGAAGTGCTTTAAAAATATTCTTTAATAAGAAGATGGATATAGCTGCTGATTTCATACAAAACGACTCTTAACTAGCATAGATGTATTAAAACTACACATACAAAACCCATCACATTTAATCCTAGGCACATAAGAATAAACAATAAAAAATAATAAATCTTTATAAATCTCATTAAAAAGAAAAGCATCTCACAACAGCAGAACTAATCTAAACACCTGACCCCAACTTCTTGGGAAACAGCCAGTTTTTCAGTATCTTAGGAAAGGCTAACAAGCCATTTCTGAGATGCTATTCTGTAAGACAGAGACTGCAACAGAGACTGCAACTGAGGAAACATGTCTCTGGGGTCCAATAAGACGTGGGATAGAAGGGATCTGAAACATGCCCCCTCTAAACTTATTCCTATTCTGTTTGGTCAAGCCCCTAGCATCTGTCAATCTCAGCACTTTATTATTTAATTGTTTGTTTATTAACGTTTAATTTCATTCATGAAAGAGATCAGATTATTTCATTTATTTACGGCATAATACCTCAGCAAATTTTAAGAACTAGAATAGACTAGTTTCAAATAATTTCAAACCATTATTTTGTGGTAAGAATCAATGCAATCTAATGAAAAGGTTCCTTTGATATAGAGGTTTTGTTTGCTTATAGAAGACAAATTAATTCATTTAGATAAACCTGAACACAGGCAGTTCGATGGCTTTTGTCATTTTAAAAAAATTATTATTTACAAGTTCAGCTCTTGGCCCATTTGCTAACTGAAATCATTCTGATGAATTACCATGGTGGAATTTCCCTTAGCTGGTATAAGAGAGGATTATATGTATGCCTTTCCTGCTGATTTTTTTTTTCAGTTGTTTCCAAGCTATATTTAAATTGAACAACAGTTTTTTTTCTCTTTAGCATTAAGAAGAGTTGTACTAAAATACTCTTTTGTTTCCAATACTTTCTTAGTATTTAATTATATATTATTATATATATATATATATTGTTAGAATACTTGTTCAAAAGAAAGTGGTATTTATTGAAACTAGAATTATTATCAAAGGTTTTTAGGTTAGCAAACTTAACATGAAATTAATGTGTAATAAGTGAAATCCTACATTTGAGAAAAGAAGAATACCTGTTTCAGCTACTCCTGTTGGACAATAGATATCATCCCATTAAAAATTTTATGAGACTGCATAAAATGTGACAATTTTGAATGTTTGCTTGTGGCAGTAGCTATTGCTTTACTTCTTATAGAACTTTACTCCCTTAGTTTATAACTCTAGATCTGGCATCTATTTGACCTATGCTTTGATTTACTTTTGGGGAATGTGTAAGGGGAGGGCCATCTGTTTTGCTTCACTTCTGAAGCCTCTTGAAAGAAGCGCCTGGGAACAATCCTTTTTCGCCTTCCCAGGATGGCCATTTCTACAACAACCTGTAGATTGTGGATTGGCTCATTCAACATCAGACTGAGGATGGGGGTTTCTAACTCCTTTATCCTAATTGAATTGTCTAAGGGGAACTTAGAGCCTGCTTTGCTTTTGTATTGCAATCAACTTCCTTTCAATAAAAGTTTCCTTTTGAAAAGCTGAAGCTTCAGCAGTTCATGCTTTCTTGAACAGGGAGGAGAGAGAGACCTTACATAAAGCAGGCTCTGCAAAAGTGGTCAACCTGGAGAAGCAATTTCACTCTACCAAGGGGACCCTGCAAATAATGTCGAACAAAGCGGTGAGGGAGGAGAGGCAGAATGCAGGGGGAGATCTCTACTACCATCCAGCCAGATGCCAGCCCCATCTGTCTCCATCAAAAACATTGAAGCTGTGCTGGAAGCCCTCGTGGTTGATTGGACTGGGGAAGAAAGACAAGTGGGATGGCAGAACCAGAGGAGTCTCCCTCACCTGTGGCAGCCAGCAACCAAGCTGGAAATGTGCTGGAAGCCCTGTCAGACCAAGAACTGACCGAAGAATTGGACAGGGATGATCAACTCAAAAGACATGTCATGTGACTCATGATGGAAGCTTTTGAGGACCTCAGAGTAAAGGAGGAGCTGGATCATTGCCAGCAGGGAGGCTGTAGCAGAAGCCAATGGAGCCGGACCTATCATTTTGGATACAGTGGCTGCAAGCCTAGCCGACGCTGCCACAGGAGCAGCAGCTGCCCCACCCAACCTGCCCTTGCATCGCCTGCTCCAACAAATGTCCCCAGTAAGCCCAGGGTACCACAACTGGAGAGGAAGACACCCCCCCAGGAGTGAAGTACGATGGCAACCAGAAACTGGGATCCTTCCTGGCACATGTACTCACATACATGAAACAGTAGGTGGAGCTGCCAAACCCAGTTTGAGTCGTCACCCTGGCCTTGGAAGAGATGGCAGCCCCATGGATGGGGAGCCCCCATGGTGAGGGGAAGGACTGAGCTGTCTAAAAGTAACTCTGAAGATGACCCATTTGTAAGTGACCCAATTGAACTGCCTGAGGCTATTCATACCTAACTGGGGGAAAATAATAAAACTCTTGGAAACAGTACACCCAATGCTTAATTAATCCAACTATGGTGGGGAAACTAGGCATCCACCTGCACAAGCTAAAAAAAACCCAATGCACTTTGCCAGTTAGATGGATCAATCACCGGGGGTAACCTTAATTCTGACGTCTATCTACCATGTGCTTTGATTTACCTTTGGAGAATGTTTAAGTGGGGGAGGGCCATCTGTTTTGTCTCAGTTCTGAAGCCTCCTGAAAGAAGTTCCTGGGAACAGTCCCTTATCTCCTTCCCAGGATGGCCATTTCCACAACATTTTCACACCTGTTCATTCACACTTGCACATTCAATATTGGACTCAGGGAAGGGGTTTCTAACTCCTTCATCCTAATGAAATTGGCTTCGGAGAACTTAGAGCCTACTTTTCTTTTGTCTAGCAATCACCTTCCTTTTAATAAAACTTTCCTTTTGAAAAGCTGAAGCTTCAAGAGTTTGTGCTTTCTTGAACGGGGAGGAGAGGCAGACCTTACATATTATTTCAGTTATTAAATCCTTGGAACAGTGAAGATGACCTCCTTCCGATTCCCCATAATTACAGATTTATCAAAGATGTGTCAAAGACTAATAAGGGCATGAATGGTATGAATTGGAAACTATAACCTCTGGAATATGTGAGAAATATGTGATAAAAATGAATTTACTGATTTGGAAAATGTAGTTGTATTAATGCAATTGCTCTTTTTATTTTGATTGCACATTCATTCTGGTAAGTAATTCCAGAATTTTCTGCCTTCTGAGAAATATATATAATTTTTCATTCACTGGCAAAAGTTGTGAAATGAAGGAAGTAGCTCTACTGAAATGGGGAGCAAAATAGATAACATATGAAAGTGTGTGCATGTGCTTATGCACACAGAGACACACACAATACTAATTGGACCAAACAGATCCCAGAGGTATACACACATACACACACATATAAATATTTGTGGGGGAGTAAGCTGAGATAAAAGAAAAATATCTTTTTTATTTATTTCAAAATTTAATTAAGTAAATTATTAAAAACATTGGATGTAGGGTGATCATTCCAACAATCCTGTTTGTCATACATATTATGGCATAAAATACATATTTTATATGCATATCTACATTTATACACCTGTACATTTATGCAAGTTTCCAATTCTAGTGATCTTTTTTTCCAACCATATTCTCTTTTGATTCTAAATCCTTCCTTTTTTCCCACCATTGATAGAATTTATCCCATACTTTATAGTATTCTATTTTGTCTTTATTTTTCATCTCTAAAGTTAGTTTATCCATCTCAGCGCATGTCCATATCTTTTTTATTACATCATTTTCATTGGGAATTTCTTTGTCTTTCCACTTTTGAGCAAAGATTAGTCTTGTGCCATAATCACATGTATTATTAAATAAATTTCTTCTTTATTATATTTTTCTCTTTAATTCCAAGAAGGAAAAATTATGGTTTATATTCAACTTTATGCCCTACCATCTCAAGCCACCTCTAAATTCTCTGCCAAAATTCCTGGGTTTTTCTACATTTCCACCATATGTGGTAATATGAACTGTATTCTTTGGTGCATTTCCAGCAGTTAGATGATATATTTTGATACATTTTAGACAATTTTGCTGGAGGAAGATGCCACCTTTAAAACATTTTATGTACGTTTTTCTTATACAATGTGGCCAATGTTGTTTTTTGTTTCTCTCCCATAAAGTGTGCCAATTGTCCAAATCGATACCAGGTCCAAAATTTTTTGTCTGTACCAACATAGTTTCTTTAATGTGCTCTTCCTCCAGCTTACAATCCAATAAACATCTATAGATTTTCCTTATCGGTTTGTTCTCTGATCCAAGTAATATTTTGTCCAATATCATAAGCTGTCTACTGTTCCCCCATTCTTTAATATCTTGTCTATATCTTGATTGGACTTGTAGGTAAGCCCACCATTCCAATTATACTCCTTGATATTTTAGTTAATTCTCCCGCCTCATTTATGATGACTTTATATGTGATGGCTTTCCCTTGACTAAAAAAGTGGACTAAAGCTTTGAGCATGGATAGCTAAACTGGGGTTTCTACATATGTTTGTTGTTTGATTTTATTCCATACCCAAAGTAGTGCCTATCTAATCTGATGTTGAAAATATCGGTGGACATCATGTCTGCCATACCATAGAAAGGCATGCCAACCTAATTGTATGTCCTTCCAATGCTAACAATCTTCTATTTTTTAGTGTTATCCAATCCTTTACCCAGGTAACACATGCTGCCTGATAATATATTTCCCAATTCAGAAAACCAAAGCCTCCTCTTTCTTTGGT
Source organism: Laticauda colubrina (assembly GCA_015471245.1). Classification (NCBI taxonomy): domain Eukaryota; kingdom Metazoa; phylum Chordata; class Lepidosauria; order Squamata; family Elapidae; genus Laticauda; species Laticauda colubrina. Next base: position 12,158,073 of record BLBF01000019.1, on the reverse strand, counting down.
ATCTTGTAACAATTTTAATTTAATTCTGGGTTTTTTTCTTTTGCCATATAAAATTTAGTGTTATTTTGTTTAATTCTCCAAAAATCTTTTTATCTAATTTTACTGGTATGTTTTGAAAGAGGAAGAGTAGTTTTGGAAGGACATTCATCTTTATTATGGCTATTCTACCCATAAAAGATAATCTTAGGTTTTCCTATCTTTCCAGGTTTTCTGGTATATATTTCATTAATGTATTATTAATAATTATTATATATTATTATTATATATTATTATATATTATTATTATAATTATCTTCCCTAATTGTTGTACATCTTGCCAATATTTGATTGCCTAAATATTTTATTTTGCTAAATACCTGGATGCCCAATATGTTAGTGATTCTTTTTGTTTGCTTCTCATATTTTTAGTAATTATTTAAAGCCCCTGTCACACTGCACCAACGGATGGAAAGAGGATGTAAAACGGAGAAAAACACTTGTTATCCGTTGATTAACGCGATGTATCCGTTCTGTATCCCCCTGCCTCCGTTTTTCATCCTCTCTATCTGTCTAGCATCCGTCTATTGACGTTTCATCCACTCAGAAAGTTTGAACTGCTCAAAACTTTTGAACAGAAAATGTATCCAATGTGTCTGTTCTGCATCCGCTAGGCATCCGCTAAGCATCCGTTCTGCATCCGTTATGCATCCGCTATATCCGCTAGGCATCCGCTGCACATCTGCGCAACTACATCTGCTCCAGCGGTAAACGGACACAGGGAGGAAATGGAACGGACGCGGAACGGATGCAGAACGGATGCCTAGAGGATGCAGAACAGAAACAAAGCATTTAAAATGGAAAAAACGTTCGCAAAGGGGATCTATCTCGGATATTAAGGATGTCTAGAGGATGCCTAGAGGATGCAAAGGGACACCTAGGGGAAAATCTATACTGCCTATAAAAAGGAGGAGCAACTCGCCTGGATATCACTTTCAGACCAGCAGCCCTGCGGTGCAGACTTCTGCAGCCTTCATCTGACTCTTGCTCTTCCACAGCATCCAGTCATGTCCACCATGGATCGTAACAAAGTCCTTTTGGCAGCCACCATCCTTCTGCAACAGTGTGAAGCCATCTACAGGCTCTATGAACTCTACTATGGGAAGAAAAGGAAGTGGCCAAGAAGCGTCTGGGCTTGAAGATGGATCACCAGAAGAGCATAGTACGGGCTGTACAACAAGCTGATGGTGGAGCTCAGGAATGAAGACACTCGTGCATTCCAGAACTTCATGAGGATGCCTCCAGCCATGTTTGACAAAGTTGTGCAGCAGCTGACACCCAGGTTGACCAAGGCAAACACCAACCTGGAACCTGGGCTCATGGTGGCACTCACTCTGCGCCACCTGCCTCAGGGACCACCTACAGGAGCATGCAATACGGCTGGAGGGTGCCACACAACACCATCAGCATTGTGGTCAGAGAAGTGGTGCAGGCCATCATCGAAGAATACATGGAGGAGCTCCTCCAGTGCCCCTCCACTGAAGAAGGATGGAAGAAAGTTGCAGAGCAGTGGTATCAGAGATGGAACTTTCCACACACCGTTGGAGCCATCGACGGCAAGCACGTGGCCTGCAAAGCGTCAGCCAAGTCGGGGTCCACTTATTTCAACTACAAGGGCTTCTTCAGCATCATCCTCTTCGTCATGGTCGATGCTGACTACAAGTTCATGTACATTGATGCTTCAGGCAACGGGTCATGTTCAGATGCCCAGGTATATAATGCCAGTGACCTTAAGGAGGGGCTGGAATGCAACCTCATCGTGGGCTTCCCAGATCCAGAACCCCTGCCCAACGACACGAAAGATGTGCCCTACTTCATCGTGGGGGATGACGCCTTCTCCCTCACAACCTACCTCATGAAGCTCTACACCTCCAAATGCCTCACCCATGAAGAGAGGATCTTCAACTACAGGCTGTCCAGGGCAAGGCGGGTGGTGGAGAACACCTTTGGCATCCTGGCCGACAGGTTCCAGGTACTTCTCACCACCATGCAGCATCGCCCAGAGACCGTAAGGAGGATCATGGAAGCTTGCTGCATCCTGCACAATCTCATGCGCACCCGCTACCCAGTGTTGCAGAATAGGCTTGTGGACCGTCAACAAGGCAATGGGGACATGGAGCCTGGGGAAGGGAGGCAAGGGCAAAACCTGATAGACACTGAGGATGTGCAAGGCCCCAACAGAGCCTCACGTGAAGGGAAGAAGCAGCGCAACCTCCTGAGACACTGGTGCAACTCCCCAGCTGGAGCAATGGAGTGGCAAGACAGATTGATAGATGACTAATGGATGCTTCCTTCAGCCTGTCTCATCACACTGATGAGATTGGGCCATGTATGTTGGGTGGGCCTACAAAGAACAGGGCATTTAATAAAGAGTTGTGTTTATGTTGACATGTGTGGATGAATGATTACATTAGTATTGATAATAAAGAGCCATATGTGTGACACCTGGGAGGGTGGACCATACAGTCCCACTATGCTTGCACTGGAGGTTTATCTATCCCACAGCTATCTTAACCCATCCGAAAGGTATCCCTGCCCATCCCACTGCTATCCTTACCCATCTCACAGCTATTACACATCCCACAGGTATCCCTGCCCATCCCACTACTATCTTAACCCATCCCTCAAGCATGCAAAGGCTTAAACCATTTCTAAAAGTTTCCACCAAGACTTTATTAAAAAAAAGAAATGAAGCAAGTGTGTGAATCAAAGATAGAATTTATTAACAACAAGCTATAAAACAAAAATGAGTCTCTGGCACTCCTCTTGGTCGCTCAGTCTCAGGGGTGAAGGGTCCAGGTGCTGTGGAGGTGGCTGGTGCTGGAGTGCTTGTCATCAGCTCCTCCAGAAGCAGAAGCAGCAGAAGCGCCAGCCCCAGAAGAGCAAGCCCGTGCTGCAGAAGCCCCAGCAGAACCAGAGTGAGGGACTGGGGGTGGGGTGGTAGCCCTGTCCCTCTTGCCAGGGCTGGCAGCAGATGGCTGAGGCTTTCTGTTCTTCCCCATGGTTGTGGGGTTGCTGGCTTGCAGGGAGGCTTGCAGCAGGCAGGCACCAAGGCTGTCAGGCAGGCTGGCACCAAGGCTTGCAGGAAGGCTGGCACCAAGGCTGGCAGGAAGCCCGGCAGGAAGGCTGGCAGGAAGGCATGCAGGCAGGCAGGCACCAAGGCTGGCAGGAAGGCTGGCAGGAAGGCTGTCAGGAAGGCTGGCAGGCAGACAGGCACCAAGGCTGGCAGGCAGGCATGAACCAAGGCTGGCAGGAAGGCAGGAACCAAGGCTGGCAGGAAGGTAGGCACCAAGGCTGGCAGGCAGGTATGAACCAAGGCTGGCAGGCAGACTGGCTGGCAGCAAGGCTGGCAGGCAGGCAGACAGCAAGGCTGGCAGGGAGGCTGGCAGCAAGGCTGGCAGGCAGGCAGACAGCAAGGCTGGCAGCAAATCTGGCAGCAAGGCTTGCAGGCAGGCATGCAGGCAGGGCAGGCAAGGCTGTCAATCCGTCCGGCAGCAGGTCTTTCCTCTGAATGGTGACCTGCTTCCGAGCTGCTTTCCTTATATCTGCGGGGCTTACGCAATGCATCCTCCCCGCATGCGCAATTAACGCTAGGCATCCGCTAGGCTTCCACTCTGCATCCGCTTCATCCGCTGTGCATCCGCTGTATCCGTTCCGCGTCCGCTTTGCTGAGGCCCCCCGGAAGCCCTGCGGATGTGCCATCCGCTCTCATCCGCTTCCATCCGCTAGGCTTCCATGGAGCATTCGCTTTCAATCTGCCCTGCGTCCTTCCCCCATCCGTTCCTTTCCGTGTTATCTTCTCTGGTTATGCATTTTTTTTCCCCTTTTGAGAGGGGATAACAACGGATGGAACATTTTTCTCGTCCGCTGTGTCCTTTTTACAAACGTTTTGCATCTGTTGGGCAGTGTGACAGGGCCTTTAGTTTTCTCTTTATTTTCAATCCTGCAACCTCTCTGTATTCTTCTAAAATTTTTATAAGTTTTGGTCCCAATTATTGTGGTTCTTCCAGAATAAAGATCAGATCATCTGCAAAGGCTTGTAATTTGAATATTTCTTAATTTCTAGGCCTTTTATTGATGTTTTTTTTCTAATTATCCTTGTTAATACTTCTAGTGTTAGTATAAACAGAAGCAGAGATAATGGATGGCTTTGCCTTGTACCTTTTTGGATTTTGAAATTTTCCATCATCTCCCCATTTATTATTATCTTGGCTTCCTGCTTATTATATATCGCCGATATTACATTTAGAAATTTCTGACCAAAGTCCATGTATCTGAATTGTTATAGAATGAAGTCTCATTTAACGTTATCAAATGCCTTTTGGACATCCAGAAATAGTAGGGCCACCTGCTCTCTGCTATGTTCTTCATAAAATTCCAAGGTATTTAAAATTACTCTTGTATTATTTTTAAGCTGTCTTTTTGGTAGAAAGTCATTTTGATCAGTGTATATGAAATCATTTAAGAATTTTTTTCAGTCAATCAGCTATTATTGATACAAAGATCTTATAGTCCATATTTAAGAGAGATATTGGTCTATAGTTTTTGATAAGTGTTTGGTTTGTATTTTCCTTTGGGATAATTGTGATGGTTGCTTCTCTCCATGTTTGTGGTATTTTCGCCTCTTCCAGGACTACGTTATATACTTCAAGTAACACATTCCTTAAAATTTCCTGCTGATCTTTATACAGGTCTGCTGGAAGTCTGTCTGGGCTTGGTGCCTTGTTATTGTTTTTGTCAGCCTTCAAGATCTTCTACCATTGCCTTGCATCTTTCGGCTGTCATAAGAAACGGGAGGGGGAGGAGGGGATGAGTCTGGGAAGTGAGCTGGAGGTGTTACATTTTTCTGTTGTGTAAATGAGGGGGGGGGAGCATACATCAGAGTTAGGTTTCTATTTCTCGCTTAGCTTTCTTTTCTCTGCGCAACTGCAACCCATTATCAAAGTATGCCAAGGTCAATGAACAGAGGCCTCATCATCACCTGAAGATGCCCACATGATCATATTCACAATTTCTAATTGGAAGTTTCATCTGAACTATTGGGGATGGGAACATTTCCATCACTTTGTATATATGATTTACGCGCCTAATTTCACAGATTCAGAATTCTTTGGTTGTTACCACTTCATTTTCAGTAAAAGATAACCTTTCTCTAACTTAAAGAGTCTAAGTATTTCTTTCTTGGATTTTGAATGGAGCACCGCCTGACATTACTCTGAATCTCCCTCTACCAGCCCACCCGGAGCAAACACCCAATTTTCTTTCGAGGGGGCCTGAACATCATGTCATCTTCAACTAATGACCAGGAAGATCTGGGAGCCATTGGAGGGCAAGATTCTTTGCTGGTACAGGAAGCCCAATAGTTAGCAGAGCTCAATCTGGAAGAGGATCCAGCTGTGAAGCCCAGATGGTCGGTGGGGGTTGGCTGGAAAGATCCAGAGAAGGACCACCCCCCCAGGATCACCACCACCCACCGGCATGGAAAAGAGGAGCCATGGCAAGAGAATGAAAAGAGAGAACTTTCACTGGATCAAGCCAGGAGACTCCTTAATGAAGCCTTTGAACAACTCCAAGCTGCACAAAGGTATGAAGGGGAAGGGGGAGTAGCCCCAGCTACAAGAAGCAGAGCTGCCCCCTCTCCCATAAATCAACCCGAACCAGCAGCAGACCCAGGGCCCTCAGCGGGAGGTGTAATTCCTAGAAGGCATAGGCTGCCTCCATTAGAAGTAAAATATGGGGGAAATCCCAAAACCTTGGGATTTTTCCTAGCCCAAGTTTGGAGCTATATGGAAGAATACGGGGAGGATTTTCCCTCAGAAGCAGCCAAAGTGAGATGTGTTACCAGGGCTCTGGAGGGAACAGCTGCAGAGTGGATGGTGACACTGCATAATGATAATGCTCCCCAGTTGATGAATTATAACATGTTCACGACTGCACTGCAAGCTAGATTTGAGGACCCATTGGCAGACCGCAAGGCTCGGATGAGGATGAAGACCATAACTCAGGGGTGGAGGTCAGTGTCTGACTACACCCAAGAAGGTCATATCCGAGGCTGGTCCCAGGAAGCCCTGATAGAAGCATTTAAAGATGCTTTTAATTAAAGAATTAAACGAAGATGTGTACCAGAGATGCATTGCTAGAAGAGACCCAAATGACTTGCAGATGTGGTATTTGCTGGCAGAAGAAGTGGAAATTGATTTAACCTGAAGCAGATGGTGGGGAGGTTCTGGGTGGAGTAAGCCTTCCCCCCCACGTCCTCAAGAGGTCCCCAAACCTCAGAGGGGAGGAGCGGCAGCAAGACCCAACCCCTCTGCCTGTTTTCGATGCGGGAAGGAAGGGCACCAGCCTGTGAACTGCAAAGTCAAGCTGGAAACAAAGGGGGTACCAAAAGAAGGGAAGAAACCTGAAAAGTCCCCAGCGAAGCCTCGCGAAGCAGCACTAAAATCGAAAGAGACGGCAGAGGTTGCCTCTTCCATGGAAGAAGAGTCAGAAACCCCGATTACCCTTGAGAAGGGCGATTTCAACTCGGAAGACGACTTCCTGGTAAGTCCAAGCATGGGCCCTATGACCATTCCGGTGAAGTTGAGGGTACCCAATTCAGGGGTCGAAAGGGAAATGCTAGCCTTATTGGATTCTGGATGCACAAAGTGTATAATCAACATGGAAATAGTGGAGAAAATGGGCTTAAAACTATAACCTTTGAAGATGCCCATTTCCTTTTGCCAATTAGATGGATCAGTGGCTGGGGGTTGCCCTGCATGTTTTATCACGGAACCTTTAGAAATGATCATGGGAGAACATGATGAGACTCTGCTCTTTATTGTGGTCCCTGGGATGGAGCAGCCATTAATACTGGGATTGCCCTGGCTCCGGAAGTGGAATCCCCAGGTTAACTGGAGAAAGGGGTTGTTTCCAATTCAATGTTCTTCCTTTTGGTTTACAAGGGGCCCCAGCTGTATTCATGCAGATGATCAATCAGGTGT
>BLBF01000019.1:12138051-12150654 GCA_015471245.1 Laticauda colubrina | reverse complement strand
ATGTAGCTAGCTGTCCAATTTGTGCTTCGGCAAAGAGACCTCCTGGTAAGCCAGTAGGGTTGTTACAAAATCTAGCTAGACCAACACCCCCTGGAAGGAAATCTCTATGGACCTTATAGTAGAATTACCCTAAAGCAGTGGAAACACGGTATTTGGGTGGTAACCGATTTGTTTTCCAAACAGGTACATTGCATACCTTGTTCCAAGATTCCATCTGCAAAGACGTTGCCTAAACTGTTTATTTCACATATCTATAGGATACATGGCGTTCCGAAATGCATAATCTCTGACAGAGGGGTCCAATTTACCTCAAATTTTTAGAAAGAGTTCCTGAAGTTGATAGGCTCTGCCCAGGGCTAAAGCTCCGCCCACCACCCCGAAACCAATGGGGCCTGTGAGAGGACTAACTCAGCGTTAGGACAGTATCTTAGATGTTATATAAATTATCAACAGGATAACTGGTCCGACTTACTACCTTTTGCTGAAGTGGCATATAACAACTCTGTACATAGTATTACTGGATTTACTCCATTTAAAGTCGCTTCAGGACAAGATTTTGTCTCCATACCAGAACTTCCTCATGAACGGCCTAACATCCATTCGTTGGATGAATGGATAACTCAACTCCAACTTAACTGGCCAGTAACACGTAAAGCATTAGATGAGGCCCATCAAGCTCATAAGATGTTTGCAGACGAGAAAAGATCTCCACAGAAATTATATAAAGTAGGTGACAAAGTTTTCCTGTCCACCCAATACCTGCAAACCACTCAAAAGTCAAAGAAACTTGGTCCTAAGTATGTTGGTCTTTTCACGATTGAACGGATTATAAACCCTGTAACAGTCCAGCTGAACTTACTGAAAACTCTTTGACGAATTCACCCAGTTTTCCATGTTAGTTTGTTAAAACCTGAACATACTTCTGATTTAAGTCCCATCCAGGCTGACCCTCCCATACCAATACTGATTGTAGGTGAACAACATTTTGAAGTCAAATAAATTCTGGACTCTCACAAATGGAGGGGTCGGCTCCAGTATCTTGTAGCCTGGAAACATTTCCCTTCTTCACAAGCTGAATGTAACGAAACCGATGTTAAAGCCCCTAAGTTGATCAAAGCATTTAGTTCCAAGTATCCTGATAAGCCCTAGGAGTGTATTCCTTTGTAATTGTCTAATGATTAATTATTGTCTTTATATTTTTCTCCTCTCTCTCTTCTAGGACTGATGGTTTTCCTTTTTCTAGGAGGGCCGAATGTCAGCCTTCAAGATCTTCTCCTATTGCCTTGCATCTTTCGGCTGTCATAAGAAACGGGAGGAGTGAGGAGGGGATGAGTCTGGGAAGTGAGTCGGAGGTGTTACATTTTTCTGTTGTGTAAATGAGGGGGGAGAGCATACATCAGAGTTAGGTTTCTATTTCTCGCTTAGCTTTCTTTTCTCTGCACAACTGCAACCCATTATCAAAGTATGCCAAGGTCAATGAACAGAGGCTTCATCATCACCTGAAGATGCCCACATGATCATATTCACAATTTCTCATTGGAAGTTTCATCTGAACTATTGGGGGTGGGAACATTTCCATCACTTTGTATATGTGATTTACGCACCTAATTTCTCAGATTCAGAATTCTTTGGTTGCTACCACTTCACTTCAGTAAAAGATAACTCTTCTCTAACTTAAAGAGTCTAAGTATTTCTTTCTTTGATTTTGAATGGAGCACCACCTGACAGTTTTGTTTATTTATCGCCACAATTACTTCTGATAATCTTATCTCTTCGTTTAACATATTATTTTTTTCTTTGGTTATTTTAGGTACTTCTGCTTTTTTAATCACTTTATCCTCTATAGTATAGCTATCTTCATTATATAATTTCTCATAGAACCCCTGAATTATATATATTTTTTCTTCCTCTTGGTGGCATATCTTCTCCTGTTCATTCTGCAATTTAGCAATCCAACATTTTTCTGTCTGTTTTTTCAGTTTATAAGCTTACCATCTACCCGGTTTATTGGCATTCTCAAATAAGGTTTATTTTGTCTTTTTTATTGTCATGCCAACTCTTCTTTCTCAAGAATATTATTTTTGTATTTAACTAGCTAGAAAAATATCTTGAGATGTATTAAGAGATATCAGCAGGCATCCTTTCCATTTTGTGTGATAAGCATTTTTATTAGTTATGAACACCATGGTCCACTTCATGGAAGAACATTCACAAATCCCAAATTTGCAATGTTGAAGACCTGCAGATTAGATCTATTGAATAGATTTATAATTATTCTGTGACAGCAAACTAGGGTGATTAAAAGGATATATTTCACACACTTTCCTCTTTTGTGAATATATCTTTATTTTGGCCTCCTTTTGCAAATTTGGCAGTAGCCCCATTACATTATATAAAAATCCATGTAAATTTCATTCAAATTTATGCAACACTTAAGTGCTTTTCATAAGGTGTTCTCATTTTTAAAGTTTATTTCTCTAACAAGATGGATTAATGTGCATGGTTTCCTATAATACCATATAGGCTTTTTCTTTAATACATGTATTTTGTTAAATTTTCACAATTTACTACACAAAAATGGAAATTCCATCTTGGAAATGTATTCCATTTCATAGGTCTGTAGAGCTTCTGAGTCATCCAGGCAGGGGTGGGATTCAATTTTTTTAACAACCGGTTCTGTGGGTGTGGCTTAGTTGGTGAGAATGGCTTGGTGGTTGTGACTGGGTGGACATGGCTTTGCAGTCATGATATTGGCTGGGCGTGGCCAACTCAATATCACTCACATCGAGGCACGCATCTCCTCGCCTGGCCTCTCATGACTGTGGGGATTCTGCAACAGTCATAAGTGTGAAAAATTGTCATAAGTCACTTTTTTCAGTGCCATTGTAACTTTGAATGATCACTCTACACAAGCAAAGTGCCAGCAAAGAAGAGAAAAGAAACTCCATAGACATTCCTGAGACAAGAAGTCTAATCCTGCCAACAATGTAATAAGGGTTAATGGAAAGGCAATTTCTGTAAGCAACACCAGAATGTTTCCTTTCTGCATTCCTTACAGGATTAGGCCAGTAATTTCTTCTAATAACCAGTTCTCCAAACTGCTTAGAATGTTAGCAATCAGTTCTAGTGAATAGGTGCAAACTGGTAGAATCCCACCCTTGCATCCAGATCATGATTGTCTCAAAGGTGCTTTTTCAGGAGGCAACTGGACTTTCTTGTTTTTTCTTCGAAGACATTTCATTTCTCATCCAGGAAGCTTCTTCAACTCTGACAAGATAGTGGGGAATATTCTATTTCATGTATGAATATGGGATGGACAATTCAGTTACATTAAAAGCACATTACAACTCCAAATTTCCTTTATTCCTTTGTTATCTTTATTTGTTATATTTCTTTCCCATCTTTTTTCTCGCAGGTTAAAACAGCATGCATGGGAAACTTCTCTCATTTTATCCTCATGACAGAATCTTATGAAAACACTGAATTGCGAATTTGTGATTGACTGAATTATCTAATAAGCTTCATGTCATGTGAAGATCTGAATCTGGATCATTGGCATTTTAACCAACATAAATTCTAGTAAAATGGGGAGCAAGGTATCAGTTAAGCATCAGACTGAAAGTTGGAGGAATATAAGTCAGATAAACCCAATAAATTATTGGTGAATCTGTCAATGCTACCATATTCCACAGCACCTAGACTTAATGTGACTTATTGTATTTGAACACTTTAGGCAAAGGAATGAAATAAAATCTCCTGAAGATTTGTAGTTGCTTCATTGATTTAATCTAAAAAAGCATTAAAATGCTACTAAAAGATCAATAGATTATCATGCCCTGAAGATCTCCAAGTTTAAGATTTATTCTGCTGATCTATTCTGGAGTGTGGGAATCACAATTATTACATTTACAGACTTGCCAAAATAAAAGTCATTTTTTTAAATTGGCACCATCTAATCTAAAGCCCCTGTCCCACTGCACTAACGGATGCAAAGAGGATGTAAAATGTTAAAAAAAAGCTTGCCATCTGTTGGAAAACGCTATGCATCCACTGTGTTCTCATTGCATATGTGTTTCATATGCTCAATCCGTGGAGCATCCGTCCACTGCGATTTCATCTGCGCAAGAAGTTTTGAGCTGCACAAAACTTTGTGAACGGATGAACTTTCTGCTCTGTACGATGTAAATCTGCGACATACGAGCAACAAACATTCTATGTCCATTTATCATCCGTTAAACGTCTGCTGTATCCTCTCTGCATCCTCTGAGCATCCTTGCAACTCACATCCGTTGCAGCTGAAAATGGAAAAAGGGAGGAACAAAAGGTACACGAAATGTCTACAAAGTGTTAGTAGCACGGAAATAGAAAGGATGCGCAAAGAATGGTGTGCATCTGACATACATCAGCTAGGCTTCCTATGAACATCCGTTTAACATCCCTGCTAGATACTACCCACGTCCGTTCTTTTCCGTTCTTTTCCATTCTGTTTATGCAAATTTTCACCACTTTTGGGAGCAGCTGACAACGGATGGAGCCACTCCGCAAATTTTGCTCATCCGCTGTGTCCTTTATGCATATGTTTTGCGTCTGTCAGCCAGTGGGACCTAGCCTTAAACTACCACTAGTCCTAAGAAACAGTTTGAAGTAATCTACTAATGCCTTCATTTCTATCATTTTGAAATGCTAAGAACAAAGAATAAAAAAAATATTATCTTTGCATCTTGCTCTTGCATAGAAAATAATACCAAAATAGGCAACAAAAAGATCTGGGGAAGTTTCTATAAATGTCAAGAGTATCATAGTACAAAGACAGAAAAACGTTGAAATACTCATAACAGAATTTGCAAAGATGGAAAAATTAGCTTGTTAAAGGCCCTGTCACACTGACTGACAGATGCAAAAAATTTGTAAAAAGGACACAGCGGATGAGAAAAATGTTCCATCCATTATTATCTGCTCTCAAAAGGGGCAAAAATTTGCATAACCAGAGTGGACAACACGGAAAGGAATGGATGGGGGGAGGACGCAGGGGGGATGGAAAGTGGATGCTCCATGGAAGCCTAGCGGGTGGGAGCGGATGGGAGCGGATGGCACATCCGCAAGGCTTCCGGGGGACTGCAGCAAAGCGGACGCGGAACGGAAAGAGCAGATGCAGAGCGGACGCTGAGCGGATGAAGCAGATGCACAGCAGAAGCCTAGCGGATGAAGCGGATGCAGAGCGGAAGCCTAGCAGATGCCTAGCGTTCACTGCGCATGTGGGGAGAATGCATTGCGTCAACCCCACGGATATAAAGGGAAGCAGCTCCCAAGCAGGTCATCATTCAGAGGAAAGACCTGCTGCCAGACACATTAACTGCCTTGCCAGCCTGCCTTGCCAGCCTGCCTTGCCAGCCTGCCTGCCTTGCCAGCCTGCCTGCCTACCTGCCTTGCCTGCCTGCATGCCTGCCAGCCTTGCTGCCTGCCAGCCTGGCTGCCAGCCTCCCTGCCAGCCTCCCTGCCAGCCTGCCTGCCTGCCAGCCTTGCTGCCTGCCTGCCAGCCTTGCTGCCTGCCTGCCTGCCTGCCAGCCTTGATGCCTGCCTGCCAGCCTGCCTGCCAGTCTCCCTGCCAACCTGCCTGCCAGCCTTGCTGCCTGCCAGCCTGCCAGCCTTGCTGTCTGCCTGCCTGCAAGCCTTGCTGCCAGTCTGCCTGCCTGCTAGCCTGCCTGCCTGCCTGCCAGCCTTGCTGCCAGCCTGTCTGCCAGCCAGCAACCCCACAACCATGGGGAAGAAGATAAAGCCTCAGCCATCTGCTGCCAGCCCTGGCAAGAGGGACAGGGCCACCCTCCCACCCCCTGGCCCTCACTCTGCTTCTGCTGGGGCTTCTGTAGCATGGGCTCGCTCTTCTGGGGCTGGGGCTTCTGCGACTTCTCTTCTGGAAGAGCTGCTGCTGCTGCTTCTGGCGGTGGTGCTTCTGCTCATGCTTACTCTGCTGATGCTGCTTCTGGTGGTGGTGCTTCTGCTGGTGCTTACTCTGCTGATGCTGCTCCTAGCAGTGGTGCTTCTGCTGGTGCTTACTCTACTGATGCTGCTCCTGGTGGTGGTGCTTCTGCTGGTGCTTACTCTGCTGAAGCTGCTCCTCGTCCTGCTGGTCCTGCTCGTGCTCCTGGTCCTGCTTGTGCTCCTGGTCCTGCTGGTGCTGCTGGCGCTGCTGGTGCTTACTCTGCTGCTGCTGATCCTGGTCCTGCTGGTGCTGCTGGTGCTGATCCTGGTGCTGCTGGCGCTGCTGGTGCTTACTCTGCTGATGATGATCCTGGTGCTGCTGGTGCTGCTGGTGCTGCTGGTGCTGCTGGTGCTGCTGGTGCTGCTGGTGCTACTGCTGGTCCTGCTGCTGCTGGTGGTGTGGTGGAGCAGCCCCTACAACCTGGAAGCCCCTCTGATGAGGGCCCATGTGGTCCTGCCAAAGGGAGGAAGAGGCATATGCGAGAACGAGAGAGGAGGCAATACTCCATCAAGAAGGAACATGAGGATGAGGTGCTGGAGTGGCTGAGAGAGAATGAGTATCTATGGCGGAAGGGACACAGGCTCTACAGGGACTCTGCTTGGTGAGAGAAGGCGGAGAGCCTGGGCTATACTTCAGAGGTGCTCCTCAGCTGGTGGAAGCACATGCACACCTGGTAAGGGAAGCTGCAGCTCAGGAAATCTGGCCAAGCCGCGGTCAAGCTGACGGACAGAGAGACCTACGTCATGGCCAAGTGCAGCTTCCCGGAGGGTGAGATCCGCCACCGAGGAGCAGCCCCTCTCACAACCCTCTCCCTTAGGCAGCCTGCTGAGAGCCAGTCCTCTTCTGGCAGAGAGTAAGCTCCTGTCTCCAGGCAGGTGTCTGTGGAGCGTGTCACGACACAGAACCCGCCGACAGCTGTTCTAACCATGGCGGAGCACGTGGAGGACTCCCTGGTGCAGTGGGAGAAAGGAGACGGCACTTCCACCACAGTCCAACCCGCATCCACTCCCAGCTCCACCTCCACAGAAAGGCAGAGAGCCAGACAGGAGGGGCAGAGCACACTGTCCTGCTTGAGATAAGAGACAACATCAGGAGCAGCATAGATATCCTCTCTCATCTGGTCCACACAGACTCCTCATCCTCCAACCACAAGCCCTTCCTCACCTATGTGAACCAGACCCTCACAGACATGGTGGAACCCCAGTACCAAGTGGTGAAGGACAGGATCACCAATCTGCTTCACAACCCTCCAGATACAGATGAACCTGCTCCCACCCAGTCCAGGTCTGCTCCTCCACCCCAGGTGATGTCCCTCCCATTCCAAGGCTTTCCACAGGCCCTCACCTACCAGGGCTACGGCTACCAGGAGGTCCAGCAGCACAGGCAGCAGCCCTTCCCAGTCCAGGCACAGGTTCATCGGGCGACACCGTTTCCACCGGTTCCACTGATGCCACCGATGCCACCCACGCCACTGCTGCCACCGATGCCACCGATGCCACCCACATCATTGATGCCACCGACGCCAGTCCTCACACAGCTGCAGACCAGACAGCCCCACTACACTGTTCCTTCCTCCACTTCACAGCCAAGTCCAGCCTCAGTACATCTGTCATTGGTACCGGGGCTGAAACCCCATGGCATGGAGGAAGGAGCTCTCAACATCATGGGGCTGAGCCAGCTGTCTCAACACACCATCCCCTGTTGTCCTCTCGGGGCCAGGCACCCCAGTGGCGCTTCAGACCAGCACTCCAGCAGCAGCCACCTCCACAGCACCTGGACCCTTCACCCCTGAGACTGGACACACCTCTGAGTGACAGAGAAGAGTGCCAGAGACTGGGTGGCTACCTGTAGACTTTATTTGGAAACTTGACTTGGGTCATTTTTCTTTTACAGCTTGTTATTAATAAAGATTATCTTTGCTTCACACACTTGCTTCATTTATTTTTGGAAATAAAGTCTTGGTGGAAACTTTTAGAAATGATTTATGCCTTTGCATGCTTGTGGGATGGATAAGAATAGCAGTGGGATGGGCAGGGATACCTTTGGGATGGGTTAAGATAGCTGTGGGATGGGCAGGGAAACCTTTGGGATGTGTTAAGATAGCTGTGGGATGGGTTAAGATAGCTGTGGGATAGATAAACCTCCAGTGCAAGCATAGTGGGACTGTATGGTCCACCCTCCCAGCTGCCACGCATATGGCCCTTTATTATAAATAACAATGTAAACATTGATCCACACCTTTGAACATAAACACAACTCTTTATTAAATGCCCTGTTCATTGTAGGCCCACCCAACATACATGGCCCAATCTCATCCGTTTGATGAGACAGGCTGAAGGAAGCATCCATTAATCATCTATCATCCTGTCTTGCCACTCCACTGCTCCAGCTGGGGAGTTGCACCAGTGTTTCAGGAGGTTGCGCTGCTTCTTCCCTTCACGTGAGGCTCTGTTGGGGCCTTGCACATCCTCAGTGTCTCTCAGGTTTTGCCCTTGCCTCCATTCCCCAGGCTCCATGTCCCCATTGCCTTGTTGGTGGTCCACGATCCTGTTCTGCAAGACTGGGTAGCGGGTGCGCATGAGATTGTGCAGGATGCAGCAAGATTCCACGATGTTCCTCACAGTCTCTGGGCGATGCTGCATTGTGGTGAGAAGTACCTGGAACCTGTTGGCCAGGATGCCAAAGGCGTTCTCCACCACCCACCTTGCCCTGGACAGCCTGTAGTTGAAGATCCTCTCTTCACGGGTGAGGAGTCTGGAAGTGTAGGGCTTCATGAGGTAGGTTCTGAGGGAGAAGACGTCATCCCCCATGATGAAGTAGGGCACATCTTGCGTGTCGTTGGGCAGGGTGTCTGGATCTGAGAAGCCCATGATGAGGTTCCATTCCAGCCCCTCCTTGAGGTGACTGGCGTTGTATACCTGGGCATCTGAAGATGAGCCATTGCCTGATGTACATGAACTTGTAGTCAGCATCGACCATCGACCAAAGGATGATGCTGAAGAAGCCCTTGTAGTTGAAATAACTGGACCACGACTTGGCTGGCGCTTTGCAGGCCACGTGCTTGCCATCTATAGCTCCAACGGTGTGTGGGAAGTTCCACTTCTGATATCACTGCTCTGCAACTTTCTTCCATTCTTCTTCAGTGGAGGGACACTGGAGGAGCTCCTCCAGGTATTCTTCGATGATGGCCTGCACCACTTCTCTAACCTGCTGATGGTGTTGTGTGGCACCCTCCAGCCATACTGCATGCTCCTGTAGGTGGTCCCTGAGGTGGTGCAGGGTCAGTGCCACCTTCATCCCAGGGTCCAGGCTGGGCTGGAAGTTGTTGTTTGCCTTGGTCAACCTGGGTCTCAGCCGCTCCATAACTTTGTCAAACATGGCTGGAGGCATCCTCATGAAGTTCTGGAATGCACGAGGGTCTTCGTTCCTCAGCTCCACCATCAGCTTGTTGTACAGTCCATACTCTGCTCTTCTCCCGATCCATCTTCGGACCCAGATGCTTCTTGGCCGCCTCCTTTTCTTCCCGTAGTAGAGTTGAAAGAGCCTGTAGATGGCTTCGCCCTGTTGCAGAACGATGGTGGCTACGAAAAGGACTGTGTTACGATCCATGGTGGACATGACTGGATGCTGTGGAAGAGCAAGAGGCAGATGAAGGCTGCAGAGATCTGCACAGCAGGGCTGCTAGTCTGAAAGTGAGATCCAGGTGAGTTGCTCCCCCTTTTTATAGGCAATATAGGTTTTCCCCTATGTGTCCTTTTGCATCCTCTAGGCATCCTCTAGACATCCTTAATATCTGAGATAGGTCCCCTCTGCAAACGTTTTTTCCGTTTTAAATGCTTTGTTTGCAAGCTGCATCCGCTTTCATCCTTTCTCTGTCCGTGTTACTAACGCTGCGCGTCCGTTCCGCGTCCATTCTGCTTCCTCCCTGTGTCCATTTACCGCTGGAGCGGATTTGAGTTGCGCGGATGCACAGCGGATGCCTAGTGAATGTAGTGGACGCGTAATGGATGACGACGGATGCAGAACGGATGTTCCCCGTATGCCTAGCGGATGCAGAACAGACGCGTTGGATACATTTTCCGCTCAAAAAGTTTTGAGCAGCTCAAAAACTTTTGAGCAGATGGAGCCTCAGTCAACGGCTGCTGGACGGATAGAGAGGAAGAAAAACGGACGCAGTGAGTACAGAATGGAAATATCGCATTAACCAATGGATGGCAAGTGTTTCTCTCCGTTTTACATCCTCTTTCCATCCGTTGGTGCAGTGTGACATGGGCTTAGTGAAAAACTATAACTACATTTGTTAATGACTGGAACTTTTTATGTACGTTTTACTGAAAACAACAAAAATGAAGTTAGGTTTTTTATGTTTGCTGATTAGAATGAGAAGACTGTAAAGAATTTGTAAAGAAGGAACAGACACAGAAAAATCTGCTATAAAGTAGATTGGAACCCATTCATTTATAACTTGTTCTTTTACCTTTTCTCAATTAATTAATCACATTTCTTTGCTTCTTTTTTTAAGTTGGTATTGATTTTTATTCTGCAAAAATATTTAATAAAAACTAACTTTAAAAAAAAAGAAAATTATGCCAATAATGCCACTGTGGCCACTTTTTAGAATAAAATTGAGTTCTGAATAGAAAGTTTTCAATATGACAAAATTTAATAATTTGTCCCCTTATAATTACATGAATACTTAAGAATTTCACAATAACTGTAACTAAGCTTGTTTATTACAGTTTTTTTTTTTAAATAAAGGTATGTTTTGATCTGTTCCTACATTACAAAATTCTAAAAGTAGCTTATACTTATTAAGGAATAGTTGAAATTTTAAATTCTATAAAATTATTGATAATATATGTACATATGCAAATATCCCAGTAGAGCATGTGAGCAGCATTAGATACTCAAAGTAAAGTGAACATATGACATATGAAAGGGCTGTAAATTAAAAGGAATCATGGTGAAATCTTTGTGAGCATCCTTAAACTGGCTGAACGCGTTATACTAATGAATCTAACCATATGTTGCATTTGCCCCAGCAGTAACCACCAAAACACATTTCCATCTTCTCTGTTCTGTCACTAGCCACAGAACAAGAGGTAAACATACAATACCAGATTGGTGCTGACTCTGCTATGTTCAGAAATATGAAAATCTTTTGCTCATCTCTTGTTTCATCTCTTGTTAAAAAACTGCTATACAGACTGATATCACCACAGAGTAAGGAAGTAAAAAGTGGTCAGAGGGCAAAGACAATTACATGTGATGCTAACCATATCACTCTTTTGTGGTGGTATCTTAGCATCAGGCTACAAAAAAGTAACTTTTGCTTGCAGTTAAATATTTTCCAAGACATTTTGTTCCAGTTGTTACAGTTTAAAAATCAAAAGTATTAAAAAAAATAGCAGGAGTCTGTCAATTGCAAACCACTACCAAGAGTTTTCACTTCAGAGATGCACACTATTGTGTAAGGAAATGTCCCAGTTTTTCCACAGAACTGTTATTTCATGTTAAGAACTTGAGATTACATGTTAAGACTGGCAGACTGTCCTCTTCATATAGTTATTTTTTTAAAGTCAAGTTATTTATATGTAAATATTTTGAATACAGTGTAACATCCTGGCATTTCATTTTACAAAAGAAAAAGGAAAAATAACAGATATACTGATAGTAAATGATAATGCACATAGTAATTGTCATATTTATAATTATATTAGCTCATTTATGATCATAATAATATTAGCATACTTCTAATTATAAACAACATATTTTACTTATGCATAACAATAATCTTTCTTCATCTAATTTCTACCTCTTATCTCTAGCCATTGATAAAACCTATTCCATGTTGAATAACATTCTCCTTTATCTTTTATTTTCAATGTCAATCTATCTATGCACAATCCAATATTTTCCTAATTATATTTTCATCTGGTATGGTCTCATTTTTCCAATATTGTGAAAATATAATTCTTGCTGCTGTCAATAGATGTAGCATTAAGTATATAGTCCTTTTGTCATAGCTTTCTGGTATTATACCTAACAAAAATATTTCTGGTTTTAAACCTATATGCTGCTTTATCATCTTTTCCAGCCATGTGTGTATTGTCATCCAATATTTTTTTGCTTTTATACATGTCCACTTATGTAGTAGGTACTTATGATAGTAGGTACTAATGATAATAGGTACCTGGCATCTGATTACATTTCCAACATTTGGCGGACATGTTGTTAAATATTTTTGCTAATCTTGCCGGTGGCAATGCCACCTGTAAAACATTTTAGAAAGATTTTGCTTATAAACAGTAATTGACATCACAATTATTGCCAATTAACTACTGAATAATCCTAAAGTTTACTAATCTAAGTTATTTTCTATTCATTAGATATCTATGTTTACATATCCAGATTTCTAACTTCTGCCATTATTTCTATTTTTTTTTTTAAAGTTTTTATTAATTTTCTACAAACAAACAAACATACAAAACATTAAAAACATCTACTCTCATATATACTTCCGGTGTATCGGTTGGTTCATCAGTTTTGTGCATTCATTTTATAGTGTCAATTACAATTATATTGCATAACCACTCATATTGTCAATCCATATTCTAATATTA